>OX451738.1:1458663458-1459863458 GCA_948472305.1 Vicia faba
TCAATAATATTTTTAAAATTATATATCATAATTATTATAAAATATTTTATAATATTTTCTGATTGAATACTTATATTTCGTCATTAAATTAGTATTTTTAAATTATATACGATGAATAGCATGAGTCTTATGATAAAATTACAAGGATATAAAAGTAAATTAGTTTTAAAATACCTCGTCTTGTGAACCAAACATATTTATAAATAAAATGCTTCCCTTCTCCTCCCCTTTCTTATTTTGAACCAAATGTATGTTTAATTTAAATCCCTCCCGTCCCTTCCCTCACCTCCCTTCCCTTTGATAAAAATTCATCGCCTCACCTCCTCTCGATTGAATCAAACAGACCCTAAACGTCAATCCATTTCCAGAATTGTTTCTGATTTTAGAATCACAAAGACAAATTATATGTCATCTCCAAAATCAACCAATAAGTCTTCAATTAATGTTAGCAATAGCATACTGCAACCCACTCACTTTCTTCAACATACCTTTTCTTTTAAATTTTTTAGTAGTCATAATGAGGTGAATGAAAAAGGGAGACGATGGCTAGGGAATTACCCATGTTTGAGCAGTAACAACCAAGTTTTTTTCTACTAGTTGGGGATTGGTACATGAATCAATCAACACCACAAAATCTTGTCATTTATTTCGTCTAAAGATAGATTATTTACCTCTAAATTACTCTCAAGTCTTAAAAATTTAACCTATAGTTTTTCTTGGTCTCCCTCTACTTTACCTCTAACACATCCCAGCCAACTGAGTCAAGTCTGACACAAACAATATGTCTTACCTATATCTTAAAATTTACATGATGCCAAATTTCTACTACATAGTGCATCGTATGAATAATATACATAATGATTGTGACAACACATTTGCTCTATCTAAATAGGAAAATAAAAAGCTAGAAACATGGGATAGACACATTAACAATCAAATGCCATCAGCTACCTGATAAAAATTGTAAGAGTCACTTTCCTTTGCATCTCCAATGCCATTTGAATGGCCTTGAGTACAAATTTTCTCCTCATATGAAGAAGACAAATTCATTTATTGCTTTACTAGTATCTTTTCCACGCCCAAAGTTTCATACTGACAGTTCGAGCAGTTTATTTATCAAATATTACAACCTTGCTTTGATGAAGGGAATTAGTAAAGGAAGTTCTTGATCCATAAGTACAACTTTCGTCATCAGTATCCACAACATTTGTGATATTGATGGTACCTGGAGTGCATAATCAACAAGGTTAGAAGATTTTTCATTGTTAAAAGCTTTGTGTTTGTTCTAATAGTTCTTTCTCTGTTTTAGTTATTGCATTGCAACACTAACATATGAAAGCTTCTCCTGGTTGTCGACGAGACCTGAATTAGTTGCAAGTCTCACATAGAGATATACATCTAATGTGATTGTAAGCTTAGAAAATGGGTCACTTAAGTTTATACAAAATAGAAATTTCAGACACAATCCTATTTCAAATTAGACACATGTTGTAACAAATACAATAGTTCAATAGATAAATAAACAATACATTCATCCAGACAGAATGTAAAAAAATTAAAATACCTTTTTGGAGAGTCCACCATAAATTCTACAGCTGGAGTTGATGGACCTTCCAAACACATCATAAAATGTTGAGAAATTAATATGTCACCCCCTAAATTAACATGCCACCCCCAAATTAACATGACCCTTAGCTTTTTTTTTTGTTTGACCAGGTAAAAGTAGTCTCCACTACTGGTCATCTCATACATCCCAACTTTGTCCATCATATTTTATAAATCATTGTAATATTTCTCAGTCACCATGTTACCACCAATTCTATTTTGAGCCTTTATCACATTATTAAAGGCACTGATGACACACCACGGGTCCGGTTGATTCAACTGAACAATGTCTCCCCATAGGGTTCTTCTTTGTTCCAATTTATTGAGCACATATATAGCAGTCAACCAGAACTGATGATAACCTTTGATGTCATAAACTCCACAATAACAGTTGACTAGTGCAAGTAATGAGTTTGACATCAATCTTATTGGGATTCCACTCAATCCAAATTCTACCAGTAGCATGTTGTGAATAATTTTAAAGATACAACCCTCTAAAGTTAAGTTTATAATTATTATTATTATGGTTAAATATGTTTTTGGTCCCTATAAATATCTCAAATTTTATTTTTAGTTCTTATAAAAAAATGACACGTTTTGGCCACTACAAAAATTTTATGCATGTAGTTTTAGTCTCTACTATTTTCTAAAAGGGTTAATTATACGCCAACTGTAATGCCCGTAATTTATTAATTATTTAATTAAATTATTTTTGGATTATTTTATGAAGTTGTGTTGTGGTTAATTGGATTTAATTATTTTATTAAGTGGAGAAATAATATTAGAAGTATGATATTATTTTATGTGGGCTTGTTTTAAAGGAATAGAAGTAATAAGAGGGTGTGTTAGTTTTAAGCCCATTAAGAAATAAAGAATAATAGGTTATTCTATTATTGTTAGAAAGAATAGAAAGAAGAAGCAGTAGAAGAATAAGGGTTGGAAAGAAGAACGTGAAGCTGCTGGAAAAAGAGGAAAAACGGCAGAACGAGGAGTCGACCGGAAGTTATAGAGCAACCTTCAATCCAAGGTAAGGGTGGGGTTCTGACTCTATAATTGAGTTCATGATAATTGGTATGTGGGATTAGAGGTGATTGTTGTCTTGTTCATGAATTGGATGTATATGATATTGTATGATGAAAAATTGATGAATTATAGAAGAATAATGATGTCCATATGTTGTTTAATTGATATAGGATTATAGGGTAATTGTAAGTGATGATTATCTATGATTAGATTAAGTTTTAGGGCTTAAAGTGTGAAACCTGTAGTGAAAATACAGAGAAAATTGCAGAAATTATGCAGGATAGAGCAGTATGCGTCGACCTTAAATGGTATGCGTCGATACATGAACGATGTTAGACTCAGGATGAGTCGACACGAAGAGGTTTTGCATCGATACATGAAGACTTTTAGACTCAGGATGAGTCGATACGTAGGAGCATGTGTCGATACATGCTGTGTGGCAGACTCAGGATGAGTCGATACAAGAGAGGATGTGTCGACTCATGTTGCGAGTTCAGTGCAGTATGCGTCGAACCAAGGAGTTATGTGTCAACCCATGTTGTCTAGTTTTTGGCAGAATCAGTTGAGAATGTTGTAACTTGAGTTTTCGGATTTCGTTTGAGGTGTCGTTCGAAGCGTTGAATAGCTAATGCGATGAGCTTTATTCTTGAGGATTAAAATGAAGAATAGGAAGTGTAATTCCAGTATCCCAATTAGGACTAGAGTTAATTCCCGCGTTAATCGTTATGTTGGTTTTTATGCAGAATGATGAAGATGAGATGCTTATAGGCCGCTGTTTGATTTGTAACAGTATGACTAATAATAACAATGATGTAATATTACAGATTAGTAGTATGTATAGATTTGGAGATTTAGAAGTAAGCCTTAGTTGATTAACTAATTATAGGCAATATCTGGTATAGGCCTATGGCCAACGTTGTGAAATTGATGAGTTACTGTCGTATTAATGTACAACTGAGTTGTTGATGAGATGTTATTAATGAAGTTGTGTTTGGTAATTTATGATGAATAAATGATGTTTTATGAATTATTATGATGATATAAGATGTTGATAAATAGATGTTGAGATGCTTTTAAGATGTAGGCATTTGGCCAACGATGGTGTGGTATTGAGATGTTGTCAATTATGGTGTTGTTATTACGTTCATGATTGTGTCGCATACATTGCATTTTGAGATGGAGCTTATTCTCGTTGAGATGGCTTGTATTGGCGAATATTGAGATGAAGGCTTATGCCTTGTTGATGCCTCTATTAATTGGTAATTTTTTAGATGGGAGTTCTGCTCCAATGGTACCACATGCATTTGCATAGTATTGAGTCGCATTATATGATTGCATAAAGAGGTGTGTAATAATGTTGTGAATGTGTATTATTGTTGTGATTATTGTTGATTATGAGATGAGAAGTGGTGATGTTATGTGATCTAGTTTAATATATTAATTATCATGCACTTTATTATATTGTTAGATATCTCACCCCTTATGTTTGAATGTTGCTCTTCTATTGGTAACGTGCAGGTAATCGAGAGTGAAGGTTGTATACCTTCAATAGTTCGAGTCGGTGTTATTGCTCTGATATGTAACACTCGGGGGGGGGGGGGGGGGGGATGAACGGTTGTTGCTTTTGATTGTTGATTATTCAGTTGTTGAACTTAAAGTTGATTATTATTAAGTATGTGTTGTTTTGAAGTTGTTGTAATAATGATAAAGATGTTATTAAGAATTTTGTTGTGTAGATGTTGAATCGTTGAATTATTTAATTAAAGTTGTTATGTTGATGGTTCATCTGATGTTTTAAAGTGTTATATATCCACGATGAATGCAATGTGTTTTGAAAGAAGAATTTGTGACGTCCCGATTCGTTTTCATGATTGATTTTTATAACTCTGATTTATTTATATAATTTCCAGGGTAGAATTTAGGTGTTACAAAGTTGGTATCAGAGCAAAAGGTTGGTCCGACCTTGTCGTCGAGTCGTAGTTGTCTAACAATTGAGTATTGTTAATTTGAGTTCTAACTGTTGTTTATGTTGTAGTGGTAAGTTGAGATGGCTGGAAGGAATGATGGTGCACTTGCTGCTACTTTAGAAGCAATGGCTCATGCGATGGAGAATCAGCTGAATGCTGACGGGAATGCTGGATCTCGTAGCTTGGTGACTTTCCTGAGAGAGATTTCGCCTATGTTCAAGGGAAAGTATGATCATGACGGAGTATTGGATTGGCTGAAAGAGATTGAGAGAATCTTCTGTGTTATGGACTGCACTCCAGCGCAGAAGGTTCGATATGGTACTCATATGCTAGCAGTCGAAGCTGATGACTGGTGGCTAGAGACTTGTCAGAGATTGGAAGATGCCGGTGAGAATGTCACTTGGGTTGTGTTCCGTAGGGAATTCCTGAGAAAGTACTTTCCTGAAGATGTTCGTGGTAAGAAGGAAATTGAATTCCTTGAGCTGAAGCAAGGGAATATGTCAGTTGTTGTGTATGCTGCCAAGTTTTCTGAGTTGGCTAAGTTTTATCCGCATTACGGTGAAGTGAATGCTGAGTTTTCGAAGTGTATCAATTTTGAGGATGAGTTGCTCCCGGAGATTAAGAAGGCAGTCGGATACCAGAAGATCCGTGTCTTTGCTGATTTGATTGATAGTTGCAGGATTTATGAAGAGGATAATAATGCGCATTACAAGATTATCAGTGAGAAGAGGGGTAAGCACCAACAGAATCGTGGTAAGTCTTATGATGCCCCAGCTAGTAAAGGTAAACAAAAAGTTGCTTAGGGTCAGAGGACTAGTCGGGGAGATGCTCCTGCTGGTGTGGTTTGCTTTAAGTGTGGAAAATATGGGCACAAGAGTAATATGTGTACTACTGAAGTGAAGAGGTGTTTCCGTTGTGGCAAGAACGAACATATTGTATCTGAGTGTGAACATAAGGATGTGACTTGTTTCAATTGTAGAGAAGAAGGGCACATTGGTAGCCATTGTCAGAAACCAAAGAGGGCTCAGACAAGTGGTAAAGTGTTTGCTTTGGTTGAGGATCAGACAGCTGCCGAGGACAGACTTATCATAGGTACATGTTTCATTAATAGTACTCCTTTAATTACTATTATTGATACCGGTGCTACTCATTATTTTATTGTTGTTGATTGTGTTGAAAGATTGGGTCTTAAGTTGTCTTCTTTGAATAGAGAAATGGCCGTCGATACTCCAGCCAAGGGGTCGGTGACTACTTCTTTTGTGTGTTTGAAGTGTCCCTTGTCGATCTTCGACAAAGACTTTGTTGTTGATTTGGTTTGTTTACCTTTAAGAGGTTTGGATGTGATTTTGGGTATGAACTGGTTAGAGCATAAATGTGTTCATATTAACTGTTATGACAAGTCTGTGAGGTTTTCTACTCCCGAAGAAGAGTAAGATGGTATGTTGTCTGCTAAACAGTTGAGGAAGTTGATGCAAGAGGAAGCACAGATGTTCTCGTTGATGGCGTCTCTATCTGTAGAGACTCAAGCTATAATTGAGGAATTGCAGGTGGCGTGTGAATTTCCTGAAGTTTTCCCTGATGAGATTCCTGATGTACCGCCGAAGAGGGAAGTTGAGTTTGTGATTGATCTTGTACCTGGTACCAGACCTGTGTCTATGGCACCATACAGGATGTCTGCATCTGAATTATCAGAGTTAAAGAAGCAATTGGAGGAGTTACTTGAAAAGACGCTTGTAAGACCAAGTGTATCATCGTGGGGAGCTCCAGTGTTGTTAGTAAAGAAGAAAGATGGAAGTATGAGGCTCTGTGTTGATTATAGACAGTTGAATAAAGTGACAATTAAGAACAAGTATTCGCTTCCAAGAATAGATGACTTAATGGATCAATTGATGGATGCTCGTGTGTTTAGCAAGATTGATTTGAGGTCGGGTTACCATTAGATTAGAGTGAAAGATGAAGATATTCAGAAGACGGCTTTCAGAACGCGTTATAGACATTACGAGTATTTGGTGATACCTTTCGGTGTTACTAATGCGCCGGGAGTATTCATGGAATATATGAATCGTATCTTTCATACTTATTTGGATCGGTTTGTAGTGGTGTTCATTGATGATATTTTGATTTACTCCAAGTCAGAAGAAGAGCATACTGAACACTTAAGAGTGGTATTGCAAGTTTTGAAAGAGAAGAAGTTGTATGCAAAGCTGTCCAAGTGTGAGTTCTGGTTGAAGGAGGTTAGTTTTCTTGGTCATGTGATCTCAGGTAGTGGCATTGTTGTAGACCCGTCGAAGGATGATGTTGTGTTGCAATGGGAGACTCCGAAGTCAGCTACTGAGATTAGAAGCTTTTTGGAATTAGCTGGTTATTATAAAAGGTTTATCAAAGGTTTTTCTAAGTTGGCACTTTCGTTGACTAAGTTGACTTGTAAAGGTAGAGCTTTTGTGTGAGATGTTCAGTGCGAAGAAAGCTTTACGGAATTGAAGAAGAGGTTAACGTCGGCTCCGATTTTAACGTTGCCTAATCCAGGAGAATCTTTTGTGGTGTATTGTGATGCTTCTAAGATGGTTTTAAGAGGTGTGCTTATGCAGAATGGTAAGGTAGTTGCTTATGCTTCAAGGCAGTTAAGGACTCATGAGAAGAACTATCCTACGCATGATTTAGAGCTTGCTGCAGTTGTCTTTGTGTTGAAGATTTGGAGGCACTATCTTTATGGTTCTAGATTTGAAGTGTTTAGTGACCATAAGAGCTTAAAGTATTTATTCGATCAGAAAGAGTTGAACATGAGGCAACGAAGATGGTTGGAATTGTTAAAGGATTATGATTTCGGTTTGAATTATCATTCAGGAAAAGCGAATGTGGTAGTTGATGCGTTGAGCCAAAAGACTTTACGTATGTCAGCAATGATGGTTAAAGAGTTGGAATTAATTGAGCAGTTCAGATATATGATCTTAGCTTATGAGGTTACACCATAGAGTGTTACGTTTGGTATGTTGAAGATTAACAATGAATTTCTAGACAGTATCAGAGAAGCTCAGAAGTTGGATGTGAAACTGGTAGATTTGATGGTTGGGATTGATCAGTATGAGAATAATGATTTTAAGTTAGATGCGCAAGGTGTGCTGAGATTTCGAAATCGGATTTGTATTCCTGATGATGCCGAGATAAAGAAGGTGATACTTGAAGAGAGTCATATAAGTAAGTTGAGTATTCATCCAGGAGCTACAAAGATGTATCAAGATTTGAAAGGTTTGTTTTGGTGGCCTGGAATGAAGAGTGATGTGGCTCGGTTCGTGTATGTATGTTTGACTTGTCAGAAGTCGAAAGTTGAACATCAGAAGCCTGCAGGGTTGATGCAACTGTTAGAAGTTCCATAATGGAAATGGGATAGCATTTCAATAGACTTTTTGATGGGGTTACCTAATACTTTAAGAGGACATGATTTGATTTGGGTGATTGTTGATAGGCTTACGAAGTCAGCTCATTTTATTCCTATTAACATCAGTTTTCCAGTGTCGAAGCTGGCTGAGATTTACACTAGTGTGATTGTGAAGCTGCATGGTGTTCCTTTATGCATTGTGTCAGATAGAAATCCAAGATTTACTTCTGATTTTTGGAAGAGTTTGTAAGAAGCTTTGGGTTCTAAGTTGAGGTTAAGTTCAACGTATCATCCTCAGACAGATGGTCAAACTGAACGGACGATTCAATCGTTGGAAGACTTGTTGGGGGCATGTGTTCTTGAGCAGGGAGGTTCGTGGGATACTTATCTTCCGTTGATAGAGTTCACTTATAATAACAGTTACCATTCTAGTATTGGGATGGCACCTTTTGAGGTGTTGTATGGTCGGAGATGTAGAACTCCGTTATGTTGGCATGAATCTGGTGAAAGTGTAGTACTTGGACCTGAACTTGTTCGTGAGACTACTGAGAAGGTGAAGTTGATTCGAGAAAAGATGAAAGCTTCCCAAAGTAGACAGAAGAGTTATCATGACAAGTGAAGGAAATATTTAGAATTTCAAGCGGGTGACCATGTGTTTTTGAGAGTTACACTTGTGACTGGTGTTGGGCGAGCGTTGAAGTCTAAGAAGCTCACTTCTCGTTTTATTGGACCATGTCAGATTTCAGAGAGAGTGGGGAATGTTGCTTAAAGAGTGGATTTACCGCCTAATCTTTCGAATTTGCATGATTTGTTTCATGTGTCGCAACTTCGGAAGTATATTTCACATCCATCTCATGTGATTCATATGGATGATGTGCAAGTACGGGATAATCTTATGGTGGAGACGATGCCTGTACGGATCGCGGATCGTGAAATAAAGACTCTGAGGGGCAAAGAGATTGTTTTGGTTAAAATGGTTTGCCTAGGAGCTGCCGGTGAAAGCATGACTTGGGAGTTGGAGAGCAAGATGCGAGACTCCTATCCTGAGTTGTTTGATTGAGGTAAATTTTCTAGGACGAAAATATTCTAAGTGGGGGAGAGTTGTAACGCCCGTAATTTAATTAATTATTTAATTAAATTATTTTTGGATTATTTTGTGAAGTTGTGTTGTGGTTAATTGGATTTAATTATTTTATTAAGTGGAGATATAATATTAGAAGTATGATATTATTTGATGTGGGCTTGTTTTAAAGGAATAGAAGTAATAAGGGGGGTGTTAGTTTTAAGCCCATTAAGAAATAAAGAATAATAGGTTATTCTATTATTGTTAGAAAGAATAGAAAGAAGAAGCAGTAGAAAAATATGGGTTGGAAAGAAGAACGTGAAGCTGCTGGAAAAAGAGGAAAAACGGCAGAACGAGGAGTTGACCGGAAGTTATAGAGCAACCTTTAATCCAAGGTGTGATCGGTGGATTTAGAACTGACTAATTAATGCTGGTTCGCGAAATATCGCGGAAGCAAGAGTCGCCACTGTCTTTTATTTTCTCCAACATGGAAAGGAAAAAAGCACAACAAAATTCCTTATGAGATAGTTTCTCGGTTCGGGAGGTAGATTTATAGAAAGGGAAGGTGTTAGCACCCTTTCTATCCATGGTTATCCATGGGCTCTTAGATACTTGCTCATTGTGTTTTCAAAATGGTTTGCTTTTCAAGTGTGTGTGGGTTTGAAAAAAAGTTTCGTTTAAAGATTTCTGAATAACTCTTGTATCAGTCCTCAAGAGTGTTTGAAAAATTGTTTTGAAAGTGTCGGTGTGAAAAGAGTTTTTTGTTTGTTTTTGAATAGAGCAAGTATCTATGAGTCATCTACCTACCCTAAGGAATTAGGCTGTGTAAATGTCCTTAAGGTAGTGCCATCCCACCATTGAGAGGTAGGTAGCACCACCGTTGGAGGTGTTCGGGTCAATTCGATTGTTAGGGATATTGTGGTCACCGAAGCAACAGTAAGGACACCTTAGAAGCTACCCTTATGTCCTTGATCCTTTTTTAATCCGAGGCAACCGTTTCGAGGCAACTTTTTTCGAGGCAACGGGATCATGGACATAAGGACTTACTAAAACGTCCTATACTTGACGACCACGTTTCGAAGGCAACAGGTGAGGCGTACCCTAAGAGTGGTGTGTGAATTTGTGTGTTGTTTTCAGTTTAACAGTTATCTTTGATCATTGTATTGTGAGCTACGCTTTTTTTTAATTAACCATACATTCTTTCATGCAATTAGAATTTAAGAGTGCGGAAATTTAAATGCGGAAAGATAAATCCTACGCTATTACAAGGCACGGGTCTATACATCGCCAAAATACAAAGACCCGTTTGATAAAAGATGCGGAAAGTAAAAAGACCTAATTACTATTACAAGCCTTGAGCAATTACATAATATTCAAAAGAAAATAATGCGCGAAAAGAATAAAAACTGAAAGTCCGAGGGTTTTGACCCTTTTGAGAAATTAAATGAAATTAAAAAGCTAATTAATTATTTAATTAAGAAAAGAAATTGTTTTTATGTTTTTTGTATTTATGCAAATAAAGAATTTACAAGGAAACCCTAATTCTAGATTATTTTTAATTATTTAAGAAAATATTCAAGTTAATCTAATTTACACTAATTAATTAAATTACATGTTTATTTACAAAAATATTTAGTAATTAATAATAATAATAATAATGAGAGAAAATTATTTATTTAAGAAAAAGATGAAAAGGTCAAAAACCCTAATTCTACTTATTTTATTTATTAAGAAAAGATTAAGGTTCAAAACCTAATTTACTAAATTAATGGTTAGAGTTTATTTACAAAAACATTTTAATGGTGAAATTAAACATAATTAAATATAAAACATTTTTGGTTTCTGATTTTTATTTATGAAAATTAATTATTTTTATGGTGAATCAATTAAAAACAATTAAAACATTAAAAGGATTAAAGAAGAAAATCAAATAAAATAAAATAAAAAGTGCAAACCCAAGGGGGTGTCAGGCCCAAATGGAGGTGAATTGAAGCAATCTGGCCCATTAGCATAGAGCCTTGTTTGACTTTCCACGCTTGTGTGTGCCTTGGTTGACTGAGGTACACCATGGAATTCACCTTTTGACTCTTGGATGGAAGCTCATGGCCATGTGGCAAGCTTGGACGTGAGGCTCATGGTGGAGTTCTGGATGAAGCGTTGCATGGAATTGAGTTAGAAAAAATAATAGCAATTGTATGGGGGACCTGGGAATTGAACCCAGGTCCCAGCGTTTACCAAGTCACGTTCCCACCATATGAGCTATTGCGCGCGTTTGTCAAACATATACACAACAAATATTATATAAAACAAAACAAGCGTAATGGTGCAAACAAAAAATAGGCGCGCTGGATTTGAATGTCCCAACCATGTATTGCCACGCATGCTTCTTCTCCATTTGTTTCCTGCAACATGAACAAGATAGCGGGGGTTTTAAACCCCCACAAACTGCAACCTGTAAAAATAGCGATTACGCCCATGGGTTACATAAATTAGGCGCGAGTATTCCATTGGCTTCGTCTTGATGCAACGATTCTGCCCATATAGGTTAGGTGGTCTAATTTTACCGTATGAGGAAAGCCCCAATTTTGAGGTTCTGAAACCCTAGGTTCCATCAATGGTGGATTTGGCTATAGGCATTGTTAGTCCAATTAAATGTCACCAATCGCTCCAGAAGGTTAATATTAGTATAAATCACTCAAGAAAAATGATTAAAAGTGCATGAATCATGATGTGGAATTCAAGAAAATGTGGCAAACCGTATAACTTGTGTTCTTCAATTCTTTGCACGTTTTGACGCGTTCTTGATTGTAAAAGCTTCCTAGCAATGTCAGCAAGGTGTTGGAATCCTTTAGAAGCTTTGAATTATGCTGCCACTATGAAATCAGTTTCAAGCTTTTTTATGAAAATTTTGCAATTTTTTTATGAGCTTCTCAGCAGCTTTTCGTGTATCTATGTATTAGGTTTCACTATGCCTTTGTATCTGAACGAGATTAGGTCAAAAAAACAAGCCCAAAGGTCCATGAATTGATGATTTGAAGATTTGATTTTCAACATATCAATTTCAATCTTTTTCCATTGAAACTCTTGTCAATCATGGAAAATCTTCCCTTTTTGAATGTGAAACGACTTGCCACCTTGCCCTAGTTTGATTTGCTGCACAAAAAGATTTTAAAAAGCATGATTTGATATTTTCTCATAATTAAATCTAATTAAATGAATTAATAAGAATAAAAATTCAATTAATTAATTAAAAATAAGAAAATAAATCCCTTTGAGCTCAACGGGTCGTGCATATGCTTTGGGTAATGATTCAAGGAAGAATTTGAGGCCCATTAGCATTTTTGAAGCTTTTGAAGCAAAGTTGACTTTTCAAAGTTCCCAAAACTTTCCCAACTTCTCCAATGCATATCTTGCTCAATTTTGAAGCTATGATCATGTTCTTGGACATTTTGGAAAGGTCTTGAAGTCCTCTAACCAATGCCTTTGGACCCATGTCATTTTGATTTTTCAATCTCAAGTTATGGTCTTTAACTTAAAGTGCCTTTTTGTTGACTTTTGAAAATGACCTATAATGTTGAAATTGATAACTTTTTGTGAGAGCATTTCTTGGACTTGGAGTGTGAAGATGAGTTGTAGGAAATGTCATCCTCTTCAAAATGAGCTTTGGATGGGATTTTTATGATAAACCATGAGGAAGTTATGCCTTGGTCAATTTGCAGTTGACTTTTCAGCTGTCCAAAAATAGAAACTTTTGCATCTTGAGACTTTTTGAGCCTTGCTTTGAGAATCATGATCAAGAATTGATCAAATGATGTTTGTGGCTTCAAAATAAGATGTTGACCAAAAATTTTGACTTTTGACTGTCAAATGACCATTTTGCCCCTGCAGTTGACTGTGAAGCATTTAGGGTTTTTGACTGTGCAATTTGATGCTGTGAGTCTTGAAACTTGACATATGGATGCTTGACAATGTATGTAGGCATGTGGGACTAGATTGGACCCTTGGAAACCTCAATTTCTTTGCAAGAACCAAAACCCTAATTTTGACTGTGTTAGGAAGCAATTGGACTCTGCAACTTTTGAGGGATTTTGAATCATCTGGAGATTGATCTTGGCAAATCTTGAAGAATATGGGAGGGCAAATTTTGGGGTACAACAGTTGCCCCTGTTCAATCTTCTTAGACCTGAGGATGTAGATTGGCTGGCGTGCCTGTCGTAATCCGAGGGTGGAAGATGATTGAACACTAGAGTGCCCAGAAATTTGCACTCACATAGTAGAGTGTTAGCAGTGTGATATAGGGAATGGGCTTACAGATGCCATCTGGAGATGTGACAGAACCTTGTCGGGAATGGGCTTATAGATGCCATTTGGAACTGTAGTGCTAGTTGTGGAGATGGGCTTATAGATGCCATCGGGAGGTTGTCGATCGCGTAAGAGATTCTTTAGCGAGAACTTGCATACCTGAGAAAGAAAAATAAATACCTGGCCTGTTACAGGGGTTGATCTTTAAACTCTTTATGTAGATGTGCCCTGGCTGGATACATGAATCGAATCTTTAAACTCTTCAGACGTGCCCTGGCAAGATACAGGAATCGAGTCCGGAGAATAGTCGTCAATAGATACCCCCTGGCAAGATACAGGAATCGGATCTTCGAACTCTTCAGACATGCCCTGGCAAGATACAGGAATCGAGTCTGGAATTAGTCGTTAACAGATACACCCTGGCAAGATACAGGAATCGGATCTTCAAACTCTTCAGACGTGCCCTGGAAGGATACAGGAATCGAGTCTGGAATTAGTCGTCAACAGATACACCCTGGCAAGATACAAGAATCGGATCTTCAAACTCTTCAGACGTGCCCTAGAAAGATACAGGAATCGAGTCTGGAATTAGTCGTCAACAGATACACCCTGGCAAGATACAGGAATCGGATCTTCAAACTCTTCAGACGTGCCCTGGCAGGATACAGGAATCGAGTCTGGAATTAGTCGTCAACAGATACACCCTGGCAAGATACATGAATCGGATCTTCAAACTCTTCAGACGTGCCCTGGAAGGATACAGGAATCGAGTCTGGAATTAGTCGTCAACAGATACACCCTGGCAAGATACAGGAATCGGATCTGGAATCACGACAGTTGATAGTAATCATCTTTGTACTGACCTTTGTCCTGAAAAGACAAAACGTTAGTTGTATGCGATGTCATGATGTATGATATGCGTGATGTTCTCAGAATAAATGAGATTGTATGTTCATGATGCGTATGTGCATGCTATAATGTATGAAGATGTGATGTTTATGAATGTTTTTTCGTCTAGGAAAATAAATCCTTGAAGGGTGTCGGGAAGTCAAATCCTGGGCTGATGTTGAAGAATAGTGTTTTCTGTTTCCGCTGGGGATGATGGCTGCAAGAATATCGGTAGGAGAAGATGACTCCGTTGAGGAATAAACTTGGCGAATAGATTATCTGCGGGGAGTGAACTCTGTGGGGAAAGAGATACTTTGCTGAAGTCGATGATAACTCCGCTGGGGATACCATTGATGTGTTATGTTGAAGGAATTGATGAACTCCACTGGGGGATAGGAAGACTCCGTCAGGGACGATCTTTCCGTGGCAATTGGCTGAGGATAACCCAGTTATATCCTGGTGGGGAAATAACCTTTGAATAAAAAGTCTGGGAGACGCGTTCATACTCTGCAGGGAATAAGCTTCCAGAATCTACTGGGGATAAGCTTCAAGACCTGCTGGGGACATGGATTCCACTCTCCTGGGGAGACCTTTTGAGATTGCACTGGGGAAGTGGCTCCACTGGGGTGTCTGGTATACCGTCGGGGAACAATCTTAGATCAAGACTGCCGGGGATGCTTGTTAGGAATGTTTGTGTACTCCGCTGGGGAATGTTGAGATATTCTGGGACTAATCCAACTTCCATAAGGCTGACTGTAGGCTAACTTTATTTGGGGAGAGTGTTGCTGACTTGCTGGAGGTATTGTGCCTTCTCTGCTCGAGGGGAGTATGGTTGAACCTTGGCTCATTCTCTGGGGAATTAAGATATCTCGGTTACATTCTTCAGCCGAACTTACCTTGGTACCTTGGTGGACAGAGCAATTAGATCGCTTTAGACCACTCATTATTGCCCCTGTTTCTAATGTCACATGTAATTAATCCTTTGTTTTGCATGCAAATATTTATGGGTTAGCAATTAGTGTCAAATGCATATATCACAATCGAACTTTGTACGTTCTTCGCAAGACAAAACAGAAAAAGGAAAAACGACTGGCAATTGGTCTGAAAAGTGAATTTGTATTGATTTTGAATTTGCCTGTAAATAGGTGTTTTATGTACACGAGGCTGACGTCCTAGTAAGAGAACACCGCCGAACAACAGAGTTTATACAATTTTGTGAAAAGGGAAAACAAAACAGCTATATGTGAAAAGAATAATCCCACTGGGTTCCAACTCTGCTATCGCCTTTATATCTTCGAGCGTCTCATCACTTGGCGACTCAGTTGAAGATGAAGCTGATTGATTGATGCCGTCTGAACCTGATGTCGATTCCGGATTCTGGATGCAAGGTGATCCAATGAGACATAGTATTACACTTCAATCCCTAACTTTTGCCTGGACCTCCCTTTCGGGTTTTCAGTCCACCGGGATACCCATTTTTGCCCAAGCCGCCTTTTCAGGTTTTCGACTTGCTGGGTGTACAGATTTTTTCATTTCATCCCTTATTTTTGCCCGAACCCTTTTGGTTCGCCGGGAAGCCCTTATTTTGCCCAGGTATGTCAACCTAGCGGGTCTTTTATCATGCGTAGTATCTTTTTACTATGTCTGCATTGGCAGGGTGAGGAAGGTCGTCACCATCCATGTTGGTTAGAATCATGGCTCCTCCTGAGAACACATGTTTAACCATAAATGGCCCTTCGTACGTAGGGGTCCATTTGCCCCTGGGATCACTTTGAGGAAGGATGGTGCGTTTGATTACCAGGTCCCCAACTTGATACTCTTGTGGTCTGACTTTCTTATTAAATGCCCTGATCATCCGTTTTTGGTACGTTTGACCATGACAAATAGCAGCGAGTATCTTTTCGTCAATTAGGTTCAACTGATCAAGTCGATTCTGGATCCAGTCATCTTCGCTCAAATCTGCATCCTTCATTATCCAGAGAGAGGGTATCTGGACTTCAATCGGCAAGACTGCCTCCATGCCATAGACCAAGGAAAAGGGTGTTACCCCGATTGACGTTCTTGCTGAGGTACGGTACCCATGAAGAGCAAACGGTAACATCTCGTGCCAATCCTTATAGGTCACTGTCATCTTCTGCACAATCTTCTTGATATTTTTATTCGCCGCTTCTACAACCCCATTCATCTTCGGCCGGTAAGGAGAAGAGTTGTGGTGCTGTATCTTGAATTGCTCGCAGAGCTCAGTGATCATCTTGTTTTTAAGATTGGTACCATTTTCCGTAATGATCCTTTCCGGGATGCCGTATCGATAGATCAGGTTATGCCGAATGAACTGTGCCACGACGTTCTTTGTTACTGTAGCATAGGAAGCTACTTCAACCCACTTTGTGAAGTAATCAATCGCTACTAGAATGAAGCGATGCCCGTTGGATGCCGTAGGTTTAATCTCGCAGATCATATCAATGCCCCACATTGCAAAAGGCCAAGGTGCAGTCAAGAAATTCAGAGGAACTGGAGGAACGTGCACCTTATCTGCATAAATCTGGCACTTATGACATGTCCGAGAATGTTGGTAACAGTCAGCATCCATTGTGGACCAGAAATATCCTGCCCGAAGGATTTTCTTCGCCATGGTGTGTCCACTAGAATGTGTTCTGAAGGTACCTTTATGCAGCTCTGCCATGATCTTTTCTGCTTCAGTCTTATCCACACAACGCAGTAAGGTTGAATCATGGTTTCTCTTGTATAGAATGTCGTTGCTAAGGAAGAACTTTGCTGCGAACCTTCTCAGAAACTTCTTGTCATTGCTGGATGCCCCTTCAGGGTATTCCTGAGCTTCCAAGTACCTCTTTACCTCGTGATACCAGGGTTTTTCAGTTACTGTCTCAGCCTCAAGATCACAACAATATGTCGGTTCGTCCAGTTTCCAGATAATGATCCGGGGAGCCTCGTTATCCCATTTGACTTTGAACATGGAAGACATCGTAGCTAACGCGTCCGCCAACTGATTCTCCTCTCTTGGGAAATGTTCAAAAGTTATCTCTGTGAAATGGGGGATCAATGTCAACACACATTCTTTGTAAGGAATAAGGTTTGGGTGTTTCGTATCCCACTCGCCTTTGATCTGATTGATCACGAGAGCCGAATCTCCGAAGACACTCAGAAACTTGATCCTTAAGTCGATCGCAGCTTGAAGACCCATGATACATGCCTCATATTCCGCCATGTTGTTGGTGCAGTTGAAACATAGTCGGGCAGTGAGTGGAGTATGAGTGCCTTGAAGGGATATGATTACAGCGCCAATATCGTTACCCAAAGCGTTGGAGGCTCCGTCAAAGTGTATAGACCATCGGGATCCTTCCTCAGGTCCTTCATCCGGTCCAGGTACTTCACAATCAGTCACTATCATGATGCTCTCGTCAGGAAATTCAAAGTTCATTGACTGATAGTCATCCACTGCCTGGTGTGCCAAGTGGTCTGCCAATACACTTCCTTTGATTGCTTTCTGAGTCGTGTACTGGATGTTGTATTCTGTCAAGATCATCTGCCATCTTGCTATTCTTCCAGACAGAGCAGGCTTTTCGAATATGTATTTTATTGGATCCATCTTTGAAATCAACAAGGTAGTGTGAGTCAGCATATACTGTCTCAGCCGGCGAACAGCCCATACCAAAGCGCAACAAGTTTTCTCGAGCAGTGAGTATCGGGTCTCACAGTCGGTAAACTTTTTGCTAAGGTAATAAATGGCATGCTCTTTTCGGCCAGACTCGTCATGCTGCCCCAGCACACACCCCATTGAGCTGTCAAGTACTGTCAAGTATAGTATTAGAGGTCTCCCTTCAACCGGTGGCATAAGGATGGGTGGTTCTTGGAGATACTCTTTGATTCTGTCAAAAGCGGCCTGGCATTCATCGTTCCAACGTACCACTTGATCTTTCTTTAGCAGCTTGAAGATTGGTTCACAGGTAGCAGTTAGATGCGAGATGGATCGAGTAATGTAATTCAGACGTCCTAGAAAGCCTCTGACTTCTTTCTCTGTCTTAGGAACTGGCATCTCTTGTATGGCTTTAACCTTGGCAGGGTCCACTTGAATACCCTTGTCGCTCACGACGAAGCCTAGCAACTTCCCAGATCTTACCCCGAAGGTGCACTTGTTCGGGTTCAATCTCAGCTTGTACAACTTCAGACGGTCAAACAGCTTCTGTAGATGGTCAAGGTGTTCCTCCTCAATTTGGGACCTTGCAATCATGTCGTCAACGTATACTTCGATTTCATGATGGATCACGTCATGAAACAAAGCAACCATGGCACGTTGATAGGTTGCCCCAGCATTTTTCAGTCCAAAAGGCATGACCTTGTAACAGAAGGTGCCCCACTGAGTAATAAAGGTAGTCTTCTCCATGTCTTCAGGAGCCATCTTGATCTGATTATATCCGGAGACACCGTCCATGAAGGAGAACACTTTGTGTTGAGCAGTATTGTCAACCAGAACGTCGATGTGAGGTAGAGGGAAGTCATCCTTGGGGCTCGCCCTATTCAGATCCCTGTAGTCAACACACATTCTGACCTTACCATCTTTCTTCGGTACTGGAACCACATTGGCAACCCACTGAGGGTAAGAAGTCACTGCAAGAAAACCGGCGTCAAATTGCTTCATAACCTCAGCTTTGATCTTCTCGGACATCTCTGGACGCAAACGGCGGACCTTCTGCTTTACCGGAGGGCAGTCTTCCTTGGTAGGCAAGTGATGGACCACAATGTCGGTATCCAACCCAGGCATGTCTTCGTAAGACCAGGCGAAGATCTCCATATAATCATGCAACATCTGAACCAACCGTTGTCTCACGCTGAGCTCTAGATTAGCACCAATCTTGACTTCCTTTCTATCTGTCTCAGTACCCAGATTTACCGTTTCCACTGGCTCTTCATGTGGCTGAATGGCCCTCTCTTCCTAGAGTAACAGTCTTGCAAGCTCACCAGGCACTTCGCAATCATCTTCACCTTCGTCTTCGGCTAAGTTGATCGGATTTTCGAAGTCATAACTGGCAGTAGCATAGTCGTTACCAGTGAGATCCATAGTGGATTGAAACCTGTATAGGTGAGTGTGTGTAAATATAGCTGTTTTGCAATATATAAAGAAAGAAAGAAAGAAAGGGAGCACAAGATTTGAAATGCGAAAAACGTCCAATGTTTTTTATTCATGATATCTGGAAATGACAAGTAATAAGCCCTCACAAATGAAGCCAACGGTGCCCCGGGTAAGACACCGGGCCATAAAGTTTCAATTTATTGTTTATTACAAATTAAAAACAAAGGAATTCATTACTGCGTAACAAAAGTAACAGGTATGTGGTCTTTTGCAGTCCAATTGTTCAGTCCACCATCGGTCGTCGGGTAGATCCAGCTATCAAACTCTGATTCCTCCGCATCACTTTCAATAACATTCACTCCCGGGTTGGTGATGAACACGGGAGGTCTTCCGATCCTTGCTTTGTATACAGCCCTCTGAGCCTCTACAGTAAAACCCAACCCAAATTTGTCAGTCTTAGGAGTAAAATCAGGGAGCCTGCCCCAGTTAGCACATTCACCTTTCTCAATTACAGCCCGGGCGTCCTTCAAGGAAGCCATCTTCAAAGGAAAGTCTTCTTCAATCACTGTCTCTGCTGACGCCAATGTTGGAGGTACTTCTTCAAAATGTTGAAAGGGGGTTTCAATAAACTCCCCGTCCATCTCTATATACCGGAACGAGTTCAAATGACTAACCATGTATTCTTCTTCCCCCTGCACTGTAACAATCTTCCCTCTGACAGGGTACTTGAGCTTCTGGTGTAGAGTGGAGGTCACAGCCCCAGCTTTGTGAATCCAAGGTCGACCCAGCAAACAGGAATAAGATGGACGAATGTCCATCACATAGAACGTTGAATCAAAGACTTGGGAACCAACACGAATCTGGATGTCCACTTCACCATGTACCATCCTCTTCGACCCATCAAAGGCTCGGACAATAATATTACTAGGCTTCAACTCCAGACCCTCACAATCCAACCTGTCCAAGGCCTTCTTGGTCAACATATTCAGCGAAGAACCGGTGTCCACCAACACGTGTGTGAGAGTAGTGCCCCTGCATTCTATGGAGACATGCAGGGCATCATTGTGGTTCTTTCCCTTAGCGGTAAGATCAGCATCCGAGAAACCCAAACCAATGTCAGCGGTCAAATTGGCCACACAGTCAGTAAATTGGTCCGCAGATGTCTCTTGTGGCACATGAGCCGTCTTCAGAAATGAAATTAGGGCCTTGGCATGGGCCTCTGAGCACAGCAGCAATGATAGCATAGAGATCTTGGAGGGGGTATGCCCCAGCTGTTCAACGACGTTGAAGTCGCTCTTCTTGATTATCTTAAGAATTTCCTCTATCTCTTGCTGGGAGGGTTCAACATTGACAGTCTTCAGTGCCTCCATCCGGGCAGTCACATCAGCAATCCCTTTGCCCCGAGCGTCAGATGACTCGGCAGCAGGGGTAGAAACTTGATCAGAAGGGGAAACAGGCGCACTTGTAGGCGTTATGATAAGAGGTCTTCGGATAACTGGTGGCGCAATGTCAGGCGAGAAGAGCCTGCCACTGCGGGTAACTTTAGCGGGACCGGTGATGTTACTGATACCGGTACTGGTGTTGAACTCCTGCTTCACTCCAAGCACATACACATTTGCCCCATAATTCCATGGGACATCCTTGTCAGATTCATAGGGGAGAGGCCCCGGAACAGTAATGATAATGGGTGCGACAAACATGATTTTGACTGGCTTCCTCGGGGGAGCCTTGGTAGAATTGTTGAAGATGGTGACGACAGATACTTCTTCAGTAGGAACAAAAGGAACATTTGTCTTCTTGAACAAGATTTCTTTGCTATCCATCAGGCTTTGGATGCCTGACTTCAGCAACGGACAACCAGCAGGGGAAACAGCACACAGAAGGCAACCCTTGCTACAACCCGGAAATAAACCGGCTAGCAACAGGTTCCTCTTAACAATCAATAGAGGAGTAACTACATCATCCACAGAAACTGCATATAGGTCTTCCTCAATAGCATTTACTCCATGCTGGGGCATAGGAGCAGTCACAACGTTGGGCCTTTCAGGTGCCTCAAACTGTATTTCCTTAGCATCGATGAGGTCCTGAACCTTATTTCTTAGGGCCCAACAATCATCAGTCGAATTCCCCGGGCTATCAGAGTGATAAGCACAGCGGGCATTGGGATTATACTTCGGAGAGGTTGTATTTACCACCTTCGGAGCTTCTCTGACGGTTACCAAGTTGGTCGATAGTAGTTGCGGCAAGATCTGTGACAAGGTCATACTAAGCCGAGTATATTCTCTTCTGGGTCTCTCACCCCTTGGTTGGTTAGGTTGCCGAGGAGCGGCAACAGGCTTTGCAATCACCACCGCGTTGACAGCTTGGCGGTGTTCTGGTTTATTTTGCCTTCTAGGCCCATACACAGCACTGGCTTCCTTCTTGAAAGGCTTTTTCTCAGAACTTGAGGACGCACCTTTCTGTATCTTCCCTGATTTCATACCAGCCTCTATCCTTTCCCCAGTCAGAATGAGATCTGTAAACCCTGCAGACGAATTGCCAATGAGATGATTGAAGAATGGCCCGGATAGGGTCCCCAAAAACATGTCCACTAATTCACGGTCGGTTAATGGCGGCTGCACCCTGCCAGCCAGGTCCCTCCACTTCTGCGCATATTCTTTAAAACCTTCTCCCGATCCTAGCGACATACCCTGGAGTTGGGTACGTGTAGGAGCGAGGTCGGCATTATACTGATACTGCTTGTAAAAAGCAGTAGCCAATTCCTCCCAGTTACGAACCTTGGTTCCATCCAGCTGATAGAACCATTCGAGATGAGTCCCTGAAAGACTCTCCTGGAAGAAATGGATCTATAAGTTCTTGTCCACAGTGTATGGCTGGATTTTTCGCACATAAGATCTGAGATGTAGCTTAGGGCAGGACGCCCTGTCATACTTTGCAAAAGATGGTGCTTTGAACTTGTGTGGGATTACCATACCAGAAGATAGACCCAAGTCTCCGAAATCCAAACCAGGCACTTGTTGAATTTCCATGGCATTCAGACGATCCTCTAACTGCTTGTACTTGTCTTCAGCTGGAGGATACTGCTCCTCATTAAAATCAGTCTCGTTGTCAGAGACCACCGGACTAGGAACCCTTCCCCCCTGGGGACTGCCTTTCCCCACAGAAGAACCAGCTTGATCAACCTCATTCTGCAGTGTGTTACCAAACCTCCGGCCAGTGTTGAATAGTACAGTTCTCTTCTTCTTCTTTTTGACCAGCATAGCCTTCAATTCCTCCTGTCCTTGGGCTAAACTCATAATCAGCTCTTGGAATTGGGCATTCTGAGCCTGGAGGGCCTTGATGGACTACTCGGTAGATGATTCAGGATTCATGATGCTGAAATAAATAGCGAAGAACATTAAGCAACCTGAAAAGAAGAGTACCTGTGATGCACATGATGCATGATATGCTGTTTATGCAATGCATTCAAGGGTTCGAAAGTTCAAATTTGTTGTAGACAAAAAGGAACACACGTTATCATTAAGAAATAATTGTCCAGTACATCAAAGCCTCATGGGCAAAACATTACAAAGTAGATTAATCCCAAAAGACACTGCGCATCCTCTTTGGAGCTATGTAAGTGTTGAGAGTCTTTTCCTCGTGCAGTAGGCGAGTGAGCTCCAAGACCTTCTTCTCACTGGCATGTAGACTGGCTTCAAGGGAGTTCCGTTCTTCCTTTAGCTAGATCCAGCTCTTCTGCATTTCTTCCCAGGATGTAGGCATGTCAGGATGTTGAATGGTGTAGGGCACCTCTCCTTCCAAAACTGGCTCTTTAATCACAGGGAGAACATGAGGATATGGCATCACTAACTTCTGGGAGCGGGCTCGTACCCACTTGAGATAAGGCTCCAACGGGATGGAGTTCCTATGCCCCAGTGTCTTGCTGTCTACCCTGTGGGGCATCCTCCAAGCTCTGATAAATCTCTGGCGAAGTCCTTGTGCATCGTTGTCGAAGTCAAAAACTATGTCAGGAATTAACATGTCATGAGGGCCATCCCTCCGAGCATAACCAAACTGTCTCCAGGCCAGACACGGGTTGTAAGTAATACCTCCTCTGATTCCAAGTAAAGGAACATTAGGAAACTCTCCGCAACGATCAATGATAGTGACGTCTTCTCTGGACCGAGAACACCAATGTATATCAACATGCGTAAGAGTCATCAATCGTTGTGACCATCTCAAACCCCACTCATTCTTCAAAACTGATTGTGGAAGGTGCGAAATAAACCACCTTCCCAGGAGAGGAGTGCAGCACATAAGAACACCTCTTTTTCTCATGGTTCGAGTGTAACATGAGTGAAGGATGTCCCCAAGCAACGTAGGTATAGGATTCCTAGACATGAAGATCTTGACAGCATTGATATCTATAAGCAGGTCTGGATTAGGGAACAACACCAACCCATAGACAAGGAGGGCCACAACTTCTTCAAAGACTTGTAGGTCAAGGGAGTTCCAACATTCTTGGGCCTTCTCAAACAGAAACCTGGCCAAGAACCCTTTGATACCACTTCTAACTTCCCAATGTCCCTTGATGTCAGATGGTTGTAGGCGTAATGCTTTGGCAATCTCTTCCAGTTTGGGTTCCTTTTCCGTACCGTTGTAGGGTAGTTGACTAAGGATAGGAATCTTCAGAAGCCGGGAGAACTCTTCCAATGTAGGCACCAGTTGATAATCCAGGAAAGTAAAGCAGTGATGCAGAGGGTCAAAGAACTGGAAGAGGACCTTTATCATATCTTCTTCAATGTTGGTGTTGACCAAGCTGATGAGTCTTCCATGCCTCTCACTGAAAGAGGAGCTCTCGGGAATCCTGGATATAAGTTCCTTAAGCTGAGGAGGGACCCTTACAAGGCTGATCTGAATTGTCTTTCTGCGGATAGTTTCCATGTCCTACAAAACAAGAACAAAGATGAAGATTCGAACCCCTGAAATGGTTAGTAGATGCATGTGATGTTGTATGATGTTATGATGCTATGATTAAACACACCACAAGTATTCACAAAAGTAAACATGGTAAAGCACACAAGTCACACAAGACAGCCCTTAGAGTTTAGGCCAGCATGGGGTCTGGGTATTACCCTCTTGAAGTTGGTGGGCTCAAACCTGTCCTATCAGAAGTAACCGGGTTCTAAGGGTCCAAATATCATTGGATTTCTTTCATTGTTCATCGTTTTGATTTAGCCACTGAACTGGCGACCGAAATATTCCAAGAAAACAACCCTCAATTGAGTGTAGTATCGAGTATCAACCAACCTCGGACTGCACCAAAGTCAGTTATCTCACTACCCTAAAGAGGCCAAGATGGTTCAATTAAGGTTCCTAAGGTCAGTTGATGCTTCACGACACCACGCGGCGGCCCCGTACTCTCCTTGACTGGACTCAAGGGTTACCGGTACTCACCAAAGTGCCACATCAACGTAGCAGACTACTTCAACCATGTCGGTATACCCCGCACAGTTCCCTCACAGTCTTGTTGCTACTTTCTAAGAAGGTATCCCCCAGATCCGGGTTAAGATCTATAGAACTCCCAAGACAGTACCCACAATAATAAAGCAAACAATTCAGACAATTGAAAACACAAGTGATCTTAGTCCTAAGGTACACCTCACTTTAAAGTATCCCCAACAGAGTCGCCAGTTCTGTGATCAGTGGATTTAGAACTGACTGTTTAACGCTGGTTCGCGAAATGTTGCGGAAGCAAGAGTCGCCACCGTCTTTTATTTTCTCCAACATGGAAAGGACAAAAGCACGGCAAAATTCCTTATGAGATAGTTTCTCGGTTCGGGAGGTAGATTTATAGAAAGGGAAGGTGTTAGCACCCTTTCTATCCATGGTTATCCATGGGCTCTTAGATACTTGCTCATTGTGTTTTCAAAATGGTTTGCTTTTCAAGTGTGTGTGGGTTTGAAAAAAAGTTTCGTTTAAAGATTTCTGAATAACTCTTGTATCAGTCCTCAAGAGTGTTTGAAAAATTGTTTTGAAAGCTTTTTGAAAGTGTCGGTGTGAAAAGAGTTTTTTGTTTGTTTTTGAATAGAGCAAGTATCTATGAGTCATCTACCTACCCTAAGGAATTAGGCTGTGTAAATGTCCTTAAGGTAGTGCCATCCCACCATTGAGAGGTAGGTAGCACCACCGTTGGAGGTGTTCGGGTCAATTCGATTGTTAGGGACGTTGTGGTTACCGAAGCAACAGTTAGGACACCTTAGAAGCTACCCTTATGTCCTTGATCCTTTCTTAATCTGAGGCAACCGTTTCGAGGCAACTATTCTGAGGCAACCGTTTCGAGGCAACTTTTTTCGAGGCAACGGGATCATGGACATAAGGACTTACTAAAACGTCCTATACTTGACGACCACGTTTCGAAGGCAACAGGTGAGGCGTACCCTAAGAGTGGTGTGTGAATTTGTGTGTTGTTTCCAGTTTAACAGTTATCTTTGATCATTGTATTGCGAGCTACGCTTTTTTTTTAATTAACCATACATTCTTTCATGCAATTAGAATTTAAGAGTGTGGAAATTTAAATGCGGAAAGATAAATCCTACGCTATTATAAGGCGCGGGTCTATACATCGCCAAAATACAAAGACCCGTTTGATAAAAGATGCGGAAAGTAAAAAGACCTAATTACTATTACAAGCCTTGAGCAATTACATAATATTCAACAGAAAATAATGCGCGAAAAGAATAAAAACTGAAAGTCTGAGGGTTTTGACCCTTTTGAGAAATTAAATGAAATTAAAAAGCTAATTAATTATTTAATTAAGAAAAGAAATTGTTTTTATGTTTTTTGTATTTATGCAAATAAAGAATTTACAAGGAAATCCTAATTCTAGATTATTTTTAATTATTTAAGAAAATATTCAAGTTAATCTAATTTACACTAATTAATTAAATTACATGTTTATTTACAAAAATATTTAGTAATTAATAATAATAATAATGAGAGAAAATTATTTATTTAAGAAAAAGATGAAAAGGTCAAAAATCCTAATTCTACTTATTTTATTTATTAAGAAAAGATTAAGGTTCAAAACCTAATTTACTAAATTAATGGTTAGAGTTTATTTACAAAAACATTTTAATGGTGAAATTAAACATAATTAAATATAAAACATTTTTGGTTTCTGATTTTTATTTATGAAAATTAATTATTTTTATGGTGAATCAATTAAAAACAATTAAAACATTAAAAGGATTAAAGAAGAAAATCAAATAAAATAAAATAAAAAGTGCAAACCCAAGGGGGTGTCAGGCCCAAATGGAGGTAAATTGAAGCAATCTGGCTCATTAGCATAGAGCCTTGTTTGACTTTCCACGCTTGTGTGTGCCTTGGTTGACTGAGGTACACCATGGAATTCACCTTCTGACTCTTGGATGGAAGCTCATGGCCATGTGGCAAGCTTGGACGTGAGGCTCATGGTGGAGTTCTGGATGAAGCGCTGCATGGAATTGAGTTAGAAAAAATAATAGCAATTGTATGGGGGGCCTGGGAATCGAACCCAGGTCCCAGCGTTTACCAAGTCACGTTCCCACCATCTGAGCTATTACGCGCGTTTGTCAAACATATACACAACAAATATTATATAAAACAAAACAAGCGTAATGGTGCAAACAAAAAATAGGCGCGCTGGATTTGAATGTCCCAACCATGTATTGCCACGCATGCTTCTTCTCCATTTGTTTCCTGCAACATGAACAAGATAGCAGGGGTTTTAAACCCCCACAAACTGCAACCTGTAAAAATAGCGATTACGCCCATGGGTTACATAAATTAGGCGCGAGTATTCCATTGGCTTCGTCTTGATGCAACGATTCTGCCCATATAGGTTAGGTGGTCTAATTTTACCGTATGAGGAAAGCCCCAATTTTGAAGTTCTGAAACCCTAGGTTCCATCAATGGTGGATTTGGCTATAGGCATTGTTAGTCCAATTAAATGTCACCAATCGCTCCAGAAGGTTAATATTAGTATAAATCACTCAAGAAAAATGATTAAAAGTGCATGAATCATGATGTGGAATTCAAGAAAATGTGGCAAACCGTATAGCCTGTGTTCTTCAATTCTTTGCACGTTTTGACGCGTTCTTGATTGTAAAAGCTTCCTAGCAATGTCAGCAAGGTGTTGGAATCCTTTAGAAGCTTTGAATTATGCTGCCACTATGAAATCAGTTTCAAGCTTTTTTATGAAAATTTTGCAATTTTTTTATGAGCTTCTCAGCAGATTTTCGTGTATCTATGTATTAGGTTTCACTATGCCTTTGTATCTGAACGAGATTAGGTCAAAAAAACAAGCCCAAAGGTCCATGAATTGATGATTTGAAGATTTGATTTTCAACATATCAATTTCAATCTTTTTCCATTGAAACTCTTGTCAATCATGGAAAATCTTCCCTTTTTGAATGTGAAACGACTTGCCACCTTGCCCTAGTTTGATTTGCTGCACAAAAAGATTTAAAAAAGCATGATTTGATATTTTCTCATAATTAAATCTAATTAAATGAATTAATAAGAATAAAAATTCAATTAATTAATTAAAAATAAGAAAATAAATCCCTTTGAGCTCAATGGGTCGTGCATATGCTTTGGGTAATGATTCAAGGAAGAATTTGAGGCCCATTAGCATTTTTGAAGCTTTTGAAGCAAAGTTGACTTTTCAAAGTTCCCAAAAATTTCTCAACTTCTCCAATGCATATCTTGCTCAATTTTGAAGCTATGATCATGTTCTTGGACATTTTGGAAAGGTATTGAAGTCCTCTAACCAATGCCTTTGGTCCCGTGTCATTTTGATTTTCCAATCTCAAGTTATGGTCTTTGACTTAAAGTGCCTTTTTGTTGACTTTTGAAAATGACCTATAATGTTGAAATTGATAACTTTTTGTGAGAGCATTTCTTGGACTTGGAGTGTGAAGATGAGTTGTAGGAAATGTCATCCTCTTCAAAATGAGCTTTGGATGGGATTTTTATGATAAACCATGAGGAAGTTATGCCTTGGTCAATTTGCAGTTGACTTTTCAGCTGTCCAAAAATAGAAACTTTTGCATCTTGAGACTTTTTGAGCCTTGCTTTGAGAATCATGATCAAGAATTGATCAAATGATGTTTGTGGCTTCAAAATAAGATGGTGACCAAAAATTTTGACTTTTGACTGTCAAATGACCATTTTGCCCCTGCAGTTGACTGTGAAGCATTTAGGGTTTTTGACTGTGCAATTTGATGCTGTGAGTCTTGAAACTTGACATATGGATGCTTGACAATGTATGTAGGCGTGTGGGACTAGATTGGACCCTTGGAAACCTCAATTTCTTTGCAAGAACCAAAACCCTAATTTTGACTGTGTTAGGAAGCAATTGGACTGTGCAACTTTTGAGGGATTTTGAATCATCTGGAGATTGATCTTGGCAAATCTTGAAGAATATGGGAGGGCAAATTTTGGGGTACAACACAAGGTAAGGGTGGCGTTCTGACTCTATAATTGGGTTCATGATAATTGGTATGTGGGATTAGAGGTGATTGTTGTCTTGTTCATGAATTGTATGTATATGATGTTGTATGATGAAAAATTGATGAATTATAGAAGAATAATGATGTCCATGAAGGAAAATTGCGATCAAAACGCAGCGGAATATAAAATTTTCCTTTAGAGATCCTTACGAATGAGCATGGTCAGTGATAGAAAGTTTTACCTCTTGTGGCGATTCAGACCTTTGATGTTGTGATCACGAGCGTTGATGAAGAACAACGCCTCTACTCAGTCCACACGAACAGATCGCTTCCGGTCACAGTGCTAGCTGATCACGAACGGAAACCTTGAGTGAGAGAGAGAGTCAAAAACGAAAATGCATCAAGTGAAAAAACTTCATCACAAGGGATCTATTTATAGAATCACTCGTGTGGGCTACAAGCTAAAAGCCCAATTAAGGCTATAAGCTAAAAGCCCAATTAAGCTTATGGACATCATACCTTATGATGTACCATATATCACTCATCCACGTGGTACCTTACCACTTTCCGTATTACACTTAAGTGCACCGTACCTTACGGTGTTCCTTATTTATTCTATCTCTCATCAACCTGTCCTTATGTGTGTGACCCTGTAGGTTTTCGCGACGTTGGCAATTATATTAAATTACACATTTAATATAATAAACAGTGAGCGGTATCTAGCAACACTTCACTGTTACCCAAGTCACGAAAATGTCATGTGATCTGACCAAACCTTTTCCGTGATAATATTTGTGTTGTACAATTACCCTTTTGCCCTCATGTCTATATTGAACACAAGGCATACACGGTGTCACCCTTGTCCAGTTCAATATTGGGCCCTTAGACATTTATCCTGTTATGCAGGATGAGCAAATTCCATCTAGGTCACTCATGTCCCTTAGCATGCTTTGTGAAGTACCCATCAACCATCTTTATAGTCATCCAGTTACGGATGACGTTTGATCAGCAATAAAGTACTTGACTCTACATCTAGGGTCCATAGTGGTTTCAGGTCGAAGGGTGGTATACACCATTATCATCATGAGAATAACTTATGACACTTTGCATAACATTCTATGTAGTATTCTCATAACGGGTCAATCCAGTATAAATATTACTCCTAATATTCATACCTATGTCAAGACTTGATAACTCCTTATCTATGATCCATGAGATGTGATCATCAATCTATCTTCATAATAATCTTAATGCTTTAATGTTATCCCACTTCACATTAAAGCTTGACTACGGATACTTTAAGAATAGTTTCTTATGTTTAATAGGATCTCATGATTAAGTCACACTTAACATTTCATTAAACCAATAAACCATTCTAGGGACTTTATTATTTTGGAAAACATAATAAAGAAATGCCTTTTATTATTAATAAATAATTCGATACAAGTACCAAAAGTATTGGCCTCTAGGGCTTACACCAACAATCTCCCACTAGCACTAGAGCCAATCAGGCATACCCCTAATACCCATAGATCTAGTATGTCCATCATGCTTCAGCTGCGCAAGAGGCTTTGTTAATGGGTCAGCAACATTGTCAAGTGTAGGTACTCTGAATATTTTCACATCTCCCCGATCGATTATCTCTCGAATGAGATGATAACGCCTAAGTATGTGTTTGGATCGTTGGTGAGATCTAGGCTCCTTAGCTTGTGCGATAGCACCATTGTTATCACAATAGAGATCAATGGGATCCACAATGCTATGGACTATGCCAAGTTCACTAATGAACTTCTTGATCCAAACAGCTTCCTTTGCTGCAGTTGAGGCAGCAATATACTCAGCCTCGGTTGTAGAATCAGCAACTGTATCTTGCTTTGAACTTTTCCAGCTCACAGCGCCACCATTTAAACAAAACACATAACCAGATTGCGATCTAAAGTCATCCTTATCTGTCTGGAAGCTAGCATCAGTGTATCCAATTACAGCAAGCTCTTCCTGACCTCCATATATCAAGAATGAATCCTTAGTCCTTCTCAAGTACTTAAGGATATTCTTGACTGCTACCCAATGAGCATCACCGGGATTAGACTGGTACCTACTCGTTGCACTTAAAGAATACGAGACATCTGGTCGAGTACATAGCATGGCATACATGATAGATCCTATTGCAGATGCATATGGAATCTTATCCATGCGATCCCTTTCTTCCTTACTTGAAGGGGATTGTGTTTTTGACAGACACATGCCATGTTGCATAGGTATGAATCCTTTCTTGGAATCATGCATATTAAAGCGTCTCAACACTTTTTCTATGTATGTACTCTGACTTAGGCCAAGCAGTTTTTGTGACCTATCTCTATAGATCCTGATTCCTAATATATAGGCTGCTTCACCTAGGTCCTTCATTGAAAAGCATTTCCCTAACCAAGTCTTCACTTGTTGCAAGGTAGGGACATCGTTTCCAATGAGTAATATGTCATCTACATATAATACCAGGAATACGATCATGCTCCCACTAACCTTCTTGTAGACACAAGGCTCATCTTCATTCTTGATGAATCCATATTGTTTTACTGTTTCATCAAAATGAAGATTCCAGCTTCTGGAAGCTTGCTTTAATCCATAAATTGATCGCTGTAACTTACATATCTTTTGGGCTTCCTCTGGTATGTCAAATCCTTCAGGTTGTGTCATGTACACATCCTCAAGAAGATTCCCATTAAGGAAAGCAGTTTTGACATCCATCTGCCATATTTCATAATCATGATATGCAGCGATAGCAAGTAAAATCCGAACAGATTTAAGCATTGCAACTGGTGAAAAGGTTTCATCATAGTCCACCCCATGAATTTGTTTATAGCCTTTTGCAACCAGTCTTGCCTTATAGGTATGTACCTTACCATCCATGTCAGTCTTCTTTTTAAAGACCCACTTGCATCCTATAGGGTTAACTCCTATAGGAGGCTCTACCAAGGTCCAAACCTGGTTTGTGTACATGGAATCCATTTCAGATCTCATGGCTTCTAGCCACTTCTCGGACTCAGGACCAGTTATGGCCTCTTGGTAGGTCACAGGCTCATCTTGATCCATGAGTAATACATCACCCTGATCACTTATGAGATATCCATATCTCTCAGGTTGTTGACGTATCCTGCTTGACCTACGCTGGTCTTGTTCTACTTGAGCAGGTTGCTCTTCCACAACTACTTGTGTTTCCTGCTCTAATTCCTCCATAGGTGTATCAATGCTTTGTGGTTCTTGAATTTCTTCAAGCTCTATTTTCCTCCCACTGATTCTTTTGGAAATAAAATCCTTTTCCAGAAAAACTCCAGTTCGAGCGACAAACACTTTGCCCTCAGAAGGATTGTAGAAGTAATACCCTCTTGTTTCTTTAGGATACCCAACAAATAAGCATTTGTCAGATTTGGGCTCAAGCTTAGTTGAAATTTGTTGTTTCACATAAACTTCACAACCCCAAATCTTCATGTAAGACATATGTGGTTTCTTACCACTCCATATCTCATATGGTGTCTTCTCAACCTTTTTGGATGGAACTCGGTTAAGTGTGTAAGCTGCAGTCAATAGTGCATGTCCCCAAAAGGAGTTCGGAAGATCGGCGTGACTCATCATGGATCGAACCATGTCTAACAAGGTCCGATTTCTTCTCTCGGATACACCATTCCATTGTGGTGTTCCGGGAGGAGTAAGTTGGGATAAAATCCCACATTCCTTTAGATGGTCATCAAACTCTAGGCTTAAATATTCACCGCCTCGATCTGATCGAAGAACTTTAATATTCTTACCTAGTTGGTTTTGTACTTCATTCTTGAATTCCTTGAATTTTTCAAAGGTTTCAGATTTGTGTTTCATTAAATACACATAACCATATCTACTGAAATCATCAGTAAATGTGATGAAGTATTGAAAACCTCCTCTGGCTGGTATGTTCAGTGGTCCACATACATCAGTATGTATGAGGGCCAAAAGATCATTAGCCCTTTCACCTTTTCCTGTGAATGGGGACTTTGTCATCTTTCCAATTAAACAAGATCTGCATGTCTCATATGATTCATAATCAAAAGAGTCCAAGAGTCCATCTTTATGGAGTTTGGAAATGCGTTTCTCATTTATGTGGCCTAAGCGACAGTGCCAAAGGTAGCTTGGATTTAACTCATTAGGTTTAATCCGTTTAGTATTAATGTTATAAATTGGCATTTCAAGATCAAGGACATATAGTCCATTGTTCATTTGTGCAGAAGCATAGAATATATCATTCAAATAAATAGAGCAACAATTGTTCTTTATTATAAATGAAAAACCAAACTTGTCCAAACAAGAAACGGAAATAATATTCCTACTAATTGCAGGTACATAATAACAGTTCTCTAACTGAATTATTAAACCACTAGGTAAAGTCAAAACATAAGTTCCTACGGCTAAAGCAGCAACCTTTGCTCCATTTCCAACTCGTAGGTCAACTTCACCTTTTGCCAAATCTCTACTCCTTTTTAGCCCCTGCACATTAGTACAAATGTGAGAACCGCATCCAGTATCTAATACCCATGATGCAGAAGTAGATAAATTAATTTCAATAACAAAAATACCTGAATTTGAAGTCCCTACTCCATTGTTCTTATCTTCCAGGTACTTTGGGCAGTTTCTCTTCCAATGTCCGGTCTTACCGCAATGGAAGCAAGTGCCCTCCTTTGCTATGCCTCCACTAGGCTTCAAAGCAGGAACAGTAGGTTTAGGCTTGGCAACTTCCTTGCCTTTCCCTTTACCAAACTGCTTGGTAGGCCTCTTGTTCAGCTTCTTTCCATTACTAACCATCAGAATGGACTTCCCTTTTGTCTTCATATTCTGCTCAGCAGTTTTCAACATGCTTAGCAATTCTGGAAGACTCTTATCCATGTCATTCATGTTGAAATTCATGACAAACTGATTAAAGCTATCTGGCAACGATTGCAAGATAAAATCAGTTGCAAGTTCCTTTCCAAGCGGAAACCCTAACCTTTCAAGGTTCTCCACATACCCAATCATTTTGAGTACATGGGGACCTACAGGGTTTCCCTCAGATAACTTGCTGTTAAAAAGGGCCTTTGAAACCTGAAACCTCTCATTTCTTGCCTGCTCTTGATAGAGCATTTTCAGATGTCCGATCATATCGAACGCTGACATGTTCTCGTGTTGCTTTTGCAACTCCGAGTTCATAGTAGCTAGCATGAGACAAGCGGCTTCATTAGCATCATCGAGATGCTTCTTATAAGCTTCTCTTTCTGCCTTAGGTGCCGAACTAGGCGGTTCCTCTTCAGGAACAGGTGTCTCCAAGACATACAGCTTCTTATCGTGCTTGAGGACAATCCTCAGATTTCGGTGCCAATCCAGGAAATTTGTCCCAGACAATTTTTCCTTATCTAGGATTGATCGCAAAATATGGTTGTTTGTTGTCATGGTAATCTACAAAAAAAAAATGAAAATATAAGTATCATTAAAACAACATATTTAATTAGGCCTTTAATCAAATATGCTCCCACTATTTTACTCAAACCAAATGACCCTCATCATTTGATTCGGAAAATCCCGTTGGAAGACTTTCTAGTGGGTCGAGATCCACATTTCACTTCGTTCTAAGTCAGCGTTAGGCTGATTACACAAAACTAGGTTATTTAGGTAGGAACTCCTTCCAATTGTATCTCATACAACTCTCGAATATTTTCAGTTGGGTGAATAACTCCTTATTCTAATTCATCATATGAATCATTCCCAACTCTTGCTTCTAAACATGTATAATCTTATTATAATGTGTTTAGTTAAGTTTGACCCATTGTTTTAGCAGTTGGATATTACAATTATCCCATCGCACCTTACTAATATAGAACATGCACCTCGCGTAGGCGAAACCTACATTATTCGATACTAGTCTTGATGAGTGCTAAAACTTGGAAAGCATGAACTTAATATTTAACTTGAGGGATTTTGTTATTAGTTTGATCTCACCGGCTTAACATGCAATTCGTCTCTCTCATGCATCAACATACAAACACATGCATCAATATACATAAAAAGATACAGTTATGGCCCCTAGCGCAATTGTTCTCCCAAGCCAATGAGAGAACCTTAGCTAACCTAATAACGATCTAAACTTCTCCAAGCAAGATCTCCAAGGTTATCCTCCTTTGATATTGTATTCTTCTCTTTCTTCATAACATTACATTACATAAAAGAAACTCGTTTTACATACGAGGGAGTGAGATGAGAAAAGAAGTTACATCAAGAATTTTAGAGAGAGGCACGACACGCAGGCCGTATTTTACAATCCCAAAACAAAATAAAGGAAAAAACTAAGGCCATAACTGATCACCACAAGACAATAATAATAAACACACTTTTATTATTAGTTTAAATTTCTGTTAATTAAAAAAAAAGGCAAATTAAATTTCGATGATTGATCACACTACGCAGAGTTAGCCGGGGGTTCCGCTGCCCGGTCAGCGGACGGTGGTTCCGCTGACCGTTCAGCGGACGGGGGTCAAGGGGGCAGCGCCCCTTTGCGGGGTTGTCAGGGGCAGCGCCCCGGCGCAAAATTTTAATGAACAATTCATTTGAAATCAGCGTCATTTTCGCACAACTCTTGTGCATTCACAACCCTAATCGCATGACTCTGCAACAACACAACCCTTGTGCCGTCATGAACCCTAATGCAACAGTTTCATGCTGTCAAACACATCTCGATTGATAATTCAGTATGATTAATCACATGCCATTGCTTCACCATACTAATGTCGGATTCCGAAGCATATGAACAGTGATCGGTCAAAGGAATAACAATCATCAAGTGTTTGAATGAACGAAACAGAAACAGTATATCACATATACCATCGTTGCATCAGATTTACTTATATCATATATAAGAGTGATCGATCTTATTGTGTAACCTATGGACGATCGATGTATCGCTGCTTCACCATACTAATGTCGGATTCCGAAGCATAGTCAACATCAATCATCCAAATCGTACACAACAGATGCCAAATTTAATTAATCGTTTATTATTCAATTCATTCTGGTTTTAATCGAATCAAAACAGAAAATATAGAACATAAACAACTATCAGATCCATGGTTTCGTAAGTGGCTCTGATACCACTGAAGGAAAATTGCGATCAAAACGCAGCGGAATATAAAATTTTCCTTTAGAGATCCTTACGAATGAGCATGGTCAGTGATAGAAAGTTTTACCTCTTGTGGCGATTCAGACCTTTGATGTTGTGATCACGAGCGTTGATGAAGAACAACGCCTCTACTCAGTCCACACGAACAGATCGCTTCCGGTCACAGTGCTAGCTGATCACGAACGGAAACCTTGAGTGAGAGAGAGAGTCAAAAACGAAAATGCATCAAGTGAAAAAACTTCATCACAAGGGATCTATTTATAGAATCACTCGTGTGGGCTACAAGCTAAAAGCCCAATTAAGGCTATAAGCTAAAAGCCCAATTAAGCTTATGGACATCATACCTTATGATGTACCATATATCACTCATCCACGTGGTACCTTACCACTTTCCGTATTACACTTAAGTGCACCGTACCTTACGGTGTTCCTTATTTATTCTATCTCTCATCAACCTGTCCTTATGTGTGTGACCCTGTAGGTTTTCGCGACGTTGGCAATTATATTAAATTACACATTTAATATAATAAACAGTGAGCGGTATCTAGCAACACTTCACTGTTACCCAAGTCACGAAAATGTCATGTGATCTGACCAAACCTTTTCCGTGATAATATTTGTGTTGTACAATTACCCTTTTGCCCTCATGTCTATATTGAACACAAGGCATACACGGTGTCACCCTTGTCCAGTTCAATATTGGGCCCTTAGACATTTATCCTGTTATGCAGGATGAGCAAATTCCATCTAGGTCACTCATGTCCCTTAGCATGCTTTGTGAAGTACCCATCAACCATCTTTATAGTCATCCAGTTACGGATGACGTTTGATCAGTAATAAAGTACTTGACTCTACATCTAGGGTCCATAGTGGTTTCAGGTCGAAGGGTGGTATACACCATTATCATCATGAGAATAACTTATGACACTTTGCATAACATTCTATGTAGTATTCTCATAACGGGTCAATCCAGTATAAATATTACTCCTAATATTCATACCTATGTCAAGACTTGATAACTCCTTATCTATGATCCATGAGATGTGATCATCAATCTATCTTCATAATAGTCTTAATGCTTTAATGTTATCCCACTTCACATTAAAGCTTGACTACGGATACTTTAAGAATAGTTTCTTATGTTTAATAGGATCTCATGATTAAGTCACACTTAACATTTCATTAAACCAATAAACCATTCTAGGGACTTTATTATTTTGGAAAACATAATAAAGAAATGCCTTTTATTATTAATAAATAATTCGATACAAGTACCAAAAGTATTGGCCTCTAGGGCTTACACCAACAGTCCAGATGTTGTTTAATTGATGTAGGATTATAGGGTAATTGTAAGTGATTATTATCTATGATTAGATTAAGTTTTATGGCTTAAAGTGTGGAACCCGTAGTGAAAACACATAGAAAATCGCATATTATGCAGGATAGAGCAGTATGCGTCGACCTTAAATGGTATGCGTCGATACATGAACGATGTTAGACTCAGGATGAGTCGACACGAAGAGGTTTTGCATCGATACATGAAGACTTTTAGACTCAGGATGAGTCGATACGTAGGAGCATGTGTCGATACATGCTGTGTGGCAGACTCAGGATGAGTCGATACAAGAGAGGATGTGTCGACTCATGTTGCAAGTTCAGTGCAGTATGCGTCGATCCAAGGAGTTATGTGTCGACCCATGTTGTCTGGTTTTTGGCAGAATCAGTTGAGAATGTTGTAACTTGAGTTTTCGGATTTCGTTTGAGGTGTCGTTCGAAGCGTTGAATAGCTAACGCGATGAGCTTTATTCTTGAGGATTAAAATGAAGAATAGGAAGTGTAATTCCAGTATCCCAATTAGGACTAGAGTTAATTCCCGCGTTAATCATTATGTTGGTTTTTATGCAGAATGATGAAGATGAGATGCTTATAGGCCGCTGTTTGATTTGTAACAGTATGACTAATAATAACAATGATGTAATATTACAGATTAGTAGTATGTATAGATTTGGAGATTTAGAAGTAAGCCTTAGTTGATTAACTAATTATAGGCAATATCCGGTATAGGCCTATGGCCAACGTTGTGAAATTGATGAGTTACTGTCGTATTAATGTACAGCTGAGTTGTTGATGAGATGTTATTAATGAAGTTGTGTTTGGTAATTTATGATGAATAAATGATGTTTTATGAATTATTATGATGATATAAGATGTTGATAAATAGATGTTGAGATGCTTTTAAGATGTAGGCATTTGGCCAACGATGGTGTGGTATTGAGATGTTGTCAATTATGGTGTTGTTATTACGTTCATGATTGTGTTGCATACATTGCATTTTGAGATGGAGCTTATTCTCGTTGAGATGGCTTGTATTGGCGAATATTGAGATGAAGGCTTATGCCTTGTTGATGCCTCTATTAATTGGTAATTTTTTAGATGGGAGTTCTGCTCCAATGGTACCACATGCATTTGCATAGTATTGAGTCGCATTATATGATTGCATAAAGAGGTGTGTAATGATGTTGTGAATGTGTATTATTGTTGTGATTATTATTGATTATGAGATGAGAAATGGTGATGTTATGTGATCTAATTTAATATATTAATTATCATGCGCTTTATTATATTGTTAGATATCTCACCCCTTCTGTTTGAATGTTGCCCTTCTGTTGGTAACGTGCAGGTAATCAAGAGTGAAGGTTGTATACCTTGAATAGTTCGAGTCGGTGTCATTGCTCTGATATGTAACACTCGGGGGATGAACGCTTGTTGCTTTTGATTGTTGATTATTCCGTTGTTGAACTTTAAGTTTATTATTATTAAGTATGTGTTGTTTTGAAGTTGTTGTAATGATGATAAAAATGTTATTAAGAATTCTGCTGCGTAGATGTTGAATCGTTGAATTATTTAATTAAAGTTGTTATGTTGATGGTTCATCCGATGTTTTAAAGTGTTATATATCCACGACGAATGCAATGTGTTTTGAAAGAAGAATTTGTGAGTCCCGATTTGTTTGCATGATTAATTTTTATAACTCTGATTTATTTATATAATTACCGGGGTAGAATTTGGGTGTTACACCAACCCCTGCCATTTAGGCGAGGTTTGGTTTTGCCCCCCTGGAGTAATTTTTTTAGGATCCACCCCTTATAAATCAAATAAACCATTTTCACCACGCCCTTTTATTTGTGCATGCTGACTGTATGTATCATTATTTGCTACGTGGCACTTGGATAAGGGTGAATATGTATATGGGGTTGAGAGTTCTTCACCACCCCTTCCGTACCATTGTTACCTTCATGAATATAGGGGTTTTCTTCCCCTTCCACTCTAATATTATGTGTTCTTTTTTCCTTCCCTTTCGTCTCAATCATCTGCTTCGTAATCCTGCGTCGTTCTTCTTCGTCCCCTCAATTTGAAGCATGGTTGGAAGAAGTTCTCATGGAAGAAATGTTAATTCAGTTTTGTTTCCTGGATTACCCAGATATTATTGTGATAGAGAATTGAAGATATGGATGTCCAACACAATTCAAAACTATAATCGAAAGTTTTGGAAATGTCACAATGTTGGGATAAGTTTATTTGGTGATTATTTGGCAAAACTTGATAGAAATGTTTTATAGAAAATTTGTTTGTGATTGTTTGGTGATTTGTATTAATGTTAACAAAAGTTTTGATTTTTTTAGACTGGGAATAGTTATGAATTATTCTTATGGGATGATGAAATTGGAGATTCCATCAAAGGAAATAGTGTTATTCAACCATTTTGTAAGAAGTGTGAGGTACTGGAAGTGAAATTGGAAAGAATGACAAAGAAATTGGAGAAATTAAAGATGGAGCTTGAAGCTCAGAGAAGGATTAATATGCAGCTCAAGAGTTATGTGTTGTTTGATTATTGGTCTATTGTATAATTTCATCTAATTTTTAGTTGGTTCAATAGTTATATTTTTCTGGTTATCAATATAATGTATTTTGGATAATCTCGATATTAATGGAAAGAATTATGTTTCTGTCAAACATCTTGAATATTTTTGGAACATCTTGATATTATGTTTCTGCATAAAAAGTGCACTCACTGCTTTCTGAAAAGTGCATTCATTTTGTAAGACATTACAAAAGAACCAAACTTAAGACATTACATAATAGCATCAAACTTGTGCATAAGTCAAATAGTACAAAAGGAGCACCAAACTTGTGCATAAGTCAAACAGTTCAAAAGGAGAACCAAACTTGTGCATATCAGAAATATTACTTAGCTATCATATCATAAAAAATTACAAAAAGAGCACCAAGCTTGTGCATATAAGAAGCAACATTATAGATCATAAATTGATTTCTTCTTTGGAGGCTTCTTAGGCAAATCCTTGGAACCTTCTTAGGGGAACTCTATGCAGCCCTCTTAGGTGTACTCTTTGTTTATTTTTTAGTAGCACTCTTTGTATCCTTCTTTGCAGTTTGTGATGCATTTCCTTCTTCTTCTTCGGTCAAGTACATAGGTTGGTCCAGGTCAGAACCAGGACCTGTGAATGGTTTTGTTTTTTTAAACCAATTCTCATTAATTCTCTCACTTGACCTCTTTCTCAATGGTTTGAATTCTTGTTTGACTTTAGCCTTGCCTATACTTGTTAATCCTTTACTTGTTGTTTGTATACTTTTACTTATATTGGGTAGGCTTGAAATCATATCATCAGTTATATCCCCAAACAATGAAGCTTCACTTTGAACATTCACTGCATCAGATGCATCATTCACTACAGCAGCTACACTTTGAGCATTCACTTCAGCAGCTTCAGTCTGAACATCTGCAACATTTGAATCAACACTTGGTCTCACTCTCTTCTGCAAAAAGATACTAGTTACATACCAATCTATAACCATACACAAAATACACATAATATACAAAAGATACTAGTCACATACCTTTCTTTTCAAGGCATTTGGATCTTGTTTCTTGCTCTTGCATGACTTTAAATTATGTCCAAACTTGTCACACTTAGTGCATCTATGGGCCACGCCAAGTAACCTTCTTCTAGTACCTTCCTCACCAGTCTCCCTAATTCTCAATTTCCTTGATCTACCAGGTCCCTTTTTGTAGTTAGAAGGTAGGAGCTCTTCACTTCCAACCCCAGGCCACATGTCTTGTCCATTTATAGGGTTACCTTTCAACCTCACTCTCAATGTTGATCTTCACAGTGTTTCTAACATTTACCCTATGCAATTCAGCTGCATATCTCCACAGACTTGCATATTGCTTGTCTACACCTCCTTCTATGATTTTTCTTGCAATCAATTTAGCTTTCTAAGCCCTTGCCACGGTTATACCCACTAAATAGTTTTGCCTCATATCTTGAATAATATCACAAATCCTTACTTTGTCAGAAGTTTGCATTTTCTTGGCCACCCGTCTTGAATTTGCAGATCAATTATCCAAAACCCTAGCACATGTGTGAGTGTCCTTTATAATCTTAATGGCATAAGTGTGCTTGTGGCCGACATGAGAACAGAGCATTAAAAAACCACTTTTTTTACATTCAACTCTCACCTTATACCCCTGATTTTTCACAAATATTATTTCCCTCCCATTTAAAATTGTCCACTCACGAATAGCCTCCCTAAAGTCATCTAGGGAGTTGAACTCAATACCCCATTTAAACTTAAAATTCTTATTAAGTTTATCTTTCTTAAACTTCTTAAACTTAGACCCTTTTTCATCTTCTGAGTTATCAGGACCAGAGCTATTAAGCTCTTCACTAACATACTCCTCATCATCATAACATTTCTTCTTACTTGAACAAGTTAACAACCCTGCTATGGCTCGTCCCTCGTTAATTGGTATAGTGACATCAATACCATCAAATCCATCAATAATAGCAATCGTCCTTTCATCCTCACTATCATTCAACCCTTCAACAATCTCTTCATCACTAACCTCTAACTCAGGAACAAACTTGAGACTACTCTCACTTTCACTTCCACCTGCATCATGTTCCGCAAACATTTCCCCATCAACCTGCATTGCACAAGCATAAGCAGTAAAATCATACGGATCCTCATCCTTCTTAATCTAGAAAAAATTAGGGTCTATGTTAGTGATTTTTCGTCCATAATCTGTACGACCCTTCTAAGTAACCCCACACATTTACTATGCTTCGAATGTGAGGCATAGTCCACTTATATATGTATTCCCCAGAAATCAAAGTAGAAACACCACCCCTACAAATCGTTTCACCATCACTAAGCTTTATGAACTCTCATCCATGGCGAAAAACAGCATCAAACAATACTTTGTTCTAAAATTATATACTGAAAATCAGGAAAAAAAACTACTATTGCATGTTATTAACAAGCTGCAGAGATGGTATTTGAAACTTACCTGAGACGATTCGTCCAGAGATTCTTCGTTCACAATAATGGCTTCGTCTTCTTCGTTCAATGCAGTAACTCCCATACAACTTCCCAATTCTAAACCCTAACTATTCACGGGAGGGGGGGGGGGGGGATAACGAAATATTTATGCACCAGTTCCATTTTCATTTTATTCTCAATCCCATATACACAGTCATCTATATCAAAGTTCCACGTAGCAAATAATAATACATATAGTCAGCATGCACAAGTAAAAGGGTGTGGTGAAAATGGTTTATTTGATTTATAAGGGATGGATCCTAAAAAAAATTACTTCAAGGGGGCAAAAGAAAATCTCGCCCAAATGGCAGGGGGTGGCGTATAATTAACCCTTTCTAAAATTTTGAAAATTATTTAATTATCCTTATACATTAAGTTTCTTTACAAAATTTTAAAATTTTTTAAAATGAAAATAATAAAATATAAATTTTTAAAATTTTAAAAGATAATGATAAAAGTAATGGAAATCTCGATTTAGAAATCAAATTTTGAGTTTATTTTTCCGAGAAACTTTTTATAACATTCTAAACATGTCTGCAAAATAATCATTCAAAAATGCACATTAGCTTAATGACATAGACTAAAACTACATGCATAATAATTTTGTAGGGATTAAAACATGCTATTTTTTTATAGGGACAAAAAACAAAATTTAGTAACTTTTTAAGGACTAAATACATATCTATTATTATTATTATTATTATTATTATTATTATTATTATTATTATTATTATTATTATTATTATTATTATTATTATTATTATTATTATTATATCTTCTCTAAATATTTCCAAATCATTCATAAGCATACCTTTTAAAAGATAAAATTTCAAAAATCACATTGGTGCAATGGGTTACATGAAATATGCAACTGATTGCTTCATATGCAATGGGTTACATGAAAAAGGTAATCAATTGCTTCAAGATTCTGTTTCAACTTTTTTGAACGTTACAACTAGTGTAGCTATTGCTCAAAACATGTAATCGATTACACCTGCGAATTTTTGGAAAAATCTGAACGAATTTGCTACCTTTTAATTTCATTAGATCATGGTATCTTTTCCAAAGCATTATAAATACTCATGATCATTTTTCTAAACATTGTCACTCTTTCTAGAGGGTATCTTGAAATGTATTTATAGCAAGAATTTTCGTATTTCAATTTTTTTCTTTTTACTCAGTTTAAAACTATAATTCAAATCTATTTTTAAAGTTTTTCTCCATCCAAAATCTTGAAACTTTTTCTGCATTAATTGCCATATCATTCAAAAAAATTTATGAGCATTTTAAGGTTATAATATCTTAATTGTACATTGAAAGAGGAGATCAATTTTGTATACTGGAATTAATTCAAGAAAAACTTCATATATTCATATTTGTTCAAAAGTTGTATTCAATCACCAAGTGTGTGGTGATTTTATTTGTAAAGAAAATGGGTAATTTCTAAGAGTGGTTGTAAATAGAAAATGGTATATTTCTAGTTTGTGTTATGAAAAGGTTCGTTGTAGGAGAGTCTTGGTGTGAGGTTGTACAAAGATCTAACATAGTGGAAATCCTTCACGGAGTATGGAGGGACTAGACGTATTGTTGATTGGTAAGGGGAAGTATTGTAATTTCCTGTGCCTCTTATACATTTCTGAACTTTTATTTTTCTGCATTAGAATTCATAAGTTCATCACTTTATTCCGAAAAAATAAATGAATAAGAACATCTGCAAAATAACGAGAAATATTCTTAAAACATAACTCACACCCCTCTTAGGTTTCACTCTATACTTACAAACACCTATTCTTCTCAAGAAAGTATTTCTAAAAATTTCTTGAAATCGGGCTAGATGAATTTGGAGTTGTCACAAAAGTTTTGGGTAATTTTTCATGATGGACAATCAATTGACACTTTAACCAATCAATTGGGTTATGCAAAAACATGCTTTCAACGTATAGGCCAATTTCTTAATGAATAACAATGTTTTTATAAATTTTATTTCCTTTTAAAACTCAATAAATATTTAATTTTAGGTCAACCAATCGATTGGTGCATTATGACAAACGGTTGCCTCATCAATATTGGCCACAAAAACTTTCCTTTTTGTACCAACCTCTAGCCTATAAATAAAAGTTTCTTATTCCATATTTTTACATCAATAAACGTGAGTTCTCATACCTCACTCCTTTCTCTCTTTCTCTAAAACATTTTCTTTACTTTCTCTCATTTAGAAATTTAGCCATAGTGTTTTTGAGAAAGTCCTTTTGCAAGTGAGGCAATCATGTAATTCTTGAAGAATAATATCGTAAATTCACCAAAAAAAATTATTTCTAACTTGGTTGAATAATTTATCCATTTAAGGATTGTTTTGTTTGGGTTCAAAGTTGAATCTCTTAAAAGATTAGTTTGGGGATTTAGTTACTAAGTCGCTGGTTTACTTCGAGATCAGCCCGGTTTTAAAATATAACTGGTTCCTGGTTTGCCCAGTATAAAACCAAGGTTCATTTCGCAAGCTCGGCTCGGTAAAAGCTTGCTATGGTTGGATATTAGCCCGGTATAAAACCAAGATTCAGTTTGTAACCTCAGCTTGGTGTTAAAAGCTCTCCCATGTTCAAGATTAACATGTGTAAAATCTTGGTTTAAAGTTTAAAGACTAAATGCTCCAAGTTTCTATTTGGAAATAAGATTAACCACTTCAATGTGTCATTTGAAAGGAACACTCTTCACTTCTCTCCGTGTTCTCTGTTCGGTTGAAAGATAGCCATAAATTTCATTTTCCTTGTATAAGGGGGTTCAAGAGTTCAACATAATAAAAGCTCTTACGAGTTATTAGATACTCTCAAGAAAAAATATTGGGTAGATGATTAAGTCTTTTCTTTTGACTGAACTCTATAAATTCTTGTACTGTTGAATGGTTTTAATTATTATTTATGGAAGGGAAAGATGAAAGACTTATTGTTTATGAAGAAATTGCATTTATCAGTTTTTAGTTTTGCAAAGTCGTATTATATGTTTGATGAAGAATGCGAGTTTGAACATAAAAAAATATGTGGTTTTATTCGACATTATGTAGAAGATAATGTTTATGATCATATTGCTAATGAGACACATGCAAAAACTTTATGGGAGAAGAGAAAGTCATTGTATGCCTCTAAATCATGGAATAATAAATTGTTCTTCTTGAATAGCTTCATAAGTTTGAAGTATAAGGAGGAGACTTCAATTTCAGATAACTTGAGTGAATTTAAAGGGCTCCTTGATCAGATGTCAAGAATGAGTATCAAACTTTATGATGAATTTTTTGGACTATTTTTATTGTTATCTTTACCAGAATCTTGGGAGATGTTTCAAGTTTCTATCACAAGTTTTACTTATAGAGATGTTGTTTCTTTGGAAACGGCTAAGTATGGTATTCTTAATAAGGAGATAGGAAGGAAGGCACATGGTTTTTCATCTGAATATGGGGTACTTGTCATTGAAAATAGGGGAGAAGTCAAAAAAAGAAACCAAAGGGCGGTAGAGAATATCATAAGCAAGTCCAAGCCATGATACAAGAATCTGGAGTGTCATTATTGTCATAAAACAGGACACATACAAAAGTATTATTATCAATTGAAAAGGGATAACAAAGGCAATAAAGTTAAGTCTAAACAAAGAGATCACAAAGATCATGATGATGATCATTTTAATACTGCTATTAGTGAAGATCTTGCTATTCTCTGTGATTACAAATGTATTAATATTGTATCAGACGAGAGCATGTGGATAGTTGACAATGAGGCTACGTTGCATGTTACACCAAGGAAGTATTGCTTCACATCTATTACTTATGGTGACTTTGGAGTGTTGAAGATGGGTAATGATGGTGTATCTAAGGTAATTGGTGTTGGTGATGTTTTCTTGAAAACCAGCATGGAAATGTAATTGTTTCTTAGAGGTGTCAAACATGCACCAGATGTCCGCTTTAATTTGATCTCTGTGCATATGCTTGAGTATTGTGTTATGACAATCACTTTGGTTCTGGAAAATGGAAACTCAACAAAAGTATCTTGGTTGTGGCTAAATGTGAGAAGCTTTTTAAATTATATTGGACAAAAGATTTGGGTTTTAGAGATAGTGTGAATGCTATCGACATGGAAGCATCTTTATGGCACCGAAGACTTAGTCATATTTGTGAAAATGGGATGAATGTTTTTGCCCAAAAAGTGCTTTTTCTGGATTAAAGAATGCAGATTTAGAGAAGTGTTCTCATTGCATTGCTTGTAAATAGACTAGAGTATCTTTCAAGATACATCCTCCCCCAAGAAAGTCAAAGTTGCTTCAATTGGTACAATTTTATGTTTGTGGTCCATTAAAGGTAAAATCCTTTAGTGGTGCACTTTATTTTATTACCTTTTATTGATGATTATTCCACGAGACCATGGGTTTATACCTTGAAGAAAAAGACCAAATGTTGGAGAATTTAAAAGAATTTCATGCTTTGGTTGAGAGGCAGACAAGCAAGAAGCTAAAATGTGTTTGTTCTAATGGTGGTGAGTATTGTGGACCATTTGATGCCTATTGCAAGCAATAAGGTATTGCACATGAAAAAAATTCACCTAAAACTCCTTAATTGATTGGTTTAGCAGAGAAGGTGAATCGAAAACTAATTGAGAGAGTAAGGTGTATGCTCAATTAAGCTAAGTTGCCAAATAATTATTGGGGTGAGGCATTTTACTCGGTGGTGCATGTTCTTAATCTCACTCTTACTGTTGCTTTGAACAATGAAGTTCTAGAAAAAAATTTGTTTGGAAAGAATGTCGAGTTTGATCATCTGAGATCTTTGGTTGTAAGGATTTTATGAATATTTCAAAGTATGAAAGATCTAAGTTAGATGCAAAGTCAAAATAATATATATTTATCGCCTATGGGCAAGATGAGTTTGGTTACATGCTATTTGATCCTGCAGGAAAGAAGCTTATCCAAAGCTGCGATGTATTATTCATGGAAGACCAGACTATATAAGACATTGATAAGGTGGAGACTACACCCAAGAAATATATCAGTTTGTCTAATATTGATTCAATTAGGTTACCTAATCATAAACTAGAGGTTATTGGTGGTGATGATCAGAATGATGAGCCATATGATTATGTTAATGATCAACAACTTGGAGATGAGGTGAATATTTCAACTAATGAAGGTGAGAATGATATGTCACAGATGAGAATTTTGGTGAAGCTCTAGAATCATATCAATTTCAACTTAGGAGGTCTAACAAACAGAGATAACCTTTTAAAAGGTATAATTCTAATGAATATGTGACCTTAACTGATGAGACTAAACCTGGGTGTTTTCAAGAGGCTATGGAAAGTGATGAAAATGAAAAGTGGTTTGATGAAATGCATGATAAGATGAAATCATTTCATGATAACAACACTTATGGTTTAGTGAAATTTCCCAAAGGAAAAAGTGTTTTGGAAAACAGGTGGATTTATAGAGTTAAACATGAGAGTAACTCTATGTGTCTAAGGTATAAAGGTCAGATTAGTGGTGAAAGATTTATGGCAAAGAAATGGTGTTAATTTTAATGAGATTTTCTCACCTGTTGTAAAGATGCCATCAATCAGTATCGTTGAATTTGGATGCTACTCTTGATTTAGAGGTTGAGCAAATGGATGTGAAAATGACTTTCTTTTATGGTGATTTGGAGGAAGAAATCTACATGAAACAATCCGATGATTTTCAAGTTAAAGATAAATAAGAGCAAGTTTGTGGATTGAGAAAGAGTTTATATGGGTTGAAGCAAGCTTCAAGGTAATGGTACAAGAAGTTTGAGTTTGTTCTATGTGATCAAGGATACCAGAATACTACTTCAGATCATTGTGTCTTTGTTATAATATTTTCTAACGATGACTTCATTATCCCGTTGTTATATGTTGATGATATGCATATAGTAGGGAAAATTATTTATAACATAAACAAGTTAAAGAAGCAGTTGGGAGAGTCATTTGCTATGAAAGACATGAGAGCAGCTAAACAAATTCTTAGCATTAGAATCATGCACGAGAGAAAAGAGAAGAAACTTTGGATGTTACAAGAACATTATATCGAAATAGTGTTGCAAATATTTAAAATGGAAAGTTCTAAGGCAGTAAGCACTCCTCTTGCTACTCATTTTAAGTTGAGTTCTAATCAAAGTCTTTCAAGTGAAGAAGAAGCATTTGATATGAATGTGTTTATTATGTGTCTTTTCTCTGTTGTGGGTCGTTTAATGTATGAAATGGTGTGTACAAGACTAGATATAGCATATTTTGTTGGCAAGGTCATTAGAATTTTGTCAAATCCAGTTAGAGAGCATTGAAATATTGTAAAATGGATTTTAAGGCATCTTAGCGGTACTACTTCTACGAGACTTTGTTTTAGAGGAGATAAGCCTACTCTAGTGGAGTACTGTTGGCTGAAGATTTTGATAATATTATTAGAAGCCAAGCGAATTGAACGTTTCGATCGAAATGAAACAAAGCGTCATGTTTCGAAGTAGCAGAAGCAGTGTTTCGAATAAGCATATCAAAGCTTGAAGCTTCGAGTGGAAATTATGGGAACATATCTAAAGAAGTCTCGAAATAACAACAAGGCTGTGTCTGAGAAGTGCGTTCAAAACGGAGAAGTACCAAAGCATTTGAAATTCAAATGGAAGCGGGACATTCGAAGTTTGAAATTTATGTGCTGGAGCATTTGGAGACACGTGGAAAGAAGAGAGAGGCATTGTTCTGCATGTTCTGAACGTGGCATAATCCTATAGCAAGACCGTTATGGTCGAATTAGTATAAATAGAAGTCTTAGTATTAGGATTTCGTGTGTCATATCTATTGTACTAAATACTCAGTAACATTCAAACTACCACATGGCAAGGGAAACGAATGCAAGAGCAATGTACGTATGATAGCACCACATATTTATGATTTAATGAAAACCTTTTATCATTTCCAGCACTTTCCTTTATCTTTCTGCCAAATAACATTTACAAGTTTTCTCATTCAAAGTCTTTTTATTTCGAAATCTCTTCATTAAAGCTTTACATTTCAATGCTTTCTTTACATTTCAAGCACTTTACATTTCAGAAAACTGTCATACTTTTCGTGCCTTTATCTTCAAGTTTTGTCTTTCGAAAGTCTATTTTTACTTAAAGTCATTTACAGATTTCTTGCATTAAACGCTTTCTTCATATTTCGAATCTTTTACGTTCCAGAGCATCTTTTACATTAACTATTTTTATAATTCGAAGCCATTTACTTGCCTTTTATGCAATTTTACATGTCTTTACAATTAACATTTATTCATGCAATTTAGTTTCGCACACGCATATTTTGATTACACCTTTAGATCTTTAAGAGAGAAATCGAAATAAGCCAAACACCTATACAACACTCAAATAACAACCAAGAATATCTATTCGATCATGAGAGTTACCCTAATGACCAAGGAATCCTAGGATCAATCTAGTCGATCCTGTGAGTTACCAGAGAAATTGAATAACAGTCAGTAAGTTTATTCGATAGTTTGGAAGACTAGCGGTTGCTTACCAGAAATCACTGGAAACAAATTGGCACACCTGGTGGGACCAATAATTGGACATTAGAAATAAAGATTGTTGAGACATAACCATTATAAAAACGTTGGAACCTAAGAAGTTTGTTGTTTTATGAACCTAAGAAGTGGTAAAATAACCAACAACAACCAACCCTTATCCAGAAGAAAACGTTTGACCAAGATGTCTAATTCTGACAATCAACAAGGGGAACAAAATTCCCCACATACAACAGGCACTAATGTGTCCACTTCGATGGGAACATCTAATGTGATCCCTTCGAATGCACAGTCTGTTGCATCTTCAACCAGTAATATAGCCACCAATGGAGTAAGTGGCATATCAACTAATAGTTCGATCTTAGGAAATACTGGAACCATTGGTTACCCTGGGGGATTCGTTCCACCATCAGGGACACAATCCCATTTCGCCACTCCACTAACTAGACCACCCGGTTTCGATGGTAATAGAACCAGAAATTCCTCTTATGGAATGCCGACTTCCTTTATGGCAGGTTTACACAATTCCACATCGAATTCATCACCACAATTAGGGTCTGGGTCTGGGGCGAATCAGTTTATGACAAATAACCAAGGGTCAGTGGGTTATAGCACAATGCCTATTTTAACCACAGAAAACCAGTTGGCTTTTAGGAAATTAATGGATGACAGTAACCATAATATGATAGGGGTGTTAGCACAAACTATGCAGGAAATATTTGCCCCAATAGTGCAAAATGTGACTGTGACAAACAGGGAAAACGCTGACAACATGAGTCGAATAGCGGATTTCTTTGCTCCCCCAGAAAGGCGTAGGAAGAATCAGGCGGGATTTCGAGCAAACATGCCTGTTATAGAAAAAATTGCTAACGACCCAATTTATAGACCACCTAGAGAAGAAGTTAACTTGGGGGCAAGGGAACCAAGGTTAGAAGCCCCAATAATCCCAGGCCCACAAAGAGAAATTATGGAACCAGGGGCAAGGGTCGAAAGGCTAGAAGCCCCAGAGTTTCGAGAAGAACAACCTAGGGGAATTGTCATGGTTGGTCGAAATCAAGATGCCGGTGCTGTCGTTCATAGAATTCGAAACGATAACATCTTGGCAGAAAACAATCTAACCACCATGATAGAGAGAGTCATGGCCCAGAATGGCCTCAACACAGGAATGAGAAGGCCAAATTATGCTTCTCCTATATTAGATTGCATAATGCATACTGATTTACCAAGGGGATATAAAGTCCCTAAATTTACAAAGTTCGCTGAGGATACCAATGAGTCAACAGTCGAACACATAGCGAGATATCTAACCGAAGCGGGAGATATAACCAATTATGAAGATCTCAGGATCAAATACTTCCCAAGTTCCTTGACTAAGAACGCCTTCACATGATTTACCACTTTGCCTCCTGGGTCCATTGACACTTGGGCTCTCTTGGAGAGATTATTCCATGAACAATTTTACATGGGACAGTCGAAAATAAGCTTGAAGGAATTAGCCAGTGTCAAGAGAAAGTTCACCGAACCCATAGATGATTATCTGAATAGATTTAGGCTTTTGAAATCCAGATGTTACACAGTAGTTCCTGAACATGAGTTAGTCAAAATGGCCGCTGGTGGCTTGGATTACTCTATTTGAAAGAAACTAGACACTCAATATTTGAGGGATATGGCTCAGTTAGCCGATAGGGTTCGACAGGTCGAAAGGCTAAAGGCCGAAAAAGCCAGAGTCTTTAAGAATAACAAGAAAGAAAGGATCTCTTATGTTGGAACTGAGGAAGCAGAAGAATATCCTGAATTCGAATTCGAAGAGGTCGAAATCGACCTCGCTGAATTAAAACAGGCTCCACCTTATTCCTGCAAATTATTGGTTCCCACAAAAGGGAAAGAGATTGTTGAAAATGAGAAAAGTGACAAATTCCCAAAGAAGGTTTATACCTTCGATGTCACTAAATGTGACGAGATTTTTGACTTACTTGTCAAAGATGGCCAACTCATTGTGCCATCAAATGTCAAAATACCTCCTTTAGATCAGAGAAAGAAGAGAGGATTTTGCAAATATCATAGTTTCCTAGGCCACAAAACCTCACAATGTTTTCTTTTCAGGGACCTAATTCAAAACGCAATCAAAGATGGCAGACTAAAGTTCGCTGATAAGGCAAAGATGAAAGTGGACGAAGATCCCTTGGACGTCGCAGACACCAACTACTCCGAGCCTGCATGCATTGGAGAGATTAACATGGTGGAAACTGACCAAAGCGACGCCCTAACAGGAGAGAAAGGTACTGAAACTGAAAACTGGGTGATGGTCGAAGTTGATAAGGAGGTCACTGAAGACATCCAGAAGATGCCAGAGACTTCGATTGAAGCAGCACCTGTAGCTGTTGCAAAAGAAACCCAGGCTACTGAAGGCCAGGGAAATCAAAACCAAGAACTAACACAGGTCACTGAAGGCTTGAGGCTGGAATTGGAGAAAGTCCAAATCACGAAGCCAACTTCCCCTCAGAAGGAAATATGGGACACTCTAGGGGAACCCAGTGGAAAATTTGACTATTTGGTCAAATATTCTGCCCCAGAGAGTTCGAAGGTTCACATTGAGGATATAAAGCCCACAGGATGGGGCGATGATGAAGCTAAGGGGGAAGATGTTGAGATAAATATGGTGGATATGGAGAGGCCTCGCTCTGAGATGGAGGAGGTAGAAAAATACTTAGAAAAAGAGAAGTATAGAATGGAGGATAATCACACTGGGGATGCTAGTCTCAAGGATTACCTCATGACATGCCACAAAGGAGATTCAGGCATGATATCGTGCCCTAGGTGCAGCATCCTCTGCAATCAGAGAATCGCTGCGAATTTCGAAAGGGTACAGAGGACTCGAACTGGCAACAATTGGCGCCAGAATAACCAGCTTTTCAGGTGTTATCCCAAGGCTGGAGAAAGTTTGCTGGAATTTGTGTTTCGTTGCTACAAAGGGGCAACCAAGTGCTTGATTTGCCCAAGGTGTTTTGCTGTGTATGACCAAAGCATGGCCAAAGCCTTCGAAACGATTCCCTTCGCCCCTTGCTGGAACCATCAAGAAACTGTCCAGATGGGCCCACGTTTCGACAGCAGACACAAACAACGAAGGCCTGATAGCCCTCGCCCCAAGGCTGCTCGAAGAGTGACTTTCAAACTCCCTGCTGAAGTGCCAACCGACAGATGGTTGCAAGTCAGAAATGACAAAGGCAAAGATAGATGGAGAAACACCGAACGAAATGCACGCCATGCTGTGACATACAGAAGGCAATTCAACACAGCAAAAAGGGAGGAGGTAAGATTAGAAAATTACAAAGGAAGGAACCCCATGTCAAGATCCCAGTGGCGCAGGCAACAAAGGATTCGAAAGGCTGAAAGGGAAGCTGTGGCAAACAAAGGGGTCACTTCAACAAAGAACCAAGGTGAATCTAGCACCAACAAACCAAAAAATCAAACTGAAGATAAACCTCCAGTCAATAGGAGGCTTTTCTCTGAAGTACAATGGGATGAACCAAAGGAATGCACTCCAGGCCCAGAAGAGGACGAAGATATGATAACAGATAACTTCGAATCAGAGGGGGAGTCTTCATTCAACCTAAACTGTAACGTGGTATCTGTGCTTCCCTGTGAATTTGGGCAGGAAACCGAAATTGATGAATATGAGGAAGAAGATACCACAAATTTGATGAAACATAGGCCTGTGTGCTACTATGTGATGGACAATGGGGCTGTTGAGGAACAAAATGCATTCTTCGAACGTCCAGAACCTGCTATGAAGAACCATCTTAAGCCACTTTTTATTCGGGCAAAAGTTGGTGTCCATGGTGTGAACAAGGTTCTAGTAGATGGGGGTGCTGCAGTCAATTTGATACCCCATTTCATGCTGAAAAGATTAGAGATCCGCGAAGGAGACATCAAGCCCCATAATATGGTTCTGTCCAATTATGAGGGAAAAGTGGGCAAAACACTGGGAGTGGTCCAGTTGGAATTGACAATAGGCTCAAGCTGTAGGCCCACCATGTTTATGGTGATCGAAGCCAAGGCCAACTATAACTTATTGCTGGGAAGGGAGTGGATCCATGGCGTGGGGGCAGTTCCTTCGTCAATGCAACAGCGACTAGTTCTGTGGAGAGATGATGGAATCGTAGAAAACATCGAAGCAGACCAGAGTTACTTTATGTCAACAGTCAATTTAGTTGACAAGAGGGATTATGATAAAAATCTGGCAAAGATTTCTCCGTGTGTTCCAAATGATGAGATTAACGAAACCAGAAACGCCCACTACTACATGACCCTTCGCCATGATGGCCTTTACTGGGATAGAACAATAATCAGTGAAGAATAGGGAGTCGAAAGCACTATACAAAAACGGCCAGCAGGCTGGGACTTCGACAACCTTATCCATGACCGAGTCCACCTTTTTCGAAAGGATTTCGGCCTATATGGCTGAGAACGAATCAAAAGCGGCCTTAGAGGCTGAAATAAATAAATCAACTATAAAGATGAACAAAGTAAGTGGGGATGGCTCGAAATGCTCACCCTTCAGAGAATTGGAGATGGATCAAAGGTTGGATGCCATCTACGATAAAGAACCCTTAGGCTTCGAAAGGGACCCCATAAACTCAGGTGCCAAAATGTTGGCACAAGATCCACTCGAAGAAGTCAACTTAGGGGATGAAAAAACGAAAAGAATAACCTACATAAGTGCAAAACTCAGCCCAGGCCTCAAGAAGGAAGTAATCGAAGTCCTCAAGGAAAATAAAGATTGCTTCGCATGGGATTATAACGAAATGCCTGGTTTAAAGAGGGAGTTGGTCGAACACAGACTGCCAATCAAAGATGGCAAGAAGCCCATCAAACAAACTCCCAGAAGATTCGCACCAGCGGTTCTCACAAAAATCAAAGCTGAGATCGAAAGGTTGCTGCATTGCAAATTCATCAGAACGACAAGGTACGTCGAATGGTTAGCAAACATAGTACCTGTTATTAAGAAAAATGGTTCTTTAAGAATTTGCATAGATTTTAGGGATTTAAACACTGCAACCCCTAAAGATGAATATTCCATGCATGTGGCAGAAATGCTAGTAGATTCTGCTGTAGGGTTCGAATACTTGAGTATGTTAGATGGATACTCTGGGTATAATCAGATTTTCATTGCTGAAGAAGATGTTGCAAAGACAGCATTTCGTTGCCCAGGAGCCTTGGGCACCTACGAATGGGTGGTGATGCCTTTTGGTTTAAAGAACGCTGGGGCAACTTATCAAAGGGCAATGAATTCAATTTTTCATGATTTCATTGAAACCTTCATGCAGGTGTATATTGATGATATAGTCATCAAATCTATATCTGTAGAAACACATTTGCATCATTTGAGCCAATCATTCGAGCGAATGAGAAAACATGGCTTAAAGATGAATCCCCTTAAATGTGCATTTTTTGTGCAGGCTGGAGATTTTCTTGGTTTTGTGGTTCACAAGAAAGGGATTGAAATCAACCAGAACAAAACCAAAGCCATAATGGAGACGAAATCACCTACGTCAAAAAGGGAGTTGCAATCTTTGCTAGGGAAAATTAACTTCCTCAGAAGATTCATTTCGAACCTGAGTGGAAGAACCCAAGCTTTCTCTCCGTTACTTCGTCTAAAGCAAGGCCAAGCCTTTGAATGGAACGAAGCCCACCAGGAGGCATTTGACAGGATAAAAAGATACCTCTCTCAGCCTCCTATTTTGTCTCCACCTTCATGGGGGAAGCCCATGAGATTGTACATATCTGCCTCTGAAGTTAGTATAGGTAGTATGTTAGCACAAGAAGATAGCAATGGTATCGAAAGAGCCATATACTATTTAAGTAGAGTATTAAATGATGCAGAGACCAGATATAGCAATCTTGAAAAGCTATGTCTCTGTTTGTATTTCTCTTGTATGAAACTCAAGTATTATATAAAGCCTGTTGATGTTTATGTTTCATCTCATTTCGATGTCATTAAACATATGCTTTCAAAACCAATAATGCATAGCAGAGTTGGTAAATGGGCTTTAGCCTTAACAGAATATTCTTTGACTTTCATACCTTTAAAAGCTATGAAAGGTCAAGTGATTTCTGACTTCATTGTGGACCATTCTTTGGTTGAGCAGACTGTCATGAGTTACGTCGAAATGCAACCATGGAAATTGTACTTTGATGGTTCAACCCACAGGAATGGAAGTGGCGTTGGAGTCCTTCTAATTTCTCCTGAAGGAATTCCAACAAAATTCAAGTATAAATTAGATGGTCCTCGTTGCTCGAACAACGAAGCTGAGTACGAAGCGCTCATTGTTGGACTTGAAGCTTTATTGGAATTGGGGGCAACCAGAGTCGAAATTAAAGGAGACTCTGAATTAGTGGTCAAACAAATTACAAAGGAATATAAGTGCATAAAGGAAAACTTAATGGTATACTTCGTTATAGTCAATAGGCTATTAAGGAAATTTGAATACATGGATATTCAACACATACCAAGAATAGAGAACCAAGAAGCAAATGACTTAGCGCAGTTGGCTTCGGGTTATAAAGTTTCTACCAAGAACTTTAAGGATTTAGTTGAATTAAGGGGTAGAGTTATGGCTACTAGATTCACACCATCGGATTTGGAAAGTATGAAATTGGGATATGCTGAGAAACAAGGATTCGAAGTATTAGCCATAAATACTTTGTCAGATGCAGATTGGCGAAGTCCACTGAAGAGTTATTTAGCAGACCCAACTCTGAACATGGATAGAAAGACAAAATATAGAGCATTGTCATATCTCCTCATGGGGAACGAATTGTTTAAAAAGACCCAAGAGGGCGTATTATTGAAATGCCTAGGAGAAAGTGAGGCATACCTAGCATTGTCAGAAGTCCACAATGGGGCATGTGGGGCACATCAAGCAGGCCATAAAATGAAATGGCTGTTATTTCGATACGGCTTGTATTGGCCTAGCATGCTCAAAGATTGCATAGACTTTGCTAAAGGATGTGAGGAATGTCAGAAACATGCAGGGATTCAACATGCCCCTGCAAGTGAGTTGCATTTGATCATCAAACCATGGCCATTTAGAGGATGGGCATTGGATTTGATAGGAGAAATAAATCCTGCTTCGTCCAAGGGACAGAAATATATCTTGGTAGGAATAGATTATTTTACCAAGTGGATCGAAGCTATACCACTGATAGTTGCTGATCAAGAGGCTATTATTGAGTTTATACAAAAGCACATTATCTATAGGTTCGGATTGCCAGAGAGCATAACCACATATCAAGGCTCTGTGTTTACTGGTAGAAAGATGCAAGAATTTGCCCAAGAAATGGGGTTTAGATTGCTAACATCAACACCATATTATGCTCAAGCAAACGGTCAAGTCGAAGCAGCCAATAAAGTGATAATAGGATTAATCAAGAAGCATATTGGCAAAAAGCCAAGAAACTGGCACAAAACTTTGGACCAAATATTATGGGCTTGTAGAACATCTCCTAAGGAAGCTACTAACACTACGCCTTTCCAACTCACATTTGGTCATGATGCAGTGTTGCCAGTAGAAATTCATCTACAATCAGTTCGAATTCAGAGACAAAACGAAATCCCAGCTGCATTATATTGGGAAATGATGATGAATGAATTAGTTGAGTTGGACGAAATTAGATTACATGCATTGGAAATTTTGATGAGACAAAAAGAAAGAGTGGCCAGAACATACAACAAAAGGGTGAAGAAAAAAGTATTCGTTATTAATGACTTAGTTTGGAAAGTCATATTGCCCATGGACAAGAAAAATAAAGCATTAGGTAAATGGTCACCTCATTGGGAAGAACCTTTTCGAATATTAAAAGTATTCTCAAACAATGCATATGAAATCGAAGAACTGGTGGATGATAAGCATATCCTAAAGGTTAATGGGAAATATCTAAAGAAATATAAGCCACGCCTGCAGGAGATTCGAATAGTAACAACGTAACCAAGATATTATAAAAAGGCCAAAATGGCAAGATAAGATGCCAAAATGGCGTTGTTCGAATATTACATATAAGAAACCAAAATTGTAGTCAAATAAACATCTGAAATTTAGAAATAAGAGTTATTTTTCAGTCGGTTGAAAGTGCTTCGAAATGATTCAAGCCTCTGCTGAGCGAAACGCCTGGCTCCTTCCAAGGTTGCCACTTCTCCTTTAAGTTATTCTGCAGTTTCCATTTCTGCAAGCCCCTGGTTGAGAAGCTCTTCGAATTGGTTACCAGCAGTATTGGTTTCGAAGGCTATTTGTTGTTCTTTAGCCTCCTTAACCTTCTGTTGAAGTTCCAGAATCTGCCTTTCCCAAAGAAGTATGGACTCAGCTCGAGTCTCATAATCAGTTTTCGCCTGCTTTAGATGCATAGCTTGATCCTCAGCTTCTTGAGAGAGTTTCGAAGCTTGTTCATAAGCAGCATCCATGGCAATGCGTTTCTCTTGAACCTTCTTGGCAGCAGATTCGTCTTGGAGAAGGTAACCAGTTACGTTGTCCAGCAAAGCCTGAAGATCGAACAAGAGAGTACTAACTGGCAAGGAGCAGGTAGAAAGATTGACCTTTGTGAGCAGCTCCTTCATAGTATAGCAAGCAGTACTATCTTGTTTGAGCACTTTGAATATATCCACATTGAGAATTGTTTTCCTAATCTTATTAAGAAGTACAATTCTTTCATCTGTGGGAAGAGGATAGTTGGTCGAACTTGTGCCAGCTCTAGCAAGTGGGACGTCCCTTTGAGCCAGCTTTGCCTTCATGTACCCAATGGAGTCATTTCGTCTCAGAAGTGCAAGCTCCTCGTCAGTCATTCGAGACAAAGAGGATTGAGGGAGTTCCACACGTAGGGGAGTCACGTCCATTTCAACCTCCATGGGTTCGTTGGTTGCATCACCATCCCCTTCATTCGTTTCGTGCTCTTGATCTTCTTCATCATCATCCAAGTCCACCACTTCGATGCCTTCCTTTTCACTGCTATTTGCGTTGGACTCCGTCCCAGCAGTCGAACCATCATTAGCATCCTCCTCCTCAGACTCTTCGTCTGTAGATTCTTCGTCTCTTTGGCCAGAATCAGCTTTCTCTCCTTCAGTTTGAGTGTCCTTTGGGTCTTCTTGAAGAGTTTCAAGAGGGGACTTTTGAAGAGAAGCTCTTTGCAAATCCTCTGCAGATGTTTGAAGTGGTATTCCGTTTGTCTCTTTCAGAGGAATAGAGGTGCCTTGATCATCCTGCTGTTCAGAAGTTCCAGCCAGAACCGCCATATTAGACGAACCTTTATTCTGTACGAGGTTGCTGGAATCTCCTTGAGGGGAGGAGTTGAGTGGAGCAGCAGCTTTGGATGGTGAGTTCGAAGTAGTGGAAGCTGGATTCAAGATGTTCTGCAAGGAGTAACAGAATGTTAAAAAACATGCACCAAGGTAATGAGAAATTATTATTTTCAAAGAGATTTAAAGTTCGATTTACCTGTGGACTCTCGGAGGAGAGGTTACTAGCTATGCGTTCCAACATTATGTTGGAGGTCGAAGGTGGAATTTTGGATTTGGGTGAGGGAGCAGCATCCCTGGAATCTAGTCCAGAGACACTAGTTGGAATGGTACTTTTAGAAATATCTTTCTTTTGCTTCTTCTTCGAAGCAGTTGGTAAGTTTCCTCCAGCTTTGGGGTCTTCCCCAGTGGTGCTTGATTTCCGCTTCTTGGGAGTGGTAGGAGGAAGTTTGTTGGTCTGAAAAGATTCAAACATAGAGTTAGATGAAAACCATAAAACATGAGTGAATTCGAAACATCAAGGCTAAGTGATTACCGTTGGAGTTGGAACACTGGTTGTTGTTGGTATTGTTGTTGTTGTTGTGGTTGCAGCAATAGTGGTTGTTTCGGTGGAGTCACTTTGTCAGTAGTTTCGATGGAGGCTTGAGAGGCGCTCCCTTCTTTCGACTTCGAGGCGGCTGTCTTTATCCTGATGGCTGAAAATCGAAACAATTAAAGCAAAGGTTAAAGATATGGAAAATGAAAAACGTTTGGGATTTTCCCAAGCATTCGCACCTGTGCCTTGATCAGATTTAATTGACATGGCAGAAAGGTCGTATCGAAGGTGTCCTGGGAAATCATGAAGCCAGTGTCGAGCCCATGTCACAGTCTCAGATGGCTTTGGTTTCCTTTGAAGATGTTTGAACATCTCTTTGCAAGTGAACCACCAAGGATATGGGGGAAACCAAGCCAGAGCCAGTTCTGAGGTAGGTAATCTAGGAAATTTAGGTGGATGCATTTCGAATGCCAACCTATACCTATCCTCAGGTGACAACCCTGAAGGAAGCTTTAACTTAGAAACTTTTTGTTTGGATTTTTCCTTCAAGGTCTCAGCCGCTTGATGCACAGTGGATTCCAAGCGCGTGGGGTCATAAGTAGTTTCAAAATAATTTTGGAAAGCTTTAATCTCTTTGGCATGAGTAAACATACCTTTCTTTGCTGGTACCTGCACATCGAAGGCATCAATTAGTTTCTGTTGAATTGTAAGTGTATCGAACATATAAGTTTGATAAAACTTGGTCCACCATTCCAGAAACCCTTTAGCTGTGAGATGGGTAGGTTCGAAGGTTATCAGCTCAAACTGGGCAAAGCCTTGATATTGTTCTTGCTGTATTTTGGCTTCCCGTGCCTTGAAAGTTCGCCCAGAGGTAATGGCACTCTCAGTTTGAAATAAAGGTTCAGGAATTAGTTGGCATAAGCCAAACTGTCTCGAAACAAAATTTGGATGGTAAGCGAAAAGAAAAATCTGATTCTTGGCTGGAGTTATTCTTGAAGAAATGAGTCTAGGTAGCAAAAAAGCTCTCCATACATCCTGAATCTCCTTGCTCTTAATAGCTTCTGAGAGAGCCATGGTGAACCAGGAAGGTCCATGAGCCCTCGAAGCAAAAGGCGCCATGCTCTCTTCGAACTTGTGCCTTTTGGAGAATATCATGATGTACTTCGAGAATAGGACTTTGAAGTCATCTTTGTCGTCATTTGGAGTTAATCTTCGAAGCCTAGTGCCTTCGACTATCCTATCAAGTATCTCAGGGTCTTGTTCATCAATGGTGTTGGCAGTTGACAAGGAGGGTTCGAACATGGCATTTAGCCATAGTTGAAGTAACCAAAAAGGGCCAGCCAACAGGATATTCTTGGAGGTATGGGACTTGAGGCTCGAAACAGCTGACCTTAGGCTTTCATAGAGGTCAACTAAGAGCAGTTCACTTAAGCACACTCTTCGATTTTCATGCAAATCCCTAGCTAGAGGAATGAACCTACTGGCTACCTGTAGGGATCTACTGCAGAAGACGTATCTTGACAGCCATAGGGTTAGGAAAGCAATGTGTTCTACGTCAGACACATTGTCTCCCTCAGCATGGTAGTGACTGATAAATTTGGAAAAACTTGCTAGTTTGACTTCGAAGTCAATTATGCTTGAGTGTTCTTCGTTGTCGGGGATGTATGTTTCTCCTACTAGCGATAGCCCAGTAATGGCCGCTATGTCGAAGAAGGTAGGGGTGATCATTCCACCTGGGAGATGGAAAGTATTATAGGTACTGTCCCAGAAATAGAGGGACGCGAATAGCAGAGGGTGGTTGTAAGTGAAACCAGGCTTCGATAGCTTAATCAAATTATAGATACCTAATTCTTCCCATTGCTGGGATTTCTTAGCTTCTACTTTCTTGAACCAGTTTTGATAAGCAGTATCGGAGGTGGGGCAAGATCGAAACGGCTTAAAATTACTTTTTACATATTCCAATACAAAGGGGTCCTTAGGAGGAACAGTTGGATTTTCTATGGTGTTTGAGCCAGAAGATTCTATTGCCTTAGGGGCGTCCATTTTGTTAAACAAGGGTTTGAAACTATAGCAAACTGGGAAAATTGTCCTGGTATCTTTTAAAATTTCAAAAACCGTAAGAGGGCCATTTAAAGCTAACCTCTTACCAGCAACGGTGGTAGGAATGAGTACCTGTGATGCATACAACATTTCTTTTTCCTTTGAGATCATCTGAGGAGCAAGAACGGATTGACCTTGGTGAGTGATAATCTTACTTTCCATTGTAGTTCCTGCAGTTTTTCCCTTCTTCTTGGAAACCTTTTTGAGTTGGGATGAAGTAGAAGAAGACATTTTTGAAGGATGTTGAAAGCTTAGGGTTTTTGGCGAGAGAAAGAGGGTAAAAGATTCAGAATGTGAAAAGAAAAGAAAAAGACTAAGTTGATGATGTTTTATAATGTGGAAGTTTAAGCATCCACTGAATAAGGGTGCGATACGTGGAAATCATGGGTTGGTGTGATGAAGAGGTGGCGTAAAGTTAACATGGGTAATAGGCGTGATTTAAAGATAATCATTGTTTGTAACTGCACCATACTGTGAAGTGGCTCCAGGCGGTTAAGGAATCCAAAAAGTGCTATGATTGACGTGACTGGAGTCAAATGCATTAAATGTTACGATGATTCGAAGGTCGCATCAAAATCTTGTGTAGATGTTTAAAATAGGTATTTCTCAGAGAGATCGAAATACATATTTTAAAGGGGCAATTTGTTGGCTGAAGATTTTGATAATATTATTAGAAGCCAAGCGAATTGAACGTTTCGATCGAAATGAAACAAAGCGTCATGTTTCGAAGTAGCAGAAGCAGTGTTTCAAATAAGCATATCAAAGCTTGAAGCTTCGAGTGGCAATTATGGGAACATATCTAAAGAAGTCTCGAAATAACAACAAGGCTGTGTCTGAGAAGTGCGTTCGAAACGGAGAAGTACCAAAGCATTTGAAATTCAAATGGAAGCGGGACATTCGAAGTTTGAAATTTATGTGCTGGAGCATTTGGAGACACGTGGAAAGAAGAGAGAGGCATTGTTCTGCATGTTCTGAACGTGGCATAATCCTATAGCAAGACCGTTATGGTCGAATTAGTATAAATAGAAGTCTTAGTATTAGGATTTCGTGTGTCATATCTATTGTACTAAATACTCAGTAACATTCAAACTACCACATGGCAAGGGAAACGAATGCAAGAGCAATGTACGTATGATAGCACCACATATTTATGATTTAATGAAAACCTTTTATCATTTCCAGCACTTTCCTTTATCTTTCTGCCAAATAACATTTACAAGTTTTCTCATTCAAAGTCTTTTTATTTCGAAATCTCTTCATTAAAGCTTTACATTTCAATGCTTTCTTTACATTTCAAGCACTTTACATTTCAGAAAACTGTCATACTTTTCATGCATTTATCTTCAAGTTTTGTCTTTCGAAAGTCTATTTTTACTTAAAGTCATTTACAGATTTCTTGCATTAAACGCTTTCTTCATATTTCGAATCTTTTACGTTCCAGAGCATCTTTTACATTAACTGTTTTTATAATTCGAAGCCATTTACTTGCCTTTTATGCAATTTTACATGTCTTTACAATTAACATTTATTCATGCAATTTAGTTTCGCACACGCATATTTTGATTACACCTTTAGATCTTTAAGAGAGAAATCGAAATAAGCCAAACACCTATACAACACTCAAATAACAACCATGAATATCTATTCGATCATGAGAGTTACCCTAATGACCAAGGAATCCTAGGATCAATCTAGTCGATCCTGTGAGTTACCAGAGAAATTGAATAACAGTCAGTAAGTTTATTCGATAGTTTGGAAGACTAGCGGTTGTTTACCAGAAATCACTGGAAACAGGTACTCTGACTCTTATATGGCTAGAGACATTGATTTCAGAAAGTTCAATGCGGGTTAGACGAAAATGACTAATATGATACTTTTTAAAGAGTTAAGGAACCAATATAGACATTTTTTAAATTAAGAGACTGAAATGAACCCCGAGATTAAGATACATGACTAAAAAGATATTAAACTTTTATTTTATACATTTTTATCACTTTTTATTCTTATATTATAGGGTGAGAATCTTACATTTTCATAGAAATAAAAAATAACTACTCATAACTTTCAACTTCTAAACATTTTAACTCATTTATTTTTTATTTTAAAATTTAAATTAAATATATTTTAGAAATGTTTCTAGAAAACTAAATTACTCACCAAATATATAGACGGAAATAAAATTCCAAATATTAATATTTTTAAAAATAATATTCTCAAAATTATAATTTTAATTCTTAAAATAAACACATCTTAAAAAATAAAATAATAGATATTACATGCGGTATACCTTTACTATGACTAGTATTACCACTCAATAACTTTGGTTTGAGCTAACACCCTAACTCAAATGGACTAGTTTAGGTTATGTGATTTCATGAAAGTTACTGAAAATCAAAAGTAATATATTTTAGTGTTAGATTAATGTATGTGACATTTTTATTAGACTCCCAAATCATCAAGAAAAAATATAAAGGGTCATAATCACAAAATTGTGATATTTTGAAGGTCATGATAGCAATTAAATAAAATAATAATTTTCATGAAAGTTGGTTCAATTTATAAAATGTTGATTCATATTCTCTATAGTACGAGTTTGGTTATCTTTATCAATGTGAAGATATTGTTAGTAGATAATCTATAAACATGTTTGTTAATGCTATCGACTGTAACATGATATTATGAGCATGCATAACTCACATAAATTAGTTTATCACAAAAATGATACTAAATAATAAATTCATTCAAAAATTTAAGTTTAATTTTTATTATACTAAATGCAAATTTTGATTTTCTTTTGATTAAATCAGAAACACTATTCTTATTATCAATGTTTTAAAATATGGAGTTGATGGCGGACCGAATAAAACTTTTGATTCAGGATTTATTTGGTCCAATCGATTGAATTTATGATTGAATTATTTATTAAATAAATTAGAATTTAATTAAAATATATTGACGGTGTAAAGAAGTTTTATATCGTTAGTTAATTACAATCGTTGATTTATCTTAAATATTTGAATTTAATTTTAATTTTTATTAAAATAATATATTTGAATGGTTATGATATGTTGATGATATAAAAAAATTTACATTAATCATGCATATCAATTAATCTCAATAAATTAATAATATAAAACTAAATTTTATAGATAAATCACATTATCATATGTTCACTAATTTTAAAAATCTATTATAAATATAATATTATAAAATCAATGATAGACATAATTACACAATATAATAGTACGCTTAAATAAATAAAACCATAACACATTGTTATAACTTAGAAATTTGTATTAATTTATTGTGAAGGGAAAATGTTTTAATTTTTTATGCTGACATAGTAATAATTTTAAATTTTTTAATTAAAAAATATCAAAATTGATCAACAACAAACAATTTTTTTAACTGAGTTTTACAAAATTGATTCTTTGATTCGAATGTTACAACCGGAGTTACCTTTAATTTTCAATCCAACCGGTTGAATCGGATGTTTCATTTTTAAAATAGATTATTATATATAGATATAGATTATCCAAAAATTATGTTTCTAGTTCTTTTAATTTTATTTTACTTTTTTGATTGATTTTTTATGTTTATTTTTTTCTTGAATTAATCTTTTACGTTATATTTGTTTACATTGATAATTTTTTTTTAAAGATTCAGTTTTTTAAAAATAAATATAATATTTTAAATACCTTATTTCTTGTCTTCATTATTCTTTCTTTAAATTCAAATTTCTTAAATTCGAAAATTCAAAACCTAAGTACTTAATTTTGTTTACAAATATATATTACACTTGCAGCTGAGCTGTAAGGAACAAGATGAATAGTGACAGCGGTAAAATGGTTTGAAAATCTGAAGAATGAAATTGAATTGTGTTATTGCATATGCATTACAACAAGCGGGTTATACAAATATATACAATGTAATGGGCCAAAGATTCTAAGAGGTCCAATAACTATCACTAAGCCATTAAGCGCAAAAGAAAACTAATAAACCTATGTATCTAATAATGTATAAATTCAAAATGAATGATTCAATTTTAAAAGAATCTAAAATAGTTAGTAATTCATCTTTAATGTGAAAGAAAACTAATAAACCTATGTATTAATACCCCCGTAAGCTTGGGGGTAGATGGAGTAAAGCCCGAGCTTAATAATGTTAGACAAAAAATGGATGGTGTCTAATGGTTTAGTGAAAACATCAGTTAGTTGTTGTTGTGAAGTAACAGGCAGGAGGTGAAATAACTGTTGTTGAAGCTTTTCACGAACTAAATGACAATCCAAATCGATGTATTTTGTGCGTTTATGGAAGGAAGAGTTGTTGGCTATGTAGCGCGCAGAAGAATTGTCACAATATGAAATGGCTGGTTTTTGGAATGGGGTGTGAAGGTTTGTGAGCAAGTTAGTGATCCATTGAATTTCACATATTGTTGAAGTCTAGACCTATACTTAGCTTCAGTGGAGCATCTTGACACAACTGGCTTCTTTTTGGACTTCCAAGAGATAAAAAAATCACCTAAGTAAATGCATAAACCTGTGACGGATTTACGAGTATCCGAACATGTAGCCCACTCAGAATCTGAGAAAGCTTTGATCTGTGATGTCGAGTTTTTGGGGAAGAACAATCTTTGGTCGGGAGAAGACTTCAAATAACTCAAAACACGGAAGGCAACATGATATTGAGTATCATTAGGAGAACTCATGTGTTGGCTTAATTGTTGAACTAAGTAAGCGATGGCAGTGTGTGTTTGAGTAGATATATGAGCTGACCAACAAGCCTTCTATACTTAGTTGGATCCTGCAAAGGATTTCCATCAGTTTTTGTCATCCTTGTATCATGAGCTATGTGTGTTTTGGTAGGTTTATAACCAAGTAAACCAGTGGCATCAAGAAGGTCAAGTGTATATTTCTTTTGACTGATGTTGATTCCTGAACTGTTGCGAGCTATTTCAAGACCTAAGAAATACTTCAAGTTTCCAAGGTCCTTGATTTTAAAGTGATGATCTAGAATCTATTTTGTATGATTGATAAGATCCATAATATTTCTTACAATCAAAAGGTCATCAACATAAATAAAAATGAAAGAGAAATGCTCTTGGGATTTATGTATGAAAACAGAATGACCACAAGAGCATTGTCTGAAGTTATTTTTGAGTAAAATTATGGACAGCTTCTCAAACCATTATTGTTGTACCCCAAAATTTACCCTCTCATTTTCAAATCAAGTTATTTCAAGAGGTCTCTTCATCTTCCTAGGATTCTCAATTACTCAAGATTACTCAAGGAATTGATCAGACAAGTCTTCTCCTAAGCAATCAGCCTACAACTAGGGTTTTGCTTTTCTCAAAGGAAATTGGACTTATAATGCCTCAAATGGTTTTCACGACTCCTCATATGCTTTAAAGAATCCTCATGTCAGTTTTCAAGCCTTGTATCACAAGTTTGCTCAGTCAATTGCTCAGATGATGGAAAATCAACTATATTGGATAAAAAGTCAGCCATGGTCAACATAGAGTCAAACTTCAATATTTTTGGTCAACATCAACATTTTGAAGTGATATCCATCATTTGATCAAGGATTGATCATGATTCCTCAAGAAAAACCCTCAAATCATCAAAAGTCAAAAGTTGCCAATTTAGGGTTTCTATAGGAGAAGTCAATTGAACTTTGATCAAGCATAACTTTCACATGCTTCATCTCTTTTTCCCCAACCAAATCTCATTTTGAAGGAAATTCAATTATCTACAACTTTGTCTCTCTAAGATCAAGTCTAAAAAGTGTATCATTTGAGAGATATGAGCCAATACATTACAGGTCATTTCAAAAGTCAACAAAAAGACACTTTTTATCAAGGCAACTTACATCAAGATAAAGTATTCAAATGCAAAAATGATAAACATAGAGATTGTAGAGGATATCTTGAGATTTCCAAAAAGTCAAAGATCACCTTCAAAAGATAAAAATTTAGTGAGATATAGTTTGTGCAAGTTAGGAAATTTTTGAGAAAATGCATGAAACTTCATTTGATAAATTTTGAACTTTTGGACTAATGGGCGTAACTTTTGAGATTTAAACATGTTTATAACATATTAGAGGACCTCTAAGTCCATTAATAAATTAATTTGATTTTTTATTTTATTTATTTTGATTTTATTCAAATTAAGTCAAAATAAATAAAATAAAATATGAGTTGATGGACCAAAGGGCGTGTGGGCTTCATTTGGATATCTTCTAGAAGGCCCAAGACCTCATAAGAGCTTTCCAAAATCGTGAAAACATGTTGGGAATAAGAATCTTCAAGTTTTGAATGTTTTTAAAACAATTTCAGAAAGATTTCAATGTGTTTTCTTTTCAATGAATTGTGATATAATAATACAAGATCCTTGCATTGTTTTGATCCATTTTCATTCCTCTATAAATACATGCAACACTCGAGTGTAAAAGAAAAGTGACTGCCATAGAAGCAAGGTTTCAAAATCACAAGTTTTTAAAGAAAGGTGAAAACTCGTATCAAAATTTCCCGCCACTCTCAATCAAAACCAAGCTTCAAATCGTGTTCCTGAATCTCCCAGGAATCTCACCAAGTCCAGAAACAAATCTATTCACGTTTGGAATAGCTTACACAAGCCCACCAGTTTTGGTAATTTTCTTGAATTCGAATCTTTTAATCTATGCATATTTAACTAATTTGGTGTGCACATATGAGTTCATCATAGTGTTTAGAACATGTTTGAATAAGAAAATACAAGCTTTAACGCATGGATGATGACTTACCATGGCTAGGGCACGATCTGACTCTCTCTTTGAAACTCCATTTCCACTAATTTATTTATTTTTTACAATTAAAATCAAAATATTTAAAAATTAGAATATTACGTAAAATAAAATAAAATAGTCTTTTAGGTTTTCTTAATTAATTTTTTTCTTTGTTTAATTATATTTTAGGTCTTATTTTTTCATTTGTAAAATTAATTAGAATAATTAGGTTTTTATTAATTATTAACTTAAATTATTTTCTACAAAAATACATTAAAAAAAATTTCAAACGTTTTAGATTTTAGGACTTTAAAACATCTTTTCTAACATTTTCTTATTTATTTGCCCCTTTGCTTTCTTAAATAAATTGTATAGGTCGCACAATTTTTTTTTGTATAATAGTTGTAGTTTTATTTCTCGCAAATTTATACTATTGTATCTGCCCCAAAGCCTTGTAATAGCTTAATTAGGGTTTACTTTTCCGCAGTTTACTTTCTACACCTATATTATGATTGCTTGTCTGTATATATTTAACTATTTGTAATAGGCTTGTATGGCAAGATTTAAAATCAATTGTTAGATAAACCTAATCAAGATAAATAACTGAACGGAATCGCTCTTACGCACATACACCTCTAGGGTAGCCCCTCTCTGTTGCCTTCCGAATAACAATGGTCATGTCCCTCGAACATAGAGATACCATTAGCAAAGACCATCGGTTAAAGTCATCATAAAGATCATAGTCCCACGATGTTCCTCAAAGTTTCCTACGAGAAATGATCTTGTCCCTCAAAGTTGCCTACGAATGTATGATGACAGTCCCTTCAAATTGTTAAGATATCCATATATGTTTCCTCCAATGACCATAACGACGACCCTACGCTTGTCCCTTCATATCCAATGGATGGGGCTACCTACCAACTAATGGTATGGATAGCACCATCCCTAACGGAGAAGGAAAAGGATAACGAAAGACCTTTCAGTGGGTAAGGAAACCCTTAATTGCTTGCTCACAAATTAAAATAATTTTTGCACCTCACACTTTCAAAACAACTACTTTTAAACGCTTTATAAACACTCTTGAGGACTAATACAAGGGTTATTATAAAGCAGATTACCTTACATTGGCATTTTCAAAACCTTTTTTAAAGCACAGACAAAGTAGATGGAAATGCCAAAGCTGGCAAGGCCAAGACTACGAAGGGTCTTAGAGTCAGATTTGAAGAGCTTAAGATTGTTGAAGGTCCCAAGTTCAAGGTAAACATGGTGGATCTGAACCAGCTGTCCCCAGAAATGGCGGAGATAGAAAGACGTTTGAAGATGGAGAATGATAGTATGCAAACTGGGTACCAAAAATTAAGCCTGGCCGAGTATCTTTTTCATTTTCATACAAAGAATCCTGAAGGACTAGTGTGTCCTAGGTGCATCATTATGAATGATCAAGGCGTTGCGGCAACATACCAGAAAGTGTACCAAGAGAGGGCTGGAAACAACTGGAGGAGTGATAAAGAGTTGCTTCCATGCCCAAAAATGGGAGAAAGCTTGATGGGTTTTCTGGTTCGCTGTCATAAGACAAGATCAAAAGTCTTAATGTGCGCATGGTGTAGCGCTGTTTATGATAGAAAGGTAGTTGAAGCATTTAAGAGAATTTTGTATGCTCAATGCAGGAACAATTGAAGGAGTAGCAGGGAAAGGTATGTAACCAATGCAAAAGGAATTCGGAAAATGGCAGATATCCCACACCCCAAAGTGAATCGACAAGTCACCTTCAAGCCACCAGCCAACATCCCAACAGACAAGTGGTTGAAGTTTAATCAAAGCAAGGGGGAAAGAAAAGGCAAAGGAAATGGAATAGTTTCGAGGAAGGTGGCAAATCAGCGTGGGCATATCGAAGGTAGTTCCAGTCAACGAAGAAACAAGCCTATGTGTCTGAGAACTATAAGGGGAAAAACCCAATGACAAGGTCCCAATGGCAAAGATACCAAATGACCAAGAGGGCTCAAAGAGAACTCACAAGCAACGAAGTAGGCGAATCAAGTACGAATCAGACTTCGTCTGCTGCACCTGTCAAAGTGAAGTCCCCATCACAAAGGAGGCTTTTTTATCCCAAAAAGACGGAGGTGTCCGTCAAAAAGACTATAGAGGAACCAACTAACGAAGAACCAACCAATGATGAGGACATGCTTACTGACAACTTCCACTCAGATGGGGAGTCCTCTTTGAATATCAACTGCAGTGTAGTTTATGTACTACCGCGTGAATATGATCAAGTGACGGAGATAGAAGATTCTGAAGAAGCAGATAAATTAGAAATGGTGAAGCACAAGCCTGTGTGCTATTATGTTATGAATAATGGAGCAGTCGAAGAACAAAATGCGTTTTTTGAAAGACCAGACCAAGGTATGAAGAATCACCCAAAGCCTTTATTTATTAGAGGAAAGATCGAACAAGTGAGGATCAATAAAGGTGATGGTAGATGGGGGTGCTGCTGTCAACCTAATGCCTCATTTCTTGCTGAAGAGGATAGGTAAGTATGATACAGATATAAAACCCCATAATATGGTATTATCTAACTACGAAAGGAAGATTGGTTATACTCTCGATGTAGTGTAAGTCGATCTCACTGTAGGAACCATTACAAGACCAACTATGTTCATGGTCATAGAGGCCAAGACAAATTACAACTCACTCTTGGTCCGTGAGTAGATTCATGGAATAGGCGCAGTTCCCCCCTCAATGCACCAGCATGTGGCAATTTAGAGAGAAGATGGAATTGTAAAAAACATTGAATTTGACCAAAGCTATTATATGGCGGAGGTGAATCAAGTTGATCAAAGAAAGTTTGATTGAAATCTGGCCAACATAGGGCCTTGCAGTGCTGTAGATGGCACATATGCGCCAAACAACAATGCTATGTATTTTCTGACCCTACATCCAAGGCATGGATTTTGCTGGGATAGGGAGACTCTGGGGCAAGAAGATGATGCACCTAGACTCCCAGGAATACGGCCTACAGGCTGGGATGACGAAGACAATGATCATGTCCGAGTCCTCCTTCTTCGAAAATATTTTTGCCTATTTGGCTAAAAACAGATTAAAATCGGCTTTGAAAGTCGAAGTGAAGATTATGGCTATGGAGGCCAATGAAGAAACAAATCATACAAAAGGACCTGGGGTGTTCTTCAAGCCAAAACCCCCAGAAGAAGAGAAGTTTGTCGAAGAAAAAGACCAAAGGCTGGACGCTATATACAATGATGGGCCTTTGGGATTCGAGAAGGATCCAGTGGCGTCGAATGTGAAGATACTAGCACAGGACCCTCTTGAATAAGTGGATCTAGGAGATGGGACTATAAAAAGACCCACGTATGTCACTTTAAAGCTTAGTCCAGGATTGAAAGTAGAAGTGATCTAGTTGCTTAAGGAGTACAAAGATTGTTTTGACTGTGACTATGGTGAAATGCCTGGTTTGAACAGGGACCAGGTCGAATTGAAGCTGCCCATAAAGGATGGCAAGAAGCCCATCAAGAAGATGCCAAAAAGATTCACACCAGAGATTCTCTCGAAGATTAAGGAAGAAGTCGAAAGACTTCTGCGTTGCAAGTTCATTTGGACCACAGGGTACGTCGAATTGATTGCAAATATAGTACATGTAATTAAGAATAATGGATCTCTTAGAGTATGCATAGACTTTTGTGATTTAAATTATGCAACTCCTAAAGATGAATATCCAATGTATGTGGCTGAAATGTTAGTATATTCTACTGCTGGTTTCGAATATCTTAGTATGATTGATGGATATTCAGGATACAATCGGATTTTTATTATAGAAGAGGATGTTCCAAAGATAGCATTTCGATGCGATGGGGAAATAGGCACCTATGAATGGATGGTTATGCCATCTGGTTTAAAAAATGTTGGGGCAACTTATCAAAGATTAATGAACTCTATATTCCATGATTTCATTGAGACTTTCATGCAGGTCTATATTGATGATATAGTAGTAAAATGTATATCAAGATCTAGTCATTTGGATCACCTTCGCCAGTCATTCGAAAGAATGAGAAAACATGGCCTGAAAATGAATCCCCTTAAATGTGCATTCTTTGTGCAGGATGGTGACTTTCTTGGCTTTGTAGTCCATAAGAAAGGCATAGAAATATAGAAATCAACTAAAACAAAACAAAGGCAATAATGGAAGAAAAATAGCCATCGATGAAGAAAGAGTTGGAATCGCTGTTGGGAAAGATAAACTTCTTGCGAAGATTTATATCAATCCTAAGTGGTCAAACTAAAGCCTTCTCTCCACTCTTGCGGCTGAAGCAAGGAGACTTCGCATGGAACGCAGAACATCAAGAGGAATTCGATAAAATCAAACACTACTTGGTGCATCCACCTATTATGTCGCCTCCTCGAAGAGACAAGTGCATGAGGTTATACATATTTGCGTCAGATAAAACTATAGGAAGCATGTTGGCTCAAGAAGATGAAAATGGCGTCGAAAGGGCCATTTACTACTTAAATAGAGTACTGAATGACGTGGAGACTAGATATAGTACAATATAAAAACTATGTCTTTGCTTGTACTTCTCATGTACCAAATTGAAATATTATATAAAACCAGTTGATGTTTATGTTTCCTCACATTTTGATGTTATTAAGCATATGTTGTCTAAACCAATTTTACATAGTCGAATTGCTAAATGGGCATTGGCTCTAACAGGGTACTCTTTGACTTTCATGCCTTTAAAACCAATGAAGGGGAAAGTAGTATTTGATTTCATTATCGACCATGCATTGGTCGAAGCATCCCAGAATCTTGTGGAGTTAGAACCTTGAAAGTTGTTCTTTAATGGTTCTACACATAAGGAAGGAAGTGGAATTGGAATCCTGATTATTTCTCTAGATAAAATTCCAACAAAGCTTAAGTACAAAATAGAAGGACCCCCTTGTTCAAACAATGAGACAGAATATGAAACATTGATAGCAGGACTTGAAGCTTTATTGGAATTGGGGGAAACTAGAGTCGAAATAATGGGTGACTCTGAATTAGTAATCAAACAAATTACTAAAGAGTACAAGTGCATAAAATAAAACTTGATATTCTACTTCGTGATAGCAAACAAGTTACTTCAAAAGTTTGAGTATGTAGAAATCAAGCACATCCCCAGGTTGAAGAATCAAGAAGCAAATGATTTGGCTCAGATCGCTTCAGGATATAAAGTATCAAAAGAAAGATGGGAAGATTTAATCGAAGTACGTGGCAAGGTACTAGCTACTAAACTTTCTCTAGCAGATTTAAAAAATTCAAGTCTAGGTTATGCAAACAAAGTACATCTTGAAATATTAGCCATATATAGCTTAGCAGATACAAATTGGAGAAGTCCAATAATAAATTATTTGAAAAATTCAACAACAAATACTGAAAGAAAGGTAAAATATCGTGCCTTAAGTTATGTGCTAGTAGGCAACAAATTGTTTAAGAAAACTCCAGAAGGAGTCTTTTTGAAATGCTTAGGATAAATTGAAGCTTATTTAGCACTAACAAATATGCATAGTGGGGCATGTGGAGCACATCAAGCAGGTCACAAGATGAAGTGGCTTTTGTTTCGATATGGCATGTATTGACCTACAATTTTAAAAGATCATATAGATTTTACCAAAGGATGCCAAGAGTGCCAGATTCATGCAGGAATTCAGCATGCTCCTGCAAGTGAACTACATTCAATTGTCAAGCCATGGCCCTTTAAAGGTTGGGCATTGGATTTGATTGGCGAAATTATACCATCATCTTCAAAGAATCAGAAATACATTTTAGTGGGAATAGATTATTTCACAAAATGGATAGAAGCAATACCTTTGGTTAATCTTCATCAAGAAAGCATCATTGAGTTCATCTAGAGGCATATTGTTTATAGATTTGGAATCCCAGAAACCATTACAACAGATCAAGGATCAGTATTTACTGGTTGAAAGATGCAAGAGTTTGCTAAAGATATGGGTTTCAAATTAATAACATCTACGCCTTATTATGCAAAAGCAAGTGGACAAGTCGAAGCAGCTAATAAGGTAATCATTGGGCTAATCATGAGACATGTGGGCAGAAAGCCTAATAATTGGCACAAAACCTTAGATCAAGTCTTATGGGCTTGTCGAACATCCCCCAAAGAGGCAACGAACACAACTCCATTTCGTCTAACGTTTGGATATGATGCAGTTTTGCCAGTGGAGACTTACATATAGTCAGTCATAATCCAAAGGCAAAACGAAATTCCCACAGATCTCTATTGGGAGATGATGATGAACGAATTGGTTGATTTGGATGAAGAAAGGTTACATGCTTTGGAAGTTCTACGAAGACAAAAAGAAAGAGTAGCCAAAGCATATAATAGGAGAGTTAAGGGAAAAGTCTTCTCAAATGATGATTTGGTTTGGAAGGTGATTTTTCCAATGGATCGAAAGAATAAGTTATTAGGAAAATGGTCCCCACATTGGGAAGGCCCCTTTCGAATCATTCAAACATTCACTAACAATGCCTACGAAATCGAAGAACTGGCAGAAGATCGAAGAGTCTTGAAAATTAACGGTAATTATTTGAAAAAATATAAGCCTTTTCTTCAAGATTTAAAAATTACGACAGAGTAGTAAAGTAGTAAAATAACGAAGCTAACATGGTATAAATTAAAAGGGTGCCAAAATGGCTCTGTCAAAATATTACAAAAGGGCTTTATGAAAAAGTTAATGCATAATGGAGAAAAACATTCAAATACAAATTTCAGAAAGGCAAGTTATCCTTCATCTTGTCATACTTCGCCTTCAAGAATCCTATCATGCAGTCAATCGAAGCTTTGGTTGTTCAAAGAGAGATGATCTCATCTTCTAAGCCTCTAGCTTCATCAATGAATTGAACGCTTTGAGTCAGCTCTTCATTGGCCTCATTGTTGTTCATGGATTCGAGAACTTTCTGACGGTCCTCTGCTTGAGATATTTGTTTCTGCAACTCTTTTATTTGTTGCTTCCAGATCATAATGGATTTAGCATTCTTATCATGGTCCTCCTGGTCAAGCTTGAGAGTTTCTTCGCGTTTTTCAGCTTTCTCTGATAATTCAAAGGCCTTGGACCACTTAGTCTCTTGAAGGGTTTATTTTTCTGTGATCTTCGAATCAACATTTCTATCCCTGAGAAATTCCGCTTCCAGATTGTTGATGAGAGTGGTCGTGTCGATCAAAAACTCAGTTGTTGTAGGGGAAACTAACTAGATCAATCTTGTTAGTGAGCTTCCTCAAAGAGATGCCAGCAGTAGCATTCGCCTTCACAAGTGCGAACAAGTCAACCCCAAAGACTTTTTCCTTAATATTTTGGAGAAGTGCTTCATTCGTTTCACCAGACGAAGTGCCACTTGAAGTAGTGGTTGGACTGGGGCAAATACTTTGTGCAAGAGACTCTTTTCGAGATTTGAAAAGTTTGATGTACTCCAGAGGCTTAGTATTTTTAAGAAGCTCCATTTCTTCGAGTGAAGGAAGTGTATCTTCAGTAACCATAGGGATGGACATTTGAGCCTGGGCCACTTCAGGATTGCCGATTTGATGTGGAATTTGTTGGGGTTGATCATTGTTGTTATCATTTCATTGCATTATTGTATCATCTTTTGGTGGATCTTCCTTCTCAGAAAAAGTTTCGTTGGCTTCGCTCATCAAATCCTCATCTTCATCAGAAACCCCTCTATTTGCTTTTGGGGAAGAATAAGCAGAATTATTTTCTTCTGAGCTTGCGTTATTAGGTTCTTCTTGGACAGTAGTGTCCTCCTGATTATCATCAAACTCCTTTGTCTTTGACTTTTGGGAGGAATTAGGTGAAGTTGGGACTTCTTGCTGAAGATCTTGCACGTAAGTGTCAGTAGTGGAACCCTTATTGTAATCCTTCACTGAGGAAGGATGGATTAATGGAGTCCTGCTGCTATGATGTACTTCCTAGTGAATTGGAGATTCAGTAACTTGAAGTTGTTCATCCTGCGAAGTGAAGTGTTAGTCAACAATAGAGAGATTTAAAGGAAATAGAAGGCTTCCTTTAGTGGAATATTATCACCTTTCCTCCCTCCGCCCCAGGGCTCGAATTGTCACTTTCGATTGCTCCAAGATATAGGCCACATTCAAGGCCAAACTTTCTTTCTTTTTCTTTGGTCTGGGGGGAAGGTTTTCAACTGTATAAGTTCCCTGTGGAGGAGAACCTGCACTAGAAGGATTCAACTTCTTTTTCTTCTCGAGCTTCTTTGCAGTGTCTTTGGAAGGTGTTGCATCAGCCTTTTCTGTAGCAGTGGTCGAATCATCATTGGTATGTTTTCTTTTCTTGGGAGTGAGAGGTGGCTTCTCGCTATCCTGCAACAAAGTAAAATGTAAACAAGTAAGTTACATAATTCGAAAGATAAAACAGGTAAAAGAATAACAAAATTTACCTTGTTTACTTTGAGTGTTTCTTTAGCTTCCTCAAAGGCATTGGTTGTCGAAGGTTGAGGTTGTGGGGTTGCTTTCGCAGACCCAGTAGAAGTGGTAGGCTTCACTGTCTTGGTGTGCTTTCTTTTGCCAACTGCAAAATAAATGTATGGTTAGAATCATTTCGAGAAGAAAGAAATGTATTCAGAGTAGCCAAGGAGCCCTTGGTTTCCACACCTTCACTTTCTGGAGTGTCCATTTTGACATGTTTTAAATCCAAGTGAAGGAAGCCTTTGAAACTGTACAAGGTGTGCTTGGTCGCAACCACTCGTTTTTCGAGTTTTAGAGCATCTTGTTTCATGACTTTGAAATCCCCCTTCACGCTTAACCAGATAGGATAAGGTGGATACCAAGCCAAAGTGAAGTTAGCTGTAGGAAATCTGGGGAATTTTGGAGGCTCTAATTGAAAAGCCAAGTCATATCGATCCTCAGGTTTGACACACGAAGGTATACTCAAACATGGGAGTTTTTCCTGTAAACTTTTCCTTTAAAATCAAATAGGCATTTCGAATGGTTTGACCAAGATCAGTAGGCTTGTAGACAGTTTCAAAGTACTTTTGGAATGCCTAGATCTCCTTGATGTGTCGATGCGTACCTTTCTTCGTCTTGTCCTGCACAGAGGCAAAAGCTTTGGTTATATGATTATTGAAGTCAGTGACACCAAACATATTGGAGACATGATGTTCTTGCCACCAGATTTCAAAGTCTTAAGTACAGAAAGTCGAAGGTTTGAATGGGACAAGATTGAGATGGAGGAAGCCTGTGAACTTACTTATAATTTTCTTCACTTTGACAGTTGTGAAATTCATTCCTCTATGACAGATGTCACTTTGTTGGCGATACAATGGTTCAGGAAGGATTTGGCAGAACCCAAATTATCTTGCAACAAAATTGGATTGGTAAGTAAGTAAAATATTCTGAGTCTTCTTGGGCATAATTCTGGTAACGAGAAGTCTAGGGATCTGGGAAGCTTCCTAAATATGGAGGGATTATGTATGTTGTTCAGTCGAAAGGCCAGTAAGAGGTCTTGTGAACCATTCTGGGCCATGGGTTCTTTGAGCAAATGGTGCCATTGAAGGGGTAAATTTGTGCCTCTTCGCAAACATCATCAGGTGCCTAGTTGAGCACTCTTTCAAGTCTTACCCTCTACCATCCGGGGTCAAACGAACTAGTCTAGTCCCTTCGACAATCCTGTTCTAGATTTCAGGGTCAGATTCATCAATTGGGTTTGTATTCGAAAGGGAAGGTTCGAAGGTGGCATTGAGCCACAATTGAAGTAGCCAATACGGACCAGCCAGTAAAATGTTGGTTTTTGGTTCAAAGTTTTTTAATCTTGTGGAAGCCTCCCCAAGGATCTCATACAGTCTAGCAAGAATTAGTTTGCTCAAGCAAACATCTCGACCAACATGGAGTTGGTTGGCGAGGGTCAAAAATCTTCTGGTGACTTGTAGAGATTTGCAGCAGAAGACACATCGATAAATCCATAAAGCAAGAAAAGTTTGTGTTCTTGATCACTAACTTCGTCTGTCGATCCCAAGTAGTGATCAATATAATTGTTGTAAGTGGGAGAAGTATTGCTGAAGTCGATGGAGTCATCAGCGTCCAAGGTAGGGTCGAAAGTCTCTCCTGTGGGTCGAAGGCTCGTGATTACAGTAATATCAAAGAGCGTTGGAGTTAACATTCCGCAGGGTAGGTGAAAGGTGTTATAAGTACTATCCCAGAAGTACATGGAAGTTGTTAGAATTAGCTGACAGTAGTCAGGGCCAAACTTCAACAGATGAATCAAGTCGAAGATTCCCAGGTTTTTCCATGTTTTCGATTTTGCTTTCTCTATCCTAGCTAACCATCCAAGGCACTTCTTGTTCTCTTTTGATGGGCCCGGCCTAAAAGGTCTCGGAACTTCTATGACGAAGTCTAGCTTAAAGGAAGGTTCATTTTATTCTTTACCCTCTTGAGGAGTATTTTCCTGGGGAAATGTTTCGTCTTCTACTCTAGTATTTTCAGTAGATTTCTTACTAACCCTAGGTTTACTAGCTATGGGTCTAGTCAAGTGGTAAGCAGGAAAAATCTCTTGAGTTTTAATATATCTGATACATTGGGTATATGACCCATATATCCTAAGGTATCAGAAGCAAGAGTGAAGGGAATCATTACCTGGGAAGCGTAGATGGTAATTTGTTCATTCCTCAAAGATGGTGTGGGAATAAATTCTTGATTTCTAATCATGATGGGTGTTACTAATTTGAGTAAAGGGTTGGAAGCAGCATTGTCTTTGTTTTGTTTACTCTTTCCAAACTTTGATTTCTTCTGGGACGCCATTGATTGTGTTTTGAAGAAGAAGAAGTTGCAGAAACGTTTGTTGAACTTTGGAAGAATATGGGAGAGCTTTTGATTTGAAAAAGTGCAGAAAAGAGAAAAATAAAATGAATGGTGTTTGAACCGTTTTTGATAGAAAGAGGGAAGTTGAACTTTTTGAGTAGTGGGACACGTGTAAGATGATCCTTTGCTTGATGAACAGTTTTTGCAAGTTCCAAAGTTAAGAATATTCATCATAGCTAATGATGAGATTTATAGACACCCAAACCGCGATTAGACGTTTAGGAGTCATAAGTCATTATGATAATGATGTCATAATAGTTGAAACAGTTGATGAGTTGTTCAGAAGGTTGAAATTTGTGGAGATTACAAAAAATATGCATTTCTGGTTTCGAAATGAATATTTCTTGGGGGCAATTTGTTGGCCGAAAATTTTGACTAAGGAGAAATTGAGCTGAGCCAATGGTCTGAATATACTTAGAGAATTGTCTAGCTATTTTGTTTGTTAAAAGCCATGAAGATTCGAATTCGAAATTCATTAAGAGATTGATGAATAGTTTATAATTCGAATTGTGAAATAAAGTTATTATTCTAAACATGGTTTAAGACTTTATACTTCGACCGTTATCAAATTTTATTGGTTTTGGCGCTCAAGATATATAGCGAAGGGTTTTAATTCGAATATTCATTCTTATCCAGAAAGACGCGTGGAATCTCTTGGATTGTCGAAGACATGCCAGTGGAAACGTGGCATTAGTTTGTTAGGATACCATTAGGGTCGAAGTTCTATAAATTGTATCTTTTATGTTTCGATTTAGTATGTTCACATCTTTGTATAAAATACTCAAAATACTCAAAGTACCAGTGTTAGAGAAAAGAGTTAACGAGAATGTACGTATGCTGCATCATATTTTATATTCAATGTCATTCACATTCAATGAAATTTATTTACGTTATTTACGTTCTTTACAATTCCCAGTCTAGACTAGTTTATATTTCATTACTTTCATAAAGAAGTTTCACTTCAACATGCGAAGTGTTTCCTTTTGTTTAAAGAGATTATCATCAAAACATGCTTTCTAAATAATAGAACACAATAGTACTGAGATCAATATGATTGATCTCGTGAGTAACTGAATCTGTCAAAGGATTTAGAGGATCAGCAGTTGTTTACCAAATTCTAGGGTAAACAAGGTCGCACAGTTTTTTTGTGTAATAGCTGTAGTTTTATTTCTCATAAATTTATACTATTGTATCTGCCCCAAAACCTTGTAATAGCTTAATTAGGGTTTACTTTTCCGCAGTTTACTTTCTGCACCTATATTATTCTTGCTTGTCTATATATATTTAACTGTTAGTAATAGGCTTGTATGGCAAGATTTATAATCAATTGTTAGATAACCCTAATCAAGATAAATAACTGAACTGAATCGCTCTTGCACACATGCACCTCTAGGGTAGCCCCTCTCTGTTGCCTTCGGAATAACAATGGTCATGTCCCTCGAACGTAGGGATACCATTAGCAAAGACCCTCAGTTAAAGTCATCATAAATATTATAGTCCCGCGATGTCCCTCGAAGTTTCCTACGAGAAATGATCTTGTCCCTCGAAGTTGCCTATGAATATATGATGACAGCCCCTTCAAATTGCTAAGGTATCCATATATGTTACCTTCAATGACCATAACGAAATCCCTTCACATACAATGGATGGGGCTACCTACCAACTAATGGTATAGATAGCACCGTCCCTAACGGAGAAGGAAAAGGATAACGAAAGACCTTTCAGTGGGTAAGGAAACCCTTAATTGCTTGCTCACAAATTAAAATAATTTTCGCACCCCACACTTTCAAAACAACTACTTTCAAATGCTTTATAAACACTCTTGAGGACTGATACAAGGGTTATTATAAAGCAGACTACCTTACATTGGCATTTTCAAAACCTATTTTAAAGTACACACAAAGCAAATTAAAGTGAGCTAAGAAATTAAGAGCCCGTAGATAACTACAGATGAAAAGGGTGCTAACACCTTTCCTTTTCATAACTTACCCCCAGAACTCAAAATCTTAAAAGGTCTTTCCTGTTCTTTTCACCCTTTCCTTCTTGGATAAAAGGAAAGTCGATGGCGACTCTTGCTATCCACAACATTTGCTATAAAATGCAAAAACAAGTCAGTTCTCCCACCGTATTACAATTGTCTATTGGACTACTTTAAGCCATATATGGATTTGAGATACTTACACACTCGGTTTGGGGAGGAGGTAGCAACGCCCTTTGGTAAGGTCATGTTTACTTCCTTATCCAAATCTCCATGCAGAAATGTGAAATTTTGGCACTATAAAAATAAATGTCAAGACTGATGTCCCAACACAAAAACACATTGTCAAGATAGATGTTAAGACATCATCTGTTGACAGAAAACAATTTTACCAAAACAATAATTATGCAGAAGTAAATTGCAAAAGGTAAAAGAGACAATCAATTGTTAACACAGTTCGGTGCAACTCACCTACTCTGGGAGCATCCAATCCAGGAAGGAAATTCACTATGATAATATTAGTTTAAAGCTAAACAACCCTAGTTTACAACTTATCACCTAATCACTACCTTGTGCAACCTCTACCTATAAACCTTATAGATATGAGATCTCCCTCTCACTTCCCACTATAACCTCAGTGACAATTAGAAAAATAGAAAAACACACATCAAATTACAATACTCAGTTTTGCTTAAAAGCTTTTAACTGAGAATAATAACTTGATACACAATTAACTTTTTGCTTAAAATAAAGCTCATGAGTGATGGGTAAGTAACAATGAACAATCAGTCTACCTCAATGTATCAAAAGATACATGGGTGACACACAAAAACAAACAAAGCACTTAAAGTACTCTCAAAATCCTAAACCCTTATATTATGCCCCCACGATTTTTTATGTGAGTGCTTGCATATTTTAGGTTTAGTAAGTCCTTATATATAGACTATTGCAGCATGGGCTTGGACTCTTCAATCAAATACAATCTTCTAATTTTAAATCAACTGTAAGATGTTCTACATAAACAGGAACCAATCTTCAAAGTTTCCTAAAAAGTCTCAAAGATCTTTTTTATGAAACCAAATCAAATATGCATTGTTCCTAATAAAATCTTCTTGACCTGCGAAAATAAGTGAGATATATCCAAGAGGATCTCACAATAATAAATCAAATATGTCAAGAAAAATAACAGCAATACCTGTTGTACATTTGGCCAAGATGTCAAGACATCTGGCTCAACATCTGACTGATATTCATTATAGTAGGACATGTCATGATAGTTGGTCAAGATGTTGTGACATCTTGCTCAACATCAGTTATGAACCATGTTTTAGCAAAATTTAAGACAATAAAAAAACCATGGATCTTACCATCTTCCCTTTTGGCAAATTTTGGCTAAAACAACCTTAGTACAATCAAGTTACAAAAGAGAAATAAAACTACAAAGATAAAACACAAGCTACAGGAAAAACATGAAAAATTTGTACAAAGCTACAAACATAAAAATATATCATAAATACATTGCAGTTGCAAAGAGACCCAGCCTCTCACACAACACTTATTCAATTATTCTAGAAGTCAGATATCAAGACATGTGGTCTGACATCACATAACACAACTTCAACACAACAAAAGAGACTCCAACATAATGCAAGAGACTCCAACACAACACAAGAGCTTAGTGCTAAGAACAATACTCAGCAACTTCAGATAGGACACTCCCTCTGTCACGCATAACCAATACCCCCCCTCCCCCCTCAAGGGAAAATCCAAATCACTAGAAAATCAAAATTACCAAACCAATATAAACTATCCAAGTTCACACATCAGAGGCACATGCTACAGAAGAAAATAAGCTTTGCATCAGGACTCTCCATAAGACACATCAGGAAAGATGTCAGAATATTTAGTAAGACATCATGCACACAAACATCACACCAGTAGTAGTAGCAGTAACAATACCAACAAGCATGACAGACTATCATGCTCCCCCTAAATATTTGCATACAATAAGAAACCACAATATCTATTCTTTCCTTAGCAGTAATACAGTCTTATCATAATATTAGTCAACATGTCATCAGAACAAACAAAATACACTAACACTTTACTCCCCCTTTTTAGCCAAAAATTGACAAAAATGGAGTAAATGTAAAAACAAATTGGAAGCACACAATACATACAAGAATAAACACAGATGGAAGCATAAAATAGAAATGGAAACAAACAAAACTCATACGGAAACACACAATCTTGATCATCTTCAGGTGGTATTCCAATTCTTTCCCCTGTCAAAGATCCTTCTTCACCTCTGGTTGTTGTCACCATCCCTTCTATCTTACAGAAATCTTTTGTTCCATCCTTTATCAATAGAAATTTTATAGGCTTATCATGCCTCAGATAATATAGGAAAGATGCAGTAACTATTGCATTCCTCCATATCTGTAATTGCTATAACTTCTCAATAGTGCAAGTTCCTAGCCCACTGCTTATGTTCTCAAATTATTTTGCATATAAAGAATCAGTAAACATAAAAATCAGTTGATCCTTAGTGTCCATATGCTTCAGAATAACAACTTTTACTTCAACGAGATTCTTGATTAGTTGACTATGACTATCAAGGTTCTTGTTCCAGTCATGTTGAATGAGATATCTGATAATATTCCGATCTACATAGTGTAATGTTATAACATCCTGCTTGACATTATACTCCTTCAACATTTTTTCACTCTTATTAGTTTAGAGAAACTTCCTTTTGTTCCAATGATGTAATTAAAGATTCTTTTTTCTTGAATAAAAGGACACATCCTTGGTTCAAGCTTAGAAACAATACATGAATTTGATATTTCCTTATTGAATTTTGTGATGTCTGTAACACCCCAATTTTATTAATTAGTTATATATTTTATTAATTGGTTATTTGCTTGATTTTGTGAATAAATGATTTAATTTAAATTATACGATGTATACTCTATATGATAGGTTAGTCAGGGTGAGACTATTGAACCGTTGAGTTATCATTGGGAGATGATGTCGGTTTATGAATGATTAATTAATTAATTAGTGAGAATTGTAGTGAAATAGTGAAATAATAGTAATTGAGTTTAATTGTAGGAATGTGAAGAGTTAGTGGGGGGTGTGATAGTGAGCCCATTAACTTGGAATTGGAATTAGACTATCATTATTTTATTATTGGTTTAATAAAAAGAAAAATAAGAGTTAGTAAGAGGAATAACCTAAGATAAGAGAAAACGCATCTCACGTAGAAGCAGAGGAAAAAGGAGAAAAAGAGGAAGAACACCAAAGGGAATAATCCATCAAGAATCAAAGTAAAGGTGGATTTTTGCATGTTATAAGAATTGTATAATGATATGTAATGGGTAGATTATGCTTAGGATGCAAGTCTCTCAATTTCTAGGTTTTATAATTGCTTAGGTTTAATTAGAAATACATGTGTATGATGTTGATTTTTGTTGTGTTGCTTTGGTTAGAAATTACATGTTAGATATATGTTATCTTGTCTTAAACCGCAATAATTTGATGTAAAAATGTGTTTTCAGGGGTCAAAAGTCTTGCAGGAAAAATGCTGTCATCGCAGTTTTTTTTCCTGAAAATCACAGACGCCGCTTAGTGTCGTTTAGCACGCTTAGTGCTAAAGTCTCGAGAAGTAAAGGCACTTAGCGCCTATAGTTCGCTTAGCGTGACCTGGGAGCTGACATTTATATTTCTCTATTTTATATGGAATTGTGTATTCTTATATCTTATAATGATTTATAATTAATTTAGAATTTTAAAACTAAGTGTTAGATGGATTTTGAATGCTTATTTAATAAAAACATGAAAATTGGTTTATGTGTAGTATGTTTATTTGTGAGTTGGTGTTGGATTGTAATGACAATGTTGTACATTGCTTGTTGTGTGTTATGATGACAGTTTGGCGTGGTTACACTATGAAAGTGAACTGTATTATGGGTAATTCATGAATATATGCATGTATGTGTAATTGTGTGATAATTCAATTGTGATGAATTATTGAAGATATGCATGTATGTTAAGATTGAGGGATAATCTTTATTGCATATAATTGTTGAAATTGCACATACATCATTGCTGTCAAGAGGCAATGCTTGTTAGTTCCGTGGGAGCTAGTGCCTTATCCCAAACTTAGAGCGGGGTTTAAAAGCTCAGGAAACGAGATTTTTTTATGTTATAGATCTAGGGAATGGACCCGGTTTTAAGTAAAAGCCGAAGAAAAATAATAGTGATTGGTACCACATGCATGAGTATTGTATTTGAGTCTTGCATTGAGTCATATTGTATTATGTTATAATATGAAGTTATGTGCACTATGTGAATATGATGTATTTGTAAAATTGTGAATTGTGATTGTATATTTGTGGATAGTATGAATAATTGGGTGATGCTATGTGTGTAAAGCATATGAAGTGTGATTTGATTTATCCTTATGAATGTATGTTATTGCATTATATATTATTATATGATTTCGATAATTATGTGAATTCTCACCCTTCTATTGAAATGATTTTTTATAACAGCATCGCTCAGGTACTCAAGATTAAAGTTGCTATTGGCAGGAGAGTAGTTGGAGAAGCTACCTTTATTTTCATTATGCGTTTTTGTTTTTGGGTCATGCTTTGATGTTATGTAACACTGGGGAACGAGTTTTAAATTCATGTTTTGAGAGATACTTTGTATACTCTTTTATTTTGTTATTTGTATTAGAATTCAATGGTGAATTGGCTTTTAATGCCTAAGTTATTCAATGAATGAATTTATCATGAGACTCAAATAATGTATTTGTTTGAAGGAAAATGATTCCGTTGCGAAATGCATATGTGGAAGTGTATGGAAAACTTGAATTATAATTAAGTGTTATGGGGCATGACAGGTGTATGTGATTTTAAATTATGAGTGACACCCTTGATAGATATGCATGATTATATTACTCTGATTTATGTTGTATTATTCCACGGGGTTTTAGAAGGTGTTAAAATTTCCGCTTCATTATAGTGTCTTGTAACGATCTCCTTAAGTTATTTTGTCTGAACTCTAATAGAGAGACATGACTTTACTTCTGAGTTATCTGGATCACCACTTGTGGACTCACAGTTTACTTATTTTCTTACCTCATCAGTCTGCATAGAGGATGTTCCAACATTGTCCTCAACATTCATCCTTTGTTCAGTAATTGAATCATCAATTACTGCACTGATAGATTCCATTGCCATTCTAGTTCTAGAGTTAAAAACTATATAAGCTCTATTGTTTGAGGAGTAACCCAAAAATATCTCTTCCTCGCTTATGGGATCCATCTTATTCTGTTGACCTTTGTTAGTCAAGACATATCATTTACTTCTAAAAACATGAAAGTATTTGACTGTAGGCTTCTTTCCTTTCCATATCTCATAGAGAGTGGCTGAAGAGCCTTCCCACAAAGTGATACTATTATGAATATAACATGTAATATTCATGGCTTCAGTCTGAAACTGTAGCATGAAACATGACTCTAGTTGATTCTTTTATAGCCCTAGTCTTTTACTCAATAATTCCATCTTTCTTAGAAGTGATGGAAAAAGAAAATTCATGAATGATACCCTTAGAAGCATAAAGTTCAGATAATTTAGCACTCTCAAATTCCTTGTCATGATCACTTCTAACCTTGACAATCACACTATTCTTCTCCTCTTGAATACTTTGACACAGATCTTTGAAGACTTCAAATGTATCAGATTTTTCTCTAAGAAAGTTCACCCAAGTAAACTCTTAAAAGTCATCTATAACCATATAGACATACCTATTTTCACCCGAGCTTTCTACCTGCATTGGTCCCATTAAATCCATGTGAAGAAGTTCCAACATTTTGTAAGTAGACTCATGTTATAACATTGGGTATGACATCTTAGTTTGCTTCCTAATCTCACACTCACAGCAGACTTCTCTTTCCTCAACCTTGAATTCTGGCATTCCTCTAATGGCTCCTCCATATATTCTTTCCTTCATTCTTTTGAGATGAAGGTGTCTAAGATTTGGGTTCCATAGATTCACCTCATCCTCCTTGATTGTTAAGCAAGTGTTTACCGTGGAAATTGGTAAACAACCGCTGATCTTCCAAAAGGTTACTTATTTGGTGACTCGCAGGATCGATCAGATTGATCCTAAGACATGGTTGATTTTGGGGGTTTTGACTAAGTTTAATGATGGTTAAATGACAAGAAAATAAAGATACTCTATGTAAATTGCATGAAGAAGAAAACTTGGTAGAATAAAAGAAAGCTTTGAATAAAGGCTTCGACTGGAAAAGTAAATGAAGAGGCAGTAAAGTTCTGGAAAATAAATGACTTTGATTAATTAAAGTGGTGTTTCACACATACATTCTCAACAATTCTTTCGCTCACACTGGGTACTTGAATCTATATGAGTGACTTGTATATAATTGTGAACACACACGAAAAACTACGTGAACTACTAATATTTATACTAAACACATCTCAAGTAACCGTCGGGCAGTTACGCTGCTTCGAGATGACTCCACTTGGCACGCTCACAGCATTCGACGCTCCAGATCTTGGCACGTTACACTTGGTAACCGCTGGGAACCGTTTTCCCTCCAAACATTTGAATCTCAAACTGTTCCACTCTGAGCGTCGAATACCTCTGTCGAGAAGCACCTTCGACGTCGAAGGCAACAAGATTCTCACTTAGAAGAAATTCTCCAAGTACCTTGCCATCTTCTGATGAGCATTTCGACAGAATCAGCTGATCGAAACCGTCCCTCATGATTAATGGTTTATATTAATAAAAACAAAGGTGTCGAATTTAGGAGCCAACAAATTTCCCTCCAAGAATGCCTTATTTCGACGCTGAAAAGAAAAAGGCGTTCTTTGAGATTCCATTCGACACCTGTCCTTCAATCTTAGCCACAAATTAACCTGTGCGCTTTTTGTCTTCTACCAACCAACTGACAATCCCAAGAAAAAGCTATCATTCCATCTGTACCTAAGACGTCACCTCAGTAAGGCGTTTAGCGTGCCCAATGTCTTTTCACAGATTGTCATCATGACAATTTTCCAAAAACGAGGGTGCACGCTGCACCATTTCGTTTCTGCATAACGGCTATGTCAGTGAAGGAGCGCCACGTGTCCCACTATCTTCTGCAACATTAAATGGCCTCAAATTTTGTGATTTCCCAACCACTATAAATAGCGCTAGGTACCCATTGTGGGACTTTTTCACGCTATTCTGCATTCAAACCTTCTTGTTGAACACAAAAACTTCTGCAAACCTGCAAACACTTTGTTCTTCACTCCACCTTCAATCTTAACCCAAAAATGGCTTCAGGCTCCTCTAATGCTCCCAGTTCCAACATTCCTTCTAGAAATGCTAAACCAAAAATCTTCACAACTGTTCCAACAGTTACCTCTACAGGCCTGCGAAGGGTTCCTGAACCCCTTGGAACTGCTGAGCGCGAAGCTTATTCTCATCAACTACTGATTTCGGTTGGATACTCCAACCAAATTTTCGCCATGTCTGGCCCGTTATCCCCATGCATTGATGAATCCACGAAGATCAAGAACTTCTTCCCAGTGCTTGAGGCGCTCAAACCTGTTGGGTGCTCTAAAAAAGCTGCAGATGACAACGAAGATCCTGCTAAGGAAAAAATAGATCTTCGTTTCTTCAATAGAGGCGTTAGGGCTTTCAGGTCTAGCCCTAGTCTTACACCAGACTACAGTGCTTGGCTAGAGAAGATGGAAAAAAACCAGGCTTCGATCTGGAAGAACCTGGGGATATACGACCTAGTCATGCTGTCGAAGACGGGTCTCAACTACTCCCCTGAGATGCTGATAGCCTCTTTGCTTTTCTGGGATTATACTCATTTCACTTTCCACCTCCCTTGTGGAATGCTAACACCCACGCTTTTCGATGTGGCTGCCATCACCGGCCTTTAACCAACTGGGGATTATTTCGACCCAGAGGAAATGTCAGGCGATCAGATTGGATTTTCAGCTACGAAACCCACCTATACCACCTATATCAACCATTACCATGATAGGTCGACAGCCAATGTGACGGATGTAGAGCACATTGTGTTTCTAGCCCTTTGGCTGTCACGCTTTGTGTTCTGCACGAAGTATTTACAGGTGACAAAGAAAATGGTCACCCTTGCTACCCAGCTTCACCATGGCCAAAACATTTGTTTGGAAGAATTAATCCTGGCGAATCTGTATGAGTCGATCAGCAGTGGAGCGACTCTGTTAAAGGTCATCGAAAATAGAGCCAGTCTGTTGCTTGCAGGACCCTTTTGGATACTTCAACTGTGGCTCAATTCCACTTTTGAGTCTTTCTTACCTCAGAAAACTCAAATAAGTGAGCAAGCTCCTGAGATAGCAAATAGGCGTATCGAAGGCACCAAATTGGCTTTACTGACCCCGACTGAAGATGGGCTGGAACTTCAACAGACTTTTGCAAACTTCGTCTTGATGTTTGCAAGAAGAAAAGAATTCACTTCGACCATGGCTCCTTTCGCTCGTCGAAAGGTTGGTCCAGAATGGTTCACCAGGCCCCATCCCAAGTCGTCAGGTGACCCTCATGTCGAAGAACACACAATAATGTGGGAAGCATTTCTCACACCTAGAATAATTCCACTGTGCTTTAAGAGCTCCAAGAATCACCTGAGCTTGATCGCTTACCAACCAAACTTGGTCTCTCGACAGTTTGGTATCATTCAATCACTTCCTTCTCCTATTTTTCCTAGGGAGAAATCCATGTTATATTTTTGTGGACGAACTTCAGAAGTCCTTCGTTCTAGTCCTTGACAAAATAAAGAAATGTACGTTCACTCTCCAAATTATTTTGTCTTTCCATTTCGACTGGTAACTTGTTAATTATAACTTGTCTTCTTTCAGTTGTTCGAAAGCCTGCAGCAAAGAAAGCCGCAGAAGGCCATCAGGGAGGAGATCCCTTGACAAAACCTTCAGCACCGGCAAAAACTACAGCAAGCCAACAGGGGGAAGGTCCTTCGATAAAACCCTCAGCACCGGTAACCAAAATTTTATTACTTCCTTCTGGTTTTAACATTCTGATTTTTGATGTAGCGTTCTAAATCGAACTCCAATTGGTTTTCAGGCACCTTCACCCAAGAAACGACTTGCACTAACGGTCGAATCTGGGAGCGACGATGAGGACGAATCTCCCCCCGCTCCTCTTAAACGGAGAAAACTGAAGAAAGATGCTCCTTCTCCTGAGACTCGACCCACAATCAAAATAAAGGTTGCAGGGAGAAGACCCAGGCCACCTCCCGTGATTATCGAAGAGCCAACGGAGGAGGAGCTAAATGTTTTGCTCAATAAACCCGTCGAAAGTGATAATTCCAGTCCTGGGGCTGAAATTCCTCTGCAGGTAGTTTCTCTGACCATTTTTAACTCAGGTGTCGATGCTCACGTTCGATTGTGTCTCTTTCTAAACCAGAAGATTCTTCCTCTTCTATTTTCAGGATACCACCGAAAGTTCAGCACCAAAGACTTCAGAGACACTAGACTCTGCTGAACACAGTAGGCCACAAGAGGAAGAATTGGTGAACGATGAAGCCAATGCCGAAGCAGAGGACCAACAACCAAAGGAAACTCAAGTGATCGATCTGTCAGAGGAACAACATGACGAAGGGGATCACACTGACGCTGGCACTGCTGAACTACAGGTCGAAGAGAGTCATGTCGATGCAAACGCTACTCAACAACTTCAACCCCAAGACAACGCTGCTGTAAGGGTTACCACCTCGACAAAGCATAAGTCTAAAGAAGATTTGGCACTCTTGAAGCAAACTGATCCCATTGGCTACCTGAATGCCATTATCGAGAGTAGGGGAAGTTCATCTGACCTTAGTCATGATGCTTCTACTGCATCAGGGAAGTCCACTTCGACTTCTCCTCTTGATGAGGCTTTGATGAAGGTCAAGGCTCAGTTCTTCAAGAAAGATCTGATGAAGGCTTTGGAGGGGGATCCCACTGCTCCGTCTTGTTTGGGAGCTGTTTTGAATGCAGTCGACTTGCTTGCTGTGACTCCAGAGGTTTCGAGCTTTATCATGGAGTTATACTCCATTGTTGATCAAGTCTCAGCAGACTATCGACGTTAGAGGGGCTTCAACAGCCAGCTCGAAGCGTTACATGGCAAAAGTTCTTCTGCCTGGACTGAGGTAGCTGAGACTCTTCTCGAATTACAGAGTTGTCGAAGCAGAAAGCATCGAAGCAAGAAGAAATTGACGCCATAGATCGAGACAATGCCTCTATAAAGGCGCAAATCGAAGAGCTGGAGGCCAAGATGAATGCTAATACTAAGCGCAAGGAGGAGCTTCTCTCAACTGTTTCAGACACAGAGAGCCAAGCTGAAGTTACACGAGGCCTAGAGTTTGCTGAGAAAGCCCAAGCCTTCGATGACCAAATTGCCAAGCTTTCCCAGGCGAATGCCTTGTGCAACAAAAGACTGGAGTTGCAGCAGGCCAAGTACCTTCGACTTAGAGATTCTATCCCCTTCTAATTTACTCAGCCATTTATTAACCATGTATTGTAACATTTATTTGACAATGTAACCATTTTGGCTAATTCTTATAAAATTTTCCATTTTGGCTATTTATGGTTAATTTGATCATTACTTGCTATTTATTTTGATCTCTTGGAGCATAGGTTTATACTTTTTCAAATATTTTCCGTTTACCCTCAAGAGTCTTTTATCTTCACCTAACTCTTCAACTTCATAAGCTCCACCAGAAAAAGTTTGGATAATTCTGAATGGTCCTTCCCATTTGGGTGACCATTTTCCCATGTTTCGATCCCTTCGATCCATGGGGAGAATCACCTTCCAAACTAATTCTCCAGGCGAAAATGCCTTAGGTTTTACTTTTTTATTGTAAGAGTCTTCTACTCTTTTCTTCTGAATCCTTAGTAGGTCGAGAGCGCACAGTCTTTCTTCGTCTAAATCTACTAGTTCGTCTAACATCATATCCCAATAAACTTCAGAGGGGATATCATGGTGTCTCTGAAACCTTGCAGATTGAAGACAAATTTCCGCTGGCAACACTGCGTCATGACCAAAAGTTAGCCGATACGGTGTTGTACCTATGGCTTCTTTTGGGGACGTTCGACAGGCCCACAAGATCTGGTCTAACGTCTTATGCCAGTTTTTTGGCTTCTTCCCTACATGCTTTTTTATCAAGCCAATCACTATTTTATTCGCTGCTTCGACTTGACCGTTTGCCTGTGCATAATAAGGTGTTGATGTTAGGAGTCTAAAGCTTGTTTCTTGAGCGAATTCCTGCATCTTTCGACCGGTGAAAACTGATCCTTGATCAGTCGTTATAGTTTCAGGGATTCCAAATCTAAAGATAATGTTCTTTTGAATAAATTCAATGACATTTTCTTGGTCTACATTGACTAAAGGAATAGCTTCGATCCACTTAGTGAAATAATCAATGCCTACCAATATATACTTCTGGCTCTTTGATGATGCTGGTCGAATCTCTCCAATAAGGTCCAACGCCCATCCTCTAAAGGGCCATGGTTTCACTATTGAGTGAAGTTCGCTTGCTGGTACATGTTGGATGCCTGTATGGACTTGACATTCTTGGCAACCCTTCGCGAACTCGACACAATCTTTCAAGATGGTGGGCCAGTATAGTCCTTGTCGAAACAACAACCATTTCATCTTATGGCCTACTTGGTGAGCCCCACATGCTCCAGCGTGCATAGTCGAAAGGGCTATATATGCTTCAGTTTCACTTAAGCACTTTAGCAATACCCCTTCAGGCGTATTTTTAAATAACTCATTACCCATGAGCACGTAACTCAACGCCCTATATTTTATTTTCCATTCTGTCGAAGCTGCTGGATTTTGTAGATAATCCACAATGGGTTTCCTCCAATCTTGCTCTGACAGATTGTCTATGAACGAAATTTCAAAGTTCCTTTGATCAGCATACCCTAGTCTTGTCGATTTCAAATCTGTTGGTGACAGACTAGTTGCTTTTATTTTTTCTCGGACTTCGATTGCTCTTTGTAATCTCCTTTTTGAAATTTTGTACCCAGATGCAATTTGTGCCAAATCGTTGGCTATTTGATTTTCCAATCTGGGTATGTGTCGAATGTTGACCATTTCGAATTTTTTCAATAAACGATTTGCTATCACAAAGTACATAATAAGATTTTCTCTTATGCACTTATATTCTTTTGTGACTTGCTTAATGACTAACTCTGAGTCTCCCATTATTTTGACTCGAGTTACCCCCAATTCCAACAATATCTCAAGGCCAGTAATTAGAGCTTCATACTCAGCCTCATTGTTCGAACAAGTACCTGATATCTTGTACTTGAATGTTGTTGGAATTTTTTCTGGAGAAATAATCAAGACTCCTACTCCTGTTCCATCTTTATGGCTGGAACCATCGAAGTAGAATTTCCAAGGCTCTATCTCCACATAATTTATGCTCTCAACCTGAATTGAGTGGTCGACTATAAAGTCTGCCACTACTTGTCCTTTCACTGCCTTAAGAGGCATAAAGGTCAAGGAGTACTCAGTTAACGCTAGCGCCCACTTGCCAATTCGGCTGTGCAGGATGGGTTTCGACAACATGTACTTGAAAACATCAAAATGAGACGAAACATACACATCAACTGGTTTTATATATTGTTTGAGCTTTGTACAAGAGAAATAAAGACATAGACATAATTTTTCAACTTCGCTATATCTAGTTTCTGCATCGTTCAAAACTCTACTAAGATAGTAAATGGGTCTTTCGACTCCATTTTCATCTTCTTGGGCTAACATGCTTCCCAAAGTTTTGTCGGATGCAGCTATGTACAATCTCATACTCCTGTTGCTGCAAGGAGGCACCAAAATAGGTGGCTTTGTGAGGTACCCTTTGATTTTGTCGAAGGCTTCTTGTTGCTCTTGCCCCCATTCGAATCTTTCTTTGTTCAATCGAAGTAAGGGTGAAAAGGCTTGAGCTTTCCCACTTAGGTTAGATATGAATCTCCTTAAGAAATTTATCTTGCCTAACAGAGATTGCAGTTCCTTTTTGTTCGCTGGCACTTTCGCTTCCAGAATTGCCTTCGTCTTGTTCTGGTTGATTTCGATTCCTTTCTTGTGGACGACGAAGCCCAAGAAATCTCCAGCTTTTACACAGAATGCACACTTCAAAGGGTTCATTTTCAGACCATGTTCTCTCATTCTTTCGAATGATTGTCGAAGGTGGTCTATATGGTTCTTCCTGGAAACAGATTTTACAACAATGTCATCAATATATACTTGCATAAAAGTGTTAATAAAATCATGGAAGATAGAGTTCATCGCTCGCTGATATGTTGCCCCAGCGTTCTTTAGGCCAAAAGGCATCACTACCCATTCGTAAGTGCCTAAAGCCCCGGGGCATCGAAAAGCTGTTTTTGACACATCTTCTTCAGCAATGAATATTTGATTATATCCTGAATAACCATCAAGCATACTCAGGTATTCATAGCCAGCGGCAGAATCGACTAGCATTTCCGCCACAGGCATAGGATATTCATCTTTGGGTGTAGCAGCATTCAAATCTCTGAAATCTATGCATACCCTCAATGTACCATTTTTCTTGATCACTGGCACAATGTTTGCAATCCATTCGACATACCTCGTGGCTCGTATGAATTTGCACTTCAGCAGTCTTTCGACTTCCGTTTTGATCTTCGACAATATTTCTGGAGCGAAGCGTCTTGGACTTTGCTTGACTGGCTTCTTCCCAGGTTTGATTGGCAACTGAAGTTCTACCAATCCTCTGTCGAGACCAGGCATTTTGTCGTAATCCCATGCAAAGCAGTCCTTGAACTCCTTTAACAAATGGATTACTTCCAACCTGAGTTCTGGGTCTATTTTTGCGCTAATGTAAGTTGGCTTTTTCTCTAACCCTTTGTCCAAGTTGATTTCTTCTAAAGGATCCTGCGCTAATATTTTGATGTTGTTGGCTAAGAGGTCCTTTTCGAATCCCAAAGGCTCATCGTCGTAGATGGCGTCGAGCCTTTGTTCCTGCATTCCTTCTGGCATGATATCAGGAGGTTCTGGATCGAAATCCTTTCCAGGACCTGCAGAAGGTAACTCTTGATCATTGGCCTGTGTGGCCATATATTTTACTTCGGCTTCGAGAGCCGTTATCAACCTTGTTTCGGCTACGTAAGCCGAAATTCGCTGCAGTGATTGTGACTCAGTCATTGTCACTGAATTCACTTCCCCAACCAGTTGGCTGGATATCAGTTAGCCCACTAAAGTCAATGTGGGACAAGTCTTCTCTGTCCCATTGAAAACCATGCTCAGGGTGCAGGTATAAGGAACAAAAAGTATTTGGCGCTGGCGCCAAGTCGAAGTCAGGTGTTGGGCATGGCCCAATGTGAGCCAGATTTTTGTCGAAGTCTACCATCCCTAGGTGATTTACTTCGCCCAAGTAATAGCTTTGATCCGCTTCTATGTTTTCGACCATTCCATCAGGACGCCATAGTAGCAACCTCTGGTGCATTGATGATGGTACAGCTCCAACACCATGTATCCATTCACGGCCCAACAAAAGATTATAATTTGGTTTGGCCTATATGACCATAAACATAGTTGGTCGAAGGATAGATCCCACCTTGATGTCCAGTTGGATCACACCCATAGTGGTCCCTATGCCGCCTTCATAATTCGACAGGACCATGTTGTGAGGCTTGATGTTCTCATCGCTTTTGCCTATTTTTCTTAGCATAAAGTGAGGGATGATGTTGATGGTTGCCCCACAGTCTACTAAGATCTTATTTACTGTGGTTTCTTCGAGCTTAACCCTTATAAATAAAGGCTTAAGGTGATTTTTCATTGCCTCTGTAGGAGGTTCGAAGAACCCATTCTGCTCTTCAGTAGCGCCATTATCCATGACGAAATAGCACACTGGCCTATGCTTGGTCATTTCTTGTTCAACTTCCCAATCGCTTGTTTCGACCTCCCCCTGGAGGTTGAACTCTCTTGGCAAAACTGAGACTATGTTCACCATGATATCTAAGGTGTCATCAGACTCAGAGCCATCTTCATTATCAACTTCACCCTGGTTAGGCCAGACTAGCCTATTGGTCACTGGTTGTCTTTCCAAAGGATTCCTCTGCTTTCTCTGAGGGACATTTGAACTTGATTCTGGCTTTGGTTCATTAGTAGCTTCCCTCTCAGCTTTTCGCCGCCTCTGGTATCTTCTCCATTGAGATCGAGACATGGGATTCTTCCCTTTGTAGTTGCTTGATACTTGGGTCACTTTAGGGGTAGCAACCTGAGGTTCTTTCTTATGTGTAAAAGATGAACCTCTTGGCGCTTCGAAGGAGTGCCATCTTTCCTCGCTTGGTCTCTTTCGACCAGATGTTTTGTACCATGTATCGACTGGCACATTTGTTGGAGGCCTGAAAGTCAGTGGCCTCTTTTCTTGATTTGAACCCTTCTGGTAGGTTCTTCTGGGGTCATGTCGAGTATCAACACTTTCCCTTTTTTTGTTTGCTGCTCTTACACCTTGGATATGTTCAGCAACTTTTTTGTCGAAAATCGAGCTGCATCGAGGATACAACATCACTTCTGACTTCTTCTTCTGGCATCTTTGTAGGAAATCTGCCAGATTTTCATTTTCCCGAGGGAAAGCAGTTTTGTTGGCTTGTTCTTACCTAATGGCCTCCTCCGATGCTTTTGGTTCAGAGACTTCGACCATGTTGACATTCATGGTGTCTTTGGTGGCAAGAGTCAACTGCTTCATCTGAGTCTCCAAGTCCTCTGTCTGGCCTTGAACTGCAGCCAAGTAAGAACTGGGTTTTGTTCCAGATTTTTGGGCTCCAACTGTCTCCAGCTTTGGGCTTTCGACCGCCTTTTGGACCGCTTCAATTGTTTTTCTAGATAGATTTCCAGAAAAACTGCCAAAGATTGGCATGTTGACATGATCCTTAGTGACTTCGACCATGGTTATTCCTGGCCTCTTCGACTGGCTTCTGGATGCCTCGATCACGTTCACCTCTGAAGGTTCAGCAGAATGAGCTTCAGCCTGCAAAGGGTTGGAGTCCACAGTCATGGGGGTCTTGTCAGCAAACTTCAACCTCCCTTCTTCGATAGCGTCTTGCACGAGATTCCTGAAAAGAAAACATTGAGATGTTTTATGGCCCAGAAAATTATGATATTTACAAAAGCCCCTCTTTTTTCTTTGATCAAGAGGAGGCATTTTTACCCCTGGGGGTACTATCATTTGGCCATCTTTTACAAGTAAGTCAAAAATTTCATCACATTTTGTAATATCAAAACTGTAAGTCTTTTTGGGGAACCTATCGTTGGTCCTTTCCGGACCAGTGGGATTTTTTCCACTTGAGGGGACTAACAGTTTGCAAGAGTATGGTGGCCCTTGTTTCAGTTCCGCTAAATCGACCTCGCTTTCTTCGACGGTTATAGTTTCGTCGAAGGTTTCTGGATCTTCATCATCCATTTCGACATACGCTATCCTCTCTCTTTTATGAGTTTTTGTCGCCTTGGCTTTTTCAGCCTTAAGGCGTTCTACCTGTCGAACTCTATCGGCCAATTGGGCCATGTCTCTCAGGTATTGAGTGTCTAATTTCTTCCTAATGGAATAATCTAAGCCGCCTGCGGCTATTTCGACTAACTCATGTTCTGGCACTTGCGTAAAGCATCTTGCTTTGAGCAACCTAAACCTATTTAGATATTCGTCTATAGGTTCAGTGAAACGTCTCTTTACACTGGCCAATTCTTTCAGGCTTATCTTGGTTTGTCCCATGTAGAATTGCTCATGGAACAATCTCTCCAACTGGGTCCAATGATGGATCGAATTGGGGGGAGAGTTGTGAACCAAGTAAACGCGTTCTTTGTTAAAGAACTTGGGAAATACTTAATCCTCAGGTTTTCGTTGTTTGAAATATCTCCTGCTTCGATCAAGTATCTCGCCACATGTTCGACAGTAGATTCTGTCGTGTCCCCTGAGAATTTAGTGAACTTAGGGACTTTACATCTAGGAGGTAAGTCTGTTTGTAACACATATTCTGACAGTGGGGATGTGAAGTTGGGCCTACAAAAGCCCATATTCATCCCATTTTGCATCATGATTCTTTCGATCATGGCTGCCAGATTATTTTCCAAACCCATATTCTGGTATTGGATATGCTGAACTACTTCGTCAGCATTTTGGTTTCTGTTGACTATCCTTACCTCCGGGGCTATGACCCTAGGTTCTTCGACAAGCTGCTCTAATCGTGCCCTAAGGTTTTCTTCGGTAGGATGCTGGACTTGGTTAATAGTGGTTTCTTCCTCTAAAAGTATACCTTGGTTTCCCCTTATTTGCGCCCTTTGGGGCTGTCGAATAGGTTGGGGTACCCTAAAGAAATCAGCCAGACGCGTCATTTGCGCTGTCATCAGCTGATTCGACTGAGTGGTGTTTTGTATTAGAGGATTCAGCACTGTACTTAAAGTTTGTGCCAACATTTGAACCATATCGTGGTTGCTTTCGTCCATTTGCTGCCTCAAGACTGCTGTCGAGGCATTTGTAAGGCCATGCGCTACTTGGGACGTTCCTCCTAAGAGTTGGGTCCTATTTCTGTTTGCCATACCAACTCCAGAACCTTGGAGTGGCAAAGAGGCACTCACTAAAGGGTCTGAAAAAGTGGACGCAACGTTCGTCAGGCTAGCCAATTCAGACGTTGGCATGCCATAGAGTGGTTCTCGATTTGGACCGCCTGTCATAAATCCTGGGGGAACATAAGGCCTTGTTCCTGGATTTCCCCTTGGTGGGGGAGTTCCTAAAGGCACTCTGGGGCCAGTGAACGGAGGCATTGGCCCCGTTTGTGTGACCGTTACTGCTGGTGTTGAACCAGCGGTTATCGCTTCACTTACGGTTGGGATAACCGTTGTTCCCACATTCGTTTGTGGGATTTCGTTATTGTTTGGCGGATTCACCATCGCTTCTCTTCTTCTGGCAGTATTGGTATTGTTAGTGTATATTCTACCACTTCTCAATAACATGCAATACTTCTCGAAAAAGATGATATTCTGTATAAAAAGGTTAAACTTCAAAATCAACACAAGGTCCCACCGGGTGTGCCAATTTGTTTACCGTGGAAATTGGTAAACAACCGCTGATCTTCCAAAAGGTTACTTATTTGGTGACTCGCAGGATCGATCAGATTGATCCTAAGACATGGTTGATTTTGGGGGTTTTGACTAAGTTTAATGATGGTTAAATGACAAGAAAATAAAGATACTCTATGTAAATTGCATGAAGAAGAAAACTTGGTAGAATAAAAGAAAGCTTTGAATAAAGGCTTCGACTGGAAAAGTAAATGAAGAGGCAGTAAAGTTCTGGAAAATAAATGACTTTGATTAATTAAAGTGGTGTTTCACACATACATTCTCAATAATTCTTTCGCTCACACTGGGTACTTGAATCTATATGAGTGACTTGTATATAATTGTGAACACACGCGAAAAACTACGTGAACTACTAATATTTATACTAAACACATCTCAAGTAACCGTCGGGCAGTTACGCTGCTTCGAGATGACTCCACTTGGCACGCTCACAGCATTCGACGCTCCAGATCTTGGCACGTTACACTTGGTAATCGCTGGGAACCGTTTTCCCTCCAAACATTTGAATCTCAAACTGTTCCACTCTGAGCGTCGAATACCTCTGTCGAGAAGCACCTTCGACGTCGAAGGCAACAGGATTCTCACTTAGAAGAAATTCTCCAAGTACCTTTCCATCTTCTGATGAGCATTTCGACAGAATCAGCTGATCGAAACCGTCCCTCATGATTAATGGTTTATATTAATAAAAACAAAGGTGTCGAATTTAGGAGCCAACAACAAGTGGAAGAGTAAGCAGTTATTTGAGGTTCCCATGGATAACAGTTATCTTTAGACCTTGTACCCTTCATCAGAATATCATCTTTATCATCTTTGACTAAACATTAGACTTTGAGAAATTTACTAACAATCCTTGGTTACACAGCTGACTAATGTTGATAAGGTTAGTAGTTAGTCCTTCTACAAGAAGAACATCATCTAGATTGGGAGTCCATCACACAATAGTTTTCCAACTCCCTTGATTTTACCTTTGAATTCATCACCAAATCTGTCAGATCATGTGGGATAAGACCTGATAATTACCAACAATTTCTCAACCCCTATCATATGTCTAGAGCATCCACTGTCAAAGTACAAGTCTTCCCTAGTTGAAGCTCTTAATGAATTATGGGCTATAAGGTTGACCTCTCTATCTATATAACTTCTCTTTTTACTTACTTGATTAGTCTTAAAATGAGATGAAGTTTTTTGAACTCCATACAATTTGTAACAGAAAGGCTTTATATGACCATGCTCACCATGTTGAAGTTACATCATGTCTGCCAAGATGTTGTGCCACTTGGGTGGACATGTTGATCATTCTTTTCTTTTCATAAGGAAAGAAAATTTATACATATATTTTCTTTTGTTGATTATCAAATGAATGATTAACCCATGTATCTTCAGCCTCTTTCATCATATCAGCTCCATTTTTCATTATTCTCAAAGAAACTGTCATGTTATTAAGCTTGAAATTTAAGAGATTTACCTCATTTTGTAGATGAGAAACATTGCATAGAAGTTACTTCTTCTCATTCTCCAATTCAGCTATGATCCTTTTCTGATCTTCTACTTTCTTAAGGCTTTCTTCATACTTGTCACAAGTTTCCTTGTAGGGAACATCCAAATCTTCATATAGATAATTTTCATCACAAGATTCTACCTCATCTACCCATCTTCTAGAAAGAGCAGTCACAAGCTTGACAGTCTCTGAGCTAGGATCATCTTTTGACTCATCATCATCAGATCAAGATGTAGAAAGTTCTTTTTTCTTTTTCTTGAGATAGGTTGGACATTCTGGCCTAATGTGACTAAATCCTTCATACTCAAAATATTGAATCTCTTTGCTTTGACTGGACTTCTCCTCATTTATGATATTTTTCTGAAAATCATCATCATTGTTGATGTCATATGAGATGTTCCTGACATTTGGTCTTCCTCTTATATGCATTCTTATTAGACTTCTGTTGAATTGCTTCCAAGTAATACAATGGTATTTGACAACCCTTCCTCAATGTCCAAATCTAACTGACTCTCTTTATCATCAAAATTGGATACAAAAGCTATGCTTTTGTTCTTTTTATCAGACTTTCCATTATGTTTACCATGGAATTTGGTAAAAAAACCGTTGATCTTCCAAATCTTTGTAGAAATGGTAACTTGTAGGATCGATCAGATTGATCCTAAGTACATGTGTTCTTATTTAATGTTTTTGTTCTTATCACAAAGAGTATTTTCAACAACATCTTCATTATTTTAGATAAATTTTATTTCAATTATAATTTCATAGACAATAACATAATACTTTAAAGATAAGACTGAAATGTAAAAGGCTTTCGACTGAAATTTAAATGGAATGTATAAAACTTCAAATAAAATCGAATGACTATAAATGTAAAATTGGTGCATCATACATACATTCTCGCAAACTCTTTTCTCATAAAGCTGGTACTTTGAGTGATTTGAGTATTTTTACAAAAGATGTGAACACACTGAATTTTAACACTAAGACCCCTATTTATACTAATTTCGACCAAATGGTCTTTAAATAATATGACGCCACGTTCGACAATTGCATGTATCTTTGAACTCCAAGCTTCCATGCGTCTCTTTGAATACGATTAATCTTTTTGAATTTGAAACTCCTTATCTTCGAAGCGCCAAAATGTGACGGTCGAAGCATGCTCATTGATACTTCGAATAAACTTGATATCTCTATGTCCTGTATGCGGACCTTTCGCCAACACTTAGCAAAATTAAAGCTTCAATTTTATCTCTTTACTTATCAAAATCTTCTCATGGACTCTTTTAGTCTTTCCTTTGAATCACATCATCAAAAATGTATTAATTTAACTAAAACTCATGTAGTCGAAATTTCCAGTTAACACACTAATAGCCAACAAGTTCATCAACCCTCATGATTCTGATGTCATGAGCTTTTTGAGTGGCTGTCACCTTCATGTCAAATCTCTTAGGTAGAGACATGCGAATATTTCTAACAAGATTTTCTTCTGACATCTTCTTTCCCAAGGCACTAGATGCATTTTCTATTTCAAGAACATTCATGTGAAAGTCTTGAATGCTTTCATCATCATCATTCATCTTTAGGTTCTCAAATCTGGTAGTGAAAAGTTGAAGTCTAGACATCTTCACTTCGGATGTACCTTCATGAGTTATCTTTAGGATTTCCCAAGCATCTTTAGATACAATACAATAATTTATTAACCTTAAAACATTTTTCTCAGTTCCATCGAATAAAGCATTCAAGGCTTTGGAATTTCCAAGAGCTAATTCATCTTAATCCATAGACCAATCTTCTTCTGGCTTCAAGGACTCATTCCCAACTTTTTCCTTCACAATAGGATGATTCCATCCTTTCAATACACCCTTCCAAGATTTGTTGTCCATGGATTTCAAAAAGGATACCATTCTAACCTTCCAATAGTCATAATTTGCACCATCTAATAGAGGTGGTATGTTACTGTATCCTTCTTCCTTATCCATAGTACCGGAAATTATTTTCCCTGGAGCTCACCCAAACACAAAACAGGGTTCCTGCTCTGATGCCAATTGAAAATCTAGCACTATAAAAACAAATTTCAAGATTGATATCTCAACACCAAAACACAATGTTAAGACATATTTTAATACATCATCTGCTGACAGAAAACACTTTTATCAAAACAATAATTATACATAAGTAAATTGCAGAAAGTAAAAGAGACAATCAATTGTTAACCCAATTCGGGGCAACTCATCTACTCTGGAGGCATCCAAGTCAGGAAGGAAATTCACTATGATAGTATTAGTTTAAAGCTAAACAACACTAGTTTTTAACTTATCACCTAATCACTACATTGTGCAACTTCTACCTAGAAACCTTCTAAATATGAGATCTCCCTCTCACTTCCCACAATCATCTCAGTGACAATTACAAAAACAGAAGAACACCAATTATAATACTCAATTTTTCTTAAAAGCTTTTAACTAAGAATAATAACTTGACACACAATCAAAATTTTGCTTAAAATATCATGAGTGATGGACAAGTAACAATGAACAATCAGACTACCTCATTGTATCAAAAGATACATGGGTGACACACAAAATAAACAAAGCACTTAAAGTACTCTCAAAACCCTAAACCCTTATATTATGCACCCGCGTTTTTTTATGCGAATGCTTGCATATTTTAGGTTTAGCAAGTCCTTATATGTAGACTCTTGAAGTATGGGCTTGAACTCTTCAATCAAACTCAATCTTCTAATTTTAAGTCAGCTACAAGATCTTCTACAAAAAAGGAACCAATCTTTAAAGTTTCCTAAAAAGTTTCAAATATCTTTTTTATGAAACCAAATCAAATTTGCATTGTTCCTAATAAAATATTCTTGACCTACGAAAATAACTGAGATATATCCAAGAGGATCTCACAAAATCAAATCAAATTTGTCAAGAAAAATAACAGCAGCACCTGCTGTACTGTTGGCCAAGATGTCAAGACATCTGGTTCAACATTTGTCTGATATTCATGACAGTAGAACTGTCATAACAATTAGTCAAGATGTTGTGACATCTTGCTTAACATCAGCTATGAACCATATTTTAGCAAAATTCATGCCAATCATAAAAACATGAATCTTACAAATGCATTATGCACATCTAGTTGATGAATACAAAAATTCAAAAAAGAAGAAAGGGCAAGTAATTCTTACAGTGGTGAGCTTTGCAACAGGGGAAAAGGTGTTAAAGAATTCAATATCTTGAATTTGTTTGAAATCTTGAGCCCCTAACCGTGTTTTATGCCTTTCTGTTGGGCCATCTGGATTGAATTTAGTCTTAAAAACCCATTTATAGCCTATAGTCTTCTTGTCTGGTGGTAAATTGTTGAATATCCAAGTCTGATTGGCTGTCAAAGCTTGAATCTCAGCATTCATAGCTTGCACCCAATGGAGGTGAACACTAGCTTCTTTATAAGACATAGGATCACATGCAGTAGTAATGGCATCAATAAAAGAATAACATGCAGGCGTAAGATGATTATATGAAATATATTTGAAATGTCATAAAAAGGAGATGAGGTAGATGCATCACAGACAAATTTTTTTAAGTATGCAGAGGTAGATTTGATTCTTGTAAATTGTCTATTGATAGTTATATCATTATCATTATTAAGATCAGATGTGTTCAAAATGTCAGGTCGTTGATCATTCAAATTGGATGAATTTAAATAATGAGATGTGGTGGGAGAAGAAAGTTGGGCAGGGGTAATATTTTGATTAGGATCAGGTTCAAGGACATTGTTGATAATGTTATGATTATCTAATGAGATGGGATAATCAAAGAGAAAAGGAATGGTTGATTGGTTTATGGAAAGTAGAGGTTCAAAATTGGTGTGATTAGGTGGATGAGGTGTATAAGGGAAGATGTGCTCATGGAAGATAGAATTCCTTGAAGTAAAAGTGAATCTATTGTCAAGGTCAAAAAGTAAATAGCCTTTAATTCCCATGGTGAATCCTAAAAACACACATTTGAAGGATCTGGGGGGTCTAAATAGCCTTTAATTACTTAATGTAATGGGCCAAAGATCCTAAGATGCCTGATCAGTAAGCCATTAAACTCAACAAAAAAAAACTAATAAACTTATGTATTTAAAAATGTTAGTAATTCATCTTTACTGTGAAACATGGTGAATGTTAGTTAGCTCTCATTATGAAACAAAGTTGTAGTTCATCGAATAACAAAATATAAATCAAACAACAACCGTGAAATATGATTTTAGTTAAATGTTAATGATCCAAAAAAAATGACCAAAATGTATTTAAATAATGTACACATTTACAAGTTATCTTGAAGTGGGATATTATTCTTTTGGGATCCATTTCCACATAGGGAAAACAATTCATTATACTAATTTTAAAATACAACTGCAGCTGAGAAGTAGAAGCATGGGACCCCAAAACTTTAAATGTACACATTTAATGGGCACGTGACTAGGAACAACTGTTGTTGTTAAGAGGTCCTTCTTCTAGCTAAAATAAAGCTTTGCATGCCATGTGATTGTTGCCCCACATCCACAGTACTTTTATATATTTAAAAAACTAAATTAAAAATCATAGAAATAAAGCACACTTTCATTTTGTTATATTAATATATGGTGAGGTTCGATTAAGAGCTAGATTATAGTATAATACTAACATTGATTTGTTATTTTAAAATAAGATATAGTTATAGTAGTTTATTTTAAATATAAAACTGAACTATATTTGTGTGTTACATATGAATAGCATAAAGCCAGAAACCTATGATTGGTTATTTTATTATATGTATACAAAGGTCCCTATTGTACATCATGAGTAGTTGAGTACGGATCTCCTTTTGTCCTTTCGTTTTTGTTTCATTTTAATTCATCTCCTTAGATATCGGGCCATGTCCAATGTAAACTAATTAACCATGAATATGTCAATTACCTTCTCCTTCAAATGTAAGGTATTTTAAATGTAAGGTATTAATGATTGAAGTAGGGTTTAGAGTGTAATAATCGATTTTAAAATAAGAGTCGCTATCATTAATTTTTATCTTAAGAAAGAGAATATAACATATAATTATGATTTGATAAGATATTTTAAGTTGTTGAATCATTTTAGATGAAGGAAAGGTGTTAGACACCTCTCATCTACTTTGTTCATAGAGATGCTAGGATTTAGGTTTACGGTTTAAGAATATGATTTTAATTTTAATTAAGGAAACTTGCTATGATTTTAAGTCGCATGCCTACGTATCCTCTTATGAGAAATCAAAGTCTCAATTTGTAGCTCGCAGTTGGTTGATATTTTTTATAGGATTGCGTAGATTTGATTCTGAATTATCCTTGAACCTTGTCTTGATTGTAAGTTGAGTGATCGTAGACGCAATCCGCAGTTAATTCTGATAGCAATTTTCCTTAATCTTTTTTTGAAAATAATCTTGTAATTTTGTTATGTTAGTAGAAAAATGGTTTTTAATTGGTTAGTTGCTTTTGAATTTCAATTTGATTAAAGAGTATGATAAGACACATAGTGGGAGAAGTCTGATAAAGTCTTCCTCCTCATGTGGCCAGATATTGGCCACGTGTTGCTCGTCCTGAAGGATGCGGAGGGAGTCTGATAAAGTCTCCCTCATCACGTGGCCAGAAATTGGCCACGTATTGCTCGTAGATGGAATATTCAGTGAGTTGCGTGAATTTTAATATCTTTGTAAATTATTGAATTAATTAAATTGTAAAAAATATTTAGATTAATTTAAATTTAAAAAAAGTTTGAATTATGTACAAATAACGATATAATTTCTAACTAAATAATTAATCTAATTAATCTTAGAGAATCCTAAACAAATATATTCTGCATTTTTTATCTAAACAAACAAGACTAAGCTAATTGACCTAAATTAATTAAACATATTTAAGTATATTAAAACAATGTTAAGTTATGTAAATAAATACAAAACTAAAAGAGAGATGGAGGTGCATTCATAATATATGGAATGAGAGTTGAAAATAAACTAAGAGAATTAAAGCCCAAAACTCATCGTTGACAGTTTAATCCTCGTTTATAATTATTGTTAAAACAAACCATTAATAATATAAAGAATTGGAAGGAATTTAGAAGATAGGAATGAAGAGTCTTTTTCTTACCAGCTCAACAATAATGGTAAGACACAGTTATTTTTATCCTGGTTCGTTTGAACTCAAACTACTTCAGTCCACCCGCCAATGTGATTTCGCCTTTTTCAACAAGGACTTAATTCATTATAATCAAACAGATTACAATCACACAACCAAACTGTTGTGACTAACAATACAAAGCATAAGTAAACTTACAAGTGATTAACACCACTAAGACTCAAACTAGTCCTAGCCTTCTTGAGAAATCTGACCAATCTTGGTCTCTCAAGGAACATATACATGAATTAAATCTTTACAATAATGAAACAAATTGCTTCTTAGAAAGCTATATCACAAACTGTGATTTATCACTAAGATATGTTTTGCACTTCTGAAAATAACAAATAATTTGTGAGCAGCAGAATAATTTTCACGTAAGATGTTTCTTTTGTTTTGTTGAGTAGTTGGCTTGCAATAAATGATCTTCTATTTATAACATGAGGAAGACGGCCGTTACTGCCTTCAAAAGTGAGGAGCAATTAATGTTTGTGTGTTTGTTTGCAGTATTACTTTTTCCAATGAACTAGCGTAGAGACACTTGAGTGTTTTTAGCCATCTTTGCATTAAATGAACAAACGACACTGTCAGAGCATGTTTCTTGAAACTTGACAAGACTTATTTGCTTCTTTATTCTTTCAGAACTTGCTTCAGAGTTTGCTTGCAAATAACTTCTCATCAGAGCTTGCTTGCAAAATACTTTTGAACAGAGTTTGCATGGAAACTTGCTAAGATTAGAAGATGCTTTAAATTACTTCTTATCAGAGCCAGCGTCAGAACTTGCGCTAAGTAAATAGTTCTTTCATCAAAGAACTTCTTCATTTTTATTCAGCTCAGCACGTAAAATGATTTTCACTTTAGAAAATACTTCAGTCAGAACATTATCTAAAACAAAGAAATATGCTCATCAGAGTATCAATTATACAAAATATATTTTATTGTTATCATCAAAACTCTGAGATATGATCAGAACCAATCTTGTTCTAACAATCTCCTCCTTTTTGATGATGACAAAAATATTCAGGTTTTGAAAAAAAATTGAACAAGAGATAAGAATCTCCCCCTGAATTAAATATTTCTTCTTCTGAAAAAAATGTATAAGAAAAAAACTTCTCGAGAATTTTCTTCAGAGCTTTGAGATTTTTCTTTTCGGATTTTTTCAGCAAGTCTTTTGAAGATGATGTTCAGATGATTAAACTTCCAGAGTTTAATGATACCTGCAAAATTCTTTAAACAGAGAAAGAAATCTTTGTATTTTGTTAGTAATGTTTGAGACTTAGTCCCATAACTGTTAATCAGAGATTAGATCAAAATACTCATTTTCTCCCCCTTTTTGTCATAAGCAAAAACTATAAATAGAATTAAAAAGCGTGAAAGGTTTTTATAAAGAGATTCAAAGGTACAAAACAAAAAAAAAACTAGAAACAGAATGACACTTAAGATTTTCTAGAAACAAGAGACAAAAGAAGATTCTTGATTTCAGATGAAGATTCCTCTTGCTTCATCATCCAGTTTCTGATTTCCTTGTTTGTCTCATCCTGCTTGTCCAAGCGCTCATGAATATATTCATTTTCCTTCTTAAGCTCATTCAGAGTATCCATAACCAGTGAAGTAGGAGCAGAAGATGAAGTAGCTTCAGCAGATATAATCTTTGGTGTAGAAGCAACTGAGTCAGAACGAATAATATTTGAGAGAAGATTGTCCAGATCAACCATAAGAGTTGGCACACCTTCTGGTGCAGCTTTAGCATTAGGTCGATTAAACAGAGTTATTGCCAGAGGATTTGAATCTTCAGAGGCATCTTCAGACTCATCTTCTAAAATGTCCATTTGATCAGCAGGAGCATTGTCAATCAGCAGAGTAGACTTCTTGTCCCAAGTTCCAACAAGTTCTGATTGTAAGGAATGCAAATGTTTGGAGAAATTCTCAAGTACTTGAGAATGACACATGTCTTGCAATTTCAATGATTCATCATCTAATTTTCGTCTGAACGTTTCCCACAGAAGATCTGTTGCAGCTGGGTTCACGTTGCTGGTGCAGTCTGCCTTCAGCAGGTCTATCCAAGCTTGTACTTCTGTTAAAAAATTCTGAAAACATACATTTACATCTGGCTGGAAAGGTTTGGGAACAACCTTTTTGTAGGTTTTATTTTTCAGAAATTGTAGGGATTCAAAATCAACTACAGTCTTCAGAAAGTCAGTTGGTTCAAGAGTTTCTGTTTGTTAAAGTGTTTCTGTTTGGTCAGGATGTTCAGATGGTTCAGGTGTTGCTGATGGTTCAAGAGTTTCATATGGTTCATGTGTTTCATATGGTTCATGAGTTGGATTGAGGGTATGTTCTGGAGATTGAGGAGGTGAAAGCGTTGGTGAGTTAGGTATTGGAATTTCTAGAGATATAGGTGGTGTGACGTCAGGAGAAATGATGATGGTGTTTTCAGTAGTGGGGGTAGGATTTTGAGGTTGAGTTCTGTTCATAGCAAAGATATTCTCAGAGGGTAGGGTGAAAGGTGGATTTTCTGTGGCTAGAGGTACGTTTATTCCAGGTATTCTCCAAGAGCCATCATCATACCATTCAGTAGGTCTTGGTGATAAAGGTCTGGGAGGTGTCAGAGAATTTTTTTTAGCAGGATTAGTTTGTGAGAAATGTGTTTGAGATGGTTGTGATTGGGTTTCAAGAGATTCATCAGAGTTAAAATCACTTAAGTCTAATAAAACTTGATCTATTTGAGGGTTTTTAGAAAGAGGTTCAGAGGGAATGTGTGATACGGTGGGAGAACTGACTAGGGTTTTGCGTTTGTTTTCGCAAATGTTTCGGTTGAGCAAGAGTCGCCACCGACTTTTTATTTTATCCTAAGGAAAGGTTAAAAAGCACAGCAAAAACCTTTTGAGATGTTTTCTTGGGTTCGGGGAGTAGATTATAGAAAGGGAAGGTATTAGCACCCTTTCTATCCATGGTTATCCATGGGCTCTTAGTTACTTGCTTAGATCACTTGCCTTTTGTTTTCAATTGTTTTAAATGGTGCTTGAGTGTGTGTGGGTTTGAAAATGTTTTGAAAAGAGGCCAATGTGGTGGCAACCTTTGTAATGATCCATGTGGGGATGTATACAAAGATGTACGTCTTTTGAAAAGGTTTTCATTTGTTTTTTTGAAAGTTGTTTTGAAAGTGTAGTGATGTGTGGTTTTTGAAATAGGCAAGTGTTTTAGTTTGCAAGATTGGTTCAAGTAACTAAGAGGTTATCTACTCCTAAATTTCTCAAAAGATTATTTCTATGTTTTAACCCTTTTAACAAGTTTGTTCCACCATTGCATTTGGTGGACAATCTTATGTTAGGATGTGAAAGGGACAGGCGCGGGTTATCGTTTAGACCATAATTGCAATGGTGCCAAGTATCTTTGGGCATTTTCTTTAAGGGACTTGATCATTTGTTTTGGCAATATTTTGAAAAAAAGTGTCATCGAGGGACTATGATCATTCAATTTGTTTGTTTTGCCCAAAGAGACCTAACATACAACATGGCCCAATTTTTGAAAGGCAACAAGTGCAATACCCTAGGGGGTGCAAGTGTGATTTGTGTGTTCATTTTCATGCTTGTTTGTCTTGAGATTAGGTCATAACTATTTTATCGTTTTTTCGCATACAAACCCTAATTCTAACATGGTATAATTAGAAAGCAATAAAGTGAGAAAATAAAATTACTAAGCTATTACAAAACCAAATATGGGAAGGGGGGTACAAATGTTCAAATGGGGATTTTGACAAGGAATTTAAACCTAAAACTATTACATCAATATTGAATATTTACAAGATGATTAATTTTCATAGATTAAATAAAATAAGACAAATATGCAAGAATGCAAAAAAGAATTTTTATATGTATGAAAAAAAGAATTATTTATGTAAAATAAAAGGAAAATAAAAAGGTATTATTTTTTGGAGTTTTTTATCTTTAGGGCAAAACCCTAATTCTATTAAATAAAATGTATTATTATTTAATTTAATACAAGTATTTATTTATTATGTATAAAAATAATAACAATAAAATGAAGTATATTTATAAAAAGTATTTTTTTATATCAAATATTAATAAAAAATGAAAAATATAGGTATTTTTGTACTCGGCGATGTGATGGTAGAGGTGAATGGGCTTAAAGATGCCATTTGGTGATGGGCTTAAAGATGCCATCTGATGCGGTAGAATCTTGACGGGGGATGGGCTTAGAGATGCCATCTGGAAATGGGCTTAAAGATGCCATTTGGTGACTGCTGGTAGGAGGATGGGCTTATAGATGCCATCTGGAAATGGGCTTAAAGATGCCATTTGGTGATGTTGAACTGTATGTCAATGGTGAGTGGACGAGTATCAAAAAGGCGCCCATGTTTTGGAACATCTCTGAATTGGGGGTCTGAATAAGCAATAGATTGACATCCGTGTCCGGAGAATCCGTGAACTGTTTTCAAAAGTTGAGAAGAGTCTGAACAAGCGGTAGATTAACATCCGTTGTTGGGAAGAATCCGTAAACTGTTTTCAGAAGTTGCATCTGAACAAGTGATAGATTAACATTCGTTGTTGGGAAGAATCCATAAACTGTTTTCAGAAGTTGCATCTGAACAAGTGATAGATTAACATCCGTTGTTGGGAAGAATCCATAAACTGTTTTCAGAAGTCTTGAGAAGAATCTGAACAAGCGATAGGTTAACATCCGTTACTGGAGAACCCGTGAACTGTTTTCAGAAATCTTGAGGTTGAGGAGGAACCGATTTAGGGTTTCCTGATGATTCGTCCGTGTAAAACTGCATCTGAGTGAATCTGGAATAAGTATCAGAATGTCGCCGTGTCTGGGTCACATCTGAACTATTTCTGGATAAATCTCGGAAAATGATCTTTGTCTGTCGACTGATCTTACCTGAAAAGGTAAAGGGTTAGTTGTATGCAATGTTATGATGCATGATACAATGCATGTGACATTAATGTTTATGACATGAATGTGATGAATGCGCATGTAAGCTGATAAGCTATCCTGCTGAGGATAAATGAATCCTGGGTGGCTGAAGATAAAAGAATCTTGACTGCTGCCGGAAAAAATAAATCCTTGGCTGCTGCTGGGGAACTTAGAAGCTTGGGTTGTATGCCAAACTACTGGGGACTTCCTGTTTTGAGGAGATCTGTGTAGGATTTCCTGATGATGAGTCCGTGTAAAACTGCATCGGGTTTTTGAACACTTTTGACATTCGAATGCCCCAAATGGTGATGTAGATAATTTCCTGGCTTGTTACAGGTGTTGATCCACAATCAGTCGTCCACAAATGTTTTCCTGGCTTGTTACAGGTGTTGATCTGGAACTTAAGAAAGGTGACAGAAAAGCAACCGTGTCTGGAGCCAATCTAGACCGTATCTTCCAACATGTGATGAAGGAAATGTTGAACACTTTTGACATTCGAATGCCCCAAGTGGTGATGTAGATAATTTCCTGGCTTGTTACAGGTGTTAATCCATAATCGGTCGTCCACAGATGTTTTCCTGGCTTGTTACAGGTGTTGATCTGGAACTCTTCAGACGTGCCCTGGCTGGATACAGGAATCGAGTCTGGAAATAGTCGTCAACAGATATGCCCTGGCTGGATACAGGAATCGAATCTTCAAACTCTTCAGACGTGCCCTGGCTAGATACAGGAATCGAGTCTGGAAATAGTCGTCAACAGATATGCCCTGGCTGGATACAGGAATCGAATCTTCAAACTATTCAGACGTGCCCTGGCTAGATACAGGAATTGAGTCTGGAAATAGTCGTCAACAGATATGCCTTGGCTGGATACAGGAATCGAATCTTCAAACTCTTCAGACGTGCCCTGGCTAGATACAGGAATCGAGTCTGGAAATAGTCGTCAACAGATATGCCCTGGCTGGATACAGGAATCGAATCTTCAAACTCTTCAGACGTGCCCTGGCTAGATACAGGAATCGAGTCTGGAAATAGTCGTCAACAGATATGCCATGGCTGGATACAGGAATCGAATCTTCAAACTCTTCAGACGTGCCCTGGCTAGATACAGGAATCGAGTCTGGAAATAGTCGTCAACAGATATGCCCTGGCTGGATACAGGAATCGAATCTTCAAACTCTTCAGACGTGCCCTGGCTAGATACAGGAATCGAGTCTGGAATTGTGATAGTTGATTTGTTGAACACTTTTGACATTCGAATGCCCCAAGTGGTGATGAAGGAGTCTTGAATCAGATTACTCTGCATATTGAGAGATTTCTTGAAATCTTGACTGGACTGCCCCAGGTTAACTGAACTTTGAAAGATCTGTTGAAACCTTGACTGGACTGCCCCAGGTTAATAGGATGGTGACATGTCATGCCCCTTGTTGATAGGAGATTTGTAATGGAAGTGTCATCCTTTTGAAGTGATTTTGCTCACTGAGAGAGTTTTCGTTCCTCCGAACATTCGCTGTATGAAATTCTTCGCTGTCAAACAAAAAGCCAAATGCAGACAGTGATATTCAAGTAATGCAAAGTTTATGTTTGTCTCGAAGTTTTGAAAAATGCGTTTTTTAGCAGAAAAATTTTCATAAGACAAGTCAACACAAGATTTAGAACAAAGCCCTACAGGAGTCAGGATACCTTTTGTAACAGTATGCTTTCGAACTAACCCATGCTTCAATTAGGACTTTTGAAGGGTTGTAACGTGGCTTGGTTCACGGTTTAAGAAACAAAGGTTAAAGGCTCAAAGTATATTTGTATCCACCCGCTCTTCGTGATGTTCTTCACATCTAAGCTCAGTTAATTGCGCGTCACACTCTGTTTTGAGTTTGGAACGACTTTTGGACGATGGTTCACCAGTTGAATTTCGGGAGACAGTCATCATCTCCTTTTTCTTTTTCAATATTTTTCATGTTTGTCGAGGGTTTGTAATGACCTCACTATTTTGATTTTGATTTGTTATCCCTAACTTTTGCCTGACTGTTCCCATTTTTCGAGATTACAGTCAGCGGGATGCCCCAGCTTTCTTAAGCCTCCTTTATAGGTTTTGGCTCGGCGGGCTTTTCTCTTCTGAGAGATTGACTGTCTATGTGATAGGGAACCACCCTTGCCTTTTGATTCCAAAGGAACGCGTTTTTTTTGACATCGTTCGTTGTATTACGAACTGAGAGTTTGCGACTTTAATGCGCATTTTCTTCTGAATTAACTGAGATACTACCCTGCCCCGGGTTGATATCAAGGGTTTCGATTGTTTAGAACAGAAAACTCCCACTTCTTTGGCTCGAAGGGGTTGACTAGGGATTAACTTCCTTATAACTCCAGTGTTTGGGAATTGAAAGAAATGCCTGTACATCATCAGCAAGGTCTGTTCAAAAGCATACTGTATAAGATCATGGTATTGTTTCTTCATCCTCCCTCTAAAGGCTTGCAACTTTCTATCAAGAGTCAAATATCATAAAGAAAAGCATAAGAGTAGTGAAACGAATGGATGAATTCAAGACAAACATATGCAATGCATTAATGAAAACAGAGTTTAACATCAACAGATAATTGTTTGACAGCAAAAAGAAATTACAACTTTGAAAATAAAAAGAAGCAAAAGTCTTTCAGCTTGAGCTTCGTCACTTCAGGTGGAGAACCCTTTAACAGAAGATTTTCATCTCGCCGTCTGGCATGAATTCCAGCACCCCAATGTCGATCAGATCTTGAATCTTGTTCTTCAAGGCCCAACAGTCGTTGGTGTCGTGTCCTGGGCTGTAGGAGTGGTAAACACAGAATGCGTCGGGATGATAGTGAGGGGAGGAGGTATTGAGCTTCTGAGGAGGGTCCTTTACGGTAAGCAAGTTGACCTCCAACAGACGCTTCAGTATAAAGAATGATGGTATTTCAGTCTCCGTGAACTGTCTTCCCGACTTTTCTTGCTTACGCCGATTGCCCCGTTGACGCTGGTGAGGTTGTTGATGGGCTTGTGACCCTGAAGCAAGCAAATGAGCTTTCCCCTTGTCTTCTTGAGTGGATGGAGGCTGAGCGGTGACTTGCTCTCCAACCTCAGATGTTTGCCCCAACTGGTTGTTTGGAAGCAGTTGGCGGACAAGAACTCTGAGTTCCTCTTGTCTTTGGGATAGGTCTTGGATGAGAGCCATCTGGCCCACCAACTGTCCCATCACTTGGGTCCTCAGTGTTGTCAGATCGAACTGCAGCTCCGCAAGCTGATCACTCCTGGCCTTGTTGGAATTCTCCAAGCCCTTGGTGAGGAGAGCTTTCATTTCTTCTTGCCCCAGAGACAAGTTCAGGAACATCTCCTGTAGCTGAGCAGTCTGGTCTTGGATGTCTTTGACATACCTTTCTAGAGCCATCTCTTGCTGAAATAAACAGCAGGAGAGTAAGGAAACCTGAAAAAGGAAAGATTGTCAAAATGCAATGCATGATATGTGGATGCATGCTTTCAAGGATCTCTTGGGGTAAACACAAGAAAATGTTAGAGGTTGAACTCTGCTCTTGGATTGGAGATCTCTGCACCGGTGGACGTCCTTCCACGAGAATCAAGCTCACCATGTCGAGTGGGTCATAGCCACTGATTCAAGTTGTTGTTCTTGAACTTTGATTGGAGAGCTTTGTATCGGTGGATGTCCCTCCACGAGAATCAAGCTCACCATGTCGAGTGGGTCATAGCCACTGATTCAAGTTGTTGTTCTTGAACTTTGATTGGAGAGCTTTGTATCGGTGGATGTCTTTCCACGAGAATCAAGCTCACCATGTCGAGTGGGTCATAGCCACTGATTCAAGTTGTTGCACTTGAACTTTGATTGGGGAGCTTTGTTTAGAGGAGAAACCCCTTGCCCCTTTGGTAGACGTCTGGTTCAACGTACCCTGCATCAAAAGAACCCTCGAGATCCTTGAAATGGTTATTGAAAATGCTATGGTATAATGTCATGATGTTATGTACGTGTATGCACAAGCAAGTGAGTGTATATACAGACAAACATATTCACACAAAGCAAACAAGGCCTTAGGTTTAGGCTTGCATGAGGTTCAGGTACTACCCTCTTTTAGTTTGTTGGTTAAAACCTGTCCTATCAAAAGTAACCGGGTTCTTGGAGGATCTCAAATCATTGGCTACCCTCAATCGGTCATAACTCCAGCATCGCAACCTTTTCTCGCGGCCGGAACCATCGCGAGTGTTTAGCCTCAATGAGTGTAGCATACTGCTACTGTTCTAATGGCCAAGTTGGGTCAATTTAGGGTTCTAAGGTCGATTGGTGCTTAATGACTCCTTGGAAGACCCATATTCTCCCCGTTGCAACACAAGGGATATAGGTACAGACTAAGATGCCACACCAACGTAGCCACTGCTTCACCCATGTCGGTCTATGCCGGACAGGTGCCTCACAGATTATGCTACCTAAAAAGGGTATTTCCCAGATCCGGGTTAGGATCTATGAAACTCCGATGCAAAGCCCACAAATATAAAAGCAAACAAAGCAAACAATTGAAAACAAAGGTGATCTAAGCCCTAAGGTTACTCCACTTTATAAGTAATTCCCCAGCAGAGTCGCCAGTTCTGTGATACGGTGGGAGAATTGACTAGGGTTTTGCGTTTGTTTTCGCAAATGTTTCGGTTGAGCAAGAGTCGCCACCGACTTTTTATTTTATCCTAAGGAAAGGTTAAAAAGCACAGCAAAAACCTTTTGAGATGTTTTCTTGGGTTCAGGGAGTAGATTATAGAAAGGGAAGGTATTAGCACCCTTTCTATCCATGGTTATCCATGGGCTCTTAGTTACTTGCTTAGATCACTTGCCTTTTGTTTTCAATTGTTTTAAATGGTGCTTGAGTGTGTGTGGGTTTGAAAATGTTTTGAAAAGAGGCCAATGTGGTGGCAACCTTTGTAATGATCCATGTGGGGATGTATACAAAGATGTACGTCTTTTGAAAAGGTTTTCATTTGTTTTTTTGAAAGTTGTTTTGAAAGTGTAGTGATGTGTGGTTTTTGAAATAGGCAAGTGTTTTAGTTTGCAAGATTGGTTCAAGTAACTAAGAGGTTATCTACTCCTAAATTTCTCAAAAGATTATTGCTATGTTTTAACCCTTTTAACAAGTTTGTTCCACCATTGCATTTGGTGGACAATCTTATGTTAGGATGTGAAAGGGACAGGCGCGGGTTATCGTTTAGACCATAATTGCAATGGTGCCAAGTATCTTTGGGCATTTTCTTTAAGGGACTTGATCATTTGTTTTGGCAATATTTTGAAAAAAAGTGTCATCGAGGGACTATGATCATTCAATTTGTTTGTTTTGCCCAAAGAGACCTAACATACAACATGGCCCAATTTTTGAAAGGCAACAAGTGGAATACCCTAGGGGGTGCAAGTGTGATTTGTGTGTTCATTTTCATGCTTGTTTGTCTTGAGATTAGGTCATAACTATTTTATCGTTTTTTCGCATACAAACCCTAATTCTAACATGGTATAATTAGAAAGCAATAAAGTGCGAAAATAAAATTACTAAGCTATTACAAAACCAAATATGGGAAGGGGGGTACAAATGTTCAAATGGGGATTTTGACAAGGAATTTAAACCTAAAACTATTACATCAATATTGAAAATTTACAAGATGATTAATTTTCATAGATTAAATAAAATAAGACAAATATGCAAGAATGCAAAAAAGAATTTTTATATGTATGAAAAAAAGAATTATTTATGTAAAATAAAAGGAAAATAAAAAGGTATTATTTTTTGGAGTTTTTTATCTTTAGGGCAAAACCCTAATTCTATTAAATAAAATGTATTATTATTTAATTTAATACAAGTATTTATTTATTATGTATAAAAATAATAACAATAAAATGAAGTATATTTATAAAAAGCATTTTTTTATATCAAATATTAATAAAAAATGAAAAATATAGGTATTTTTGTATTCTAACCTAAATATACTAATATATATATATATATATATATATATATATATATATATATATATATATATATATATATATATATATATATATATATATATATATATATATATATATATATATGTATTAAGTTCTAAATATGTATTACATATAAAAAAATAATAATATTTAATATTTAATAAAAAAAAGTATTTTTCTATAAAGTATTTTCAGAAAGTAAAACAAAAATAAAAATGTATAGAAATGCATTTGCACTATTTTTTAGTATTTTAAACAAAACATATGTATTTATTTATTTATGTATAATCTAAAAGAAAATTAAATAAATGCCTAATAAAATCAAAAATGGTGAGAAAAAATATTTTTATATTTTTAATGTCATGAGAAAAAATAAAAAAGTCAAACAAAAAAAGAAAAAGTCAAAAAGTCAAAGAAATAAGCAAAATGGGCTCAGGGGGTTCAGAAGCAATTATGTGGTGCAAATAAGAAAATATTCCAGGCCCAGCCCAGAACCAGTCATCTTCAACCTCTGAACAACATCATTCAAGCAAGCACGCGTTTTTTATCTCTTGATTCCTGCACTTTCAAGCAAAACTCATAACATGAAAAGTATAAAGCATGAGAAGACGAATTCAACCGACTTAACTCTCTAAGATGAGGGAGAATTTCTTCTCCCCCAATTTCTGACCTAACTTTTCATCAATATTCAGAACCAAAATTCTCTAAGCATACATAATATAAATGAAATCTAATCATATGGGCATGTTCAGGGCTATGATTGTGACATGTTTCTTTCACAAACCTAAAGCTAACAATGCCAATACTGAGAGATAGGACTTCATGAAGATACCTGTTCAGTTGGAATCGTGCTTTGCAATGGAGGAGTTTTCAGAGCAAGATGATGATTTGTATAGCTTCCTTGAAGTGTGAGGATGCTATTCCAAGTTCTACTTTGTCTTGAAACTCCCTGAATCGTGCTAGAGAACTTCAACTGCAAAACAGAAAAATAAAAATGGTGAAGTGACTTGGAGGTGTTACAGATCGTGCTTTAGCTTTTGGATAGCTTGCATAGGTGGTAAGGAAGGTATGTGAACTGGTTTGGGCAAGAATGCTTGAAAGGATTGAGAGTTAGAACTCAATCTGTAGAGGTTGCTCTGTTTGAGCAGTTTCAAGGTGGTTCTGAGTTTTGGGAGGGATGAGAGGTGTTAGGGTCGTGCAATAGCTTGGTTATGATCTTTGGAATGTGTTTGATAAGTTTGTCTAAGTGTGTCTAAGCTGATCTCCAAGTTGGTACAAGTTATGCCATCTTACTTGAACTTGAAGCAAACAAAAGCCACTTGATCATTCTAGCCTGTACAGGCCCTCACATTATGCTGCATCTTTTTGTCTTGATCAGTGTGTTATGTCCATGAATCTTGTGTCCAAAGATATGCATTGTACCATTTGATTTTCAAACTTGACATAAAGTTCTACTTTGCAAAAATGGATAAATCACTTTTTCCAATTAAGGCTTAATTCCTTGTGTAATGACTATATGAACAAAACAAAGCTAAAACACAATGGATTGGCATTTAATTATTGAGTAAGAAAAGGATTAGAGGCCTGTAACTAGCTTGCCCATGCTGATTTGAAAAATTGCAAAGTGTATGAACATGTACATGGCCATGAATCAAAGTGACTTTTGCCCATTTTGCAAAATTCGATTCTTCCTAACCATGAGGTTGTTTGAGAAGTTCTTGGACATTTTGGAAAGCTTGGAATGTATACTACAATCCATCTTTGAAATGCAATTTGAAATTCCAAGTGGAAGTGTATGGAAAATGGCCTTGAAGTAGGGTAGAAAACCTTGTCAAAAAGGTCAAATTTTCACTAAGTTATGAATGGTTTAGTGCCCTTATTCAAAAATTTGTAACTTGAGATAAAAGCCTCATTTGGGAAAACTTTGTGAATAAAAGTTGTAGATTATGTAACAAGATACAACTTTCATGTTTTGACTTTTGTTTGAATCCAAATGAATCTTGGTGAGAAAGTGGGGCAAAGTTGGGAAAAAACTAGGGTTTTCCATAACTTGGAAAAATTCTAAGTTATGAAAAATTCCATTTCAAACCCTAATTTGCATTTCTTGGTTTCTTGGTGAACAATTTTCATGATTTGGCATGTTTTGATGAGAAATGAATCTTGACTCTTGATTTTGACCAAAAAGTCAAAGTTTGACTTTTCAGTATACAGTCAAAATTGATCAATTGACTGAGAAATTCAACTGTCAATCTTGTGTACTTGAGATCTTTTGAGTTTGTTGAGCATGTCAAGATAATTCCATGGGGTCCTTGAGTCCATATGTGAGCTTGGTTTGCCATTGGCTAGGTCAAACAGTCAAAAATTGCCTTTGTGCAGTCAAAACCCTAAAAATGACCATTTTGCCCTTTTGATGATCTGATCAAATTTCTTGTGGAATTGTGATCCAAACTTGATCAAATGGTCCATGTGAGTTCATAATGTTGATGTGGGTCAATTTTCATGAGATTTGACTGTCAATTGGCCACAGTTGACTTTTTCCCCAATACAGCTGATTTCTAGGTCATCTGTCCAATTGACTGGGCAAAACTTGGAATCAAGACTTGAAACTTGGTATGGATAAACTTGGGAGTCCAATATGAAGCATGAAAGTCACTTTAGGCATTTTAGGTCAAAACATCTTTGTTCAAACACAAACCCTAATTTGAGTCCACAGTGCAAGGAGAAGTCTTGAGCAGAGGAAACCCTAACTGGATTTTGATCTTCAAGGTTTTTGTGATGAGAAAATGTTGAGGAAATGGGAGGGCAAATTTTGGGGTACAAAAGTTGCCCCTGTTCAATCTTCTTGGACCTGAAGAGTTAGATTGGCAAGTTTGCCTTTCGCGACTTGAAGGTAAAAGAAGATTGGACACTAAAGTGCCCAGAAAATTTGCACTCGGCGATGTGATGGTAGAGGTGAATGGGCTTAAAGATTCCATTTGGTGATGGGCTTAAAGATGCCATCTGATGCGGTAGAATCTTGTCGGGGGATGGGCTTAGAGATGCCATCTGGAAATGGGCTTAAAGATGCCATTTGGTGACTGCTGGTAGGAGGATGGGCTTATAGATGCCATCTGGAAATGGGCTTAAAGATGCCATTTGGTGATGTTGAACTGTATGTCAATGGTGAGTGGACGAGTATCAAAAAGGCGCCCATGTTTTGGAACATCTCTGAATTGGGGGTCTGAATAAGCAATAGATTGACATCCGTGTCCGGAGAATCCGTGAACTGTTTTCAAAAGTTGAGAAGAGTCTGAACAAGCGGTAGATTAACATCCGTTGTTGGGAAGAATCCGTAAACTGTTTTCAGAAGTTGCATCTGAACAAGTGATAGATTAACATTCGTTGTTGGGAAGAATCCATAAACTGTTTTCAGAAGTTGCATCTGAACAAGTGATAGATTAACATCCGTTGTTGGGAAGAATCCATAAACTGTTTTCAGAAGTCTTGAGAAGAATCTGAACAAGCGATAGGTTAACATCCGTTACTGGAGAACCCGTGAACTGTTTTCAGAAATCTTGAGGTTGAGGAGGAACCGATTTAGGGTTTCCTGATGATGCGTCGTGTAAAACTGCATCTGAGTGAATCTGGAATAAGTATCAGAATGTCGCCGTGTCTGGGTCACATCTGAACTATTTCTGGATAAATCTCGGAAAATGATCTTTGTCTGTCGACTGATCTTACCTGAAAAGGTAAAGGGTTAGTTGTATGCAATGTTATGATGCATGATACAATGCATGTGACATTAATGTTTATGACATGAATGTGATGAATGCGCATGTAAGCTGATAAGCTATCCTGCTGAGGATAAATGAATCTTGGGTGGCTGAAGATAAAAGAATCTTGACTGCTGCCGGGGAAAATAAATCCTTGGCTGCTGCTGGGGAACTTAGAAGCTTGGGTTGTATGCCAAACTACTGGGGACTTCCTGTTTTGAGGAGATCTGTGTAGGATTTCCTGATGATGAGTCCGTGTAAAACTGCATCGGGTTTTTGAACACTTTTGACATTCGAATGCCCCAAATGGTGATGTAGATAATTTCCTGGCTTGTTACAGGTGTTGATCCACAATCAGTCGTCCATAGATGTTTTCCTGGCTTGTTACAGGTGTTGATCTGGAACTTAAGAAAGGTGACAGAAAAGCAATCGTGTCTGGAGCCAATCTAGACCGTATCTTCCAACATGTGATGAAGGAAATGTTGAACACTTTTGACATTCGAATGCCCCAAGTGGTGATGTAGATAATTTCCTGGCTTGTTACAGGTGTTAATCCATAATCGGTCGTCCACAGATGTTTTCCTGGCTTGTTACAGGTGTTGATCTGGAACTCTTCAGACGTGCCCTGGCTGGATACAGGAATCGAGTCTAGAAATAGTCGTCAACAGATATGCCCTGGCTGGATACAGGAATCGAATCTTCAAACTCTTCAGACGTGCCCTGGCTAGATACAGGAATCGAGTCTGGAAATAGTCGTCAACAGATATGCCCTGGCTGGATACAGGAATCGAATCTTCAAACTCTTCAGACGTGCCCTGGCTAGATACAGGAATCGAGTCTGGAAATAGTCGTCAACAGATATGCCCTGGCTGGATATAGGAATCGAATCTTCAAACTCTTCAGACGTGCCCTGGCTAGATACAGGAATCGAGTCTGGAAATAGTCGTCAACAGATATGCCCTGGCTGGATACAGGAATCGAATCTTCAAACTCTTCAGACGTGCCCTGGCTAGATACAGGAATCGAGTCTGGAATTGTGATAGTTGATTTGTTGAACACTTTTGACATTCGAATGCCCCAAGTGGTGATGAAGGAGTCTTGAATCAGATTACTCTGCATATTGAGAGATTTCTTGAAATCTTGACTGGACTGCCCCAGGTTAACTGAACTTTGAAAGATCTGTTGAAACCTTGACTGGACTGCCCCAGGTTAATAGGATGGTGACATGTCATGCCCCTTGTTGATAGGAGATTTGTAATGGAAGTGTCATCCTTTTGAAGTGATTTTGCTCACTGAGAGAGTTTTCGTTCCTCCGAACATTCGCTGTATGAAATTCTTTGCTGTCAAACAAAAAGCCAAATGCAGACAGTGATATTCAAGTAATGCAAAGTTTATGTTTGTCTCGAAGTTTTGAAAAATGCGTTTTTTAGCAGAAAAATTTTCATAAGACAAGTCAACACAAGATTTAGAACAAAGCCCTACAGGAGTCAGGATACCTTTTGTAACAGTATACTTTCGAACTAACCCATGCTTCAATTAGGACTTTTGAAGGGTTGTAACGTGGCTTGGTTCACGGTTTAAGAAACAAAGGATAAAGGCTCAAAGTATATTTGTATCCACCCGCTCTTCGTGATGTTCTTCACATCTAAGCTCAGTTAATTGCGCGTCACACTCTGTTTTGAGTTTGGAACGACTTTTGGACGATGGTTCACCAGTTGAATTTGGGGAGACAGTCATCATCTCCTTTTTCTTTTTCAATATTTTTCATGTTTGTCGAGGGTTTGTAATGACCTCACTATTTTGATTTTGATTTGTTATCCCTAACTTTTGCCTGACTGTTCCCATTTTTCGAGATTACAGTCAGCGGGATGCCCCAGCTTTCTTAAGCCTCCTTTATAGGTTTTGGCTCGGCGGGCTTTTCTCTTCTGAGAGATTGACTGTCTATGTGATAGGGAACCACCCTTGCCTTTTGATTCCAAAGGAACACTTTTTTTTTGACATCGTTCGTTGTATTACGAACTGAGAGTTTGCGACTTTAATGCGCATTTTCTTCTGAATTAACTGAGATACTACCCTGCCCCGGGTTGATATCAAGGGTTTCGATTGTTTAGAACAGAAAACTCCTACTTCTTTGGCTCGAAGGGGTTGACTAGGGATTAACTTCCTTATAACTCCAGTGTTTGGAAATTGAAAGAAATGCCTGTACATCATCAGCAAGGTCTGTTCAAAAGCATACTGTATAAGATCATGGTATTGTTTCGTCATCCTCCCTCTAAAGGCTTGCAGCTTTCTATCAAGAGTCAAATATCATAAAGAAAAGCATAAGAGTAGTGAAACGAATGGATGAATTCAAGACAAACATATGCAATGCATTAATGAAAACAGAGTTTAACATCAACAGATAATTGTTTGACAGCAAAAAGAAATTACAACTTTGAAAATAAAAAGAAGCAAAAGTCTTTCAGCTTGAGCTTCGTCACTTCAGGTGGAGAACCCTTTAACAGAAGATTTTCATCTCGCCGTCTGGCATGAATTCCAGCACCCCAATGTCGATCAGATCTTGAATCTTGTTCTTCAAGGCCCAACAGTCGTTGGTGTCGTGTCCTGGGCTGTAGGAGTGGTAAACACAGAATGCGTCGGGATGATAGTGAGGGGAGGAGGTATTGAGCTTCTGAGGAGGGTCCTTTATGGTAAGCAAGTTGACCTCCAACAGACGCTTCAGTATAAAGAATGATGGTATTTCAGTCTCCGTGAACTGTCTTCCCGACTTTTCTTGCTTACGCCGATTGCCCCGTTGACGCTGGTGAGGTTGTTGATGGGCTTGTGACCCTGAAGCAAGCAAAGGAGCTTTCCCCTTGTCTTCTTGAGTGGATGGAGGCTGAGCGGTGACTTGCTCTCCAACCTCAGATGTTTGCCCCAGTTGGTTGTTTGGAAGCAGTTGGCGGACAAGAACTCTGAGTTCCTCTTGTCTTTGGGATAGGTCTTGGATGAGAGCCATCTGGCCCACCAACTGTCCCATCACTTGGGTCCTCAGTGTTGTCAGATCGAACTGCAGCTCCGCAAGCTGATCACTCCTGGCCTTGTTGGAATTCTCCAAGCCCTTGGTGAGGAGAGCTTTCATTTCTTCTTGCCCCAGAGACAAGTTCAGGAACATCTCCTGCAGCTGAGCAGTCTGGTCTTGGATGTCTTTGACAGACCTTTCTAGAGCCATCTCTTGCTGAAATAAACAGCAGGAGAGTAAGGAAACCTGAAAAAGGAAAGATTGTCAAAATGCAATGCATGATATGTGGATGCATGCTTTCAAGGATCTCTTGGGGTAAACACAAGAAAATGTTAGAGGTTGAACTCTGCTCTTGGATTGGAGATCTCTGCACCAGTGGACGTCCTTCCACGAGAATCAAGCTCACCATGTCGAGTGGGTCATAGCCACTGATTCAAGTTGTTGTTCTTGAACTTTGATTGGAGAGCTTTGTATCGGTGGATGTCCCTCCACGAGAATCAAGCTCACCATGTCGAGTGGGTCATAGCCACTGATTCAAGTTGTTGTTCTTGAACTTTGATTGGAGAGCTTTGTATCGGTGGATGTCTTTACACGAGAATCAAGCTCACCATGTCGAGTGGGTCATAGCCACTGATTCAAGTTGTTGCACTTGAACTTTGATTGGGGAGCTTTGTTTAGAGGAGAAACCCCTTGCCCCTTTGGTAGACGTCTGGTTCAACGTACCCTGCATCAAAAGAACCCTCGAGATCCTTGAAATGGTTATTGAAAATGCTATGGTATAATGTCATGATGTTATGTACGTGTATGCACAAGCAAGTGAGTGTATATACAGACAAACATATTCACACAAAGCAAACAAGGCCTTAGGTTTAGGCTTGCATGAGGTTCAGGTACTACCCTCTTTCAGTTTGTTGGTTAAAACCTGTCCTATCAAAAGTAACCGGGTTCTTGGAGGATCTCAAATCATTGGCTACCCTCAATCGGTCATAACTCCAGCATCACAACCTTTTCTCGCGGCCGGAACCATCGCGAGAGTTTAGCCTCAATGAGTGTAGCATACTGCTACTGTTCTAATGGCCAAGTTAGGTCAATTTAGGGTTCTAAGGTCGGTTGGTGCTTAATGACTCCTTGGAAGACCCATATTCTCCCCGTTGCAACACAAGGGATATAGGTACAGACTAAGATGCCACACCAACGTAGCCACTGCTTCACCCATGTCGGTCTATGCCGGACAGGTCCCTCACAGATTATGCTACCTAAAAAGGGTATTTCCCAGATCCGGGTTAGGATCTATGAAACTCCGATGCAAAGCCCACAAATATAAAAGCAAACAAAGCAAACAATTGAAAACAAAGGTGATCTAAGCCCTAAGGTTACTCCACTTTATAAGTAATTCCCCAGCAGAGTCGCCAGTTCTGTGATACGGTGGGAGAATTGACTAGGGTTTTGCGTTTGTTTTCGCAAATGTTTCGGTTGAGCAAGAGTCGCCACCGACTTTTTATTTTATCCTAAGGAAAGGTTAAAAAGCACAGCAAAAACCTTTTGAGATGTTTTCTTGGGTTCGGGGAGTAGATTATAGAAAGGGAAGGTATTAGCACCCTTTCTATCCATGGTTATCCATGGGCTCTTAGTTACTTGCTTAGATCACTTGCCTTTTGTTTTCAATTGTTTTAAATGGTGCTTGAGTGTGTGTGGGTTTGAAAATGTTTTGAAAAGAGGCCAATGTGGTGGCAACCTTTGTAATGATCCATGTGGGGATGTATACAAAGATTTACGTCTTTTGAAAAGGTTTTCATTTGTTTTTTTGAAAGTTGTTTTGAAAGTGTAGTGATGTGTGGTTTTTGAAATAGGCAAGTGTTTTAGTTTGCAAGATTGGTTCAAGTAACTAAGAGGTTATCTACTCCTAAATTTCTCAAAAGATTATTGCTATGTTTTAACCCTTTTAACAAGTTTGTTCCACCATTGCATTTGGTGGACAATCTTATGTTAGGATGTGAAAGGGACAGGCGCGGGTTATCGTTTAGACCATAATTGCAATGGTGCCAAGTATCTTTGGGCATTTTCTTTAAGGGACTTGATCATTTGTTTTGGCAATATTTTGAAAAAAAGTGTCATCGAGGGACTATGATCATTCAATTTGTTTGTTTTGCCCAAAGAGACCTAACATACAACATGGCCCAATTTTTGAAAGGCAACAAGTGGAATACCCTAGGGGGTGCAAGTGTGATTTGTGTGTTCATTTTCATGCTTGTTTGTCTTGAGATTAGGTCATAACTATTTTATCGTTTTTTCGCATACAAACCCTAATTCTAACATGGTATAATTAGAAAGCAATAAAGTGCGAAAATAAAATTACTAAGCTATTACAAAACCAAATATGGGAAGGGGGTACAAATGTTCAAATGGAGATTTTGACAAGGAATTTAAACCTAAAACTATTACATCAATATTGAATATTTACAAGATGATTAATTTTCATAGATTAAATAAAATAAGACAAATATGCAAGAATGCAAAAAAGAATTTTTATATGTATGAAAAAAAGAATTATTTATGTAAAATAAAAGGAAAATAAAAAGGTATTATTTTTTGGAGTTTTTTATCTTTAGGGCAAAACCCTAATTCTATTAAATAAAATGTATTATTATTTAATTTAATACAAGTATTTATTTATTATGTATAAAAATAATAACAATAAAATGAAGTATATTTATAAAAAGTATTTTTTTTATATCAAATATTAATAAAAAATGAAAAATATAGGTATTTTTGTATTCTAACCTAAATATACTAATATATATATATATATATATATATATATATATATATATATATATATATATATATATATATATATATATATATATATATATATATATATATATATATATATATATATATATATATATATATATATATATATATATATATATATATATATATATATATATGTATTAAGTTCTAAATATGTATTATATATAAAAAAATAATAATATTTAATATTTAATAAAAAAAAGTATTTTTCTAAAAGTATTTTCAGAAAGTAAAACAAAAATAAAAATGTATAGAAATGCATTTGCACTATTTTTTAGTATTTTAAACAAAACATATGTATTTATTTATTTATGTATAATCTAAAAGAAAATTAAATAAATGCCTAATAAAATCAAAAATGGTGAGAAAAAATATTTTTATATTTTTAATGTCATGAGAAAAAATAAATAAGTCAAACAAAAAAAGAAAAAGTCAAAAAGTCAAAGAAATAAGCAAAATAGGCTCAGGGGGTTCAGAAGCAATTATGTGGTGCAAATAAGAAAATATTCCAGGCCCAGCCCAGAAGCAGTCATCTTCAACCTCTGAACAACATCATTCAAGCAAGCACGCGTTTTTTATCTCTTGATTCCTGCACTTTCAAGCAAAACTCATAACATGAAAAGTATAGAGCATGAGAAGACGAATTCAACCGACTTAACTCTCTAAGATGAGGGAGAATTTCTTCTCCCCCAATTTCTGACCTAACTTTTCATCAATATTCAGAACCAAAATTCTCTAAGCATACATAATATAAATGAAATCTAATCATATGGACATGTTCAGGGCTATGATTGTGACATGTTTCCTTCACAAACCTAAAGCTAACAATGCCTATACTGAGAGATAGGACTTCATGAAGATACCTGTTCAGTTGGAATCGTGCTTTGCAATGGAGGAGTTTTCAGAGCAAGATGATGATTTGTATAGCTTCCTTGAAGTGTGAGGATGCTATTCCAAGTTCTACTTTGTCTTGAAACTCCCTGAATCGTGCTAGAGAACTTCAACTGCAAAACAGAAAAATAAAAATGGTGAAGTGACTTGGAGGTGTTACAGATCGTGCTTTAGCTTTTGGATAGCTTGCATAGGTGGTAAGGAAGGTATGTGAACTGGTTTGGGCAAGAATGCTTGAAAGGATTGAGAGTTGGAATTCAATCTGTAGAGGTTGCTCTGTTTGAGCAGTTTCAAGGTGGTTCTGAGTTTTGGGAGGGATGAGAGGTGTTAGGGTCGTGCAATAGCTTGGTTATGATCTTTGGAATGTGTTTGATAAGTTTGTCTAAGTGTGTCTAAGCTGATCTCCAAGTTGGTACAAGTTATGCCATCTTACTTGAACTTGAAGCAAACAAAAGCCACTTGATCATTCTAGCCTGTACAGGCCCTCACACTATGCTGCATCTTTTTGTCTTGATCAGTGTGTTATGTCCATGAATCTTGTGTTCAAAGATATGCATTGTACCATTTGATTTTCAAACTTGACATAAAGTTCTACTTTGCAAAAATGGATAAATCACTTTTTCCAATTAAGACTTAATTCCTTGTGTAATGACTATATGAACAAAACAAAGCTAAAACACAATGGATTGGCATTTAATTATTGAGTAAGAAAAGGATTAGAGGCCTGTAACTAGCTTGCCCATGCTGATTTGAAAAATTGCAAAGTGTATGAACATGTACATGGCCATGAATCAAAGTAACTTTTGCCCATTTTGCCAAATTCGATTCTCCCTAACCATGAGGTTGTTTGAGAAGTTCTTGGGCATTTTGGAAAGCTTGGAATGTATACTACAAATCTTTGAAATGCAATTTGAAATTCCAAGTGGAAGTGTATGGAAAATGGCCTTGAAGTAGGGTAGAAAACCTTGTCAAAAAGGTCAAATTTTCACTAAGTTATGAATGGTTTAGTGCCCTTATTCAAAAATTTGTAACTTGAGATACAAGCCTCATTTTGGAAAACTTTGTGAATCAAAGTTGTAGATTATGTAACAAGCTACAACTTTCATGTTTTGACTTTTGTTTGAATCCAAATGAATCTTGGTGAGAAAGTGGGGCAAAGTTGGGAAAAAACTAGGGTTTTCCATAACTTAGAAAAATTCTAAGTTATGAAAAATTCCATTTCAAACCCTAATTTGCATTTCTTGGTTTCTTGGTGAACAAGTTTCATGATTTGGCATGTTTTGATGAGAAATGAATCTTGACTCTTGATTTTGACCAAAAAGTCAAAGTTTGACTTTTCAGTATACAGTCAAAATTGATCAATTGACTGGGAAATTCAACTGTCAATCTTGTGTACTTGAGATCTTTTGAGTTTGTTGAGCATGTCAAGATAATTCCATGGGGTCCTTGAGTCCATATGTGAGCTTGGTTTGCCATTGGCTAGGTCAAACAGTCAAAAATTGCCTTTGTGCAGTCAAAACCCTAAAAATGACCATTTTGCCCTTTTGATGATCTGATCAAATTTCTTGTGGAATTGTGATCCAAACTTGATCAAATGGTCCATGTGAGTTCATAATGTTGATGTGGGTCAATTTTCATGAGATTTGACTGTCAATTGGCCACAGTTGACTTTTTCCCCAATACAGCTGATTTCTAGGTCATCTGTCCAATTGACTGGGCAAAACTTGGAATCAAGACTTGAAACTTGGTATGGATAAACTTGGGAGTCCAATATGAAGCATGAAAGTCACTTTAGGCATTTTAGGTTAAAACATATTTGTTCAAACACAAACCCTAATTTGAGTCCACAGTGCAAGGAGAAGTCTTGAGCAGAGGAAACCCTAACTGGATTTTGATCTTCAAGGTTTTTGTGATGAGAAAATGTTGAGGAAATGGGAGGGCAAATTTTGGGGTACAATAGAATGGTTAAATCTATGTCTACGTCTATGTCACCTAATGTTTGAGGTTCAACAGATGTAGATATATGTACAGAATTATAAACAGAAATAGTCTCAGAAGGTGTACCTGATTTCTTCTTCTTCTTCTAGGGTCTAGCAGAGGGTCCTTCAACTGTTTTCCTTTTCATTGGCTGCTGGAAGACAACTTCTGGGGCAGCTTCATTTCTACCTTGAATCCAGGCAGGATCAATTGGAGTTCCACTTTCTTTGCAAATTTGAATGTAATGCAGAATGATGCGAGGGTGATCTCCTGAGTTGAAAAGTGGAAAGTCAGCAATTGGAATTCTTCTTCTGGTAACGGTTGCTGATACGTAAGAGGTTGGTTCTATCAGAAGTTTATCAATGATCTTTCTCTTCACCAAATTCTTTCCTGTCAGAGCTTTCCCACACGTAGGCTCTAACTCCCCCAACAGTTTTGCTTCGTCTAAATGTGCAATCAGACCATTCTCTGTCAGAATGTCTGAAATCAATCTTCCAATTGGAATCCAGTTCCTCTTGGATTTAAGGTTCTTCACTCTTTCTGGTTCCCTTGTTTCCTTGACATGTGTCCAGAGGTGATCAAACAGAAGGTAGGGTAAATCAATCTTAACATTTGTTCCCAGACAAAACAGAAGGTATTGCTGGTCAGCATTTATAAAGTCATGAGAACTTGTTTCCTTTCTATGATGAATGCAGCCATGGATGATTCTAGCCCAGATCTTATACTGATTCTTCAAGTCTCTGACTTTGGATGAAGCTTGCCCAGTTGTAAAAATTTCAGCATGAACTCTTGACATATCCACTCTGCCATTTGAGACTCCAGTGACTCCATTTCCTTCAAAACCCAGTAACTTCCTGATGAGATTTTCAGTGATTGAAATTTCCTTACCCATTACAAACGATAAAATAACCTTTGGTGATGCAATGGCGTGAATCCAAAATTCTTTCACAAGATGTGGAAATACAGGGCCAACAAGACGATCAAAGAAATTTCCCCATCCTTGAAATTCCACTGTAGGAAGAAGGTTAAACCCATTTTACTTTAGGTTTTCAAAGTCCACCATCAATTCACTGATTACTTCTAAACTATCAACTGGAATAATAGTGGTTCTCTCAGGAATGATGTATTGTTCAGCTTGAGTGTTTCCCGAAGGAGTAAATGATGAAGCCATAAGAGCACTTAGGTTGAGATGAAAGAAAAAATGGGTTGCAGAAAAAAAAACACAGAGACGGTAATTTGAAATTTGAAAGAGAAGGTAAAAAGTGAGAAAGGGGTTTTACAAAGGTACTTATAGGTAAACTTTTGAGAAAAAAATGTTTTAAAGTAAAACTGTAAAAAAAATTTAAGACAAAAAAAAATCATTACTAGCATTTAATGACATTGATAATGAGGGGAAAGCGTGACATTTTAATTAAATCATAATAGTTACCTAGGAACGTCGTCAATAGCATAGCACACGTGACCTTTCAGAAATATAACACGTGTTCATCTCCTGAAGGTTGCATGAGACAGTTGTTTGATATAATGAACTGCTGAGCTATACTTGTAATGAAACGTTAGAACATTTCAGAACTTTATATATAGTTTCTGATGTAACTTCTCTTCTAACTTCTGAAGAGTTGTTAATCAGAACATTCATTTCAGAACATTCTGAAAGCAATCGTAGAAGATAAATACAATTTTATTCAGGATAAAATTCCTTACTAACAGAATGAATTTAAATCTATCTTCAGAAAGGGGTTTGGTAAAAATATCATCCCATTGATGGTCTGTGTTTACAAAGTTTAAATTTAAAATTCCTTTCTGAATGTAGTCCCCTATAAAATGATATTTAATTTCTATGTGTTTTGCTTTAGAATGCAAAATGAGATTTTTAGAAAGACAAATTGCAGAGGTATTGTCAAAGAAGATATGAATCTTACATTCATAGAGATTAAAATCTTCTAGCTGACTTTTCATCCAGATCATCTGAGAGCTACATCCAGCAGCAAATATATACTCAGCTTCTGTTGTTGAAAGTGCAATGGTAGCTTGCTTCTTGCTGTACCACGAGATAAGGTTATCACCCAGAAACTGACAGCTTCTAGAGGTGCTCTTTCGTTCAATTCTATCTCCAGCAATGTCAACATCACAATAACCTACTAGTCTGGATTCTTTTGATCTTCTGTAACACAGACCCAGATTAGTAGTACCTTTCAGATACCTCAGAATTCGCTTAACAACAGTTAAATGAGATTCTCTAGGATCTGATTGGAATCTTGCACATAAACATACGCTGAATAATATATCAGGTCTAGATGCAGTCAAATAGAGAAAGGATCCAATCATACCTCTGTAGAGTTTCTGATCTACCTTCATACTTACCTCATCTTTTCCTAGAATGCATGTAGGATGCATTGGTGTCTTTGCATCTTTACTTTCTTACATCTGGAATTTCTTCAGAAGTTCTTTAACATACTTCGTCTGATGTATGTAAGTACCTTCTAGAGTCTGGTTTATTTGTATTCCCAGAAAGAACTTTAATTCTCCCATCATGCTCATCTCAAATTCAGCCTGCATGGTCTCATCAAATTCTTTTCAAAGAGAGATATTAGAGATTCCAAAAATAATATCATCAACATAATTTTTACAAATTAAAATGTCATTTTTAAATGTTTTTCTGAATAGAGTTGTGTCCACTTTCTCTCTGGTAAAATCCTTTTCTAAAAGAAAATTACTCAAACATTCATACCAAGCTTTGGGAGCTTATTTCAGACCATATAAAGACTTTTTTAGTTTAAAAACATGTTCTGGATATTTTGAGTCATTAAAGCACGGAGGTTGATGGACATAAACTTCTTCTTCTTCTTCTTCTATATAACCATTTAAAAATGCACTTTTAACATCCATTTGATATAATGAAATGTTATTTTGAACAACAAAAGAAATTAATAATCTAATTGACTCTAACATGGCGAATGGGGCAAAGGTTTCATTATAATCAATTCTTTCTTGTTGACTATAACCTTGTGCAACCAGTCGTGATTTGTTTCTGACCACCTCTCCTTGCTCATTTAATTTGTTTCTGAATACCGATTTAGTTCCTATAATATTGAATCCTTTAGGTCTTGGAACTAGATCCCACACATCGTTTTTGGAAAATTGATTGAGTTCATCTTGCATAGATAGGATCTAATCATTGTCTTCCAGAGCTTCATCAATAAAGGTTGGATGAATCATAGATACCAATACAAACAATGATTCTTCATTTATTCTGAGAGAGGATCTTGTTCTGATGGGATCTTCTTTCTTTCCAATAATCACGTCTTCTTTATGAGCTGAAGAGATTCTGGGAAATCTTTTCTGAGAGGGTTGTTTAGAGATTCTGAGATTATCCAGAGCATTATCAAGAGGAGGATCTTCTGAGTTGTCCTTTTCTTCTGACTTTTCAGAGTTTGAGAGATGGTCTTCTATACTTACAGAAATATCAATTTGCTTTGGCTGTTGCTGGCCAAGCTTATCATCAAACCTGACTTTGATTGATTCTTCAACAATCAGAGTTTCAGTGTTGTATACTCTATAGCCTTTTGAGCGTTCAGAATATCCAAGCAGAAAACACTTTTTGCCTTAGAATCAAACTTATTCATATTATATTTAGTATTTAGAATATAACAAGTACATCCAAAAGGATGAAAATATGAAATGTTGAGTTTTCTATTTTTCCACAATTCATAGGGAGTCTTTTCAAGAATAGGTCTTATAGAGATTCTATTCTAAATATAATATGTTGTGTTCACTGCTCCTGCCCAGAAGTGCATAGCCATATTTGTTTCATTGATCATGGTTCTGGCCATTTCTTGTAAAGTTCTATTCTTTCATTTTAGAACTCCATTTTGTTGGGGAGTTCTAGGACAAGAGAAATTATGAACAATACCATTTTCCTTAAAATATTTTTCAAAATAATGGTTTTCAAATTCTCCACCATGACCACTTCTAACTTTTATAATTCTAAAATCTTTTTCATTTTGCACTTGGTTACAGAACTCAACGAACACAGAATGTGACTCATCCTTGTGTTTTAAAAACTTAACCCATGTCCATCTGCTGTAGTCATCAACAATGACCAATCCATACTTCTTGCCTCTGATGGATGCAGTTTTAACTGGCCCAAACAGATCAATGTGAAGTAGTTCTAATGGTCTAGAGGAAGAAACAACATTTTTTGATTTAAAAGAAGGTTTTGAAAATTTCCCTTTTTGACATGCTTCGCACAGAGCTTCTGAGTTGAACTTCAGATTGGGAAGTCCTCTGACTAAATTCAGTTTATTTATTTGAGATATTTTTCTCATGCTGACATGTCCCAATCTTCTGTGCGACACCTATTGCTCATCGCTAACAGACAAAAGGCATTTTACATTCTGAGTTGTAAGATCTGACAAATCAATTTTATAGATGTTATTCTTTCTCTTGCCAGAAAAGAGGATTGTTCCATCTTTTTGACAAATAGCTCTACATGAATTTTGATTAAAGATAATGTCATAACCGTTGTCGCTTAATAGACTTATGGACAACAAGTTATGCGCTAATCCTTCTACTAACAGAACATTAGAGATAGAAGGAAGGTTACCGTTTCCAATGGTTCCAGAACCAATAATCTTTCCTTTCTGATTTCCTCCAAATTTGACGTCTCCTCCAGATTAAAATTCCAGGTTTTGGAACATAGACTTTCTTCCTGTCATGTGTCGTGAGTATCCAGAGTCCAGGTACCATGACTGGTGTTTCAATTGAGCTGTTAAGGACATCTGAAACAAATATTATTTTCTCCTTAGGTACCCATATCTTTTTGGGTCCTCTTTGGTTAGATTTTCTAAAGTTTTGTTTGAACTTTGGATTAGCATAAGAGTTTCCAGAGTGATATGTGTATTTAATATCATGTGCATGCCCAAAACTAAATTGTTTGCTCATAGGTTTATATGTGAAAGTCATCTTAGCAACAGGTTTTGGTATATATGTTTCCTTCCCTTTGGGAGTTTCATATCCAATTCCTCTTCTATTGTTCCCACTAACTCCATAGATCATTGAAGCCATTTTGCTTCTATCTATGCTTTTAGCAAGAAAAGTTTGAAAACTAGAGTCATATTCTTTAAGAATATCTCTTGAACTTGACGCAGAATCTGAAATAGAAATTTTTTAAACTTTTTGAATTTCCTTTTTAAGTTTAAAATTATTTTCTTTGAGTTCATATTTTTCTGTATCAAGTTTCTCAAGATCAGATGCAAGACTCTTTTTGAGTTTCTTGTATTTGATTTTGAGTTGACTGTAGTTTTCCAGAAGTTTTGATAAACTTTCTGCAAGTTCAACTCTAGTAAATTCAGAGAATACCTCTTTTGGTTCTGAGTCACAGTCTGAGTCATCTGATGTGGTAGCCATAAGAGCTAGGTTGGAGTTCTCATCTTCTGAGTTAGATTCATCTTCAGAAGATTCTGAATCGTCCCAGGTGGCCATCATGCCTTTCTTTCTACCAAAATTTTTCTTTGGTCTTTCTCTTTGTAGTTTTGGACAATCACTCTTGTAGTGTCCTGGTTCTTTACATTCATAACAGATTATCTCTCTTCTGTTTGACTTCTTATGTCCAGAAGATTCTGGTTTATCTTCTGACTTCTTGAAGTTCCTGAACTTCTTCTGGCTGTGCTTCCACATCTGGTTGATCCTTCTGGAGAGCAAGGGTAGTTCATCTTCTTCTGACGCAAATTCTTTAGAGTTTCCTTCTTCTGCCTGAAAATCGTTAGTTTCATATTTTTAATATATTTAAGGGCAACAAACTTACCTTTCTTCTGAGGCTCGTGTTCACCAAGTTCTATCTCATGACTTCTTAAAGCGCTGATGAGTTCTTCAAGAGACACTTTGTTCAAATATTTTGATATTTTGAAAGCAGTGACCATAGGTGCCCATCTTCTGGGTAAACTTCTGATAATCTTCTTAACATGGTCTGCTTTGGTGTATCCCTTATTCAGAACTCTCAGGCCAACGATCAGAGTTTGGAACCTTGAGAACATAGCTTCTATAGATTCACTTTCTTCCATTTTGAAGGATTCATACTTCTGGATGAGAGCCTGAGCTTTAGTATCTTTCACTTGAGCGTTTCCTTCACGAGTCATTTTGAGAGACTCAAACATGTCATGTGCTGTATCTCTATTTGTGATCTTCTCATATTCCATTTTAGAGATAGCGTTCAGAAATATATTTCTAGCTCTATGGTGATTTTTGAAATCAGCTTTTTGTTGTCTATCCATAATATTTCTATCAATCTTGTTTCCTTCTGAGTCTACAAGATGTGTGTAACCATCTAAGACCGCATCCCATAAATCAACATCATGTCCTAGAAAGAAACTTTCTAGTCTATCTTTCCAATATTCAAAATCTTCTCCATCAAACACAAGAGGTTTGGTGTAGTTATTGTTGTTTTGTTCAGTTGCCATTGTGTTTTCCTTTTGGATCTTTTTATGACACGGTTAAGTGATTGCGCTCAGAGTCAAGCTCTGATACCAATTGAAGGGTGAGAAAACACTTAGAAGGGGGGGGGGGGGGTGAATAAGTTTTTCCTTTTTCTTTTTCTTACTAGCTCAAAAATAATGGAAAGACATGGTTATTTTTATCCTGGTTCGTTTGAACTCAAACTACTCCAGTCCACCCGCCAACGTGATTTCGCCTTTCTCAACAAGGATTTAATTCACTATAATCAAACAAATTACAATCACACAACCAAACTGTTGTCACTAACAATACAAAGCACAAGTAAACTTACAAGTGACTAACACCACTGAGACTCAAACTAGTCCTAGCCTTCTTGAGAAATCTGACCAAGCTTGGTCTCTCAAGGAACAAATACAGGAATTAAATCTTTACAATAGTGAAACAAATTGCTTCTTAGAAAGCTATATCACAAACTTTGATTTATCACTAAGATATGTTTTGCACTTGTGAAAATAACAAAATAATTTATGAGCAGCAGAATAATTTTCACGTAAGATGTTTCTTTTTTTTTGTTGAGTAGTTGGCTTGCAATAAATGATCTTCTATTTATAGCATGAGGAAGACGACCGTTACTGCCTTCAAAAGTGAGGAGCAATTAATGCTTGCGTGTTTGCTTGCAGTATTACTTTTTCCAATGAACTAGCGTAGAGACACTTGAGTGCTTTTATCCGTCCTTGCATTAAATGAATAAACGACACTGTCAGAGCATGTTTCCTGAAACTCGACAAGACTTGTTTGCTTCTTTATTCTTTCAGAACTTGCTTCAGAATTTGCTTGCAAATAACTTCTCATCAGAGCTTTCTTGCCAAATACTTCTGAACAGAGTTTGCATGGAAACTTAATAAGATTAGAAGATGGTTTAAATTGCTTCTTATCAGATCCAGCGTCAGAACTTGCGCTAAGTAAATAGTTCTTTCATCAAAGAACTTCTTCATTTTTATTCAGCTCAGCACGTAAAATGATTTTCACTTTAGAAAATACTTCAGTTAGAACATTATCTGAAATAAAGAAATTTGCTCATCAGAGTATCAATTATACAAAATATTTTATTGTTATCATCAAAACTCTGAGATATGATCAGAACCAATCTTGTTCTAACAAGGAATCTGGAAGATCCACATACGGTCCCTGAACATTTTCCCTTGTTTATCTTTTTTTGATTCCCTCAATCCAATTTCCATGCGACAAGTGGCGGGGATCGTCAGAGGTATGTGTTGCTTCATCGAAGGAAGATTGTTGTGTGGAGGATTTGAGGATGCGTGTTCTAGGTTCGCGATGTTCATCACGATGGTGATGGTGCACGAAGGGTGTCTGTTGAAACGTTGGTGGTGTGTGGTTGCCATTATGGGTTCCAATCTATAGGAAGGTAGAGTTTGTGAAATTTCTTTTGATTTTTTGTCGATTCCGCTTCTTCTTTTGATTCATTGTTCTGTTTGTTTCATATTTGTTATGAATTTCTATCTGTGCTTTAAATGAAATGTGTTGCAGCAAGTTTGTGAGGTTGAAGTTTATGGAATGAAAGGCTTAAAAAAGACTTGAATTTGATTGTGGTTATTTTGGAATTTGTATGAATAATACTTGGCTTCTAATGAATGAAGGTTTGTGAAGTTGAATATAGTGAATTTGCAGGTTGGTATTGAAGGCGGTGGTTCGTTGGTTGCGGAATCAGAGGTGGAAACAAGGGTGATTGGTGGTGTTGTTGCAAATTGAGAGGGTGGACGGTTGATGACAGATGGAGTTCACCGACACTACCGTTGTTCCCGTGAATGGGAGTGAAATGCTACCGTCGTCATGAGTTATGATTGGAAGTACAAAAGTCTGGTGATAGGATCTACAACCAGAGAGATCATGTGTGGTTGTGCTTATGAGTGTTGTGGATTAAGAGTTTGTCGGCATCAGAGCGAATGAAGAGTCAATTTATGAGTTCATCTTACCGCTTGATTTGCTTCTGGTTATGAGTTTGTGAATGCTTGTATCCACAACTTTTCCAATTTAATTCACAAGCTTGTATTGTTGGTTTGGATTGATGAATGTATTGTAATTGTGTTTTGTGTAAAGTCATGGTTTGTAAAAAAAGTAGGTTTGTTTGTGGATTGTGGAAAATTTCGTACATAAGGGGTGTTTAGCAGTATGTGAAGGAGGTTGCACCCTTCCAGCCAGGTCCCTACATTTTTGTGCATACTCCTTGAACCCTTTATTCGAGCCCATGGACATATTTTGCAATTGTACACGAGTCGGCACCAGGTCAGCATTATATTGATACTGCTTGTAGAAAGCAGCAACCAAGTCTTCCCATGGGTGAATGTTGGTTCCTTCCAGCTGGTAGAACCATTCAAGTTGAGTGCCAACCAAACTTTCTTGAAAGAAATGGACCCATAATTTCCTATTAGCAGTATGAGGTTGGATTTTTCAAACATACAACCTCAGATGAAGTTTGGGACAAGAGACCCCTTCATATTTAACAAAGATAGGGACCTTAAATTTTTGAGGGATGACCACCCCCGGGATCAGACCCAGCTCTCCAAAATCCAATCTAGGCACTTTCTGGATTTCCACAGCTTTGAGTCGGTCTTCGAACTGCTTGTATTTGTCATCTGCAGGAGGATATTGTTCGTCGGAGTAGTCTTCATCCTCAGAAAACTAATTATTTCTATCTTCACCCCTGACACTTCTTCCATTCTCCTCTTCCTCAAAGGAAACATCATTCACTCGAACTGGTTGAGTATGACATTTGAATCTTCTCTCCATGTTGAAGATAACAACCCGCTTCTTAGTCTTCTTTTTCGTGGTGAGGAGCGCCATCATCTCTTGTTTTCCTTTGGCCAGATTCAGAAGAGTCTCTTGAAATTATGCATGTTGAGTTTAGAAATCCTTGATAGTTTGTTTGAGGGCCACCTTATATTGAAATAAACAGTAAATAGATGAGGAAACCTGTATTTGGAAAACCTGTTTATGAGATGATGCAAGATATATAGATGCAATGTTTTCAAGGACCTTAGGAGATTTAAAATTGTTAGCCAAAACAGAAACAAAGATTTCATTAATAGGTTCAAAATTACAACTGCCTTCTAGGCTCACAAGGAAAAAAAGGGTCTCAAAGAGACAACAATATAAACTCTTAAAACCTAAAACTCAAGTCTCCCACGGACGCTTCCTCTTTGTGTCAATGTATGCATTAAGGGTTTGCTCCTCGTGAAGTTGCTTTGTGAGCTCCAACACTTTCTTTTCACTTGCATAGAATTGAGCTTCAAAGGTGTCCCGTTCTTCCTTGAGTTGAATCCTTGACTTCTGCAATTCTTTGAGGTCAGTAGGCATGTCCGGATGGAGTATGATGCGCGAAATGTCTCCTTTGACAACAGGCTATAAGATCACCTGTAGAACAGCTGGATATGGCATCATACAGTTTTGAGCATGAGCTCGTACCCATTTGAGATAGGGCTTTAAAGGGATAAAATTATTTTATCCTAAAGTTTTGCTATCAACCTTGTTTACCATGCCCCAAGCACGTATAAATCTTTGACGATAACCTTGAGGGTCATTTTCATAGTCAAACACAATACCCTGGATAAGTGCATCATGAGGATTATCTCTTCGAGCATAACCAAATTATAGTAGATCCAGAGAAGGGTTGTAAGTAATACCTCCCCTAATGCCAAGGATTGGAACATTAGGGAATTCCCCATAGCGGTTAATGATAGTAACATCCTCCAGAGATCGGGAACACCAATAGATATTTGAATGAGAAAGTGACATCATCCTTTGAGACCACCTCAAACCTTGTTCATTCTTTATTACTGATCGAGGAAGATGAGAAATAAACCACCTTGATAGAAGAGGTATGCAAAACATAAGAGTCCCTAGCTTCCTCATAGTATGAGTGTGAAGATAATGCAAAATGTCCCCAAGCAAGGTAGGGAAAGAGTTATGAGAAAGAAATATTTTGATGGCATTCACATCTATGAGTTGGTCTGGATTAGGGAATAGCACCAAACCATAGATCAATAAAGCCAAGATTTCTACGAAAGCTTGAAAACTCATAGCATCCAGAAACAGTCGAGCCTTCTCTAACAAAAACTTAGCAAGAAAACCATTGACTCCACTTCTCGTTTCCCAATTAGCTACAATGTCAGACTGTTTTAGATGTAAGGCTGATGCAATTTCTTCAGGTCGTGGATATTTTTCTAAACCAGTGAAAGGTATTTGATTGAGAACATGTACTCCTAGTAATTTAGAAAACTCCTCCATTGTGGGTACCAACTGATAATATGGAAATGTGAAGCAGTGACGTACGGGGTCAAAGAACTGGAATAGAACACTCATCATGTCTTCTTCAAAACCCGAGGTAACCAAACTGAGTAGTCGACCATTCCTTTTGATGAATGGAGAAATTTCGAGAACCCTTGAGACTATCTCTTTAAGTTGAGAAAGTATCCTCACAAAACTGATCCGAATAGTGTTTCTGCAAGCGGAAGCCATAACCTGCAAAACAGAACAAAGATAAACCCCTAGGTCCTTGAAATGGTTAGTGAAAATGATATGATATGATGTCCTGATGCTATGATGTCATGCTCGAGAAATTAATCAAACACAAACAAAACACACAAGGCCTTAGGTTTAAGCTTGCATGGAGTTTATAGGTAAGTACCCTCTTGAAGTTTTAGTTGGCTAAACCTGTCCTAAAAGTAGTAATCGGGTTCTAGGAGCCTCAATATCACTGATCTTTCACTCAGGAATTATTTCATCACAAGCATCTGAATTGCGACCGAAATATACTGAAAGTCCAATCTTAATGAGTGTAGCATCGAGTATCAACCAACTTCAGTCTGCACCAAAGTCAGCCATTTCACTACTTTATAATGGCTAAGTTGTGTCAACTAAGGTTCTAAGGTCAGTTAGTGCTTATGACACCACGCGGCAGCCCATCATTCTCCTTGACTTACTCAAGGGACACCAGCATAAACCAATGTGTCTCATTAACATAGCCATTGCTTCAACCACATCGGTCTACGCCTTACAATTTCCATGACCTATTGCTATTTACCTAAAATGCCCCCAGATCCGGGTATAAGATATATACAAGAAGTAGACCCAAGCATACCTGAAATATAAAGCATACAAAGAAAGAAAATAAAGCAATAAAGGTGAACTAGCTCTAAAGGTAACCCCACTTTTTGTTTAGTCTCCCCAGCAGAGTCGCCAGTTCTATAATACGGTGGGAGAACTGACTTTTTTGTTTGCATTTTATCACAAATATTGCGGATAGCAAGAGTCGCCACCGACTTTTCTTTTATCCAATAAAGGAAAGGGTGAAAGGAACAAGAAAGACCTTTGAGAATTTTATGAGTAAGGGGGGTAGCTTATGAAAGGGGAAGGTGTTAGCACCCTTTTCATATGTAGTTATCTACGGGCTCTTAATCGCTAGATCACTTCTTGAAATGCTTTGTATTTGTATGTTTGAAAATATTTTGAAAATGCCTAAGTGCGGCAATTTTGTAATGATTCTCGTATCATTGAGAATGTATACTAAATGTTTGTTTTGAAAATATTTATTGAAAGAAAGTGTTGTTTTGTGAAAATATGTTTTGAAAATGCCAATGTAAGACAATTGCTTTATAATAACCCTTGTATCAGTCCTCAAGAATGTTTATAAAGCATTTTGAAAGTAGTTGTTTTGAAAGTTTGAGGTGTGAAAATTGTCTTGGTTTGTGAGTAAGCGATTACGAGCAATCTACCTACTCAAAAAAAGTCTTTGTTCTTTTCCTCCCTGTTTAGATAGTTCTATCCTACAATTAGTTAGTATGAATCCCTATCATTAGATGTGAGGGACATGCGTGAGTTATCGTACAATCATAGAAGGCAACTTGTAGGACGCTTTAACAATTGTCGTAAGGGACTAAGATCGTTTACCGAAGGCAACATCGAAGGGTTATCGAGGGACTACGATCTTTTAACTGAGAGTCTTTGCTAAAGCATTCCACGTTCAACGTACATGACTGTTTTCATCTGAGGCAACAAGTGGGGGTAACCCTAGAGGTGTGTGTGAAAAGTGATTTGTTTTCAGTTTATTTTTGTCTAGATTAGGGTTATCTAGCAGTTGATTTTAAATCTTGCCATTCAAACCCTAATTACTAATAGTAATAAGGAAAGCAGTAAATTGCAGAAATTAAATGTTCTAAACTATTACAAGGCCTCGGGAATGGGGGTACAAATTTGTGAACGGGGATGAAAAAGCAGTAAACTCTAACTTATTTATTACAAACTTTGAGCAGTTACATAATTGGGAAATAGAGTATGCGAAGATTTGTAAAATAAAGAAAAGAGAAAATAAAATGTTTTGTGATTTTTTTGATGGAAAAAAGTTTGATGATTAACCTAATTATTTGATTAATTTTCTTTAACAAAAGTTTAATAAAAACCTAAAGAAAACTAAATTAAATTAAATAAAAAAAGGCAATTAATTTTAATTAATTAAAAATAAATCTTAATTAAAAAAAGAAGTTTAAATTAATTTTAATTTAAAAAAAGAAACTAATTGTTAGAAAATGATTTTGATGTTTTATTTAGAAGAATATATGAAGTATAAAACCTGATTCTAATTAAATAAAATCAAAGTGATTAAATTAAATTAATTTTTATTTATCAAAAAATAAATAAATTAATTAAAAACCTATATCTAAATTTTTGTGATTTTTATTATTATTTTTTGATTAAATAAAAATGATTTAAAAAAGAAAAAAAATAATCAAAACAAAAAAAGAAAATAAAATGGGCCTGTGTTGTTAGCAAAATGGGGGTGTGAAAACAACAATTTTACAAGACCAAACTAGCCAAAGCCCAGGTCAGTGTTAATCCAATGTGGCTGTCCATGGAAGGTTTATCATAGGCGCGCTGATTTTGGAACGTTTGATCAAGATAATTGAGATCTGATGGTGTGGGGGTGAGGTACACCATGCGCACGTTGGGATAGCTTGTATGGGATCTACAAGAGAAATGTTAGAAAATAAAATGACAGAGGCAGGGATCGAACCCCTGCCCTGGCACACTAACGCCTTACACACACACACGCTTGCCACTGGGGTGGCTGTTTTATCCGGTTATGAAATAACACCCAATAAATATATAATAAACTTGATTTCAATAATTGGACGATGAACTTCGTCTTCTTCCTCGCTCCAACAACAACAACAATATTGTTCAAATTTCTAACTCCTTCAATTCTAAATCATTTAAAAAAATGTAAACACGAAAATTGTTCTAAATTTCACCACGAATTCAACCATGTAACTTTTGAAAGTTATAAGTTAAAGGCTGAAACGAATTTTGCTTGGTACCAAACTGAAACCTAATATTTCATAAACTTCAATTCCAAAATTCTTATCACATAGTCAACATAAATGAAAAATAAGGACATGGTTAGTTTCAGGGAAATCATATCTACATTTTATCTTTTGAAATTGAAAGCAAATGATGTGTGTATAAGGATTTCAAAGTTGGAGAAACTTACCTCTTGAAGTGAAAACTCAGAACGCGTATGGAGGCTTCCAGAGGCAAGTAAATGATTGATTGAGCTTCCTTGGACCTCCCTGAAGTTGTTATAATCCTTACTTTATGCTGAAAGTGTCTAAATCTCTCTAACCAAGTCGATGTGCAAGCTTCGGATATAGAGTTTAGAGGATGATGAAGATGGTGTTACAGAAGTGTAACAGGTGTTTGGATATGTTATATGTGATGTATGTAAGAAGTATGGATGATAAAAAATAAAAACGCACGAGTGGATTTGAAGTTAGGTGTTGGAAACTTAAAATGTGCAACAATGGTTGTTTCTTCGTGATTCTGAGTTTGAGAGTGTTTTAGGGCTTGTAAAATCGTGTCTTATCTTGCAAATGATCTCTCTATTTATAGGCAAGAGGTTTTGGAGGTTGAGACAATCAGATTTGTAAGATCACAAGTTGTGGTTTGGAAGCTTAGTTTTGAAGTAACTTTGAAGAAATATTGTTCCAATGCATTGTAGGGTGGTTGGTAGGCTTAGAGATGTTGCTTCTGAGTGTTCATGTTGAGTGTGATAAGAATAAACAAGTTAGAGGCTCAAGGAGTGGACTTTGTGATTAATGTGATCTTTATGTAAATGGATATGGAGACTTTTGCAATTTCATCCAAAAATGGTATGATCAAGTGGATAAAGATTCAAATCCTTGTATAATGCACCATAATTTCGTGTAAATATCTGATTATGTGGAGATTTAGAAGAAACATGCCCTAAAAAGTGAGATTGCATGGTAAGGTTATGATATTTTCCCTTGAGTTCTTCAAATAATGACTTGAAATTCAAGCATGAAATGCCTAACTTCATCTCTTCGAAACTTCTAGCTCAAGCATGATAAATTTGTGTTCTTGGAGATTTTGGAAAGCTAGAAACATTGTCTACAACTTTCATTTTGATCACTTTGGCTAAATCGAATGGGAACTTAATGGAAATTGGCCAAGAAGTAGGGATAAAAAACTGACCAAAACTTGTTGAAATTTTTTCTAAGTGTTAGATAAAAATATCACAACTTCATGGATTCATATATTTTAATACAAGTAATTTTTGGATATCAACCCTAAAGGAAAAAGTTGTAGAATTCATCAATATCTACAACTTTCATGTTGAAAGTTTTCTTTGAATCAACTTGGATCTTAAGGAAAAATGGCCATGAAGTAGTGATTTTGTTAAGAACAAAACACTTAAAATTTTTCTAAGTGTTGGGAAATTTTCCAACTTTTGACTTTTGTTGACTTTTTTATATTCTTGATGATCAAGTTTGATAGTTTTGAATGTTTTGATAATTCTTGATTTTTGAATTCCAATGTTGACCAAAAAGTCAAAGTTTGACTTTTGTGTGATTGTTGACTTTTCATCAATTGGTTCAATTCTTTAACTATCAATCACTTGCATCTTTGGAAATGTCTTGAGGCATGCAATTAGGTCAAGATGTTTTATTTGAGCCCTTGAGATCATGGTTTAAGCCATTAGGTCATGCACTAGGTCAAAAGTCAATGATCAGTCATATTTAGTCAAAAACCCTAATTTGGCCGTTTTTTGACCTTTGATGATTTGAGGGCTTTCCTTGAGGAATCAAGCTTAACCCTTGATCAAATTATGAATAAAACCTCAAAATGTTGATGTTGACCAAAAATATTGAAGTTTGACTGTATGTTAACCACATATGACTTTTTACTCAACACAGTTGATTTTCAATCATCTGAGCCGTTGACTGAGCAAACATGGGATGCAAGACTTGAAACTTGACATAAGCATTATTGAGGACCTATGATGAACCATGAAATTAAATTGAGACCATTTCCACCAAATCTTCTTTGAGAAGAACCAAACCCTAGTTGAAGACCCTTGCTTGGGAGGTGGTTTTGAGCAGTCAACTCTGGAGTAGTTTTGAGCAAATGGGGACCTCATGAGAATGTCTTGAAGAAAATGGGAGAGCAAATTTTGGGGTACAACAGCTGCCCCTGTTCAATCTTCTTAAACCTGAAGAGTTATATTGGCCCGTCCGCAATTCGTGACTTGAAGGTGGAAGATGATTGAACACTTAAGTGCCCAGAAATTTGCACTCGCATGTGCACGAAGTAATGCTGTTGGTTGATTAGACTGGGAATGGGCTTAAAGATGCCATTTGGAGAGGTGATGGAAAGTTGTCGGATATGGGCTTATAGATGCCATCCAAAGTAACTGTTGATAGAACTTAGACTATGTCTACGCTCGGCTTCGACCAGAAGAAGCATCAGAAGAAATTTACGCTTGATTTAATCTGAGCAAGAAAATCTCTACTGGAAGAAGTATCAGAATAAATCTAAGTTTGATTTAATCTGAACCAGAAGATGTTTGCATCCATCTTTAACTGGTAGAAGTATCAAAATAAATCTATGGTTAATTTAATCTGAGCCAGAAAATGTCTACTGGAAGAAGTATCAGAATAAATCTATGGTCGATTTAATCTGAGCCAGAAGATGTCTGCGTCCGTCTTTAACTGGTAGAAGTATCAGAATAAATCTATGGTTGATTTAATCTGAGCCAGAAAATGTCTACTGGAAGAAGTATCATAATAAATCTATGGTCGATTTAATCTGAGCCAGAAGATGTCTACGTCCGTCTTTAACTGGGAGATGTATCAAAGTAAATCTATGGCCGATTTAATCTGAGCTAGAAAATGTCTACATGAAGAAGTATCAGAATAAATCTACACTCAATTTAATCTGAGCCAGAAGAGGTCTTTTTGTCTTTAACTGGAAGAATTATCATAATAAATCTATGGTTGATTTAATCTAAGCCAGAAAATGTCTACTAGAAGAAGTATCAGAATAAATCTACGCTTGATTTAATCTGAGCCAGAAGATGTCTTTTTGAGAATCATCCTCTGAGGAAATTACTGAAATAGCCTTTTGTCAGATGTAGCCTTGGAAAAGACTGGCGGGTCATATAAGTAGTTGATGATGTTTTTCTGTAGATTGATCTTTCCTGAAAAGGTAAAGAGTTAGCTATATGCAATGTCATGATGTATGAAAAGTATTTCATAATGACGTTCTCAAAATAAATGAGACTCGGCTATATGCGTTTCGTATGCATATGATATGATATTGGTAAATGATGTATGAATGTAAAATGTTGTTGGAAGTGTATCAACTGTTTCGTATGACGTCTTGCTGGGGAAAATGAAACGCTGACTGGTTCTGGGGACAAAGAACATGTATAACCTTCAACCTTGTCTAGAATGCTTCCGTTGGGGATTCCTGCTTGCTGTTTGATAAAAATCGGCTGGGGAATGTTGACTTCCATTTGGGGAGAAGAATTCAGGAACATTAGTCGTTCATCGCTCTACTGGGGAGTTTAATTCTTATATACCCTTACTGGGGATAAAAGAGATGGATAACCTTCTGTGATACGGTGGGAGAACTGACTTGAAGGTTTTTCATTCAATCGCAAATGTTGCGGTTAGCGAGTCGCCACCGACTTTTCTTTTATCCAAAAGTAAAGGTGAAAAAGCACAGGAAAGACCTTTGAGATTATTTCTTGAGTTTGGGGGGTAGATTATGAAAAGGGAAGGTATTAGCACCCTTTTCATCCATGGTTTTCCATGGGCTCTTAGTTACTTGCTAGATCACTTACTTTTGTTTGAAATTGTGCTTGGTGTGGTTTTTGAAAGTATTTTGTAAAGAGGCCATTGTTTAGGCAAACTTTGTAATGATTCTCGTTCGTAAGAATGTATACAAAGTGTTTGATCTTTTGAAAATGTTTTCAAGTTTGTAAGATGTTTGAAAGTGTAGGTGTTTGTTTTGAAAATACCAAGGATGTTTATTTTGAAATGGAGCAAGTAATTAGGAGCATTCTACCTACTCAAAAGTCTTTCTTGTTAATTTTCTTTTCCTTTGACATTGTTATCTTACCATTGATTTGGTAAATAATCCTATCTTTGGATATAAACGGGACGGGCGTGGGTCATCGTATAACTATGATTAGCAATATTTCAAGGTACCTTAGCATTCTCTTTTAGGGACTAAGATCATTTGAAAGGCAACATAGATAGCGTCATCGAGGGACTATGATCTTGTATTTTCTTGTTTTTGCTAAGATACCTCACATGCGTAATATGGCCATTTTGTAAAGGCAACCTAGTGGATTTACCCTAGGGGTGCTTGTGTGCAAGTGTATTGTTTTCATGCTTGATTTTGTCTTGAATTAGGGTTTTCTAAGTATTGGTTTTAATCTTTCCATACAAACCCAAATTACTAGCATTTGTATATAAAAGCGATAAATTGCGGAATTTAAAGTTACTACGCTATTACAATACTTGTGGGAGGGGGGTGTACAAATTATAAATGGGGATAGAAAGAAAATAAACCTAATTAATCTATTACAACCATATTGAATTGGTATCAATGTACAAGAAATTAAATGAATATAAAGTACAAAAATGAACAAATGTACAAGAATATAAATATGAAGAAAATAAATATTTTTGTTTGGATTTTTTTAGGAAAAGGGAGTTTGTTTTAACCTAATTAATTAAAAGAAAATAATTAATTAAAATAATAAAAGTAAATATAATTTTACTAGGAAAAGAAATTAATAAAACCCAAATTCATTAATCGATAAGAAACTAAGTTTATAAGAAAAGTATTTTTGGTATTTTTGTCTTGGAAATAAATTATAGTATTATAAAATATTTTTGGCCCTTTTTTTTATATTAAAATAATATATTTTAATTGGTGTAAAAGAAAATAAATAATAACCTAGTTTTAATTAAATTTACAAGAATAATTATTAGTAAAATAAATAAAATATGGTTAAATAAAATATATTGTTTTGTGAGAAAAATAAATAAACTAAGTCAAAATATAAATCTACTATTTTTTATATTTTTTGTGATTTTTTAGTATTAGAAAAATAATTAAGAAAATAAATAAATAATGAAAATAAGAAAAGAAAATGAAAATTGGGCCACGGGTGTGAAAATGAAACAGGGGGATTAGAAAGCAAAAACAAAAATAATAAAGGCCCAAGGAGGCCCAACGCCTGCAAAAAAAAAGGGTCAGAATTGCAAAAAAATGTGAAAAAAACAAAAGGATACCACTGGGGCTCGAACCTAGGTCCCAAAGGTTACAGGCGCGCGCTTCTACCACTGGGGTGGCTATACATCCGTTAACATCAGTAAAAAAAATAAATATATGAAACAAAACGCGCCCTGATTTACACTTCATCTTCAACCTCCAGCCAGACCAACTGTAACTTGTTCATTTCTCAACAAAAATGAGAACTGTAAATATGAAACTTGTAGTAAATTTCATCACGGTTTCAGAAATGTAAAGCATTAAAACTATAGATCAAAGATAAGCATGAATTTCATTGGCCCTAATCTGAATCCTAAAAATCTCAAAAACTTCAATCTTAAAATTCTCTTAGCTCAAGCAAAATTAATGGAAACTATGGACATGGTTAGCTTTAGGGCAATGATATCTACATGTTTTATTCACAAATAAATCATTGATGATGCCTGTATGAAAAGTTTCAAAGTTAGAAAACTTACCTTTCAAGAGGGTATCATGTTTGAAGTTTGAGCAGTTTTCAATGAGTTTCAATGATTGGGTTAGCTTCTTCAAGTTCCCAGGAAGTTAATGGGATGCTTAGCTTGAGCTGAAAGTAACTGAGGAGTTCTGGAGAAGTCCAAGTGCAAAGCTCTGTTTTTGAAAATGGAGGATGGTGTTAATGGTGTTACAGTTCTGTAGCAGGGTGTGGGATCAGTTCTAAATGATGTTTAGAAGCTTTAGGAACCAAAAGGCTTGAAAACACACGAGGGAGTTATGAGTTTCAAGTTTTTGGTCAGTTTATGTGAAAATGGAGGTATGAGATGTGATTATGAGTTCTAGATGTTTTCATGGCTTAAGCATTAGTGTATTTTGTGGAAAATGGTTTGTATATCTATAAGCAAAAGGATTGGAGTGGTTTGGACAATCAGAAGTACAAGTTTTCAGCTAATTGTTAGGTTACTTGATTTTGAAGAACAGTGGGAAACCAAGTTTCAATGTGAGGTACAAGTATGGGCTGGGTGATTGTAAGTGTCTAAACCATTTCTTATGAGTTATAGGACTTTTATGATCAGAAGATAACAAGTGCAAGGCTCAAGAACAAGTTTTGTGTAAAAAAGCACTTTATCAAAATGGCAATGTACACTTTCTTCCCAAAATTGATATAAAGCATGTCCATGCATTGAATGCTTGAAATGAGACCTCTAACAGTTGTGCAAGAAATTAATTATGGAGTTCCTAACAATTTTGAGGCCTGCAAAGTAGAGTTTATGCAACATAACTTTGAATTTGAATTTTGTTCATCACAAAAATGCCTTGTAATTCAAGTGACAAAACCCTAACTTCATCTCTTCGATTATCCATACTCAAAAATGATCTCAAGGAGTTCTTGGATATTTTGGAAAGCTTGCAATGTTCTCTGCAACCCATATTTGAATTTCTTTTAAAGATTCCCCTTGTAACTATGTGAAAAAGTGCCATGAAGTTGGGTCAAAATCCTGACCAAATTAGGGCAAAATTTCACTAAGTGTTTTGTTTCATGACCACATGTTCTTAAAATTATAACTTGAGATCCAAGCACTTTTGGAAGAAGTTGTGTGAAGCAAAGTTGTAGATTTCACGGAGATATACAACTTTCATGTTGGAATTTTCTTTTGAATCAACTTGCATTATGGTGAAAATTTTGCTCAGAGTTATGAAAAAACATGAAATATTCAACACTTAGAAAATTTTTTAAGTTTATAAATTTTAACTTTTCAAAATGAAATTTTGAATTTGGGATTTCTTGATGAACGAGTTTCATATTTTTACATGTTTTGATGAATTGTGATTTTTGATATTTGAATTTGACCAAAAAGTCAAAGTTTGAGTTTTCAGTATACAGTTGACTTTTGATAAGTTTACTGAAAATTCATCTGTCAATCCTTTGAACTTGAGTAATGTTTTGAGCCATGTTATTAGGTCAAAATGATGCAATTAGACTCTTGAGATCATGCCTTAAACCAATTTATTATTTTCTATGTCAAATATCAGAAATTGCCCTGTCCAAGTCAAAACCCTAATTTTGACCATTTTGCCTTTTTGGAGATTTGATCAAATTTCTTGATGAGTTATGGTCCAAACTTGATCAAATGATACACATGTGTTTAAAATGTTGATGTGGATCAATAATTATGAGGTTTGACTGTAAATTGGCCATAGTTGACTTTTTCCCCAATACAGTTGATTTCTAGGTCAACTGCTCAATTGACTGAACAAAAGTGTGATCCAAAGCTTGAAACTTTACATGAGTGATCTTGAGGGTCCATAATTATCTATGAAAGTAATATTAAGCATTGAAAGTTCAAAAATACTTGTTCAAACTCAAACCCTAATTTTGGTCATCAGTGCTTAAGGAGGTGTCTTGAGCTGATCAACCCTAGTACAATCTTGAGCCCAAGGAGATTATGTAAGAAAGTTCTTGATAAGTGAGAGGGAAAATTTTGGGTTACAACAGCTTCCCATGTTCAATCTTCTTAAGCCTGAAGAGTTAGATTGGCGAGCTTTGCCATTCGTGACTCGAAGGCGGAAGATGATTGGACATTAGAGTGCCCAGAAATTTTCACTCGGTGATGTGATGGTAGAGGGAATGGGCTTAAAGATGCCATTTGGAGAGATGATAGAAAGCTATTGGAGATGGGCTTGTAGATGCCATCTAGAAATGATTGCTGAATCGTAAGCTGAAACTAAATGAGTATCAGAATGGCGTCTGCATCTAGAGCGTATCTGAACTGTATATGAGAGTTGAATCTGAAAGAGTATCAGAATTGCATCAGTGTCTGGAGAGTATCTGAACTGTATCTAAAGATTGAATCTGAATGAGTATCAGACTGGCATCCGTGTTTGGAGCGTATCTGAACTGTATCTGAGAGTGGAATCTGAATGAGTATCCGAATGACATCTGTGTTTGGAGCGTATCTAAACTGTATCTGAAGGTTGAATCTGAATGAGTATCAGAATGGCATCCGTGTCTGGAGCGTATCTGAACTGTATCTGGGAGTTGAATTTGAATGAGTATCAGAATGGCGTCCGTGTCTGGAGCGTATCTGAACTGTATTTGGGAGTTGAATTTGAATGAGTATCAGAATGACATCCGTGTCTGGAGCGTATCTGAACTGTATCTGAAAACTTTGAACATTGGTTAATGGTAGCTGTTAATTAACCTTATCCTGAAAAAGGGTAAAATGTTAGTTAATATGCAATGTCATGTTGTATGAAAATGCATAGTGTAATGTATTCGTGTTATCAATGTTTATGATATATGGATGCGATGTATGCGTATGTGAGCTAATCTGCTGCACTGCTGTTGGATTGGGGAAAATAAATCCCTGACTACTGCTGAGGATATGGAGTGTAAGTCCTCATGTTATCAAGTTGATGAATTTCCACTTAGAGAGATAAACTTTGTTGTAAGGGAAATGTCGTGTACCGCCTGTAAAACCCTGTTGGGAAATCCTGAGAAATTTGGTGACTTCTACCGGGGATTGATAACTGGAAGCTTTGTTCCGCTGAGGATAAAACTGCACACTGCCGGGGATTTCATGGTGTGATCGGTGGAAATAGAACTGACTGTTTTTTAAGCTGGTTCGCAAAATGTCGCGGTAAGCAAGAGTCGCCACCGTCTTTTATTTTCTCCAACATGGACAGGACAAAAGCACAGCAAAATTCCTTATGAGAATAGTTCTCGGTTCGGGAGGTAGATTTATAGAAAGGGAAGGTGTTAGCACCCTTTCTATCCATGGTTATCCATGGGCTCTTAGATACTTGCTCTTATGTTTTCAAAATGTTTGCTTTTCAAAATGTGAGTGGGTTTGAAAAAAGTTTCGTTTGAAAGATTTCTGAATGACTCTTGTATCAGTCCTCAAGAGTGTTTGAAAAATTCGTTTTGAAAGCTTTTTGAAAGTGTCTGTGAAAAGATTTTTGATTTGTTTTTGAAGAGAGCAAGTATCTATGAGTCATCTACCTACCCTAAGGAATTAGGTTGTGTAAAAGTCCTTAAGGTAGTGCCATCCCACCATTGAGAGGTAGGTAGCACCACCGTTGGAGGTGTTCGGGTCAATTCATTTGTAGGGACAATGTGGTCACCGAAGCAACGTTAGGACACCTTAGAAGCTACCCTTATGTCCTAAATCCTTTTTTAATCCGAGGCAACCGTTTCGAGGCGACTGGATCTTAGACGTAAGAGCGACTGCTAAAACGTCCTATACTTGACGACCACGTTTCGAAGGCAACGAGTGAGGCGTACCCTAGAAGTGGTGTGTGTATTTGTGTGTTGTTTTCAGTTTAACAGTTATCTTTGATCAGGACATTGTGAGCTACGCGTTGTTTTTAATTACCATACATTCTTTCATGCAATTTAGAATTTAGGAGTGCGGGAAATTAAAAGACGGAAAGATAAAGGCTACGCTATTACAAGGCGCGGGTCTATACATCGTCAAAATACAAAGACCCGTTTTTGATAAAAGATGCGGAAAGTAAAAAATGCGGTAAACCTAATTACTATTACATCCAGAAGGCAGTTACATAATAATCCATAAGAAAAATAATGCGCAAAATAGAAATTAAATTGGACATCCGAGGGTTTTGACCCTTTGCTTGAAATTAAATTAAATTAAAGCCTAATTAATTATTTAATTAAAGAAAAGAAGGTGTTTTTTATGTTTTTGGTATTTATGAAATAAAGAAAATTAAAATTAAAAGGAAACCCTAATTTTAAATTATTTTTGATTATTAATAAAAAAAAAGGTCAAAATTAGACTAATTAACTAAATTATTTAATTTACATTTTTATTTACAAAAATAATAGTAATAATGAATAATGATGAAAATAATAAATAATGATAATAATAATGATCAAAACCTAATTCTATATATTTTATTTATTAAGAAAAAAGATAAAAGTTTAAAACCTAAATTAAACTAAAGTTAATTGTTAGAATTTATTTACAAAACATTCAAATGGTGAAATTAAATATTAATTAAAAAAACATTTTTTGGGTCTCTGATTTTTTATGGAAAATTAATTTTAGTGAATTAATAATAATTAAAAAAAACAATTGAAAGAAATTAAAAGAAAGAAAAGAAAATTAAATTGCCAAACCAAGGGGGGTGTCAGGCCCATATGGAGGTTTTTTGAAGTATTCTGGCCCATTAGACAAAGGCCTCGTTTGACTTTCCAGATTGAGTGCATATTGGTTGACTAGAGTGTACCATAGGCTTCAATCTGTGGCCCTTGGATTATTGATCAGGACATCTGGCAAGCCAACGCGTGAGGGTGTATCATGGAACATTTGAGAAGCGCTACACTTGAAAATGTTAAGAAAAATATGAAGAATATATGGGGGGACCTGGGAATCGAACCCAGGTCCCAGCACTCACCAAGCGTATCTCCAACCACTGAACCATTCAAGCGCTTTTGTAAACATAATAACAAATAAAAATAATGTATGAAAAGTAACCACTACGCTGGAAAACACGCGCAGATTTGAATCCACCAACCATGTCTTGCCACACCCGTCTTCTTCTTCATTTTCCTGTAAAAGACAAACAAGATAGCGGGGGTTTTAAACCCCCACTAAGTGAAAGTCCTAAAAATAGCGAATAGAAAAGGAATTAATATAAAAAGGGCGCGATAGGTTGGTTGAATTCGTCTGGCCTTGACGAATTCAACCATGGTCATAGCTTAGTCCAATTTTTCCTGATGCCTAAAGCCCTAATTTGAAGCTTCAGAAACCCTAGGTTTCATCCATGGTGGATTTGGATTCAGGCAGTGTTAGTCCAATTAACTTATACCAATCGCTTCAGGAGGTACCTATTAGTATGAATCAAGCAAGAAAACAGATTAAAAGCACATGAATCATGTTATGCAAGTTTGAAAAATAAGGCAAACCGTATGGCTTGTTGCCTTTGATTCTTTGCGCATTTGGACTGATTCTTGATTGCAAATGCTTTCTGGAGACTTAGGCAACGTATTGGAAAAGTTTTTAGGCCTTGAATTATACTGCAAGTATGAAACCAGTTTCACAATTTTCTTGGAATTTTTGCAACTTGGTTATGGATTCTCAGCAGCTTTTTCGTGTCTCCTGCACTAGGGTTCACTTGTGCCTTTGTATGTGAAGCAAATTAGGTCAAAACCTTGGCCCAAAAGTCCATGAATTAATGTTTCATATCTTTGATTTTCACCATATATTTTTCAATCTTTTTCCATGAAAACTTTGCCAATTATGGAAGATCTTGTCCCCTTGAGTGATGCACGAAATCCTTAGCATGTGTGGAGTATATTTGCTGCATAAAAAGATTTGACAACCATTATTTGATATTTTTCTACAATTAAAACCAATTAAATGAATTAATAATAATAAAAATTCAATTAATTAATTAAAAATAAGAAAATAAATCATTTTGAGCTTATTGGGTCGTGCATAGGTTTTGGGTAATGATTCAAGAAAGAATTTGAGGCCCATTAGCAAATTTGAAGCTTTTTAGGCAAAGTTGACTTTTGAAAGTTCCCAAAAATTTCCCAACTTCTCCAATGCATATCTTGCTCAATTTTGAAGATATGAACATGTTCTTGGACATTTTGGAAAGGTCTTGAAGTCCTCTAACCAATTCCTTTGGTCCCATGTCATCTTGATTTACCAATCTCAAGTTATGGTCTTTGACTTAAAGTGCCTTTTTGTTGACTTTTGAAAATGACCTATAATGTTGAAATTTATAACTTTTTGTGAGAGCATTTCTTGGACTTGGAGTGTGAAGATGAGTTGTGGGAAATGTAATCCCCTTCAAAATGATATTTGGATGGGATTTTTCTGATAAACCATGAAGAAGTTATGCCTTGGTCAATTTGCAGTTGACTTTTCAACTGTCCAAAAATAGAAACTTTTGCATCTTGAGACTTTTTGAGCCATGCTTGTGGAATCATGCTCAAGAATTGATCAAATGATGATTGTGGCTTCAAAATAAGATGTTGACCAAAAATTTTGACTTTTGACTGTCAAATGACCATTTTGCCCCTGCAGTTGACTGTGGAGCAATTAGGGTTTTTGACTGTGCAACTTGATGCTGTGAGTCTTGAAACTTGACATATGAAAGCTTGACAATGTATGTGAGCATATGGGACTTGATTGAGCCCTTGAAAACCTTAATTTCTTTGCAAGAACCAAAACCCTAATTTTGACTGTGTTAGGAGGCAATTGGACTGTGCAACCCTTGAGAGATTTTGAAGCTTGATCTTGCCAAATCTTGAAGAATATGGGAGGGCAAATTTTGGGGTACAACAGTTGCCCCTGTTAAATTTTCTTAGACCTGAGGATGTAGATTGGCTGGCGTGCCTTTCGTAATCCGAAGGTGGAAGATGATTGAACACTAGAGTGCCCAGAAATTAGCACTCACATAGTAGAATGTTAGCAGTGTGATGGTGGGAATGGGCTTACAGATGCCATTTGGAGAGATGATGGATAGGAGGATGGGCTTATAGATGCCATCTGGAATTGTGATAGAGCCTTGTCGGGAATGGGCTTATAGATGCCATTTGGAGACTGTTGGTATGTGGATGGGCTTATAGATGCCATCTAGGTGTCGATCGCGTAAGAGATTCCTTAGCGAGAACTTGCGTACCTGAGAAAGAAAGATAATTACCTGGCCTGTTACAGGGGTTGATCTTCAAACTCTTTATGTAGATGTGCCCTGGCTGGATACAGGTATCGAATCTCTAAATTCTTCATGCAGATGTGCCCTGTCTAGATACAAGTATCGAGTCTACAATCAGTTACTCACAGATGTGCCCTGGCTAGATACATGAATCGAATCTGGAATTAGTCGTCAACAGATACACCCTGGAAGGATACAGGAATCAGATCTTCAAACTCTTCAGACGTGCCCTGGCAAGATACAAGAATCGAGTCCGGAATTAGTCGTCAATAGATACACCCTGGCAGGATACAGGAATCGGATCTTCGAACTCTTCAGACGTGCCCTGGCAGGATACAGGAATCGAGTCCGGAATAGTCGTCAACAGATACACCCTGGCTGGATACAGGAATCGGATCTTCAAACTCTTCAGACGTGCCCTGACTGGATACAGGAATCGAGTCCGGAATAGTCGTCAACAGATACACCCTGGCTGGATACAGAAATCGGATCTTCAAACTCTTCAGACGTGCCCTGGCTGGATACAGGAATCGAGTCTGGAATTAGTCGTCAACAGATACACCCTGGCAAGATATAGGAATCGGATCTTCGAACTCTTCAGACGTGCCCTGGCAGGATACAGGAATCGAGTCCGGAATAGTCGTCAACAGATACACCCTGGCAAGATACAGGAATCGGATCTTCAAACTCTTCAGACGTGCCCTGGCAGGATACAGGAATCGAGTCTGGAATATAATCGCTCACAGATATGCCCTGGCTAGATACAGGTATCGAATCTGGAATTGCGACAGTTGATAATAATCATCTTTGTATTGACCTTTGACCTGAAAAGACAAAACGTTAGTTGTATGCGATGTCATGATGTGTGATGTCATGAGATGACTGAGATTTGTGTGTTCATGATGCGTATATGCATGCTATAATGTATGAAGATGTGATGTTCGTGAATGTATTTTCGTCTAGGAAAATAAATCCTTGACGAATGCCGGGAAGTTAACTCCTGGGATGATGTTGAAGAGTAGAGCTTTTTGTTCCCACTGGGGGTGATGGTTGCAAGAATACCGGTAGGAGAAGATGACTCTGTTGGGGAATAGACTTGGCGAATAGATTACTCTGCGGGGAGTGAACTCTGTGGGGAAAGAGAGGTACTTTGCTGAGGTTGATGATAACTCCGCTAGGGATACCGTTGATGTGTTATGTTGGAAGATTTGATAAACTCCACCGGGGATAGGAAGACTTCGCCGGGGACGATCTTTCCGTGGCAATTGGCTGAGGATAACCCAGTTATATCCTGGTGGGGAATAACCTTGAATAAAGCCGAGGAGGTGCGTTCGTACTCTGTAGGTGATAAGCTTCCAGAATCTACTGGGGATAAGCTTCCTGAATCTACTGGGGAGGTTGATTGAACTCTCCTGGGGAAACTTTTCAGATTGGACTGGGGAATGGCTCCACTGGATGTTCTGTATACTGCCGGGGAACAATCTTAGATTAAGATTGCCGGGGATGTTTGTTAGGAATGTTTGTATACTCCGTTGGGGAATATTGAGGTTTTCTGGGGATAATCCAACTTCCTTAAGGCTGACAGTAGACTAACTCTGCTTGGGAGAGTGTTGCTGATTTGCTGGAGATACTGTGCCTTGTCAGGGCCGATGGGAGACCAACTGCTTGGGAGAGAGTATTGTTGATTCTTGTCTTACTCGGCGGGGAGTGAAGGTATCCTGGGTTACATTCTTCAGCCGAATTTACCTTGGTACCTTGGTGGACAGAGCAATTAGATTGCTTAGACAACTCATTATTGCCCCTGTTTCTGATGTTACCTGTAATTAATCCTTTGTTTCGTATGCAAATATTTATGAGTTAGCAATTAGTGTCAAATGCATATATCACAATTGAACATTGGACGTTCTTTACAAAACAAAATAGAAAAAGGAAAAATAATTGGCAATTTATCTGAAAAGTGAATTTGTATTGATTTTTGAATTTGCCCGTAAATAGGCGTTTATGTACAAGAGGCTGGCGTCCTAGTAAGAGAACGCCGCCGAACAACAAAGTTTATACAATTTTGTGAAAAGGGAAAACAAAACAGCTATGTGAAAAGAGTAATCCCACTGGGTTCCAACTCTGCTATCGCCTTTATATCTTCGAGCGTCTCATCACTTGGCTGCTTAGTTGAAGATGAAGCTGATTGATCGATGCCGTCTGAACCTGATGTTGATACCAGATTCTGGATGCAAGGTGATCCAATGAGACATAGTATTACGCTTTGTCCCTAATTTTTTCCTGGACCGCCCTTTCGGATTTTCAGTCCACCGGGATACCTATTTTTGCCCAAGCCGCCTTTTCAGGTTTTCGGCTTGCCGGGTGTACATATTTTTTTTATTTCATCCCTTATTTTTGCCCGAACCCTTTTGGTTCGCCGGGAAGCCCTTATTTTTGCCTAGGTGTGTCAACCTAGCGGGTCTTTTATCATGCGTAGTATCTTTTTACTATGTCTGCATTGGTGGGGTGAGGAAGGTCGTCACCATCCATAGTGGTTAGAATCATGGCTCCTCCTGAGAACACATGTTTAACCATAAATGGCCCTTCATACGTGGGGGTCCATTAGCCCCTGGGATCACTTTGAAGAAGAATGATGCGTTTGATTACCAGATTCCCAACTTGATACTCTTGTGGTCTGACTTTCTTGTTAAATGCCCTGATCATTGGTTTTTGATACGTTTGACCATGACAAATAGCAGTGAGTCTCTTTTCGTCAATTAGGTTTAATTGATCAAGTCGAGTCTGGATCCAGTCATCTTCGCTCAGATCTGCATCCTTCATTATCCGGAGAGAGGGTATCTGGACTTCAATTGGCAAGACTGCCTCCATGCCATAGACCAAGGAAAAGGGAGTTGCCCCGGTTGACGTCCTCGCTGAGGTACGATACCCATGAAGAGCAAACAGTAACATCTCGTGCCAATCTTTATAGGTCACTGTCATCTTCTGCACGATCTTTTTGATATTCTTATTTGCTGCTTCGACAGCCCCGTTCATCTTTGGCCTGTAGGGAGAAGAGTTGTGGTGCTGTATCTTGAATTGCTCGCAGAGCTCAGTGATCATCTTGTTATTAAGATTGGTATCATTGTCCATAATGATCCTTTCTGGGATGCCGTATCGACAGATCAGGTTGTGTCGAATGAACCGTGCCACAACGTTCTTGGTTACAGTGGCATAGGAAGCTGCTTCAACCCACTTTGTAAAGTAATCGATCGCCACCCGGATGAAGCGATGCCCGTTGGATGCCGTAGGTTTAATCTCGCCGATCATATCAATGCCCCACATTGCAAAAGGCCAAGGTGCGGTCAAGACATTCAGAGGGACTGGAGGAATGTGTATCTTATCTGCGTAAATCTGGCATTTATGACATGTCCGAGAATGTTGGTAACAGTCGGCTTCCATTGTGGACCAGAAATATCCTGCCCGAAGGATCTTCTTTGCCATGGTATGTCCACTGGAATGTGTTCCGAAGGTACCTTCGTGCAGTTCTGCCATGATCTTTTCTGCTTCAGTCTTATCCACACAACGCAGTAAGGTCGAATCATGGTTTCGCTTGTATAGAATGCCATTGCTGAGGAAGAATTTTGCTGCGAACCTTCTCAGAAACTTCTTGTCATTGACAGATGCACCTTCAGGGTATTCTTGAGCTTCCAGATACCTCTTCACCTCATGATACCAGGGTTTCTCAGTTACTTCTTCAGCCTCAAGATCACAACAGTATGCCGGTTCATCCAGTTTCCAAATGATGATCCGGGGAGCCTCGTTGTCCCATTTGACTTTGAACATAGAAGACATCGTAGCCAACGCGTCCGCCAGCTGATTCTCCTCTCTTGGGAAGTGTTCAAAAGTTATCTCTATGAAATGGGGGATCAATGTCAACACACACTCTTTGTAAGGAATGAGATTTGTGTGTTTCGTATCCCACTCGCCTTTGATCTGATTGATCACGAGAGCGGAATCTCCGAAGACACTCAGAAACTTGATCCTTAAGTCAATTGCAGCTTGAAGACCCATGATGCATGCCTCATACTCCACCATGTTGTTGGTGCAGTTGAAACATAGCCGGGCAGTAAGTGGAGTATGAGTGCCTTGAGGGGATATGATCACAGCGCCGATACCGTTACCCAAAGCGTTGGAGGCTCCATAAAAGTGCATAGACCATCGGGATCCTTCCTCAGGTCCTTCATCCGGTCCAGGTACTTCGCAATCAGTCACTACCATGATGTCTTCGTCAGGAAATTCAAAGTTCATTGACTGGTAGTCGTCCGTTGCCTGGTGTGCCAAATGGTCTTCCAATACACTTCCCTTGATTGCCTTCTGAGTTGTGTACTAGATGTCGTATTCTGTCAAGATCATCTGCCATCTTGCTATTCTTCCAGACAGAGCGGGCTTTTCGAATATGTACTTTATTGGATCCATTTTTGAAATCAACAGAGTAGTGTGAGTCAGCATATACTGTCTCAGCCGGCGAGCAGCCCATACCAAAGCGCATCAAGTTTTCTCGAGCAGTGAGTATCGGGTCTCACAGTCGGTAAACTTTTTGCTAAGGTAATAAATGGCGTGCTCTTTTCGGCCAGACTCGTCATGCTGCCCCAGCACACACCCCTGTGAGCTGTCAAGTACTGTCAAGTATAGTATTAGAGGTCTCCCTTCAACCGGTGGCATAAGAATGGGTGGTTCTTGGAGATACTCTTTGATTCTGTCAAAAGCGGCCTGACATTCATCGTTCCAACTTACTACTTGATCTTTCTTCAACAACTTGAAGATTGGTTCACAGGTAGCAGTTAGATGCGAGATGAATCGAGCAATGTAATTCAGGCGTTCTAGAAAGCCTCTGACTTCTTTCTCTGTCTTGGGAACTGGCATCTCTTGTATGGCTTTAACCTTGGCAGGGTCCACTTGAATACCTTTGTCGCTCACGACGAAGCCTAGCAACTTTCCAGATCTTACCCCAAATGTGCACTTGTTTGGGTTCAACCTTAACTTGTATAACTTCAGCCGGTCAAACAGCTTCTGTAGATGGTCAAGGTGTTCCTCCTCAGTTTGGGACCTTGCAATCATATCATCGACATATACTTCTATCTCATGGTGGATCATGTCATGAAATAAAGCAACCATGGCGCGTTGGTAAGTTGCCCCAACATTTTTAAACCCAAATGGCATGAACTTGTAGCAGAAGGTACCCCACTGAGTAACAAAGGTAGTCTTTTCCATATCTTCAGGATCCATCTTGATCTGATTATAACCTGAAAACCATCCACGAAGGAGAACACCTTGTGCGGAGCAGTACTGTCAACCAGAACGTCGATGTGAGGCAGAGGGAAGTCATCCTTGGGGCTTGCCCTGTTCAGATCCCTGTAATCGACACATTCTGACCTTACCATCTTTCTTCAGCACTAGAACCACGTTGGCAACCCACTGAGGGTAAGAAGTCACTGCTAGAAACCCGACATTAAATTGCTTCATAACCTCAGCTTTGATTTTCTCGGACATCTCTGGACGCATACGGCGGACCTTTATTTTAACCGGAGGGCAGTCTTCCTTGGTAGGCAAGTGATGGACCACAATGTCGGTATCCAACCCAGGCATGTCTTCGTAAGACCAGGCGAAGATCTCCACATAATCATGCAACATCTGAATCAACCGTTGTTTTATGCTGAGCTCTAGATTGGCACCAATCTTGACTTCCTTTCTATCCGTCTCAGTACCCAGATTTACCGTTTCCACTGGCTCTTCATGTGGCTGAATGGCCCTCTCTTCCTGGAGTAACAGTCTTGCAAGCTCGCCAGGCACTTCGCAATCACCTTCACCTTCGTCTTCGGCTAAGTTGATCGGATTTTCGAAGTCATAACTGGCAGTAGCAGAGTCGTTACCAGTGAGATCCAGAGTGGATTGAAACCTGTATGGGTGAGTGTGTGTAAATATAGCTGTTTTGCAATATATAAAGAAAGAAGGAAAGAAAGGGAGCACAAGATTTGAAATGCGAAAAGCATCCAATGTATTTATTCATGATATATGGAAATGACAAGTAATAAGCCCTCACAAATGAAGCCACGGTGCCCCGGGTAAGACACCGGGCCATAAAGTTTCAATTTATTGTTCATTGCAAATTAAAAAACAAAGGAATTCATTACTGAGTAACAAAAGTAACAGGTATGTAGTCTTTTGCAGTCTAATTGCTTGGTCCACTGTCGGCCGTTGGGTAGATCCGACTGTTGAACTCAGATTCCTCCACTTCGTCACCATCCCTGATAGCATTCACCCCATGATTGGGCATGGGAGCTGTCACCATATTAGGCTTCTCGGGCGCCTCAAACTGAACCTCTTTAGCATCAATAAGGTCTTGAACCTTATTCCTCAGGGCCCAGCAATCATCAGTAGAATGTCCCGGGCTATCGGAGTGATAAGCGCAGCGGGCATTGGGATTATACTTCGGAGAGGTTGTGTTTACCACCTTCAGAGCTTCTCTGACGGTTACCAAGTTGGTCGATAGCAGTTGCGGTAAGATCTGTGACAAGGTCATACTAAGCCGAGTATATTCTCTTCTGGGTCTCTCACCCCTTGGTTGGTTAGGTTGCCGAGGAGCGGCAACAGGCTTTGCAATTACCACTGCGTTGATAGTTTAGCGGTGTTCCGGTTTATTTTTCCTCCTGGGGCCATACACAACACTAGCCTCCTTTTTGAAAGGCTTCTTCTCAGAACTTGAGGACATACCTTTCTGTATCTTCCCTGATTTCATGCCAGCCTCTATCCTTTCCCCAGTCAGAATGAGGTCTGTAAACCCTGCAGATGAATTACCAATGAGATGGTTGAAGAACGGCCCGGATAGGGTCCCTAAGAACATGTCCACTAGTTCACGGTCGGTTAATAGTGGCTGCACCCTGCCAGCCAGGTCCCTCCACTTCTGCGCATACTCTTTAAAACCTTCTCCCGATCCTAGCGACATACCCTGGAGTTGGGTACGTGTAGGAGCGAGGTCGACATTATACTGATACTGCTTGTAAAAAGCAGTAGCCAAGTCCTCCCAGTTACGAACCTTGGTTCCATCCAGCTGATAGAACCATTCGAGATGAGTCCCTGAAAGACTCTCCTGGAAGAAATGGATCCATAAGTTCTTGTCCACAGTATATGGTTGGATCTTCCGCACATAAGATCTGAGATGTAGCTTAGGGCAGGACGCCCCGTCATACTTTGCGAAAGATGGTGCTTTGAACTTATGTGGGATTACCACCCCAGAAGATAAACCCAAGTCTCCGAAATCCAAACCAGGCACTTGTTGAATTTCCATGGCATTCAGGCGATCCTCTAACTGCTTGTACTTGTCTTCAGCTGGAGGATACTGCTCCTCATTGAAATCAGTCTCGTTGTTAGAGACCACAGGACTAGGAACCCTTCCCCCTTGGGGACTGCCTTTCCCTACAGAAGAACCAGCTTGATCAACCTCATTCTGCAGTGTATTGCCAAACCTCCGGCCGGTGTTGAATAGTACAGTTCTCTTCTTCTTCTTCTTGACCAGCATAGCCTTCAATTCCTCTTGACCTTGGGCTAAACTTATGATCAACTCTTGGAACTGGGCGTTCTGAGCCTGGAGGGCCTTGATGGATTGCTCAGTAGATGACTCAGGATTCATGATGACTGCTGAAATAAACAGCGAAGAACATTAAGCAACCTGAAAAGAAGAGTACCTGTGATGCACATGATGAATGGAATGCGTATGTTTTATGTTTTCAAAGACAATCGGGTTCAACTTTGTAAACAAAAAGGAACACACTTTATTAGATTCAACTTTGAAATTTAGATTGTTCAACAGATTGCCCTTAGGCGTTACATAAAATGGAAATACTGAAAAGGGAGATAAAAAACTGTAAAAGAACATCCAAAACTCATCATTGATCCTAAGGTCTCCTCTTCTCGGTACAGATGTAGTCATTCAAGGCCCGCTCGTTCTCCAACTGCTTTGTCAGCTTCTGGATCTTCAATTCCTGCTCGTTGAACTTTTCCTGATAAGAATCCCGTTCTTCTCGTAGTTGCACCCAAGACCTCTTTAGTGTATCGACATCAGTAGGTATCTGAGGAGGGAGAACAGTTGGAGGAGCCCCATCTCTGTTAGGATATTCAAGAATGACGGGTCTGACAGCTTCATATGACATACCTAAATTCTGAGCACGGATGCGGACCCATCTGTAGTAGGATTCCATAGGTAGAGAAGTCTTCGGTCCCAACTCATGTGGGTCAGCTTTGTGAATTCTGTCCCAAACCTTGATGAACCTACGACGCAGCTCGTCGCTATCTACCTGAAACTCAAAACTGATGTGAGGCACCAACATCTCATGAGGCCCTGCTCTTCTGGCTCTTCCAAACTGACGGAGAGCTAGACATGGATTATAAGAGATTCCTCCTTGGGTACCAATCAAAGGAACATTAGGATATTCTCCGCAACGATCGATAACAGCTACCTCATCCAAACCCCTGAAAGTCCAAATGATGTCATTATTAGTGAGAGACATTAACCTATGAGCCTAACCTCTTCCTTCTTTATTCTTCAGCACGAACTTAGGGAGGTGTGAAATAAACCACCTCACTAACAAAGGAATACAACACCATAGAGTTCCTCGTCTTCGGGCAGTACGAGCATAGAGTTGTTGCAGGATATCACCCAAAAGAGTGAGCACAGGGTTCCGAGACATGAAGATCCTTATGGCAGTAACATTAATGAAGTTATCCGGATTTGGAAACAAAACCATACCATAGATTAAGAGAGCCAGAATGTATTCATACGCCCTGAAGTCCAAGTCGTTCCAGAAACTGTTAGCTTTACCGATCAGAAACTTGGCCAAGAAACCCTTAACTCTGCTCCTAGTCACCCAGTTGTCCATTACCTCCTTGGTGGTCAAAGGAAGGGCTGCAGCAATCTCCTCGAGCCAAAGAGTCTTTTCCCAACCAATGAAGGGAGTCTGATCCAAGATAGGGATACCCAGTAAATCAGAGAATTCTTCCAGGGTAGGGACCAGCTGGAAGTCTTGAAAGGTGAAGCAGTTATACAAGGGATCATAAAACTGGGTCAAGACACTCATCAGTTGTTGGTCCCACTTTGAAGTGACTAAATCGAGAAGAGAACCATGCCTCTGGATGAAGGAAGTAGTGTTTGGAATTCTGCTAACCAATTCTTCAAGCAATCAGGTGGGTGAACAAAGTTGAATCGGATAGTGTTCCTTCGCATAGGCATCATGATGTCCTACAAAACAGAGCAAAGATGAAACCCTCTTGTCTTTGAAATGGTCAGTCCTTATGCAGGATGCATGCAATGTCTATGATGGTATGATGTCATGATAAAGCACACCACAAGTATTCGCAAAGGCAAACATGATAAGGCACACAAGTCACACAAGACAACCCTTAGGATTTAGGCCAGCATGAAGTTCAGGTACTACCCTCTTTCAGTTTGTTGGTTAAGACCTGTCCTATCAAGAGTAACCGGGTTCTAGAGGATCCTAATATCACTAACTACCCTCAATCGGTCATAACTCCAACATCACAATCTTTTCTTGCGGCCAGAACCATCGCGAGAGTTTAGCCTCAATGGGTGTAGCATACTGCTACTGTTCTATCGGCCAAGTTGGGTCATTTAAGGTTCTAAGGTCGGTTGGTGCTTAATGACTCCTCAGAAGACCCGTATTCTCCTTGTTGCGACACAAGGGATATCGGTACAGACCAAGGTGCCACACCAACGTAGCCACTGCTTCACCCATGTCGGTCTACGCCGGACAGGTCCCTCACAGCTTATGCTACCTAACAGGGTATCCCCAGATCCGGGTTAGGATCTATGAAACTTCCAAGACAATTCCCATAATAATAAAGCAAACAAAACACAGCAATTGAAAACACAAGTAGGAGCTATCCTAAGGTACACCTCACTTTATGATATTCCCCAGCAGAGTCGCCAGTTCTGTGATCGGTGGAAATAGAACTGACTGTTTTTTAAGCTGGTTCGCGAAATGTCGCGGTAAGCAAGAGTCGCCACCGTCTTTTATTTTCTCCAACATGGACAGGACAAAAGCACAGCAAAATTCCTTATGAGAATAGTTCTCGGTTCGGGAGGTAGATTTATAGAAAGGGAAGGTGTTAGCACCCTTTCTATCCATAGTTATCCATGGGCTCTTAGATACTTGCTCTTATGTTTTCAAAATGTTTGCTTTTCAAAATGTGAGTGGGTTTGAAAAAAGTTTCGTTTGAAAGATTTCTGAATGACTGTTGTATCAGTCCTCAAGAGTGTTTGAAAAATTCATTTTGAAAGCTTTTTGAAAGTGTCTGTGAAAAGATTTTTGATTTGTTTTTGAAGAGAGCAAGTATCTATGAGTCATCTACCTACCCTAAGGAATTAGGCTGTGTAAAAGTCCTTAAGGTAGTGCCATCCCACCATTGAGAGGTAGGTAGCACCACCGTTGGAGGTGTTCGGGTCAATTTGTTTGTAGGGACAGTGTGGTCACCGAAGCAACGTTAGGACACCTTAGAAGCTACCCTTATGTCCTAAATCCTTTTTTAATCCGAGGCAACTGTTTCGAGGCGACTGGATCTTAGACATAAGAGCGACCGCTAAAACGTCCTATACTTGACGACAACGTTTCGAAGGCAACGAGTGAGGCGTACCCTAGAAGTGGTGTGTGTATTTGTGTGTTGTTTTCAGTTTAACAGTTATCTTTGATCAGGACATTGTGAGCTACGCGTTGTTTTTAATTACCATACATTCTTTCATGCAATTTAGAATTTAGGAGTGCGGGAAATTAAAAGACGGAAAGATAAAGGCTACGCTATTACAAGGCGCGTGTCTATACATCGCCAAAATACAAAGACCCGTTTTTGATAAAAGATGCCGAAAGTAAAAAATGCGGTAAACCTAATTACTATTACATCCGGAAGGCAGTTACATAATGATCCATAAGAAAAATAATGCGCAAAATAGAAATTAAATTGGACGTCCGAGGGTTTTGACCCTTTGCTTGAAATTAAATTAAATTAAAGCCTAATTAATTATTTAATTAACGAAAAGAAGGTGTTTTTTATGTTTTTGGTATTTATGAAATAAAAAAAATTAAAATTAAAAGGAAACCCTAATTCTAAATTATTTTTGATTATTAATAAAAAAAAAGGTCAAATTAACTTATACCAATCCCTTCAGGAGGTACCTAATTTGAAGCTTCAGAAACCCTAGGTTTCATCCATGGTGGATTTGGATTCAGGCAGTGTTAGTCCAATTAACTTATACCAATCCCTTCAGGAGGTACCTATTAGTATGAATCAAGCAAGAAAACAGATTAAAAGCACATGAATCATGTTATGCAAGTTTGAAAAATAAGGCAAACCGTATGGCTTGTTGCCTTCGATTCTTTGCGCGTTTGGACTGATTCTTGATTGCAAATGCTTCCTGGAGACTTAGGCAACGTATTGGAAAAGTTTTTAGGCCTTGAATTATACTGCAAGTATGAAACCAGTTTCACAATTTTCTTGGAATTTTTGCAACTTGGTTATGGATTCTCAGCAGCTTTTTCGTGTCTCCTGCACTAGGGTTCACTTGTGCCTTTGTATGTGAAGCAAATTAGGTCAAAACCTTGGCCCAAAAGTCCATGAATTAATGTTTCATATCTTTGATTTTCACCATATAATTTTCAATCTTTTTCCATGAAAACTTTGCCAATTATGGAAGATCTTGTCCCCTTGAGTGATGCACGAAATCCTTAGCATGTGTGGAGTATATTTGCTGCATAAAAAGATTTGACAACCATTATTTGATATTTTTCTACAATTAAAACCAATTAAATGAATTAATAATAATAAAAATTCAATTAATTAATTAAAAATAAGAAAATAAATCATTTTGAGCTTATTGGGTCGTGCATAGGTTTTGGGTAATGATTCAAGAAAGAATTTGAGGCCCATTAGCAAATTTGAAGCTTTTTAGGCAAAGTTGACTTTTGAAAGTTCCCAAACATTTCCCAACTTCTCTAATGCATATCTTGCTCAATTTTGAAGCTATGAACATGTTCTTGGACATTTTGGAAAGGTCTTGAAGTCCTCTAACCAATTCCTTTGATCCCATGTCATCTTGATTTACCAATCTCAAGTTATGGTCTTTGACTTAAAGTGCCTTTTTGTTGACTTTTGAAAATGACCTATAATGTTGAAATTGATAACTTTTTGTGAGAGCATTTCTTGGACTTGGAGTGTGAAGATGAGTTGTAGGAAATGTCATCCCCTTCACAATGAGCTTTGGATGGGATTTTTCTGATAAACCATGAAGAAGTTATGCCTTGGTCAATTTGCAGTTGACTTTTCAATTGTCAAAAAATAGAAACTTTTGCATCTTGAGACTTTTTGAGCCATGCTTGTGGAATCATGATCAAGAATTGATAAAATGATGATTGTGGCTTCAAAATAAGATGTTGACAAAAAATTTTGACTTTTGACTGTCAAATGACCATTTTTCCCCTACAGTTGACTGTGTAGCAATTAGGGTTTTTGACTGTGCAACTTGATGCTGTGAGTCTTGAAACTTGACATATGAATGCTTGAAAATGTATGTGAGCATATGGGACTTGATTGAGCCCTTAAAAACCTTAATTTCTTTGCAAGAACCAAAACCCTAATTTTGACTGTGTTAGGAGGCAATTGGACTGTGCAACCCTTGAGAGATTTTGAAGCTTGATCTTGCCAAATCTTGAAGAATATGGGAGGGCAAATTTTGAGGTACAACACATGGAAATAGCTTAGATAGATTTCCCTATCTCTTAAAACCATCAGTGATTGTATTTTTATTTTGTTCATTAGTAAACAGTAATTATGTTCAAATGCATATGTTCAAAAATAAATCATTGGACGTTTTTGTAAACAAAACACAAGAGTAAAGAAAACAGGTAGTTTTGCACTTTCAAAGGGATATCTTTGTATTGACTTTGAGTAAGTATTTTTGTACAACGAGACAAACATTCTAGTAAGAGAATTATGTCGTAAAAAATGAAAATTTGATACAAAGAAAAGATAGCTATGTGCAATAATCCCACCGGGTTCCCATTCTGCTATAGCCTTCGTGTCTCTGATCATCTTGTTTATTTGTTGCCTCGTCTGAAGTTGATTGAATTGATCAGAACCTCTGCATTTGTCAGTTGTAGCCAAAGGTTGTCCGTAAAGTGATCCAATGGGACATAGTCATACGCTTTAATTCCCTAACTTTTTCCTGGACCGCCCTTTTGGGTTTTCAGTCCACCGGGATACCCTTTTTTGCCCAAGTCGCCCTTTCGGGTTTTCAACTTGCCGGGTGTACAGATTTTTTTTTGTTTTATCCCTAATTTTTGCCCGAACCTTTTTGGTTCGCCGGGATGCCCTTGTTTTGCCTAGGTATGTCATCCGTTTTTGATACATTTGACCATGACAGACAACAATAAGCCTTTTCTCATCAATCAAGTTCAGTTGATCAAGTCGAGTCTGGACCCAATCTTCTTCACTCAACCCCGCGTCCTTCATAATTCTCAAAGAGGGGATCTGGACCTCAATAGGCAAGACAACCTCCATGCCTTATACCAGAGAGTAGGGTGTTTCCCCAGTTGAAGTACGTGCCGTGGTACGGTACCTGTGGATAGCGAATGGTAGCATCTCATGCTAGTCTTTGTATGTGACTGCCGTTTTCTGTATGATCTTTTTAATATTCTTATTCGTGGCTTCGACAACACCATTCATCTTCGACCGGTAAGGGGAAGAATTTTGATGCTGGATCTTGAATTGCTCGCACAGGGCGGTGATCATAGTGTTGTTTAGATTTGTACCATTGTTTGTGATCATCCTCTCCGGTATACCATACCGACATATGATATTTTGTTTAATGAACCGGGCGACAACATTCTTGGTGACAAAAATGAAGGAGGCTGCCTCAACCCACTTTGTAAAATAGTCAATGGCCACTAAGATGAAGCGGTGTCCATTAGAGGCCGTTGGCTTGATTTCCCAAATCATATCGATGCCCCACATAGCAAAGGGCTAAGGAGCCGTCAAGACATTCATAGGAACCGGAGGTACGTGCACCTTGTCAGCATAGATCTGACACTTATGGCAAGTCCGAGAGTGTTGATAGAAATCTGCTTCCATGGTAGACCAGTAATAGCTTTCCCGCAGGATCTTCTTTGCCATCGTATGCTCACTGGAATGGGTGCCAAAAGTTCCTTCATGTAACTCAACCATGATCTTTTCTGCCTCAACCTTGTCTACTCAACGGAGTAACACAAAGTCATGGTTGCGTTTATAGAGAATGCCATTACTAAGGAAGAACTTAGCGGAGAATCTCCTTAAGAACTTCTTAAGAATTTCTTATCATTGACTGAAGCTCCTTCTGGATATTCTTGAGCCTCAAGATACTTCTTGACTTCGTGAAACCAAGGCTGGTCCACTACTTCTTCAGTATTAATCTCGTGACAGTGAGTTGGTTCATCCATTTGTTCAATGGTGATCTGGTGAGCCTCGTTATCCCATTTAAGTTTAAACATAGATGACATTGTGGCTAGTGCGTCTCCTAGCTGATTTTCTTCTCGCGGGAAATGCTTGAAGGTAATCTTCTAAAATGTGGGAGCAACGTCAAAACATGTTCTTTATAAGGCATAAGGTTAGGGTGCTTAGTGTCCCACTCTCATTTGATCTGACTGATGACCAAAGTTGAATCTCCGAATACATTTAAGGATTTGATCCCTAAGCCTATGGCAACTTTGAGACCAAAAATGCACGCTTTGTATTCTGCCATGTTATTTGTACAATTGAAGCAGAGTCTTGCCGTAAAGGGAGTATGACAACCTTCAGGATATATGAGTACAACACCAATACCATTTTCGAGTGTGTTGGATGCCCCATCAAAAACCAATGTCCATCGGGATCCTTGTTCAGGTCCGTCATATGGTCTGAATTCTTCACAATTGTTTACCATCATGATGTCTTCATCTGGGAATTCGAACTTCATAGACTGGTAGTCTTCCATAACTTGGTGAGCAAGGTGATCATCTAGTACACTGCCCTTTATTGCTTTCTGGGTAGTATACTATATGTCATATTTTGTCAGGGTCATTTGCCATCTCGCTATTCTCCCAGAGAGGGCAGGTTTCTCGAAGATGTACTTTATTGGATCCATTTTAGATATTAACAAGGTAGTATGGGTCAGCATATACTGTCTTAGCCGGCGAGCATCCCATGCCAGAGTGCAACAAGTTTTCTCGAGCAGTGAATATCTTGTTTCACATTTGGTAAACTTTTTGCTCAGGTAATAAATAACATGCTCTTTTCGGCCAAACTCGTCATGCTGCCCTAGTACACACCCCATTGAATTTTCCAAAACGGTTAGATACATGATCAATGGTCTTCCCTCGACTGGTGGCATCAAAACAGAAGGCTCTTGCAGGTACTCTTTGATCTTATCGAAAGCAATTTAGCACTCGTCATTCCATTTGACTACTTGATCTTTCTTCAGTAATTTGAAGGTTGGTTCACAAGTAGCTGTCAGGTGAGAAATGAATCTGGCAATGTAGTTTAAACGTCCCAAGAATCCTCTGAATTATTTCTCAGTACGAGGAGCAGGCATCTCTTGTATCGTTTTCACCTTGGTGGGATCTACTTCAATACCTTTATTGCTGACGACAAAGCCTAGGAGTTTACCAGACCTCACCCCAAATGTGCATTTATTTGGGTTCAACCTCAACTTGTATTTCTTTAGTCTCTCAAACAGTTTCTGTAAATGATCAATATGCTCTTCTTCTGTTTGAGATCTAGCTATCATGTCGTCTACATAGACCTCTATTTCATGATGTATCATGTCGTGAAATAAGGCTACCATGGCACGCTGATAGGTTACCCCAACATTCTCCAGTCCGAATGGCATAATCTTGTTGCAGAATGTGCCCCACTGTGTGACAAAGGTTGTTTTCTCCATGCCCTCAAGTGCCTTTTTTATTTGGTTGTAACCTGAGAAACCGTCCATGAAGGAAAACACTTTGTGCTGTGCCGTATTGTCAAATAGAATATCAATATGGGGAAGTGGGAAATCATCGTTAGGGCTTGCCCTATTCAAATCTCTGTAGTCCATGCACATTCGTACCTTGCCGTCCTTTTTGGGCACGGGAACAACATTAGAAACCCATTGCGGATAAGAGGTAACGACCAAGAATCTGGCGTTGGATTGCTTCATGACTTCTGCTTTAATCTTCTCCGACATATGTGATCGCATGCAACAGACCTTTTGTTTTACCGGTGGGCAGTCCTCTTTTATAGGTAGACGATGTACTACGATATCTGCATCAAGTCCTGGAATATCTTCATACGACCAAGCAAAGACCTCAACATAATCGTGCAACAACTAAATCAAACACTCCTTGACACTGGGTTCCAGATTGGCACCCACCTTGACTTCTCTTTTGTATTCTTCGGTACCTATGATGATTGTGTCCACTGGTTCTTCATGGGGCTGAATGGTTCTCTCTTCTTGTTGTAGTAATCTGGAAAGTTCCCCTGGTACTTCACAATCTTCCCCACCTTCGTCTTTGGCTTGGTAGATTAGATTTTCAGAGTCACAAAAGGCCATAGCAGAACTGTTACCCATGGGATCCCGAATGGAAGTAGACCTGCATTGTGAGTGTGAGTGTGTGTAAGAGTAAGCTATCTTTGAAAGAAATGAGAATGTAAGAAGAAAAACAATGATCACAAAGTTTGTATGCAAAAAACGTCCATGATTCATTGATGTCATATGGAAATGAGATAATAACCCTTACAAATGGACCATTGTGCCTCAGGTAAGACACAAGGTTTTAAGAGTCTGAATTGTTTTAATATTACAGATCCAACAAAATGTAAAGACAAATTACTGTGGGATAAAAGTGACCAGGACAAAATCTCTAGCCTCCCAATTGTTGAGCCCTCCACTGACAGTTGGGAAAATCCAATCCTCCAGGTTGTAGCTGTCTTCATCATTCTCCACGGCACTGACATGGTGGTTGCTGATCTTCAAGGGTGGTCCTCCGGCACGAGCGCGGCGTACAGCCTTCTGGGCACCTGAAGTGAAACCCAGACCAAATTTGTCAGATTTGTATGGGATATCTGGGAGTTATCCCTAAATAGTGCACCCACCTTCTTCTATCACTGCCTTGGAATCCTTTAAAGACGACATCTTGAGTGGAGGCCTTGTGATCTTGGGAACTTGAGACACAACCTTGGTTACTGCCACAGTCTGCGGGACTTCTTCAAAATGCTGGAATGGAGTTTTAATAAATTGAACATCTAGTTCCATATATCTGAAGGAATTTAGATGGCTGACCATGTACTCTTCTTCTCCATGAATAGTGATGATCTTCCCTTGGATGGGATATTTCAGCATTTGATGCAATATAGAAGTAACAACGCCAGCATTGTGAATCTACGGTCGGCCTATCAAGCAGGAATATGAAGGGCGAATATCCATTACATAAAAAGTTGAATCAAATGTTTGGGTTCCAACCTTTATGAGGATATCCACTTCCCCATGTACCATCCTTTTTGAGCTGTCAAATTCCCTCACTACTATGTTGCTTGGTTTCAATGTCAATCCCTCACAGTCAAGCCTATCAAGAGCATTTTAGGCAACACATTCAGAGATGAACCGATGTCCACCAAAACATGAGCCAAGGTCGTGCCCCTGCATTCCACTGAGACATGCAATGCCTCATTATGCTTCCTCCCCCTTGGCGTTAAATCAACATCCGAAAAACCTAAACCATTATCCGCAGTCAAGTTGGCTACGCAGTCTTTGAACTGATCGGCATATGTTTCTTGGGGTACATGGGCAGTTTTCTGGAATTTTACCAAGGCCTTTGCATGAGCCTCAGAACATAGTAATAAATCCAGCACGAAAATTTTTGATGGAGTTTTCCCCAGTTGCTCGAATACATTGTAGTCGCTTCTTTTTATGATCTTTAGAATTTCCTCCATCTCTTTCTGGGAGGTCTCAGGGATAGCCACTGATTGTGCCTTCGTCCGGACATGCTCAATCAGAATACCTTTACCTCGAGTCTCGGTTGACTCGGCAACAGGAATGTCAGTAGGGGTGATAACAGGAATTGTAACAGCTTTGTCAGTTGGAGTACCAGCAGAGATGATTGTAGGACTGGGAATAGCCTTTGGAGGAGCAACAACAACAATAATGATTACGGGTCCAGAAACATCTTTTGGGGGAGCAATTTCTGGAGAGAATACCCTTCCACTTCGGGTTATCTTACTAGTCCCTGCAATATTACTGATATGTTCCTCAGAACTTGAATCTTCAGCAGCTGACCAATCTTGCTTGATACCGTGGTAGTAGACATCCCCTCCATAATTCCATGGTACGATTTTGTTTGACGAATACGAGATTGGTCCAGGCATTGTAATTATCAAAGGAGCTACTTTAGGAACTGATGTAATTCTAACAGGTCTTTTGGTGGAGACCCTGAAAGAATTGGCGGAAATGGTCACGATGGAAACATCACTAAAAGTGCCAGTTGGAATAGAAGTCTTCTCGAACAAAATTTCCTTATTATCTATTAGGCACTGAGCGCCTACTTTTATCAAGGATAGCTGGTTGGTGAGGACATACATAAATGAAAACTTTCATCACAGCCTGGGAATACACCGGCATTTAACAAGTTCTTTTTAATAGTCAGGAGTGGGGTCATAAGTTCGTCAACTGAAGTAACAAACATATCTTCCTCAACGAAGTTGGCATTATGGCCGTGCTTGGGCATAGGGGCAGTAATAACATTGGGAATTTCTGGCGCATCAAATTCAATCTCTTTGGCTTCAATAAGGTCTTGTACCTTGTTCTTCAGAGCCCAACAGTTGTTAGTGTCATGGCCGAGACTCTCAGAATGGTATGCACAATGGGCATTAGGATGATAGTGAGGAGAGGTTGTGTTAGGATTTTTTGGAGCTTCTTTCAAAGTCACTAGATTGGACCTTAATAGATGTGGTAATACTTGAGATAGGGTCATGTTAATTCTGGTGAACTTTCTGACTGGTGTTTCCATTCTTGGCTGGTTGCTTCTTTGTTGAGCAGGCGCTGGTTTAGGAATCATGACAGCCCCACCATGGGACGATGTTCAGCCCTATCTTGATTTCTCTGAGGATATATAGCAACAGCTTCTTTCTTTTCGATGAATGGTTTCCTTACAACAACAGAGGATGCATCTTTTTGAATTTTCCTATTCTTTATCCCGACTTCCACCATTTCTCCGGTCAATATCAATTCGGTAAAACCTACCGATGAACTCCCAATTAAGTGATTGAAGAAAGGACTAGACAAGGTGCCCAAAAACATATCTACTAATTCTCTTTCAGATAGGGGAGGATGGACTCTTCCTGCTAAGTCCCTCCATTTTTGCGCATAGTCTTTAAAGCCTTCACTTGAAACCATGGCCATACTCTAGAGTTAAGTACGGGTGGGCGCAAGATCAGTGTTGTATTGGTATTGTTTGTAAAAGGCAGCGGCCAGATCTTCCCAGTTATGAACATTGGCTCTTTCTAACTGATAAAACCAATCAAGTTAAGTTCCAGACATAATGTCTTAGAATAAGTGTACCCATAAATCCTTATCAGCGGTATGAGGCTGGATTTTCCTCACATAGGACCAGAGATGCATTTTGGGGCATGAAACTCTGTCATATTTGGCGAACACCGGTGCTTTTAATTTTGGAGGAATGAAAATCCCTGATACTAATCCCAACTCCTCAAAGTCCAATCCAGGCACTTTTTGGATTTCCATTGTGCTCAACCGCTCTTCTAGATGCTTATACTTGTCATCGGCTGAAGGGTATTGTTCTTCAAAATAATCTTCTTCTTCCTCTTCCTCTTCTGACTCTGACTGGACAACTGTTTCTTTGCCCTTCCCATCTTGATTGTCTTTCTCACTGGATGTCGTTGCAAAGTCTAGGGTCCTTCTTGCTTGCCCTTGGAATCTTTTTCTTATGTTTAGAACTCCGGTTATTTTCTTCGTCTTCTTCTTTTTCTCTTCAAACAGCAAGGTCTTCAACTCTTCTTGTCCTTTGGATAGAGTTAAGAACATCTGTTGAAACTATGCATTCTGAGCTTGGAGGTCCTTCACCGTTTGCTCGAGATCCATCTTACTGAAATAAACAGTAGAAAGATGAGGAGACTTGTTGCAAGAAACCTTCTTATGTTATGATGAATGGTAAATGCATATGCAATGATTTCAAGGATTTTAAAGATTCAAATTTGTTTTAGACAAAAAGGAAACACATGTTATATTAATGAGTTAAAGCTTGAGTACATAATTGCCTCTTTGGGAGAAATAATATAAAAACTCTAAGATAAAAAGGTTGTACGCATCCTCTTTGGTGCGATGTAGGCATTCAAGTTCCTCTCCTCATGAAGTTGCTTAGTGAGTTCCAAAACCTACTTCTCGCTTGCATAGAATTGGGCCTCAAAAGTATCTCTCTTCCCCTTGAGTTGTATCCAATCTCTTTGTAAGTCTTCAAGAGAGGTGGGCATGTCAGGATGTAGGATAGTGTATGGAACATCTCCTTCCATAACAGGTTCAATGATTACCGGGATAATGGAGGGATAAGGCATCATAAGACTTTGAGCACGAGTTTGTACCCATTTGAGGTAAGGCTCAAGAGGGATGGAATTATTATGCCCCAAATGTCTTGCTATCTACCTTGTTCAACATCCTCCAAGCTCGGATAAATCTCTGGCGAAGACCTTGATCGTCGTTCTCGTAGTCAAATACCAAACCTTGAATGAGAATCTCATGAGGGCCATCCCTTCAGGCGTAACCAAACCGTCTTAAGGCTAAGCAGGGGTTGTAGGTAATGCCTCCCCTAGTGCCAAGTAAAGGGACATTAGGGAATTCTCCATAACGGTCGACAATAGTAACATTATCTATAGATCGGGAACACCAATGGATGTCTGAATGTTTGAGCGTCATTAACCTTTGTGACCACCTTGAACCTTGCTAGTTCTTTAATATAATTTGGGGAAGATGAAAAATAAACCATCTTTCCAAAAGAGGAGTACAACACATAAGGACACCTCTTTTCCTGATTGTGCGAGTGTGAAAATAATGTAGGATGTCCCCTAGCAAAGTAGGTATCGGGTTGCGGGATATGAAGATTTTGACGGTGTTCACATCTATAAGTTGGTCAGGATTTGGAAACAAAACCATCCCATAGATGAGGAGAGCCACAATTTCCTCAAAGGCTTGCAAATCCAAAGAGTTCTAACAATTTTGGGCTTTCTCGAACAAGAACTTTGCTAGGAAACCTTTAACACCACTCCTTGTTTCCCAATGAGTTGTGATATCAGATGAGTGCAAGTGTAGAGCTTGAGCAATATCTTCTGGCTTTGGGTCTCTTTCCGTACCGTTTAAAGGTAGTTAATTGAGAATGGGAATCCTCAAAAGTCGAGAGAATTCTTCCAAAGTAGGCACAAGTTGATAATCGAGAAAGATGAAGCAATGGTATAAAGGATCAAAGAACTGAAAGAGCACCTTCATAATGTCTTCATCAGTGTTGGAAGTGACCAAGTTAAGTAGGCGACCATGTCTCTCGGTGAATGGAGAATTTTCTGGAATCCTTGAAGCTAGCTCCTTAAGTTGTGGAGGGATCCTTACAAGATTGACTTGGATAGTTTTCCTGCGAATAGAATCCATGTCCTACAAAACAAGAACAAAGATAAATCCCAAAATCCTTGAAATGGTTAGTGAATGTGTATGATGTTATGATATTCACGATGTTATGTACAAGTATGTATACACAAACAAAGCACACAAGTCCTTAGGTTTAGGCTTGCATGGAGTCTCATAGGTAAGTACCCTCTTGAAGTTTAGTTGGCTCAAACTTGTCCTAGTAATAGTAACCGGGTTCTAAGGAGCTCAATATCACTGGTTTGTTTTCTTGGTCATTGTTTCAGCACATGCCTCTTTAATGGCGACCAAAATATCCTAAAAAACCAAACCTCAATGAGTGTAGTATCGAGTATCTACCAACTTAGGACTGCACCAAAGCCGGTCATCTCACTACGTCCTAAAGGCCAAGTTGGTCAAGTAAAGGTTCTAAAAGTTCATTAGTGCTTCATGACATCACTCACCGGCCCCGTATTCTCCTTGATTAACTCAAGGGCTACCGGTACCCACAAATATGTCGCACTAACGTAGCTATTGCTTAGACCATGTCGGTATACCCCACACAGTTCCACAACGTATTGCTACTTACCTATAAGGTATCCCAAATTCAGGTAGAGGATTCAAACCCAAACAAGGAACCATAATGTAAAGCAAACAAGTCAAACAATGAAAGCAATTAGATGTGATCTAACCCTAAGGTAACCCCACTTTTAGAAAACTCCCCAGCAGAGTCGCCAGTTCTGTGATACGGTGGGAGAACTGACTTGAAGGTTTTGCGTTTGATCGCAAATGTTGCAGTTAGCAAGAGTCGCCACCGACTTTTCTTTTATCCAAAAGGAAAGGTGAAAAATCACATGAAAGACCTTTGAGATTATTTCTTGAGTTTGGGGGGTAGATTATGAAAAGGGAAGGTATTAGCACCCTTTTCATCCATGGTTTTCCATGGGCTCTTTGTTACTTACTAGATCACTTGCTTTTGTTTGAAATTGTGCTTGGTGTGGTTTTTGAAAGTATTTTTTAAAGAGGCCATTGTTTAGGCAAACTTTGTAATGATTCTCGTTCGTAAGAATGTATATAAAGTGTTTGATCTTTTGAAAATGTTTTCAAGTTTGTAAGATGTTTGAAAGTGTAGGTGTTTATTTTGAAAATAGCAAGGATGTTTGTTTTGAAATAGAGCAAGTAATTAGGAGCATTCTACCTACTTAAAAGTCTTTCTTGTTCATTTTATTTTCCTTTGACATTGTTATCTTACCATTGATTTGGTAAATAACCCTATCTTTGGATGTAAACGGGACGGGCGTGGGTCATCGTATAACCATGATTAGCAATATTGCCAGGTACCTTAGCATTCTCTTTTAGGGACTAAGATCATTTGAAAGGCAACATAGATAGCGTCATCGAGGGACTATGATCTTGTATTTACTTGTTTTTGCTAAGATACCTCACATGCGTAATATGGCCATTTTGTAAAGGCAACTAAGTGGATTTACCCTAGGGGTGCTTGTGTGCAAGTGTATTGTTTTCATGCTTGATTTTGTCTTGAATTATGGTTTTCTAAGTATTGGTTTTAATCTTTCCATACAAACCCTAATTACTAGCATTTATATATAAAAGCGATAAATTGCAGAATTTAAAGTTACCGCGCTATTACAATACTTGTGGGAGGGAGGTGTAAAAATCATAAATGGGGATGGCATAAAAATAGACCTAATTAATCTATTACAACCATATTGAAATGGTATAAATGTGCAAGAAATTAAATGAATATAAAGTACAAAAATGAACAAATGTACAAGAATATAAATAGGAAGAAAATAGATATTTTTGTTTGGGTTTTTTTAGGAAAAGGGAGTTTGTTTTAACCTAATTAATTAAAAGAAAATAATTAATTAAAATAATAAAAGTAAATCTAATTTTACTAGGAAAAGAAATTAATAAAACCCTAATTCATTAATTGATAAGAAACTAAGTTTATAAGAAAAGTATTTTTGGTATTTTTGTCTTGAAAATAAATTATAGTATTATAAAATATTTTTGGCCCTTTTTTATATTAAAATAATATATTTTAATTGGTGTAAAAGAAAATAAATAATAACCTAGCTTTAATTAAATTTACAAGAATAATTAGTAAAATAAATAAAACACGGTTAAATAAAATAAATTGTTTTGTGAGAAAAATAAATAAACTAAGTCAAAATATAAATCTACTATTTTTTATATTTTTTGTGATTTTTTATTATTAGAAAAATAATTAAGAAAATTAATAAAAAATGAAAATAAGAAAAGAAAATAAAAACTGGGCCAGGGGTGTGAAAATGAAACAGGGGGGTTAGCCAGCAAAAACAAAAACAATAAAGGCCCAAGGAGGCCCAGCGCCTGCAAAAAAAAGGGTTAGAATTGCAAAAAAATGTGAAAAAAACAAAAGGGTACCACTGGGTCTCGAACCCAGGTCCCAAAGGTTACAGGCGCGCGCTTCTACCACTGGGGTGGCTATACATCCGTTAACATAAGTAAAATAATAAATATATGATACAAAACGCTCCCTGATTTACACTTCATCTTCAACCTCCAGCCAGACCAACTGTAACTTGTTCATTTCTCAACAAAAATAAAAACTATAAACATGAAACTTGTAGCAAATTTCCTCACGGTTTCATAAATGTAAGGCATTAAAACTATAGATCATAGATAAGCATGGATTTCATTGGCCCTAATCTGAACCCTAAAAATCTCAGAAACTTCAATCTTAAAACTCTCTAAGCTCAAGCAAAATTAATGGAAACTATGGACATGGTTAGCTTTAGGGAAATGATATCTACATGTTTTATTCACAAATGAATCATTGATGATGCCTGTATGAAAAGTTCAAAGTTAGAAAACATACCTTGCAAGAGGGTATCGGGTTTGAAGTTTGAGCAACTTTCAATGAGTTTCAATGATTGGGTTAGCTTCCTCAAGTTCCCAGGAAGTTAATGGGATGCTTAGCTTGAGCTGAAAGTACCTGAGGAGTTCTGGAGAAGTCCAAGTGCAAAGCTCTGTTTTTGAAAATGGAGGATGGTGTTAATGGTGTTACAGTTCTTTAGCAGGGTGTGGGATCAATTCTAAATGATGTTTAGAAGCTTTAGGAACCAAAAGGCTTGAAAACGCACGAGGGAGTTATGAGTTTCAAGTTTTTGGTCAGTTTATGTGAAAATGGAGGTATGACATGTGATTCTGAGTTCTAGGTGTTTTCAGGGCTTAAGAATTCATGTATTTTGTGGCAAATGGTTTGTATATCTATAAGCAAAAGTATTCGAGTGGTTTGGACAATCAAAAGTACAAGTTTTCAGCTAATTGCTAGGTTACTTGATTTTGAAGAAAAGTGGGAAACCAAGTTTCAATGTGAGGTACAAGCATGGGCTGGGTGATTGTAAGTGTCTAAACCATTTCTTATGAGTTATAGGACTTATATGATCAGAAGAGAACAAGTGCAAGGCTCAAGAACAAGTTTTGTATAAAAAAGCACTTTATCAAAATGACAATGTACACTTTCTTCCCAAAATGGATATAAAGCATGTCCATGCATTGAATGCTTGAAATGAGACCTCTATCAGCTGTGAAAGCAATTAATTATGGAGTTCCTAACAAGTTTGATGCCTGAAAAGTAGAGTTTATGCAACATAACTTTGAATTTGAATTTTGTTCATCACAAAAATGCCTTGTAATTCAAGTGACAAAACCCTAACTTCATCTCTTTGATTCTCCCTACTCAAAAATGATCTCAAGGAGTTCTTGGACATTTTGGAAATATTTCAATATGATCTACAACCCATATTTAAATTGCTTTTAAATATTACCCTTGGAACTATGTGAAAAAGTTCCATGAAGTTGGGTCAAAATCCTGACCAAATTAGGGCAAAATTTCACTAAGTGTTTTGTTTCATGACCACATGTTCTTAAAATTATAACTTGAGATCCAAGCACTTTTGGAAGAAGTTGTGTGAAGAAAAGTTGTAGATTTCATGGAGATATACAAATTTCATGTTGGAAGTTTCTTTTGAATCTACTTTCATTATGGTGAAAATTTTGCTCAAATTTATGAAAAAACATGAAATTTTCAACACTTAGAAAAATTTCTAAGTTTAGAAATTTTAACTTTTCAAAATGAAATTTTGAATTTGGGATTTCTTGATGAATTTTTTTCATATTTTGACATGTTTTGATGAATTGTGATTTTTGACATTTGAATTTGAACAAAAAGTCAAAGTTTGACTTTTCAGTATACAGTTGACTTTTGATCAGTTGACTGAAAATTCATCTATCAATCCTTTGAACTTGAGTAATGTTTTGAGCCATGTTATTAGGTCAAAATGATGCAATTGGACTCTTGAGATCATGCCTTAAACCAATTGATCATTTTCTAGGTCAAAAATCAGATATTGCCCTTTCCCAATCAAAACCCTAATTTTGACCATTTTGCCCTTTTGGAGATTTGATCAAATTTCTTGGGGAATTATGGACCAAACTTGATCAAATAATACATATGAGTTTAAAATGTTGATGTGGATAAAAAATTATGAGTTTTGACTGTAAATTGGCCATAGTTGACTTTTCCCCAATAAAGCTGCTTTCTATGTCAACTGCTCAATTGACTGAGCAAAAGTGTGATCTAAAGCTTAAAACTTGACATGAGTGATCTTGAGGGTCCATAATGATACATGAAAGTCATATGAAGCATTGAAAGTTCAAAAATACTTGTGCAAATTCAAACCCTAATTTTGGTCATCAGTGCTTAAGGAGGTGTCTTGAGCTGATCAACCCTAGTGCAGTCTTGAGCCCAAGGAGATCTTGTGAGCAAATTCTTGATAAGTGAGACGAAATTTTTTTGGGTACAACACCTTCTTACTTGTCTGGGGAGGATAAAGTTGACTGATATCTGGTCCAGTTTTCGTAGTAAATCTCTAGGGATAATGGTGACTTCATTGGGGAGAGGAATTCTGTCGGTGATTCATAGATATCTGAGGAATGGGCTCAAGTTGGGTAGACTGTAATCTGTTGGGGAAATAAAACCTGTTGGGGAAATAAACCCTATTTACAGAAAAATACTTTGCTGAAGAAACACCCTTGCTGAAGAAATGAGTAATGCCAAAGAGAAGAAATCTACAGGGGGTCTTATAGTTTTGGAGGAATAAACTTAGCTGGGGAAGAGAACTCCCATGAACTGTACTGATTGGAACTCCATAGGTTGGTGATATCATCGGGAAGAAGATCATATTCTTTTATCCACTAGAGCAATCTGTCGGGGAAATTGTGGGGAATGTATCTTCATTGAAGATGAATTATTAAAGATTACTATATGGGGATGATCTCATGGAAGTGGCTATGTGGGGATTTAAGGACAACTTGGATGTCGCCCTAACTCCTAGAGTCTTGATTAAATGCTTATTTATGTTCTTATGCATATATTTGTTAATAGTTAATCGTGTTCATATGCATATGTTCATTCAATTTTAGACATTGGACATTTTTGCAAACAAAACAGAAAAACAAAAAACAAAAAGTTTGATTTTTAGGGTGTATTTGTATTGATAATTTGCCTATAAGCAGGCGATTTTGTACAAAGAGACATAAATCCTAGTAAGAGGAAATTTCCACGAAATGAAAAGAGTACAAAGTGAAAACAAAAAACATATAGCTATGTGGAAATGATCTCGTTGGGTTCCAACTCCGCTATTGCCCCTATGTCTTTGAACATCTCATCCCTTGCTATGGGAAGAAGTTGATTGAAATGATCTGTATCATTTGAACTTTTGACTTTTGTAATAAAGCTTGTAGTTAGTGATCCAATGGGACATAGTCGTATGCTTTTAATCCCTAAATTTTTCCTGGACAGCCCTTACGGGTTTTCAGTCCACCAGTATACCCTTTTTTGCCCAAGCCGCCTTTTCAGGTTTTCAACTTGCCGAGTGTACAATATTTTATATATATCCCTAATTTTTCCCGAACCCTTTTGGTTCGCCGAGATGCCCTTATTTTTGCCTAGGCTAGTCAACCTAACGGGTCATTTTCATGCGTAGTATTTTTTAGGAAAAATACTCTTTTTAGTCCCTTAACTTTACCTCTGGGTCCATTCTGGTCCCTTATCTCTAAAAAGTTCCAAAGTGGTCCTTTAATTGTTCAAAAAGGACCACAATAGTCCTTTCCGTCCAAAAGGCACAAACGAACATTTGTTTTGTATGCGTGGCAGTTGATGTGGAATCCTGTTTTCATCTTCTTCGTTCTCCTCTTGCAGGATGCGTCGTATTTTCATCTTCTTTGTTCATCTTCTTCGCACATTTATTTCTCTTCTACCCCATACTCCCCCAAATTCTAGGGTTCAACAAATTTATTCCCCTTATGATTCTGTAATTGCTTGAGGAAAATGAAGTAATCTTCGTACGATTCGAAGGGCTGTAGAGATGGTAATTTGCAATGGAAACCCATATATGGCTGTGGAGACACGACCGCTCTTCGAAGGGCTTCAACTCTCACGAATTTTGGGAAGCAATTCTGGGGTTGTCGTCATTATAAGGTAAGAAAGAAATTAAATGGCTTATTCATATTATTTTTTCTGATCTATCCAAATTTAGACTGACACAAGGTTCATGTGAAGTTGGATGTGGATACTTTCAATAGTTCTATGATGATGTTGTGGATGAGAAAGAGCAGTTTATAAAGAAGCAAAATAGTAGGTTGGAGAAGATTCAAAATGACCTTGATGCAGCAAAAATGGAGATACTGTCCTTAAAGGAACAAAAGGATGGACTAAAACAAAAGATAAGAGGGTTACAAATTGAAATGAAGAAAATGACGAATTCTGGAAAAAAAATGAAAAAGAATGTTTTGTATGTTGTTAATTTTTGTCATTTGGGTGATGTTGTAAATTACAGTATCGTTTTTAATATCATTTGAAATGAAGATGATGTTGTTAATTAATGAATTTGTATATTCTATTTGTATAATTTTGTTATGAATTTTGGAACTAGTGTAAATTCCAGTATGCAACTGTATGAAACTAACGTAAATTCTAGTATGAAACTGGTTTAATTTTGGAACTGTATTTTTGATGAATTTTGTAAACAATACATAATTTTGAGTCAATGCATGTTAGCATGAGTCGACTCATGTTAGTTATGTAACATATAATGAGTCGATACATGTTGTTATGAGTGGATGCAAGAAGATATTACAACATATTACAGAGCCAACCATTTTACATGACTCGATGCATAACACGTATGTGTCGACACATACTGAATTGAACTTTTTATTTTTGAAGACAAAACGTGTTATGATTCGATGCATGATGTTATGTATTGATGCATAAAAGTTAAAAAATGTTTTCCAGGGACATCAACATATCACGTGTCGATGCATGAAGTTATGTATTGATGCATAAAGGTTGAAGGTTGTATTCCAGGGGCATCAATATGTTATGAGTCGATGCATAAATTGGATGTGTCGACTCATACTGAAGCATAATCGTTTTTATGATTCTTTGCTTAAGTATGTGTCGATGCAAAGCTGTTTGTGTCGAATCATAATAGTGTTTTATGTGTAAAACACATTCTTAACTCATTTTAAACATGTTATACTATATTTTTTACAATGCACACATGTAGGTAAAGCATTTTTAACATTCATTGATTATTTCACATATATTTTCTATCATTCAAAACCAATTATATGAAGGGGTTGCTCACAATAAATTTGAATGAAGTCAACAACAATACATAAGGTGGTGGATACCACTAATATTCATAAATTTCATGTTCAAAAAACCTGATATTATAGGTCCAAAAACACTACTATTATAGATCCAAAAACCATACTTTACATGTCCAAGAAACCTGATATCACAGGTCCAAAACAACAGTAGACAGTACAGGTCCAAAATAGCTTAACTAGAGTTAACATAAAATAACAGAACCATTACATAAAAGACATTAATATAAGGTTGAAAATGTGAAAAACACAAGAAGGGGGGTTGAATTGTTAAAACTTGAAATCAAATGCAGACAACACGTTATTTTTATCCTGGTTCGTTTGATCTCAAACTACTCCAGTCCACCCATCAAGGTGATTTCGCCTCTCTCCAACGAGGTCTTAATCCACTATATTCAACTGAATACAAAACTGCTTTAACAACTGCTAAAGCCTTCTTGAGTCTAACCACAAACAGGTTTATCCTAAGGAAATTCTTTTACAGATAAATGAACAAATATGTGTGTTTGATGTTTTCTGGAAAACTATATATCACACCTGTGATAATACACAAAATTAAGCTTGAATAAAAACTAGATTGCTAGAGCTATAGAGTAAGCGCTTGAGAGCTGTAGCAAACTGTATGAGTGAGGCGAAGATGATTGGCTTATGCGTATGTGCGTGAAAGAGTATTGTCGAGTATTAGCCATTTCTTTTCTCACTGATTTGTTTAAATATCCTTGGAATAGATACGTTGCTGTCCATAATTCCATTTCAATGCTCATAACATTCTTTCCATTTTGAGAAGATCTTTGTCTTGGAATAATGCCGTTGGTAATTAATCTTCCTTGAATGCAGTAACGTTGACACTTCAGAATGTTGTGCTTAATGAAAGTCAGAGCGTTCTTGGCTTTAGCTTATTCTGGCGCTTCTGAATGCTGATGACATAGTTAGGATCTTGATCAGAGTCAGAGTATGTTAAGCGCAGATTCTGTTCATCAGGCTTCAGCGTAGCACATGTACTGATCTTCTGATGCTGATGTTGATACTGATGTTATGATGCTGATTCCATCAGAGTTTCTTGTAAATACACAATATAATTTTAAGTAGCATCTATGTCTTATATAAAACTCATAATTCATTTAATCTTGTATTTTGTTATCATCAAAACTCTAACTGAGGGTTGTAGAATCAAACTATGTTCTAACAATCTCCCCCTTTTTGATGATGACAAAAACTAGATTTTTTCAATTAAAATAAAATGATGAAAGTGTCACAGTTTAAGGATAGAGAGGAAACGGTATCAGAGATAATCAGAAAATGAGTAAAAGGTATCAGAGCTAAGAGGGTAAGTAATAAAAGGTATCAGAGTAATGATGAGAAAAACTCCCCCTGAGTTGAATATTTCCCTTTGATTCCTTGAGATCTTGAGCATCGAAACTTTACTTGAACTTTCTTTGAGCATCAGAGTGTTACTTCATCAGAGTCTTGTACCTGTAAGCTTTTCAGAACATCAAGTATATAATGATGTTAGAATGTTTGAGACTTTTGTCTCAGTAAACCGTTATTGAAAAATATCATTCTTTCTCCCCCTTTTTGTCAGTTATCAAAAAGCATAAATAATCAGAGTTTAAAATGATCAGATCAAATCACGTTTGTATTAAAACAGAAGCAATGATAGTTTAGAACAAGTAGAAATATTACAGACAAACATGTAAAGAAAACAGGGAAAACATAAGAAAAAATCTAAGAAGAAGGAGGAAGTCGTGTGAGTGGTGTGAATGGTGTTTAAATAGATTTCGAAAAAGTTTTTTTGAAAACATAAACGCTTAAGAGAGAGAAATAAATCATGATTAATAGCATTTAATGATAGGTGATTTTAGGGGATTTCAGAAAGATACTTAAACAGTTACCAGTGACATGTGTCTCAATGCATCCAATCAGCGCTTTTCCTTTTCAGAAGCGTGAACGCGTGTTCAGCCTCAGGAAACAGCTGATGACTGGATGACACTTGTTTTCTTGAGTGAACAACACATCTATCCTTGAACTGAAGCGCTCAGATCTTCATGGATAGATTCTGATGCAATCTGCATTTCTAAAATTCTGAAAGAGGATTGATCAGAAGTTCACATAGAAATAAAAATAATTCTGAAGGTTAATATATAAAATTAAAACAGTTTTATTCTGGACAGAGCTTCATGCTGAAATGATTCAGAATGAAGTTGAACATATCTTCAGAAAGTGGTTTTGTAAAGATATCAGCCCATTGATGGTCTGTATCAATAAATTTTAAGGTTAAGATTCCTTTCTGAATATAGTCCCTAATAAAATGATGTTTTATTTCTATATGCTTAGCCCTAGAATGCAAAATTAGATTTCTACTTAAGCAAATAGAAGAGGTGTTATCACAGAGGATAGGAATGTTACTCTCATATATCTGGAAGTCCTCAAGTTGACTTTTCATCCAGAGCATTTGTGTGCTGCATCCGGCTGCTGCTATGTATTCAGCTTCTGCTGTTGATAGAGCAATGGTGGATGTCTTTTGCTGGACCAAGAGATCAAATTTTCTCCCAGAAACTGGCAGCTTCCAGAAGTGCTTTTACGCTCTACTCTGTCTCCAGCAAAGTCAGCATCACAGTAACCTACTAAGCTGTAATCACTAGATTTTCTATAAAACAGACCCAGATTAGTAGTACCTTTCAGATACTTGAAAATTCGCTTAACAGCTGTTAAGTGAGATTCTCTAGGATCTGATTGGAATCTTGCACAAATGCATACACTGAATAAAATATCAGGCCTTGAAGCTGTAAGATAAAGAAGAGAACCAATCATACCTCTGTAGACCTTTTGTTCTACCTTTTTGCTTACCTCTTCTCTTTCCAGAATGCATGTGGGATGCATTAGAATCTTTGATGGCTTACATTCTGAGAGATCAAATTTCTTCAGAAGTTCTCTGACATATTTGTTCTGATGAATGTAAGTTCCTTCTGGGGTTTGATTGATCTGAATGCCCAGAAAGAATTTCAGTTCCCCCATTAGGCTCATCTCAAATTCTGCCTGCATACACTTAGCAAATTTTCTTCCCAGAGAGGGTTTAGTAGATCCAAATATTATATCATCAACATAAATCTGGCAGACTAAAATGTCATTCTTAACTGTCTTACAGAATAAGGTTGTGTCCACCTTCCCTCTGGTGAATTCCTTTTCTAACAGGAAGTTACTTAGTCTTTCATACCAAGCTCTGGGAGCTTGTTTCAGACCATACAGTGACTTCTTTAGTTTGAAAACATATTCTGGATTTTTTGAACTTTCAAAACCAGGGGGTTGGTGCACATATACCTCTTCTTCTATATAGCCATTTAAGAATGCACTCTTAACATCCATCTGATACAGAGTGATGCCTTTATTAAAAACAAAAGAAATTAAAAGTCTGATAGATTCTAACCTGGCGACTGGAGCAAAGGTTTCTGTATAGTCTATCCCCTCTTGCTGACTATAACCTTGTGCTACCAATCGTGCCTTGTTTCTGATGACTTCACCTTGTTCATTCAGTTTGTTTCTGAACACCCATTTTGTTCCAATGACGTTGAATCCTTTTGGTTTAGGAACTAGATCCCATACGTCATTTCTTGTGAATTGATTCAGCTCCTCTTGCATTGCTAGAATCTAGTCATTGTCCATAAGTGCTTCATCAATTGAGGATGGTTCAATCAGAGAAACAAGTCCCATGAGGGATTCTTCAGAGTTTCTGAAGCTGGCTCTTGTTCTGATTGGATCTTCCTTTCTTCCTAAGATAGTTTCTTCAGGGTGATCCACGGTGCTTCTGGATGGTCTTTTCTGAGGTGGATCAACAGAAGATGCTGGATTGCTTGTAGTGCCTCTTTCTGATGTTGAGGGAGTGTCTCTGTTAAGAGCTTCTGATGACTTGTCTTCAGTACCTGTGAATTCAACTTCCATACCTGCAAGTAATTCATTCTGCTTTGACTTTTGAGAGTCAAGCTTATCATCAAAACGAACACTGATTGATTCTTCCACAATCTGTGTTTCTGTATTGTATACTCTGTACCCTCTTGAGCGTTCAGAGTATCCTAACATAATACACTTCTGTGCTTTAGAGTCAAACTTGTTCAAATAATTCTTAGTATTCAAAATAAAACAAGTACATCTAAATGGATGAAAATATGAAATGTTGGGCTTTCTGTTCTTCCACAATTCATATGGAGTCTTTTCCAGAATGGGTCTTATGGAGATTCTATTCTAAATGTAGCATGCTGTGTTTATTGCCTCTGCCCAGAAGATCTTAGCAACGTTAGTCTCGTTGATCATGGTTCTGGCCATTTCTTGCAATGTTCTGTTCTTTCATTCTACAACTCCATTCTGCTGGGGAGTTCTAGGACAAGAGAAATCATGCAGAATGCCTTTGTCATTAAAGAATGATTCAAAATCTTTGTTTTCAAACTCTCCACCATGATCACTTCTGACTTTGATGATTCTAAGATCCTTTTCATTTTGAACTTGGTTACAGAAGGTAACAAACACAGAGTGTGACTCGTCCTTGTGTCTTAAGAACTTTACCCATGTCCATCTGCTATAGTCATCTATGATTACTAACCCATACTTCTTGCCACTAACTGAAGCAGTTTTAACTGGTCCAAATAAATCAATGTGCAGAAGTTCTAATGGCTTGGAGGTGGAAACAACGTTTTTAGATTTGAAAGCTGGTTTTGCAAACTTGCCTTTCTGACATGCTTCACACAGAGCATCTGAATTGAACTTCAGGTTAGGAAGTCCTCTGACCATATTGAGTTTGTTAATCTGAGATATTCTTCTTATACTAACATGCCCCAATCTTCTGTGCCAGATCCATTGCTCGTTGTTAACAGACAGAAGACACTTTACATTCTGACTTTTCAGTTCAGAAAGTTTTATTTTGTAAATGTTGTTTCTCCTCTTTCCATTAAATATGATAGTCCCATCTTTCTGACTAACAGCTTTACATTAATTTTGATTAAAGATTATATCATAACCGTTATCACTTAATTGACTTATGGATAACAGGTTATGCATTAATCCATCTACTAATAAAACATTACTTATAGAGGGAAGATTTCCGTTACCTACTGTTCCAGAGCCAATGATCTTTCCCCTCTGATTGCCTCCAAAGCCTACATGGCCTCCAGGCTTAAGTTCCAGGCTTTGGAACATATGCCTTCTTCCCGTCATGTGTCGTGAGCAGCCAGAGTCCAGGTACCATGAATGGTGTTTTTGCTTTGCTGCTAAAGATATCTGCAACATGTATTATTTTATCCTTAGGTACCCATATTTTCTTGGGTCCTGATTTGTTAGTTTTACCAAAACTCTGGTTGAATTTTGGTTTGACAGAATAATTACTACTGGTATATTTAATGTCGTGTGTGTGCCCATATACAAAGTGTGAATTAAGAGGAGTTTGTTTAATAACTAAATCCATGGCATTCTTTGGTGTAGGTACCTTACCTTGGTATCCTATTCCTTTTCTGCCATTTCTGCTAACTCCATAGATCATTGAAGCCATTTTGCTTCTATCTATGCTTTTAGCAAGGAACTTCTGAAAGTTGTGATCATACTCCTTGATGATCTCATCAGCACTACTGGGAGTTTCAGGGATTGTTTCCTTCTGAGAGTTTTGTAAAAGATTTTCTAATTTTGAAATTTTATTTCTCAACTCAGAATTCTCCAATTTAAGACTCTCAGATTTATCAGAGTCAGAAGCAAGATTCCTTTTCAGGTTTCTGAATTTGACTCTGATCTGCTGATAACTTTCCAGAATCTCATTAAGGCTTTCAGCAAGTTCAGCCTAGTAAAATTAATAGCAAAGTCAGGAAATACCTCTTCTGTGTCTGATTCAGAGTCTGATTCAGAAGCTTCACTGTCTTCTGATATGTTTGCCATGAGAGCTACGTTTGCTCTTTCATTGTCTGATTCTGAGTCAGCTTCAGATGTGTCAGAGTCATCCCAGGTAGCCATGAGACTTTTCTTCTTTTCCTTGCCAAACTTCTTTCTGGGATTTTCCTTCTGAAGCTTTGGGCAATCACTCTTGTAGTGTCCTTGCTCGTTACATTCATAACAAATGATGTCTTTGTTGTTTGGCTTTCTGCTTCCTGAAGAGCCTTCGGATCTTCTGTGTCCAGAGGAGGATTCTGACCTTCTGTATCTGGAGGAAGATTCGTTCTGATTCTCAGATCTTCTAGGATTCCTGAAATTTCTTTGCCTCTGCTTCCATAGTTGGTTCACCCTTCTGGAGAGGAGAGACAGTTCATCTTCTTCTGATGAGGACCCATCAGAGGTTTCTTCAACAACCTGCAAAACTTTGGAGTCAGATTTTCTGTTAGATTTCAAAGCTAATGGCTTACCTTGCTTTTGAGGTTCATCAGCTTCTAGCTCTATCTCGTGACTTCTGAGGGAGATGACAAGTTCCTCCAGAGTGATTTTGTTGAGATCTTTAGCTAGCTTCAGCGCTGTGACCATTGGCCTCCACTGTTTTGGCAAGCTTTTGATGATCTTCTTAACATGATCAACAGTTGAATACCCTTTGTCCAAAACTTTGAGACCAGCAACCAGAATCTGAAATCTTGAGAACATTGTTTCAATAGATTCACTTTCTTCCATCTTGAATGCCTCATACTTCTGAATGAGCGCAAGAGCTTTAGTTTCTTTAACTTGAAGGTTGCCTTCATGCGTCATTCTCAGAGAGTCAAACATATTCTTTGCAGTGTCTCTGTTTGATATCTTTTCATATTCAGAGTAAGAGATAGCACTGAGAAGAATTGTTTTGGCCTTGTGATGGTTTTTGAAATCACGCTTTTGTTGATCAGACATTACTTTCCTGTCAATCTTCTGACCACTTGCGTTCACAGGGTGCGTGTATCCATCAGTTACCATATCCCACATATCAGCATCATGGGCTAGAAAGAAGCTTTCAATTCTGTCTTTCCAGTAATCAAAGTTCTCTCCATCAAAGACTGGAGGTTTGCCACTGAATCTGTCTCTTTCTTCATTGTTGTCATTGTTGATGTTTTGATGTGGTCCTGCCATTGTGTTTTTCTAACGCTGGATCTTGTACTGACACGGTTAAGTGTTATGAACTCAGAACCAGGCGCTCTGATGACAATTGAAGATGTGAAAAACACAAGGGGGGTTGAATTGTTAAAACTTGAAATCAAATGCAGACAACACGTTATTTTTATCCTGGTTCGTTTGATCTTAAACTACTCCAGTCCACCCGTCAAGGTGATTTCGCCTCTCTCCAATGATGTCTTAATCCACTATATTCAACTGAATACAAAACTGCTTTAACAACTGCTAAAGGCTTCTTGAGTCTAACCACAGACCGATTTATCTCAAGGAAATTCTTTTACAGATAAATGAACAAATATGTGTCTTTGATGTTTTCTGGAAAACTATATATCACACCTGTGATAATACACAAAATTAAGCTTGAATAAAAACTAGATTGCTAGAGCTATGGAGTAAGCGCTTGAGAGCTGTAGCAAACTGTATGAGTGAGGACGAAGATGATTGGCTTATGCGTATGTGCGTGAAAGAGTATTGTCGAGTATTAGCCATTTCTTTTCTCACTGATTTGTTTAAATATACTTGGAATAGATACATTGTTGTCCATAATTCCATTTCAATGCTCATAACATTCTTTCCATTTTGAGAAGATCTTTGTCTTGGAATAACGCTGTTGGTAATTAATCTGCCTTGAATGCAGTAACATTGACACTTCAGAATGTTCTGCTTAATGAAAGTCAGAGCGTTCTTGGCTTTAGCTTATTCTGGCGCTTCTGAGTGCTGATGACATAGTTAGGATCTTGATCAGAGTCAGAGTATGTTAAGCGCAGATTCTGTTCATCAGGCTTCAGCGTAGCACATGTACTAATCTTCTGATGCTGATGTTGATACTGATGTTCTGATGCTGATTCCATCAGAGTTTCCTGTAAATACACAACATAATTTTAAGTAGCATCTATGTCTTATATAAAACTCATAATTCATTTAATCTTGTATTTTGTTATCATCAAAACTCTAACTGAGGGTTGTAGAATCAAACTATGTTCTAACAAAGGTTTCCATTTTGTTGCGGCTCTCTTAACATGTGTCGTCCTTCTTATTGTTGGACCTACACCAGTTTTAGATGCATTTAACCTAGTTGTTGGACCTACAACAGTTTTAGATGCATTCAACCTAGTTGTTGGACCAGGTGGGACAAAAGGTGCATTTGGCCTTCTAACTTGCAACTTTTTAGATTTGGGATTCACTTTCTTGGATGATTGAGAAGCAGGTGGCTGGGATGCGTGAGCTTGCTGGGATTCCTGAGTTGGTTTGGATGCGTGAGCTTGCTGGGATGCCTGAGCTGGTTGGGATGCTTGAGCTGGCTGAGATGCTTGAGCTGGCTGGGATGCTTGAGCTGGCTGAGATGCTTGAGTTGGCTCTAGCTGAGATGCTTAAGTTGGCTGAGACGCTTGAGTTGGTTGGGATGCTTGTGCTAGCTGAGATGCTTGTGCTGGCTGAGATGCTTGACTAGTAGATGGTACCTTGCAAGTTAGCTTGTTGTGTCATGCTTTCTTACACCTGCTACACTTTATAATGAATTTTGTACTTCTCATCTTTTTATCAGAACCATCTATCTCACCTTGCTCTAAATTCCTCCTTTTTTTGGCTTGCCAGACATTTTCTTAAATTTGGGGGGCAGAATATCAGGATACTCTGTTCTCATCCACAGGTTTGAGCCATTAACATGATATATTACAGGTTTGTACACTTGCATATATCTTGCTTTCCTGTAGTAATCAGGAATGTAGTCATCAATCTTGTGGTTCCTACTTTTGATTGCTGCAAGTGAATGAACACAAGGCAGGCCTGTTAGCTCCCATCTTCTGCATGAACAATACTTTTCCTTCAGGTTGACTGTGATTTTTTCACCCGAGTTTTCCAGATGCCTCACTTCAAATATATGCTCATCAGACATCCTAACATATAAATATACATTCCAAATATAAATACACTTCAAATATACGCACTTTAAATAAATTTTTTTAAAGCAATTTACCTGATAAGCCACATGTTTGTGTATGAACTTATTTTTTCAACCTTCTTCATAATGTTAGGCAACACTTCAGCATCTTCCAATTTCTCAAACCTCATCTTGTTTGTAGCCCATATTTCCATGATGTATATCCTAATTTCCTCCACCATGGTTATCAAAGAGTTGGCCCTAGACTCAAGGATAACACTGTTAAATGTTTCTGACATATTATTGAGAACAACATCACACTTTTTATCAGTCTTGAAGTATGATCTGCTCCAAAACCTTGGAGGGGTGCTAATCATGTGTTTGTATGCTTCTCCATTGAGATCTTTCATTACTTTCATCTCTCTTTCACAAGCTTGGTAGTAAGCCGAGTTTGCAGATTTCCATATTATTTACTTTAGTTTTTTTCCTGGATACCTCTTCCTGAAGTTATTGTAGAGATGCCTAACACAGAACAATTGTTCAACTCTAGGTAGTAGTTCTTCCATTGCAGGCAATAATCCCTAAGTCATCAAAAATGTAACATGAGAATTTGTAACATGAAATACCTATCAATAAAAAATTAAAAACAGAGCCATACCTTTTGTTGATCAGAGATAAAAGTGTATGTGATACACTCTTCTCTTCCACCAATATCATCAATAAGAAGCTCTAAGAACCATGTCTAGCTATCCTTGTTCTCACTCTCCACCACTGCATATGCTATTGGTAGCATTTGTTCATTGGGATCTCTGCCTATGGCTGCAAGTATTTGACCCCCAAAAAGGCCTATCAAAAAACATCCATCAAGTCCAATGAAATGTCTGCTTAACTTAAAGCTTTCCTTACAATCTGCCAAGCATATGTATATCCTTTTTAAATGTAATTTCTGAACACCACCTTCTTGTGCAGGTTCGACATTCACTTTTACAGTTGACCCTGGGTTAGCTCTTAATAACTCATGTGCATAGTCATATATCCTTGCATAATTCCATAGGAACGACCCATCAATCATGTCTCTGGCTGCAAACCTAGCCCTTATGGCCTTGGTTTTGTTGACCCCCACATTCCAATTCTTCTGTACCTTCTCCTTAATGTCCTTGATTTTCATTCTAGGGTTGGTTTTAAGTGAATTTTGCAACCTCTTGCTCAACCATTTAGTCTTCATTAACTTCACATTATAGTCTCTACTGCAACTATAATTGTCTACTACCTTTATTAGTTGCCAAGAATCCTCATTAGACAATTTAGCACAATAGGACTCCCATTCACATCCTTCCTTACACCTAACCCTAATCTTGGTCTTGTCATTTTTAATGAACTTTAAATTTCTGCCAGATTGGACTGCATAAGAGGTAATGGCTTCCTTGAAAGTTTCTGCTGTACTAAAGTAGGTTCCCACTTCTCATTTGTAATTTCCCATATCCTTTTGAAGCTTGAAAACTGGATACTTCTTTCTCCTAACTCTACAGCTACCATCACTATCACAGCCACTTCCTAGATCATCACTTTCATTATCACTTCCTTTTCTATCTTCTTTATTTGCTTCACACTTTTCTTTACCTTTTTTTCTTTCCATGTGTTCATAGTTAATTAGGTTACCCTCTTCCTCTTCCAAATCAGTGTCATACTCATCAGAGTCATCATCAAATACTACCTCTGTTGCACTATCATAGTTGAAGGTGCTATCATCAGAACTATCATCATCATCAGTCAGTATAACAACATCATCAACCTCACCAGCCCTTGTTGCACCCAAAAATTTACCCTCTTGATTCAGGCTTATGTTCCATCATAAACATCATATTGCATTGCATTCATACATTGCGATGGGATCAAAGTATTGTGGTTATCAAGTTTTCCTCAAGACTTTGAAGATTGATTGTGTTGACAAGTTGCTCAAGTAGAGCCTTATCATCTAAGCCTCTGGATCTTTCAATCTAAAAGGTATCACATATCTCAAGATATCTTATCCATCTCATTGGGTCATCAAAAGAATGAATATTTTGTTAATTATAAGGAGGATCACATCTTTTTGGTTCATTAGTCAAAATTGGAGTTTTGGTTGATCAAGGCTATTAATGAATGTGCAAGTATTTATTTTAAAGCTACAACACCTCATTAACATTTGAAATATCTTTGTACAAGGAATTGGCTAAGATATCCATAGGATTTGAAGTCTTGAGAGATGATTCATCATTCTCCTAAGGTGTTGGACAAAACTAGGGTTTGGGATTCCATCAGGATTTCTTGAGAATTTTGAGATGAAACTTTGTACATGGACTCTATATATTTATAAGGTCATATGTTTGATGTCTTGATCATCAATTTTGAAGAGAAGTGGATCAATTGATTCAAAGGGGAAAAATGGTCATTTTGGCCAGAATCAGTCAAAGTCAAAGTTGACCAAGTGAACTTTTGGTCAACCATTAATTCAAGGGTGTACTTTTCATTTTTCAAGCCCATTTTAATCATTGGATCAAGTAGATTAAGGTTTGGATTGAAACTTGTTCATGAAGAAATCCAAAAATTTTATAAATATGGAAAATGAGTATCAAACTTTGAAAATTCATATTTTATTCATATTTGATAAAAAAATTGCAAATGAAGTATGCTTGGAAATCTAAGAGGGAGCTCTTTCACATGATTCCATTTTTGAGAATAATGCATGAAGTGGTGGTAAGTTATGAAGCTTTAAAGTCACAAAATTATGGGTCATTTCTCAAAATTTGTGATTTTCATACCATACTTTGAAGGACTCAATGGAATCAAATGTGAGGCCAATTTCCACGAGGTTGAAGAGCATTGCGAGACCTTTCCAAAGAGTGCTCATTTGTGTCAAAATTCAAAAATATAAGCAAGTTATGGGCTTTGAAATTTTGAGGCATTTTATTGAGTTTTGGCCAAGCAAGCAAATGCAATTTCTTGAAAACTCAAGTTTCATCCATTCCTTTTATTTGTAATCAAGCCCATGACCAATTTGTGACATACTAAGGCCCATTACACGAACCATTTCGTGCCTCATGTGGTATTGTACTTGTTTGATTGAAAAAAAAATCATAAACATGCTCGATTTGGAAAATTCATCCATACTCTCTCATTTCAAATAATCACGACCTGGCCCTTTGAGGTTTTGTTTCTGAGGTCATTTGGCTCATGGAATGCAAAGAAAAGGAGAGAATGCACAAGCAAATTGCTGAGGCCCATGTGCACTCATTTTTTGGCCAAATTTTCCAATCAGGCCCTCTAACAACTTTGAGGACCAATTTCCTCTTCTAACCTTCTATACTTGCTCTATATAATGCCCTCTAAGCCTCATTTGCAAAGGGCACACTGATCACTAGAAGAAATCCAGATCTGAAGTTTTCTGCTCTTCTCTGAAGTTTTTGCAAATTCTGGAGATTCAACCGTGCATTCTTCAAATTCTTGGTGGAGACAACTTCAAGGAAGTGTGTAGATCAAAGTTGCAGGGTTTATTCTCATATGTAACCAGGGAATAGTGATTTCAGTTTCTACATTGAGGTGATTTTCTCAAACTTCAGTTTGCCTTTTTCAACTTGATTTGATGAATCAATTCATGTTTATGATGTTCTAGCTGGCCAGACTATAGGTCTAAGGTATTTGATTTTCTTGATTGGAGCTCAATCCTGGCTATGTGATTTTTATGCAACTTGTATATTCCATATTTTCAGCAACTTTGCTTGCGTGCTTCTTTTAGATCCCTGAATCTTTGAGAAATGTATGAACATCATGAGATAGATGATAGTTTCAGCTTTAAATTGCACTTTGATTTGTGGATTTTGGTTGAGAAATGAGCGCGCGTGGTGGATATGAATATAGGTTTGTGACCTATTTTTTTGAACATGTTTTGATATGCTGGAGGTTGAAGATGAAGTGAGGTAGCGCGCCCTGATTGGATGATTTGAATTCTTAATGCGTTTTATATTATTTGATTTTTATTGATTTTTTCTGATTTCATTTTGTGATCAAAACACATTTAAAAATTCTAAAAAAATTACCATAGGCTGATATTAGTTTCTAGTGTTTTTATTAATTTTTCTGGAATTTTTAAAAATCGTTTGATTGGTGGAAAAATTTTTGTGCATTAATTAATTTTGTTTAATTAATTTTTACATACTTTTTTTTGTTATTTTTTGTTTTTGACCTTTCCTTTGTACAAAAATTATGTGAAAAATATTTTGGACACTTTGATTAGTCCTTCTTAGGACTATGAATTATATTTTAGAATTTTCTTTATTTTACTAGATTAATTAATTAATAGGTTTAAATTGATTCTTTTGTTTTTGTCAATTATTTTAGCCTTGCTCTTAATATGGGAAAATTCCACAAAAAATGTTTTAGACTCTTAAAATTATTTAGAATTTGATTATGAAATTTTTTTGGTATTTTTCCTATTTTTGATTAGAAATTTAATTTGAGAGTTTTATTTGATCTTTTTTGTTTCACAATTTTTGTTTTAATATTTTCCTTGATTCAAAAATTAATTAAAAAAAATAATAGAAGCTTTTTTTTAATCATGGTATTTGAATATAATTTTGATTTGATCCTCTTCTGATTTTTGGTTAGGGTTTACATTTTGTGATCTAAATAATGGTGTAATGGCCTATTTGTTGGTATTTGATTTTATTTTAATATTTTCCTTAATAAAAAAAAATATACAAAAAAATCAGAGATGTTTGCTTTTAATTATAATATTTGAATCTTAATTTTGGGTCTAATTTTCTTCTGAATTTTAATTAGAATTTTATTTTGAAAGGTAGGTGATTTGTTTAATTGATAAATTGTTTGAATTTGTTTTCTTTAACTTTTCTTTAATTGTAAAAATTGGAAAAAATAGGTATTCTGATCTCTTGAGTTTTCTCATGATTGGTGTATATTTGTTTTGAATTTTTTGAATTTTGATCTTACCTAATTAATATTTAGTATTAAAAGTCAAACAATTAGGGTTTTGTTGTTTATTGTGCAAGTTTCAATTTTAAAATCACTTTGCCCCGGTTTTTCAATGGGATTTGGATCTTGTTTGAGGTTCATAGATGGGTTGAGGATCAAAATATAATTTTTATTGGATGATTGGAATTGGTTTGATATTTTTCCATAAAATACTTTGAGAACTTGTCTAGTTTGCTAGTTTGGCCAACTAATTTTGAACTTTGAGCCTTATTTGATCCCCTCCTCAACTATTCATTAACTTAAGACTTGTTTTCTGAATTTTATACACTTCAAGGATGTTAAGATTTTTTTGTGTGATTTGTTGATCCTTGTTTCTACTTTTGATGTATTCTTGAAGTGAAGGTGACCAATTGAGTTTGCATTCTTTATTGCAACTTGTTCATTGGCCAATGAACTTATGTGAGGCCTGTAATTTGGACACCTAATAATCATGTTGTTTCTGTTTATTCACATAAACTCAAGTCAATTCATTTAATTTCCTCATAATTGAATGTTGATCCTTTTGATGCATGCTTTGTAACTTTTGTTTTCTTATTGATTTTTACTTTGAAACTTGAGCTTTTAGCTTGAGCTTGAGGTCATCAAGTGACCAATGATAATATGTAGAGAAATGAAACTTCAATGATAGTCTCATAAGGACTTGAGAATAATTGATCTCTAGTGCCGTAACCATTTTCATTCATATATGAATTTGATGTTCCTTCCTTTTCTCATTTTGAATCTTTGAGGTATATTGAATGCACTTGTGCAACATGTATTAGAATCAATATTCTAACCTTTTGATCATATCTTAATAATATGTTAGAAGTTTGATTTCAAATCTTTGAATGGTTTAAGCTCTCTAACTTTGGTTTGTTTAACTTTCTTTTAGTGGTAACTTGTGATCCAAACTTTGTGGTACATTTTTGTTAAATCCCTCTTCTATTATGCTTGTGAACCATAATGAAATATGTATGAATGGTTGAGTAGTGTTTGCTAATGACTTTCAAGGTCTTTAATTGTATCCTTCTCCAGCTCCTTTAATCCTTGATTGATATTTACTTGTCAATTCAACATGGTGATTAAAAGGAGCAACAATCTTTTAGCTTTGACCAAATTGTTGCCTATGCCTACTTGGTATTTCTCATGTCTAATTCTATGATATTTTCTATCATGTTTTCCCATTGCCTTTATTGTGTCATCATCCATCCCTTATGTGATTCATCATTTAATCTACAATAGCACTAATTTGTCTGTTGAATGTGCGAGGTACTCTGAGAAAAGTTTTCCATTATTGACTTGAGGCTGCAGTGTTCCACTTTATTTGTGGAACACAATTGGACATGCTTGAACCATTTTTATGCTTGGAACATTTGATAGTCTTTGCAGGATATATACGTGATTATGATTGTTGTACATCACTTGTGGGATATGCTTGTATTTAAAAGCCTCCGTGCTTACATTTTAATGGCATAATTTCTGACTTGATTTATCTACTGATGCTAGCTTGCTTGAAGTTCTCTAGGTTTATTTTTTCTTCTTGCTCAGTTGCTACGGATAATTATCCATTTGGTATTGCACTATTTCCTTTTTAATATTTCCGTTCTTTATTGCTTTCTATTGCATGATGGGACCTCTGTTGCTGATATATGTCAGGTGGCCCTCTGATTTCTTCAAAGACCTGTAACAGGCATTCTGCATTTTGTTTGTTATGTGTGTTGTGTTTGTGTCTACTTCCTTAATTGTTGATCGATGAGTCACTCAATTTAGAAATTGAGATCACGACTTCGCTCTTTCAGTGCATGTTCCCTATAGGATTGTTATTTATTTCCTGAATCATGGATCGATGAGTCACTCAATTTAGAAATTGAGATCACGACTTCGCTCTCAGTGCATGTTCCCTATAGGATTGTTATTGTTTTCTTTAATTATTGATCGATGAGTCACTCAATTTATTAATTGAGATCACGACTTCTCTCTCATTACCTGTTCCCCATAGGATAGTTTTGTTAGACTTTCTTAGGTATGCTAACTTAGATAGGATCTCTAGGTTTGCTATTTTGAGCATTCTGGTTTGTTTGCTTGATTTCATCTGTGTGTATATTTTGAGTTGGCACACCCTCACCATGCTCCTTTAGGATCACTCGTGCAGGTTTAGTTCTCGAGCTAGACATTAGGATAGGTAACCATGCATGATAACTTAGGGTAGAAAAGATTCCCTCTTTCATCCTCAACTTTAGGATCAACCATTGTATAATAATATTAGGGCTAGAGATTAGGATAATCTCCCTTAGTTGTTTTCTTTTTCTTTGCATATTGCATCTTAAAACTAAACCTTCTTCTTGGCAAATCATAAAACATCTTTAATAAACTTAAATCTTTATTCAAGGTAAAAGATACAAACCAATCTTATTTGTTTTTGCGCCTTTCGGCTTTGTTTTAAACCTTGTTAATGATGTTTTTCCATCCTTACCATGATGTTTTTCCATCCTTATCATGATGTTTTGCCATCCTTACCATGACGTTTTTCCATCCTTACAACTGATGTTTTGCCATCCTTACCATGATATTTTGTTATCTTTTCACCGATGTTTCACCATTACATACAAGTTTGCTATCCTACTTTGATTCTCAATATCATTGTTAGGTGTGATGTTTTATCATCTAGTTTATTGATGTTTCACCATCTTTGCCATGTTATATTCCTATCTCTTAGTCGATGTTTCGCCATCACACATGTTTGTAGCCAATGTTTTGCCATCGCACATGTTTGTTATCCTAATTTGATTTTCAATATCATTGTTAGGTGTAATGTTTTATCGTCTTGTCTGATATTTTGCTATCATGCTGGTGTTTTACCACCTTATCTGAGTTTGTGTTGCCATGCGATGTCTTGTCATCTCTTTTTCTATTTTATCATTATTGTTGACATTCTTATTGTTTGATGTTTTGCCATATTGATTGTTGCTTTTATCTTAATTAAAAAACACAAACCAACCAAAATATATGAGCCGAACTACGGCTTCTCTGATTCCTTAAAAGGGATACGTAGGCATTGGGGTAGGGCACGAGCGAGCACAACTTTTATTTTCCCTATATTATTTTCTCCTTTCTTTTGCATGCATTCCATGTACAACTTAGATATAGATTTTTACACACCCATTAGATTAGACAACAAGAGTGGATACCGTAGAGTACTACGAGCGTGTGGGGTGCTAATACCTTCCCCTCACGTAACAGACTCCCTTACCGATCTCTCGGTTGCAAGACTGTGATTTCACCTTCTTCAGATTTTCTCAATGTTTACCTTTACCCTCTCGGCGGGATAAAAGACGTTCGGTGGCGACTTCATTTATTTTTATTATCAGATGACGATTCGGCCAGGTTGTTTCATCCTTATGTCCAATATCATCACTTTCAACCTCATCAACCATTGACACATTATCATCAGTTCCTATTGCATGAACACCATCTTCTCTAATATCATCTTTCCCAAGACCATCCATGCTAACACGATCTTCCCTAACATCACCTACTCTAACACCATCTTCCCTTACATCAGTTTCATTCAACATCTCTTCAAGCGTAACTACTGCCTCATCAACTATCACATTAAGGGGTACCTCATGTAACACAACTTCAGTCTCATGGGCATAATCAGGCTTTGACAACGTGTGTTAAATAAAGACTTCAACATTGAGATGAACCCTATATAGATCAACAATCTCTAATGCCCCGTTGTCATCAACCAACATATTCATCCCAGCAGTAGGATCCCTATAATATATATTCTCTACATCTGCATAACCTAGCTCTTTAATAGCACCTATCAATTCAAAATAGCTCCACTTATCAACATCTACTCTCTAATCAGCAATCTCACCTCCTTCGTAAACACTCATATCCTCAGTAACAAATTCGCCACTATGGTGTATTGTAATGTTGAGATATTCATCCATTTTAGACTAGGTCCTAAATGAACAGGAAGATATTTGATTTCAGAAACATTAATGTCGAAAAACCCTAACTACGAAAATCATAGTTTTTCAAAAACTTACCTACGATGAGTAGTGTTGTGGTTGATTTCACATTCGCTTCGCTTCGATTGTAATGTTGTGGTCGGATTGTGCCTTTGCTTTGCTTGTAGCTTGTTCGCAGATTGGAGCTACCAACAATGGATGACCAAGGATTACCTTCTAAGTGTTGGAGATGTAATCTGATCCTTTAACACACGCAATGATATAACCATTTTTTAAAAATACTTTAATCCACCTGGACGAAAATGTAAACACATGCAATGCCACATATATTCCACATAATCTCTACCATTGACTTTGAATAACGGTCCAAACGAAAAGGATAAACGTGGTCCTTTTTGAATAATTAAAGGATCACATTGGAACTTTTTAGAGATAAGGGACCATAATGGACCCAGAGGTAAAGTTAAGGGACTAAAAAAAAATGGTATTTTGCCTATTTTTTTTAACTATGTCCATGTTCACAGGGTGCGGGAAATCTTCACCGTCCATGGTGGTTAGTATCATAGCACCTCCCGAAAATACTTTCTTGACAACAAATGGCCCTTCGTAGGTGGGAGTCCATTTTCCCCTGAGATCACCTTGTGGTAGAATGATGCGCTTTATTACCAAGTCACCAGTCAGATAAACCTGATTCTTGATTTTATTGGTGAATTCCTTGATCATACATTTCTGATACATCTGACCATGATAGACAACTGCAAGCCTCTTCTCGTCAATCAGATTCAACTGGTCTAGCCTGGTATGAATCCACTCATCTTCGTATAGGTATGCCTCTTTCATAATTCTCAGAGAGGGAATTTTAACTTCGACAGGTAGGGAAACTTTCATGCCATAGACCAGAGAGATGGGGTTGCCCCAGTTGATGTTCGCGCTGAAGGGTAATAGCCATGAAGAGAAAATGGTAACATCTCGTGCCAGTCTTTGTAAGTCACAACCATCTTCTGTATGATCTTCTTAATATTCTTGTTGGTGGCTTCCACTGCACCATTCATCTTTGGTCGATATGGAGAAGATTTATGGTGCTTGATCTTGAACTGCATGCAGAGTTTAGTGTTTATAGTGTTGTTGAGGTTAGTACCATTGTCTGTGATGATTCTCTCGGGGATGCCATATCGATAGATGAGGTTATGATTAATGAATCGAGCTACCAAATTCTTAGTGATAGAGGCGAATGAGGCTGCTTCAACCTATTTTGTGAAGTAGTCAATGGCGACGAGAATAAAGCGATTTCCGTTAGAAGCAGTAGGCTTTATTTCTCCAATCATATAAATGGCCCCTATTGTGAATGGCCAAGAAGAAGTCAAGACGTTTAAAGGTAATGGAGGCATGTGAACTTTATCAGCATAAATCTGGCACTTATACAAGTTCTCGAGTGGTGGTGGCAATCGGTTTCCACATTCGACCAAAAGTAACCCGCTATCAGAATCTTTTTCGCCATAGTATGCCCACTGGAGTGAGTACCAAAGATGCCTTCGTGCATATCTTCCATAATTTTATCTGCTTCCTTCTTGTTTACATAGTGAAGCAGAGTTGAATCATGATTATGCTTGTACAAAATTCCATTTCTCAAGAAGAATTTAGCCGAGAATCTCCGTAGGAATTTCTTTTCATTGATCGATGCCCCTTCAGGGTATTCTTGATCTTCAAGGTACCTTTTCACTTCATGAAACCAAGGTTTTTCTTCAACTCCGTCAGTATCAATTTCGTAGCAATGTACCGGTTCGTCGAATCTTTTAATGGCAATTCTGGGAGCCTCATTATCCTATCTGATCTTAAACATGGATGACATGATAGCTAATGCGTCCTCCAAATGATTCTCTTCTCTTGGGATTTGCTCAAAAGCAATCTCTTCAAAGTACGGAATCAAGGTTAGCACATGTTCTCGGTAAGGGATAAGATTCAGATGCTTTGCATCCCATTCTCCCTTGACCTGAGTGATTACCAAGGCTGGATCCCCATATACTCCCATGAATTTGATTCTCAGGTCAATAACATCTTTAATGCCTATGATGCACGCTTCATATTCAACCATATTATTGGTGGAGTCAAAGAAAAGTCTGGCAGTGAAGGGTGTATGACAATATTGAGAAGACATAATTACAACACCAATTCCGTTTCCAAGTGCTTTAGAAGCTTCTTCAAGAACCATAGTCCATCAGGATCATGACTCAGGTCCTTCATACAGTCCAGATTCTTCAAAATCTGTAATTAGCATGATGTTCACATCCGGGAATTCAAAGTTCATAGATTGGGAGTCATATACAACTTGATGCACCAAATCATCTGCCAGCACACTTCCTTTGATTGCCTTTTGAGTGGTGTACTGAATGTCGTATTTTGTTAAGACCATTTTCCATCATGCTATTCTTTCAGAGAGAGCTGGCTTCTCGAATATGTACTTGATGGGATCCATTTTAGAAATCAATAAAGTAGTATGGGTCAACATGTACTGTCTTAGTCGGTGAACATCCCATGCCAAAGCGCATCAAGTTCTCTCGAGCAGTGAATGTCTTGTTTCACATTCGGTAAATTTTTGCTAAGGTAGTATATTGCATGCTCTTTTCGACCAGACTCGTCATGCTGCCCCAGTACACACCCCATTGAGTTCTCTAGCACTGTTAGGTACATGATTAGAGGTTTTCCTTTAACTGGTGGCGTCAGAACCGGAGGTTCTTGTAAGTACTCCTTGATTTTATCAAAAGCTATTTGACAGTCGTCGTTTCATTTTACTACTTGATCTTTCTTCAGCAGCTTGAAGATTGGCTCACAGGTAGAACTTAAATGAGAAATGAATCGAGCAATGTAGTTTAGTCATCCTAAGAAACCTATGACCTCCTTCTCAGTACCGAGAGCTGACATTTATTGAATAACTTTAACCTTTGCAGGATCAACTTCAATACCTTTACCATTGACGACGAAACCCAGGAGTTTACCAGATCTCACCCCAAATGTGCACTTGTTTGGGTTTAACCTCAGTTTGTACTTCTTCATCCTTTCAAATAACTTATGCAGATGATCAAGATGTTCTTCTTCAGTCTATGACCTTGCTATCATGTCGTCAACATAGAATTCTATCTCGTGATGAATCATGTCATGAAATAAAGCTACCATGTCATGCTGATAAGTTGACCCAACGTTCTTCAACCCAAAAGGCATGAACTTGTAACAGAAAGTGCCCCACTGTGTGACGAAGGTTGTTTTCTCGATGTCTTCAAGCGCCATCTTGGTCTTACTATAACCCGAGAAACCATCCATGAAAGAGAATACCTTGTGCTGAGTGGTGTTGTAGACCAAGACATCAATATGTGGAAGCTAGAAGTCATCTTTGGGGCTCGCCCTGTTCAGATCCCTGTAGTCTACACACATACACACATTTCTGTCTTTCTTTGGTACCGGAACAACATTAGTAACCCATTGAGGATACAACATCACTGCTAAGAACCCTACATTGAATTGTTTCATAACCTCAACTTTGATCTTCTCTGACATCTCGAGACGCATGCGACGGACCTTCATCTTAATTAGAGAACAACCCTGTTTCATTGGAAGACGGTGAACCACAATATCAGTATCGGGCCCTGGCATATCTTCATATGACCAAGCAAATACCTCAACATAGTCGTGCAACATTTGAATCAATCTGTTCTTGACACTTACCTCTAAATTGGCGCTTATCTTGACCTCTTTTCTTCTGCCCTGGTACCCAAATTTTCAACTTTGAATGGCTCTTCATGTGGTTGGATATCCTTTTCTTCTTGTATTAAGAGTCTGGCAAGTTCTCCAGGTATTTCACAATCTTATTCACCTTCGTACTTGACTTGGTAGATTGGATTTTCAAAGTCATAAGCAGCAATAGAAGAATTGTTATCAACGAGATCCTGAGTGGATGTGGATCTGCAATGAAGTGTGTGGGCGTGTGTAAGAACATATAGCTATTTTAAAGTGCAATAAAGTAAAATAAAGACAGAGAGTGCAAAATTTGAATGCAAAACATCCAATGTTTTCATTAAATGAAAATATGACATATGAAATGACAACTCTTAACAAATGGATCATTATGCCCCGGGTAAAACACAAGGTTTAAAGTCATTGTTTTAAAAGAAATTACATAACCAAACTTCTTAAAGAAATAAAAAAATAAATAGTTATTACTCCTGACCAAAGGAGATAGAGATAATGTCTTCTGCTTTCCAATTGTTGAGTCCATCACCAATGGTAGGGAATATCTAGCTATCGAAGTCACAATCACTGTCAGCATCCTCTATAGCGTTGACTCCTTTATTTCTGACACGGAATGGAGGTCTTCCAGATCGAGCGCAACGAATAACCCTTTTACCCTCAGCAGTAAAGCCCAAACCAAACTTATCAGATTTGTAGGGGATATCAGGAAGCTGACCCCAAATTGTACAACCACCGTCTTCTATAGTAGCTTTCGAATCCTTCAAGGAAGCCATTTTATGTGGAACCCTAGTAGTATTTGGAATGTCAGAAACATCTTTAAAAGTAGCATGGGAAATCACTTCAAAGGTTTGTCACAGGCTCTCGATAAATTCTCTGTCCATCTCCACGTATCAGAATGAATTCAGGTGGCTGACCATGTACTCCTCTTCTTCGTAGATAGTAACAATCTTCCCTTTCATAGGATATTTTAATTTCTGGTGTAAGGTGGAGGTAACAACGCCTGCCCCATGGATCCAGGGGTGACCCAATAGACAAGAATAAGCTGGTCGGATGTCCATCACATAGAAGATGGATTCAAAGATTTATGATCCCACTTTGATAGGAAGGTTCACTTCTCCATGTACCATTATTTTGGATCCGTCAAATGCCTGAACTATAATGTCGTCGGACATCAACATAACCCCTTCACAATCCAGTCTATCGAGAGCGCCCTTTGGCAGGACATTCAGGGAAGAGCCATTATCAACTAACACATGAGCCAATGTAGTTCCCCTGTATTTAATGGAGACATGCATGGCCCTATTATGGTTTCTCTCCTCCGGAGTCAAGTCAGCATCAGAGAAGCCTAATCCATTATTAGTTGTTAAGATAGCAATATAACTTCCAAATTGATCGGCGGAAATCTCTTATGGTACATGAGCAATCTTCAAAAATTTCATTAAAGCTCGCTGTAATACGACAGGAGAACTGCCTTAGGTGTTTTATGTTTTATAGCAATTGTTGTGGATATCAAGAGCCGCCACCGGCTTTTCTTTTATCCAATAAAGGAAAGGGTGAAAAGAACAGGAAAGACCTTTTGAGAATTTTTCTTGAGTTCGGGGGGTAGGTTATGAAAAGGGAAGCTGTTAGCACCCTTTTCATATGTAGTTATCTATGGGCTCCTAGTTGCTAGCTCACTTTGAAATGCTTTGTAAAAATGTGTTTGTGTGAGTTTGAAAGTATTTTTGAAAAGTGCCTTTGTTTAGGAGAACTTTGTAATGTTTTTTTTCGTTTCAACAAAAACATATACAAAACGTTGACTTTTGAAAATATTTCATGAAGGTGTTTGGTGTGTTTGAAAGATGTTTTATTTTGAAATGTTTGTGAGCAAGCAACTACGAATGTTTTACCTACTCAAAAGAAGTTTTTGTACGTTTCATCCTTCTTTAGATAATGTTATCTTACCATTAGTTAGTAAGAAACCATATCATTAGATGTGAAGGGACATACGTGGGTCGTTGTACAATCATAGAATGCAACATTGTAGGATACCTTAGAAATTTGTTATGAAGGACTAAGATTGTTTACCGAAAGCAACATCGAAGGGTCATCGAGGGACTACGATCTTATAATCGAGGGTCTTTACTAAAGTATCCCACGTTCGAGGGACATGACTATTTTATTCTAAGGCAACAAGTATGGGTTAACCCTTGAGGTGCAGGTGTGCAAAGTGTATTGTTTTCATGCCTTTTGTCTTGAATTAGGGTTGTCTATTTGTTTGATTTTAAATATTTCCATACAAACCCTAATTACTAGCAATAATATTGAAAGTGATAAATTGCAGAAATTTAAAGTCCTACGCTATTAAAACACTTTAGGGAATGGGGGTATAAATTAAAAATGGGGGATGTCAAGTAAATAAACCCTAACTATTACAAGGCTTTGATAATTACATTTATAATGTGCAAAAATAATAAAATGTGCAAGAAATATAGAGGAAAAAAATTGGAAAGAAAATAGTTTTTGTTTAAGGTTTTGACAGGTTTTAAAGTTGACCTAATTAAATTAATAAAAAGAAAGAAGTTAATTAATTAAATCCATAAATTCTAAGTTAATTTAATTTAAAAGAGTTAATTAAAAAAACCTAAGTCTAAATTAATTTTAAATAATTTTTAAGAAAGGAAATATTTTTTAGGGTTTTATGTTTGAAAGAAATTAAAATGAGAATAGAAACAAAAATTTATTCTAAGTATTTAATAAAATATATTTTTATATTTATTAATTAGAAATAATAATATTTAAAATTAAATAAGAGAAAATAAAATAAAAATATAAATTAAAAGTCAGGGGGGTTTTAAAAAGAGATTGAGAGGTTTGATAGAAAAAAAGTTTTTGTTTTGGGCCCAAACAATTTTTGTAATCAGCAATAAAAACAAAATAAAATAACAAAAGAATGTTGGGATGCGTGGTGTGAATTGATCAGGGTATATGAGAAAGTAAAGTGGAAAGGACCAAGAAGAACATGCCCAACGCGCATCAACAAAGAAACAAGGAAAAATGTTAGAAAACAAAATAAAAGGTGTCACTGGGGCTCGAACCCGGGACCCTTAGCATCAACGCCCTACGCGCGCTCCTCTTGCCACTGAGGTGGCTGTTTTATCCGATGTAAAGACAACTTGCATTAAATATAATAAAAAACAAGTCCATGACTGTACTTCATCTTCTTCCTCGCGCCAACCATAACTCTAACTTTCTCAACTCTCAACCATTTCAGAAATTATAAACATCAAACTTGTTAGAAATTTCACCATGATTTCAAATAAGTAAATAACTTAAGAAATGGATCAAAGATGAGCACGAATTTTAAATGGTACCAAATTTAACCTAATTTTTTTCCAGAAAGTTCAGACTCAAAATTCACACTGCACAGGCAACATAAATGAATTCTAAGGACATAATGAGTTTTAGGGCTATGATATCTACATTTTATCTTTTAAAATGGAAGCCAAATTATGCTTGTATGAAGAGTTATAATTTTAGAAAAATCACCTTGCAGATGGAGATCATGTTTTGAGTTAGAGCTCACTTCAAGGTGCTACAATGATCTGGTTAGCTTCCTTGAACTTCCAGGAAGCTATTCCAATAGTTACTTTGAGCTGAGAGTGCCTAAAATGTTCTAGAGAAGTCAAGGTGCAAGCTTCTGTTTTTGAAATTGGAGGATGGTAAAGATGAGTTACAGAAGTGTACCAGGTATTGGGATGGCTTCTATATATGTTATAGAAGCTTGGTGAATGAAAAGAATGGAAAATGCACAAGTGGTTTGTGAGATGGCTATAAAAAATGGCACAAAAGTGAGGTTTGAGAGAAATTCTGAGTTTGAGGGATTTTCAATGCTTGAGAACTCATGTCCTTAGTTGCAAAATAGTGTCTCAAGTTATAGGAGAAGGTTTGAAGGCTTAAGGTGGTCAGAATCACAAGATCATATGTTTATGGATTTTGACTTGTTTTTGAAGTAACTTGACAAACATTAATCCAATGTATAGTACAAGGCTTGTAGGGTGGCTAAGAGCTTTAAACATGTTGCTTCTGACTTTGTGTGTTGAGTGTATGCAGAGGGAACAAGTTAGAGGCTCCATACAAGTTGACTTTGTGATTAAAGTCACTTTTCCAAAATGGAAGTGTGAACTTACTTCCTTAAATGGCAAGATATATTGGACAATGCTTAAGTAAAGTGGTTCATAGCTCAAAAGCTTGTGTAATATTATGATTAGAGATAGATACAATAGTTAGAAGGCCTGCAAAGTGACATTGTACAACATGGCTTGGAATTTGGTTATGTGTTCTTCATAAAAATGACTTGAAAATCAAGAATGGATGCCTAACTTCTTACCTTTGATTCTCTTAGCTAAAGTATGATCTCTTCAAGTTCTTTGACATTTTGGAAAGCCTGGAACATCCTCTACAACTTTCATGTTTTCCATTTTTTCTAAATCAAATTGGAGCTATGTGAAAAATGGCCAAGAAGTTGGGACAAAAAATTTGCCTAAACTAGGTCAAAATTTCACTAAGTGTTTAAGAAAAAGTGCATGACTTCATGGGCCTATAACTCAAAATCTAAGTATTTTTTGGATATGAGCCCTATAATACCAAGTTGTAGATCTCATCAAGATATACAACTCTCATGTTGAAAGTTTCCTTTGAATCATCCTACATCTCTGTGAAAAATTGGCATGAAGTAGTGAAATTATCATGTACAAAAACACTTAGAAAAATTTCTATGTCTTGAAAAGTTTGAATTTTTAAATTGACTTTTGAATTTATTGATTTCTTGATGATAAAGAATCATATTTTTGAATTTCTTGATGAATCTTGACTTTTGAAACTCAATTTTGATTGAAAAGTCAAAGTTTGACTTTCTGTGTATCAGTTGACTTTTTCCTCAGTTGATCAAATTTAAACTATCAATCCATTAATCTTGAGAGATAAATTGAGTCATGTAATTAGGTCAAAATAATGTACTTGAATCCTTGAGATCATGTTTCAAATCAATAAGTCATGCATTAGGTCAAAAGTCTGGAATCAATCATTATAATAAAAAAACCCTAATTTTGACCATTTTTGCCCTTTTGGTGATTTGAACATTTTTCTTGGGAAATTATGGTCCAAACTTGATCAATTAGTGAATGTGAATTTAAAATGTTGATATCGATAAAAAAATCCTCATGTTTGATTGTAAGTTGACCAAAATTGACTTTTTACCCCATATAGTTAATTTTCAATCATCTGATCAATTGGCTGAGCAAAATTGTGATTTAAGACTTGAAACTTGACATGAGTATTCTTGGAAGTCTAAAATTATCCATGAAGGTCATTTGTGGAATTAGGTGTCCAATTTTCCTTGTGAAAATCAAAACCCTAATTTGAGGCATTAGTGTTTAGGAGGTGGTTTGACCTAGTCAACACATGTGCAAACTTGAGCCATTGAAGATCTTGTGAGAAATGCCGTGAGAAAAAAGAGGGGAAATTTTGGGGTACAACAGATGCCCCTGTTCAATATTCTTAAACCTGAAGAGTTAGATTGGCGGGTCCGTCATTCGTAACTTGAAGGTGAAAGATGATTGAACACTAGAGTGCCCAGAAATGTGCACTCGCACGAAATAATGCTGTTGGTTGATTGTGTCGGGAATGGGATTATATATTCCATTTGGAGAAGTGATAAAGAGTTATTGGATATGTTCTTATAGATGCCATCTAAAGTGACTGTTGGTAAGTATAAATCTTGATTGTGACTATTATTTTTACATATACTGGAAGGAATCTTGTGGCGACTACTACTTCAGTAGGTAATGAAGGAATCTGATGACTACTACTTTAACAGGTAATGAAGGAATCTCTGACGACTACTACTTCAACAGATAATAAAAGAATATCTGACGACTACTACTTCAACAGATAATGAAGGAATTTCTGACGACTACTACTTCAACAGGTAATGAAGGAATCTCTGACGACTACTACTTCAACAGGTAATGAAGGAATCTCTGACGACTACTACTTTAACATGTAATGAAGGAATCTCTAAAGACTACTACTTCAACAGGTAATGAAGGAATCTCTAACGACTACTACTTCAACAGGTAATGAAGGAATCTCTAACGACTACTACTTCAACATGTAATGAAGGAATCTCTGACGACTACTACTTCAACAAGTAATGAAGGAATCTCTGACGACTACCACTTCAACAGGTACCGGAAAGAATCCAAACTTGATTTTGTCTCAGAGAAGTTTACAGATAGTTGATGATATTCATCCATGGATTGATCTTTTCCTGAAAAGGTAAATAGTTAGTTGTATGCAATGCCATGATGTATGAAATGCATTTCTTAATGATGTTCTCAAAACAAATGAGATTATGCTATATGTTTCGTATGCATATGTCATGATGCATGAATGCTATTAAATTATATCCTTGTCTGGGAAAATAAATACCTGACTACTGCTGGGGAGTTACAAGACTACTACTTGAGATAAAGAGTATGTGTATCTTCAACCTTGTTGATAGTGCTTCTGCTGGGAATTCCTTTTTGCTGTTTGAGGAAATTATACAGGGAATGTTAGTTTCTGCTTAGGGAGTAGAATTCATGAACCTTAGTTGACCATTACTCTACTGGGGAATTTGATTCTTATATACCCTGACTGGGGATAAAAGAGATGATTAAACTTCCGATTTATCTGGGGAGGATGAAGTTAACTGTTATCTGGTCGGATTCTAGGCTTTGTAGTAACTTTCTGGAGATAGTATCAATTCTATTGAAGAAGAGGAGTTCTGTCAGTTGATTTGTAGTAGTTTGAGGAATAGACTTAGGTTGGGGAGACTGTGTTCCGTTGGGGAAATAAACCCTATCGAGGAAAGTATTTTGGCGACCTTATTGGGGAAGTGAACTCTTCTGGGGAAGCACTTTTACAAAGTTTCTTTTTTGGTTTTGGAAAACTCGGCTGGGGAAGAGAATTTCCAGGAGATATGCCGATTGGAACTCTGGATGTGGGGGTAATCTTATTGAAGTAACTCTGTGGGGATATCCCAAATACTTAAGCAAATGCTTATTACTGTTCTTGTGCATACATTTGGTTATAGTTAATCATGTTGATATGCATATGTTCATTCAATTTTAGTCATTGGACATTTTTGCACTCAAAACAGAAAAAAACAAAAGTTTGCACTTCAAAGTATATTTGTATTGAGGAAGTCGTCGAAAAAATGAAAAGAATACAAAGTGAAAACAAAAATTGTATAGCCATGTAGAAGTGATTTCATTGGGTTCCAACTCTGCTATTTCCCCTATGTCTTTGAACATCATCCCTTGCCGTCGAAAGAAGTTGATTGAATTGATCTTGTACCCTTTAAACTTTTGACCTTGGTAATAAAGCTGGTTGCAGTGATTCAACAGGACATAGTCATACGCTTTAATCCTTAACTTTTGTCTGGACTGCCCTTTCGGGTTTTCAGTCCACCAGGATACCCTTTTTTGCTCAAGCCTCCCTTTTAGGTTTTCGACTTGCCGGGTGTACAATATTTTGTATATATCCCTAATTTTTGCCTGAACCTTTTTAGTTCACCGGGATGCCCTTATTTTTTCCTAGGTATGTCAACCTAGCTGGTCATCCTTTATGTGTAGTATTTTTTGACTATGTCCATTTTCACATGATGCGGGAAATCTTCGCCGTCCATAGTGGTTAGCATTATAGCACCGCCATAAAATACTTTCTTGACAATAAATGGCCCTTCGTAAGTGGGAGTCCATTTGTTCCTGGGGTCTCCTTGTGGTAAAATGATGCACTTTATTACTAAGTCGCCAACCTGATATACCCGAGGTTTGATGTTCTTGTTGAATGCCTTGATCATACGCTTTTGATACATTTGACCATGGCAGACAGCAACCAATCTTTTTTCATCAATCAAATTCAACTGATCCAATCTAGTGTAGATCTATTCATCTTCTCCTAAGTCTTCTTCTTTCATAATTCTTAGAGAAGGAATATGAACTTCGACAGACAGGACGACTTCCATGCCATAGACTAATGAGAAAGGGGTTTCCCCAGTTGATGTTCGTGTCGAGGTACGGTAGCCATAAAGAGACAACTGTAGCATCTCATGCCAGTCTTTGTAGGTCACCACCATCTTTTGCACAATCTTCTTTATGTTCTTATTGGCAACTTCCACTCCACCATTCATCTTAGGTCTGTATGGAGAAGAGTTGTGATGCTTGATTTTGAATTGCATGCAGAGTTTAGTAATCATGGCATTGTTGAGGTTAGTTCCATTGTCGGTGATGATCCTTTCAGGGATGTTGTACCAATAGATGAGGTTATGCTTGATAAGACGTGCTACAACATTCTCGGTAACTGAGGTAAATGAAGTAGCTTCGACCTATTTGGTTAAGTAGTCAATGGCGACGAGGATGAAACAATGTCCATTAGAGGCAGTGGGCTTGATTTCTCCAATCATGTTAATGCCCCACATTGCAAATAGCCACGAAGCAGTCATGACGTTTAAAGGTATCAGAGGCACATAGACCTTGTTGGCATAGATTTGATATTTATGGCAAGTCCTCGAGTGGTGGTGACAATCAGTTTCCATTGTCGACCAATAGTAACCAGCCCTTAGAATATTTTTGGCCATAGTGTGTCCACTAGAGTGAGTCCCAAAGATACCCTCATGCATGTCCTCCATGATCTTCTCTACTTCCTTCTTGTCCATACAACAGAGCAAAGTAGAATCATGGTTGCGCTTGTACATGATCCCATTGCTTAGGAAAAACTTGGCTGAGAATCTCCATAGGAATTTCTTGTCGTTGATGGAAGCTCCTTCAGGATATTATTGTGCTTCAAGATACCTTCTTACTTCATGATACCAAGGCTTGTTCTCATCAGTGGCAATCTCATAACAGTGCGCCGGTTCATTAAATCTTTCGATTGTAATTCTATGAGCCTCGTTGTCCCAATTGACCTTGAACATAGACAACATTGTTGCTAAGGCATCTGCCAACTGATTTTCTTCCCTCAGAATATGTTCAAATGTGACCTCCTCGAAGTATGGGATCAGGTTTAGCACAAGATCTTTGTAGGGGATCAGATTTGGATGTTTAGTATCCCATTCTCCTTTAACTTGACTATTTACCAGGGCCGAATCTCTGTATACGCTTAAGTCTTTGATTATTAGGTTAATAGTAGCCTTAAGACCCAAGATGCATGCTTCATACTCAGCCATGTTATTCGTACAGTCGAAGCAAAGTCTGGCAGTGAAAGATGTATGGCAACCTTCGGGAGAAATGATCACATCACCGATTCCGTTACCCAAAGCATTGGATGCTCCATCAGAAACCATAGTCCATCTGCATCCTTGTTCAGGTCCTTCATACGGTCAGGGCTTTTCACAGTCAGTTATCAACATGATATTCTCGTCCGAGAATTTAAAGTTCATGGACTGGTAGTCATCTACAGCTTGATGCGCCAAATGATCCTCCAGCACACTTCCTTTGATTTCCTTTTGTGTAGTGTACTGGATATCATATTCAGTCAAAATCATTTTCCATCTAGCTACTCTTCCAGAGAGAGTTGGCTTCTCGAAGATATACTTGATGGGATCCATTTTAGAAATCAATAGAGTGGTGTGAGTCAACATATACTGTCTTAGCCAGCGAGCAGCCCATGCCAAAGTGCAACAAGTTTTCTCGAGCAGTGAATATCTTGTTTCACATTCGGTAAACTTTTTTGTAAGGTAGTATATTGCATGCTTTTTTCGGTCAGACTCGTCATGTTGGCCCAACACACACCCCATTGAATTCTATAATACTGTCAAATACATAATCAGAGGTCTTCCTTCAACTGGAGGCATCAGGATTGGAGGTTCTTATAAGTACTCCTTGATCTTATCAAAAGTTACTTGGCAGTCGTCGTTCCATCTGACTACTTGATCTTTCTTGAATAGTTTGAAGATTGGATTACAAGTAGCACTTAAGTGAGATATGAACTGGGAAATATAGTTGAGTCGACCCAAGAAACCCATGACCTCCTTCTTAGTACAGGGAGCTGGCATATCTTGTATGGATTTGACTTATGAGGGATCAACTTCAATACCTTTTCCATTGACGACAAACCCTAGGAGTTTTCCAGCCCTTACCCCGAAGGTGCATTTGTTGGGATTTAGCCTCAGGTTGTATTTCTTCACCCTTTCAAATAGCTTGTGTAAATGATCAAGGTGTTCTTCCACAGTTTGCAACCTTGCAACCATATCATCAACATACACTTCTATCTCATGATGGATCATGTCATGAAATAGAGCTACCATAGCCCGTTGATAGGTTGCGCCTGCATTCTTCAAACCGAACGACATGACCTTATAGCAGAAGGTGCCCCACTGTGTGACAAAGGTGGTTCTCTCCATGTCTTCGGGCGCCATTTTGATTTGATTCTAATCAGAGAAGCCATCCATGAAGGAGAACACTTTATGTTGAGCAGTGTTGTCAACCAAGACCTTAATATGCGGTAGTGGGAAATCATCCTTGGGGATTTCCCTATTCAAATCCTTGTAGTCTATGCACATACGAACTTTTCCATCTTTCTTCAGAACTGGGACCACATTTGCAACCCATTGGGGATATGATGTCACTTCCAGGAAACCTGCATTGAACTGTTTCATTACCTCAACTTTGATCTTCTCAGACATATCTGGCCGCATGCGACGAACCTTTTACTTGACCAGAGGACAAACTTCCTTTATTGGAAAACGATGAACTACGATATTAGTATCAAGCCTCGACATATCTTCATATGACCAAGTGAACACTTCAACATAGTCATGTAACATCTCGACCAATATTCTCTTGACACAGTCTTCCAAGTTGGCGCCAATGTTGACTTCTTTCTTGTCTACCTCAGTACCCAGGTTTATCACTTCAACTGGTTCCTTATGTGGTTGAATGGACTTTTTCTCTTGTATCAGAAGTCTGGCGAGTTCCCCAGGTATTTCACAATCTTCTTCACCTTCATCTTCGGCTTGATAGATTGGATTTTCAAAGTCATAGATGGTGTGATCGGTGGATCTAGAACTGACTGTTTAACGCTGGTTCGTGAAATGTCGCGGAAGCAAGAGTCGCCACCGTCTTTTATTTTCTCCAAATGGAAAGGACAAAAGCACATAAAAATTCCTTAGAGAGATTGCTCTCGGTTCGGGAGGTAGATTTATAGAAAGGGAAGGTGTTAGCACCCTTTCTATCCATGGTTATCCATGGGCTCTTAGATACTTGCTCATTTGTGTTTTCAAAATGGTTTATTTGCTTTTCAACTGTGGGTTTTTAAAAAAGTTTCTTTGAAAATTCCAGTTCGACTCTTGTATCAGTCCTCAAGAGTGTTTGAAAAATTTGCTTTCGAAAGCTTTTTGAAAAGGTGTCGGTGTGAAAAGTATTTTTGATTTGTTTTGAAATTAGAGCAAGTATCTAGAGTCGTCTACCTACCCTAAGGAATTCGTCTGTGTAAATGTCCTTAAAGCAGTGCCATCCCACCATTGAGAGGTAGGTAGCACCACCGTTGGAGGTATTCGGGTCAATTCGAGGTTCGGGACATGGTGATCACCAGAGCAATGGGAAGATACCCTAGAAGCTACCCTCATGTCAGGTTCCCGGATCTTGAGGACTTACTAAGACATCCTCACCTCGACGATCACCTTTCGAGGCAAGGCAACAATGAGGCGTACCCTAGGGGTGGTGTGTGATTTGTGTGTCAGATTCAGATATTTTGTCTTGTCATGTATGTGTGATCTACGCGTTTGTTTTTATTTAGACATTCATTCTTGCATGCAATTATTAGCAGTTAAAAAAGAGTTGCGAGAAATATAAAGTTCCTAAACTATTACAAAGGCGTGAGTCCACATCGCCAAATTAAATCCAGGACCCAATTTGACATAAAATAAAGATGCGAGAAATATAAATATTTAATTTACACGGCTTTGGGAGAATTACGTTAATATTATGAGAAAAGAAATAAATGCGCAAATTGGAATTATTAATTGAAAGCGAGGGCGTTGGACCCTTTTTAACGAAATTAAATTATTATTAACGAATTAATTAAAATAGAAAAAAAGGAAATTATCTTTGAGGGTTTTTGGTATTTATGATTTTTTATGTGAATTAAATGAAATTAAAATATTAGTTAACCCTAATTCTAGTTTTTTTTTATTTATTAAGAAAAGCGTTAAAATTTAACCTAAAATTGAACCTGATTGATTAATGCAATTTTTATTTACAAAAATAAACAATTAATTATTAATGATGAATATGGTGAAAAAAGGAAAAAAAGATAAGAATGCTTAAAACCCTAATTCTACCAATTTTTAAGTTTATTGAAAAATATCAAAATTGACCTAAATTTAAACCTAATTAATTAGTGAGATTTATTTACAAAAATAATATGAAATATATTTTATTTTTGGGACTTTCTGATTTTTATTATTTTTTTATATTAAGAAAATATTAGTTTAAAGAATTAAATAAAAGAAATAATTGAAACCAGCAAAATAAAAAAAAGATTGCAAAACCTTGGGGGGTTCTGTCCCCAATGGGAGGTCTACTTTAGCATTTGTTGGCCCAATGTTTAAGGCCTCAGTTGACCTTTCCTGGGAGCGTGCACACGCGTTGACCTGTGCCTATGATGCTCTTCAAATTATGGCCCTTTGACTGATCTCAGTAAGCACGTGGTAAGCCTGGATGTGGAGAGTATGGTGAACCCTTGTATTGAAACTGCACAGAAGCATTATTAGCAAAATAATATGGAATAGAAAGGGGGATCTGGGGTTCGAACCCAAGTCCCGGAGATTACCAATACACATGCCTGCCAACCGCGCTGCTATGCTTCTTTGTATGTTATATGAACAACAATTAATAAGAGATAAAACAAAAGTTAGTGGGACTTTAGCGCGAAAATTCAAATTGCTCAATCAGATGGTGCCACCTAATCTTCTTCTTCCTCGTTTGGATTTTCCTGAAACATAAAAAAGGGTTAGCGGGGGTTTTAAACCCCCCCCAAAATATGCCTTTTTCAAGAATAGCGAATAGCTCGTCTTGGGTCAGAAATTGGGCGCGATAGGATGGTTAGGTTCGTCCAAGCTTCCTCGTTTCAACCATGGCACTGAGATGTCTTGATTTTTCCATATATGTAAACGCCCAATTTCACAGTTTGGTAACCCTAATAATCGTCCATGGTGAAATCGCGTATGGGTGTGGAAAACTTAATTGAACAACACAGTTAGCTTCAGAATGATAAGAGCATTACAAAACAAGCATTAGAATTGAAAATTATGGCATGAATGATCAGATACGATTTAAGCAAAAAGTGAAACACTTGAACTGCCATATACCAATTCTGGGCGTTAGGGATGATGCTTTTGATTCAGAAACGTCCCTGGAGACTTTTGCAAGCTAATGGAATCAAAGTTTTCCTCTGAATCGTCCTCTAAGGCCACTTTCAGTTTTGGACTTTTTTTGATAAAATTGCAAGTTTGGTTCTTGAGATGGGGCACAACATTCATGTCCTTGGCATTAGGGTTATCATGTATATAAGTACTGGAATGATTAGGGTTAGGAATTGGATCAAAAAACCCCTTTGCATTGATGAAGAGATATTTGATTTTCATGGCAAATATTTTTCAATCTTTTTCACATGTTTTTGATGCCAATCATGTTCAATTACCTTGATTCTTTCCAAATCTGATCATGCACGAAATCTTGAGTGTATTTCATGCATAAAAAGATTTGAAAACTTAGGTTTGGTATTTTTCATATATTTTAATTAATTAAATGAATTATTAGCAATTAAAAATTCAAATAAATAGATAAAAATGATGAAAAACTTCCCTTTGGGCCAAATGGTCGTGCACATGCTTTGGGTGATGAATTTTGGAAGAAAATGAGGCCCATTAGCATTTTTAAGGCATTTGAAGCAAAGTTGACTTTTCAAAATACCCAAATATTTCCTAACTTCCACAAGGCATATCTTGCTCAATTTTTAAGATTTGCTCATGTTCTCTGACATTTTGGAAAGGTCTTGAAGTCCTCTAACCAATGTATTTGGTCCCATGTCATTTTGATTTACCAATCTCAAGTTATGGCCTTTGACTTAAAGTCCCTTTTTGTTGACTTTTGAAAATGACCTATAATGTTGAAATTGATAACTTTTTGTGAGAGCATTTCTTGGACTTGAAGTGTGAAGAGGAGTTGTAGGAAATGTCTTTCTCTTCAAAATGAGCTTTGGATGAAATTTTTCTGATAATCCATGTGGAAGTTATGCCTTGGTCAAGTTACAGTTGACTTTTTCAACTGTCCAAATATGGAAACTTTTGCATCTTGAGACTTTTTGATCCAAGCTTTGAGAATCATGATCAAGCATTGATCAAATGATGTTTGTGGCTTCAAAATGAGATGTTGACCAAAAATTTGAACTTTTGACTGTCAAATGACCATTTTGCCCCTGCAGTTGACTGTAGTGCAATTAGGGTTTTTGACTGTGCAATTTTGTGCCGTAAGTCTTAAAACTTGGTATGAGGATACTTGACAATGTTTATAAGCATGTAGGACTTGATTGGGCCCTTGGAAACTTCATTTTCTTTGTCAGAACCAAAACCCTAGTTTTTGACTGTTAGGAGGCCCTTGAACTGTGCAACCCTTGGGGAAATTTTGAAGCTGTGACTTGGCAATTCTTGAAGAATATGGGAGGGCAAATTTTGGGGTACAACAGTTGCCCCTGTTCAATCTTCTTAGACCTGAGGATGCAGATTGGCTGACATGCCTTTCGTAATCCGAAGGTGGAAGATGATTGAACACTAGAGTGCCCAGAAATTTGCACTCACATAATAGTAGTGATGGGGGGAATGGGCTTATAGATGCCATTTGGAGATTGGTGGATAGGATAATGGGCTTATAGATGCCATGCTAAGAGGTGATGGAAGGTGGATGGGCTTATAGATGCCATCTGGATGTTGATCGCGTAAGAGATTCCTTAGCGAGGACTTGCGTACCTGCAAAAAGAAAATGATTACCTGACCTGTTACAGGAGCTGGTCTTCAGATTCTTTGTATAGATGTGTCCTGACTAGTTACAGGAGCTGGATCTGGATCTTCAAAAGATGATGAATGAACCAGGGATGGTTACTAACTCAACAGGAACGCTGAGAGAACCTTGGGCGACTTCAACCTCAACAGCAACGCTGAGAGAATCTGGGGACGATTACTACCTCCGCAGTAACGGGGAGAGAACCATAGGCGACTTCAACCTCAACAGTAACGCTGAGGGAATCTTGGGCGACTTCAACCTCAACAGTAATCATTGAGAGAATCTTGGGCGACTTCAACCTCAACAGTATCATTGAGAGAATCTTGGATATCTTCTACTGAGTCTTCATCAGGAAAATCTGTTAGGGGTCGATTTAGCTGGACTAGAGAAGGCCTTGGACTGGATAAGAAACAGAAAAACCTTTGGGTCAATTTAACTGAACCGGTCTAGGTCTTGAAATCTTCAACTGGATAAGAAACAGGGAGATCTTAGGGTCGATCTGACTGAACCAGAGAAGGCCTTTGACTGGATAAGAAACAGAAAAATCTTAGGGTCGATTTAACTGAACCGGTCTAGGTCTTGAAATCTTCAACTGGATAAGAAACAGGGAGATCTTAGGGTCGATCTGACTGAACCAGAGAAGGCCTTGGACTGGATAAGAAACAGAAAAATCTTAGGGTCGATTTAACTGAACCGGTCTAGGTCTTGAAATCTTCAACTGGATAAGAAACAGGGAGATCTTAGGGTCGATCTGACTGAACCAGAGAAGGCCTTTGACTGGATAAGAAACAGAAAAATCTTAGGGTCGATTTAACTGAACTGGTCTAGGTCTTGAAATCTTCAACTGGATAAGAAACATGGAGATCTTAGGGTCGATCTGACTGAACCAGAGAAGGCCTTTGACTGGATAAGAAACAAAAAAATCTTAGGGTCGATTTAACTGAACCGGTCTAGGTCTTGAAATCTTCAACTGGATAAGAAACAGGGAGATCTTAGGGTCGATCTGACTGAACCAGAGAAGGCCTTTGACTGGATAAGAAACAGAAAAATCTTGGGGTCGATTTAACTGAACCGGTCTAGGTCTTGAAATATAGTTGAGAACTTAACTGAATCTTTCCTGAAAGGTAAAGGTCAGTCATATGCAACGCATGATATGGATCAAGCAATGATGTTCTCAACATAAATGAGATTTGTGAGATATGATGCGTAGATGCATGCTATAATGTATGAAAATATGATGTTTATGAATGTATCTTCTTGTCTTTTAGGAAAATAAAATCCTTGACGGGTGCCGGGAAGTCACTCCTGGGCTGATGTTGAAGAATAGATTTTTGCTTCCGCTGGGGATGATAGTTGCAAGAATACCGGTAGGAGAAGATAACTCCGTTGGGGAATAAACTTGGCGAATAGAATACTCTGCGGGGAGAAAATTACTCTAGCTGCCTTGCTGGGGAACAATACTCTGTGGGGAGAGAGGTACTGTGTTGAAATGTTGATGGTAACTTTGCTGGGGATACCATTGTTGTGTTGGAAGTGTTAATAGACTTCGCTGGGGATAAGAAGACTTCGTCGAGGACGATCTTTCCGTGGCTTTTGGCTGAGGATAACCCAGTTATATCCTGGTAAGGAAATAACTCTTTGAATAAAGCCGGGGGACGCGTTCGTGCTCTGCGGGGGTAAGCTTCCAGAATCTACTGGGGATAAGCTTACTGCTTGGGGAGATGGATTCCAACTTTCCTTGGGAACTAGATTGGACTCTCCTGGGGAGTTTTGAGATGTATCGGGGAAGTGACTCTGTTGAATGTTTGATACCGCCGGGGAACCATCTTTAGACCAAGACTGCCGGGGATGCTTGTTAAGAATGCATATATACTGCTGGGGAATGTTGAGATCTGCGGGAGGATACCCAACTTCCTTAAGTTTAATGAAAGCTTTGCCTGAGGAGAGTGTACTGACTTGCTGGCTCACTCTCTGGGGAATTGGGATGTACTGGTTATGTTCTTCAGCTGAACCTACCTTGGTACCTTGGAGGATAGAACAATTAGATCGCTTAGACAACTCTTTATTGCCCCTGTTTCTATGGGAGAAGACACCTGTGGGATGCTGATAGTTGTTGATGGAAAAACCTTCTTCTGGTAGGTAGGGGACAAGATGCCGGGACATAGTCGTACGCTTTGATCCCTAACTTTTGCCTGGACTGCCCTTTCGGGTTTTCAGTCCACCGGGATTCCCATTTTTGCCCAAGCCTCCTTTTCAGGTTTTCGGCTTGCCGGGTGTACAAATTTTTTTCATTTCATCCCTTCATTTTGCCCGAACCCTTTTGGTTCGCCGGGAAGCCCTTATTTTTGCCTAGGTGTGTCAACCTAGCGGGTCTTTGATTTCGCGTAGTATTTTTTCGACTATGTCCATGCTTTCAGAATGTAGGGAGTTGCCCCTGTTAGAAGTGTTTTGTCATGCCACCAGAAGGTGTTTGATCAGGCAAGATTCGTTGTTGGAATTCATGTCCAATGCCCCAAGCGACTCAGGCGGAGATTTGCCCCAGGCTATTTGGCCTTTGAGAGATTCTCCGAATCTTGATTGGATTGCCCCAGATGATGGACCATAATCATGTCATGCCCCTTGATTGGAAGTGCCTTTGTTCACTAGGCTTTCATCGTGCGAATTTCCCTGCTGTTCAAACAAATAATCATATGCAAACAAAGTTATGTTAAAAATGCAAAGCCTGTGTCTGTCTTGAAGATTTTGAAAATGCATTCTTTTTCATAAAACAAGTAAATGTTTGTAAACGTGATGTCAACTCCGTATTTACCGTAAGCCTTAAGGAGTCAGGATACCTTTCGTAACAGTATGCTTTCGAACTAACCCACGCTTCAGCTAGGACTTTTGAGGGTTATAACGTGGCCTGGTTCACGGTTTAAGAAACAAAGGATAAAGGCTCAAATTATTTGTACCCACCCGCTCTTTGTGATGTTCTTCAAACCTAAACTCAGTTGATCGTGCGTCAGACCTTGTTCGAGTCTTTGTCCTGATATACCAGTGATGGTCCAGATATTGATGATTTATTCTGAATAGGCAAACATTTTTTGTTTTTGTTGAGGGTTTGTAGGACCTCCTTTCTTTTTGATTTTTTTTGTTATCCCTTTCTTTTTTGCCTGAACTGTTTCCTTTTTTGGAATTACAGTCAGCGGGATGCCCCAGTTTTGTAAGTCTCCTTCATGGGTTTTGACTTAATGGGTTTTTTATTTTTTGAGATAATGACTGCCTTTCTTTATTGATTATTCGGAACCATCACTGTCTTTCTTTGTTTTGTAAGGACCTCTTTGGTGCCACTCGTTATGCACTTGGATCAACTGAGAGACTACCCTGCCCCAGGTTATGATTAAGGGTTTTAAATTTCGAAAAGAAAACTCCTACTTCTTTGGCTCAGAGGGGTTGACGAGGGATTATCATCCTTATAACTCCAGTGTTTAGGGATTGAAACAATGCCTGTACCTCATCAGTGGGGTCTGTTCAAAAGCATACTGTAGATTATGGTATCGTTTTCGTCATCCTCCCTCAAGAGGCTTAGAATTATTAATCGGGCGTTGATCATCAGAAAAAATATGAAAATAATTTGCATATAGTGAATACGAATATATTGCTTCAAAACAGACATATGCGATGCATTAATGAAATAACAACGTTTAATTATGAATAAATGTTTGAGCAAAAGAAAATTACAACTTGAACATTCGAATGAACAAAAGTTTTCTAGCCTCAGGGCTTGTCACTTCAAATGGTGAGCCTTGGAAGGATGGTAGAAAAATTCAGCCTGACCATCTTGTGTGAACTCCAATGCCCCTTCATCAATCAGGTCCTGGATCTTGTTCTTCAGAGCCCAACACTCATTTGTATCATGTCCTGGACAGGCAGAGTGGTAGGCACACCTCTTATTGGGATCATAGATAGGAGATGCTGTGTTGGGGTTCCGGGGATGATCCCTTAATGTGATCAGATTCAACTTCAATAGGCATTGTAAAGCTTGAAACAGTGACATGTTGAGCTGGGTGAATTGCCTCTTGGGCTTGTCTGGCTGACGCTGGTGAAGTTGCTGCTGAGTTTGTGACACTGGAGCCATTTGAGGAGCTCTCCCCTTATCTTGTCTCAAAGGTGGTTGAACGATGACTGGCTCTTTACCCTTAGATGTTTGCCCCAGTTGGTTATCCCGAAGCAGTCGGTTGATGAGAACTCCGAGCTCTTCTTGTCTTTGAGCTAAACCTTGAACGGCAGTCACCTGCCCCAGCATCTGGGCTTTCATTGCATCCATTTCATCTTGCAGGTGTTTCAGCCGTTCATCCTCAGCACTGTTCCTGACCAAAGTCTCCATGAGAAGTGTCCTTAGCTCCTCCTGCCCCTTGGATAGATTCAGGAGGATTTCCCCGAACCGAGTCTCTTGAGCAAGAAGGTCCTGGTTATCTTGTTGGGAAGCCATTGCTGAAATAAACAGCGAGAAAGGTAAGTGACCTACAACAAGGGTACCTGCAATGCAATGATATGTATGATATGCATGCAATGTTTTCAAGGACCTCGCAGGGTAAACAAGAAGATTGTTAGCATTTGAATTTGTAGCTTGATTGAAGGAATTCCATGTTGCTGAGAATCCTTCTTCAAGGGTCAAGGCTCACCATATCTAGTGGGTCATAGCCCCTGACCACCTTGGCTAGAGGAAAATAAATCCTCTTTGCCTCTTGCTAGATGTTTGATTTATCATGACCTGCATCAAAAACCCTTGAGATCCTATAAATGGGTTAAGATGTATGCAATGGTATGATGTTATGGTATGCATGGGGTAATGTAGGTAACCCTGTTATGAGTCCCAATTAAGGACTGCAAACCAAAACCTGCAAGAAACTCAGTACACTCTGTTATGAGTCCCAATTAAGGACTATAAACAAAACCTGCAAGAAACTTAGTAAACCTTGTTATGAGCCCCAATTAAGGACTATGGACAACACCTGCAAGTAGTTCATGTGTCAGATAACAAGCATGCAAATAGTCAAGTACGAAGGCACACAAGTCACACAAGACAGATCCTTAAAGTTTAGGCCATCATGAGGTCTAGGTATTACCCTCTTTCAGTTTGTTGGTTCATACCTGTCCTATCAAAGTAACCGGGTTCTTAAAGGATCCCAATATCATTGACTACCCTCAATCGGTCATAACTCCAGCGTCGCAATCTTTTCTTGCAGCCAGAACCATCACGAGAGTTTAGCCTCAATGGGCGTAGAATACTGCTACTATTCTAATGGCCAAGTTGTGTTATTTAAGGTTCTAAGGTTGTTGGTGCTTAATGACTCCTCAGGAGACCCATATTCTCCTCGTTTCAACACAAGGGATATCGGTACAGACCAAGGTGCCACACCAACGTAGCCACTGTTTCACCCGTGTCGGTCTACGCCGGACAGGTCCCTCACAGCTTATGCTACCTAAACAGGGTATCCCCAGATCCGGGTTAGGATCTATGTAACTCCCATGCAACCCACAATTTAAAGCAAGCAAATCAATACAATTGAAAACACAGTGATCTTAGTCCTAAGGTACACCTCACTTTAAGTAAAGTCCCCAGCAGAGTCGCCAGTTCTGTGATCGGTGGATCTGGAACTGACTGTTTAACGCTGGTTCGCGAAATGTCGCGGAAGCAAGAGTCGCCACCGTCTTTTATTTTCTCCAAATGGAAAGGACAAAAGCACAGAAAAATTCCTTAGAGAGATTGCTCTCGGTTCGGGAGGTAGATTTATAGAAAGGGAAGGTGTTAGCACCCTTTCTATCCATGGTTATCCATGGGCTCTTAGATACTTGCTCATTTGTGTTTTCAAAATGGTTTGTTTGCTTTTCAACTGTGGGTTTTTAAAAAAGTTTCTTTGAAAATTCCAGTTCGACTCTTGTATCAGTCCTCAAGAGTGTTTGAAAAATTTGCTTTCGAAAGCTTTTTGAAAAGGTGTCGGTGTGAAAAGTATTTTTGATTTGTTTTGAAATTAGAGCAAGTATCTAGAGTCGTCTACCTACCCTAAGGAATTCGTCTGTGTAAATGTCCTTAAAGCAGTGCCATCCCACCATTGAGAGGTAGGTAGCACCACCGTTGGAGGTATTCGGGTCAATTCGAGGTTCGGGACATGGTGATCACCAGAGCAATGGGAAGATACCCTAGAAGCTACCCTCATGCCAGGTTCCCGGATCATGAGGACTTACTAAGACATCCTCTACTCGACGATCACCTTTCGAGGCAAGGCAACAATGAGGCGTACCCTAGGGGTGGTGTGTGATTTGTGTGTCAGATTCAGATATTTTGTCTTGTCATGTATGGGTGATCTACGCGTTTGTTTTTATTTAGACATTCATTCTTGCATGCAATTATTAGCAGTTAAAAAAGAGTTGCGAGAAATATAAAGTTCCTAAACTATTACAAAGGCGCGGGTCCACATCGCCAAATTAAATCCAGGACCCGATTTGAAATAAAATAAAGATGCGAGAAATATAAATATTTAATTTACACGGCTTTGGGAGAATTACATTAATATTATGAGAAAAGAAATAAATGCGCGAATTGGAATTATTAATTGAAAGCGAGGGCGTTGGACCCTTTTTAACGAAATTAAATTATTATTAACGAATTAATTAAAATAGAAAAAAAGGAAATTATCTTTGAGGGTTTTTGGTATTTATGATTTTTTATGTGAATTAAATGAAATTAAAATATTAGTTAACCCTAATTCTAGTTTTTTATTTATTTATTAAGAAAAGCGTTAAAATTTAACCTAAAATTGAACCTAATTGATTAATGCAATTTTTATTTACAAAAATAAACAATTAATTATTAATGATGAATATGGTGAAAAAAGGAAAAAAAGATAAGAATGCTTAAAACCCTAATTCTACCAATTTTTAAGTTTATTGAAAAATATCAAAATTGACATAAATTTAAACCTAATTAATTAGTGAGATTTATTTACAAAAATAATATGAAATATATTTTATTTTTGGGACTTTCTGATTTTTATTATTTTTTTATATTAAGAAAATATTAGTTTAAAGAATTAAATAAAAGAAATAATTGAAACCAACAAAATAAAAAAAAGATTGCAAAACCTTGGGGGGTTCTGTCCCCAATGGGAGGTCTACTTTAGCATTTGTTGGCCCAATGTTTAAGGCCTCAGTTGACCTTTCCTGGGAGCGTGCACACGCGTTGACCTGTGCCTATGATGCTCTTCAAATTATGGCCCTTTGATTGATCTCAGTAAGCACGTGGTAAGCCTGGATGTGGAGAGTATGGTGAACCCTTGTATTGAAACTGCACAGAAGCATTATTAGCAAAATAATATGGAATAGAAAGGGGGACCTGGGGTTCGAACCCAGGTCCCGGAGATTACGAATACACATGCCTGCCAACCGCGCTGCTATGCTTCTTTGTATGTTATATGAACAACAATTAATAAGAGATAAAACAAAAGTTAGTGGGACTTTAGCGCGAAAATTCAAATTGCTCAATCAGATGGTGCCACCTAATCTTCTTCTTCCTCGTTTGGATTTTCCTGAAACATAAAAAAGGGTTAGCGGGGGTTTTAAACCCCCCCCCCCCCCAAAATATGCCTTTTTCAAGAATAGCGAATAGCTCGTCTTGGGTCAGAAATTGGGCGCGATAGGATGGTTAGGTTCGTCCAAGCTTCCTCGTTTCAACCATGGCACTGAGATGTCTTGATTTTTCCATATATGTAAACGCCCAATTTCACAGTTTGGTAACCCTAATAATCGTCCATGGTGAAATCGCGTATGGGTGTGGAAAACTTAATTGAACAACACAGTTAGCTTCAGAATGATAAGAGCATTACAAAACAAGCATTAGAATTGAAAATTATGGCATGAATGATCAGATACGATTTATGCAAAAAGTGAAACAGTTGAACTGCCATATACCAATTCTGGGCGTTAGGGATGATGCTTTTGATTCAGAAACGTCCCTGGAGACTTTTGCAAGCTAATGGAATCAAAGTTTTCCTCTGAATCGTCCTCTAAGGCCACTTTCAGTTTTGGACTTTTTTTGATAAAATTGCAAGTTTGGTTCTTGAGATGGGGCGCAGCATTCATGTCCTTGGCATTAGGGTTATCATGTATATAAGTACTGGAATGATTAGGGTTAGGAATTGGATCAAAAAACCCCTTTGCATTGATGAAGAGATATTTGATTTTCATGGCAAATATTTTTCAATCTTTTTCACATGTTTTTGATGCCAATCATGTTCAATTACCTTGATTCTTTCCAAATCTGATCATGCACGAAATCTTGAGTGTATTTCATGCATAAAAAGATTTGAAAACTTAGGTTTGGTATTTTTCATATATTTTAATTAATTAAATGAATTATTAGCAATTAAAAATTCAAATAAATAGATAAAAATGATGAAAAACTTCCCTTTGGGCCAAATGGTCGTGCACATGCTTTGGGTGATGAATTTTGGAAGAAAATGAGGCCCATTAGCATTTTTAAGGTATTTGAAGCAAAGTTGACTTTTCAAAATACCCAAAAATTTCCTAACTTCCACAAGGCATATATTGCTCAATTTTTAAGATTTGCTCATGTTCTCTGACATTTTGGAAAGGTCTTGAAGTCCTCTAACCAATGTCTTTGGTCCCATGTCATTTTGATTTACCAATCTCAAGTTATGTCCTTTGACTTAAAGTCCCTTTTTGTTGACTTTTGAAAATGACCTATAATGTTGAAATTGATAACTTTTTGTGAGAGCATTTCTTGGACTTGAAGTGTGAAGAGGAGTTGTAGGAAATGTCTTTCTCTTCAAAATGAGCTTTGGATGAAATTTTTCTGATAATCCATGTGGAAGTTATGCCTTGGTCAAGTTACAGTTGACTTTTTCAACTGTCCAAATATGGAAACTTTTGCATCTTGAGACTTTTTGATCCAAGCTTTGAGAATCATGATCAAGCATTGATCAAATGATGTTTGTGGCTTCAAAATGAGATGTTGACCAAAAATTTGAACTTTTGACTGTCAAATGACCATTTTGCCCCTGCAGTTGACTGTAGTGCAATTAGGGTTTTTGACTGTGCAATTTTGTGCCGTAAGTCTTAAAACTTGGTATGAGGATACTTGACAATGTTTATAAGCATGTAGGACTTGATTGGGCCCTTGGAAACTTCATTTTCTTTGTCAGAACCAAAACCCTAGTTTTTGACTGTTAGGAGGCCCTTGAACTGTGCAACCCTTGGGGAAATTTTGAAGCTGTGACTTGGCAATTCTTGAAGAATATGGGAGGGCAAATTTTGGGGTACAACAGTTGCCCCTGTTCAATCTTCTTAGACCTGAGGATGCAGATTGGCTGACATGCCTTTCGTAATCCGAAGGTGGAAGATGATTGAACACTAGAGTGCCCAGAAATTTGCGCTCACATAATAGTAGTGATGGGGGGAATGGGCTTATAGATGCCATTTGGAGATTGGTGGATAGGATAATGGGCTTATAGATGCCATGCTAAGAGGTGATGGAAGGTGGATGGGCTTATAGATGCCATCTGGATGTTGATCGCGTAAGAGATTCCTTAGCGAGGACTTGCGTACCTGCAAAAAGAAAATGATTACCTGACCTGTTACAGGAGCTGGTCTTCAGATTCTTTGTATAGATGTGTCCTGACTAGTTACAGGAGATGGATCTGGATCTTCAAAAGATGATGAATGAACCAGGGATGGTTACTAACTCAACAGGAACGCTGAGAGAACCTTGGGCGACTTCAACCTCAACAGCAACGCTGAGAGAATCTGGGGACGATTACTACCTCCGCAGTAACGGGGAGAGAACCATAGGCGACTTCAACCTCAACAGTAACGCTGAGGGAATCTTGGGCGACTTCAACCTCAACAGTAATCATTGAGAGAATCTTGGGCGACTTCAACCTCAACAGTATCATTGAGAGAATCTTGGGTATCTTCTACTGAGTCTTCATCAGGAAAATCTGTTAGGGGTCGATTTAGCTGGACTAGAGAAGGCCTTGGACTGGATAAGAAACAGAAAAACCTTTGGGTTAATTTAACTGAACCGGTCTAGGTCTTGAAATCTTCAACTGGATAAGAAACAGGGAGATCTTAGGGTCGATCTGACTGAACCAGAGAAGGCCTTTGACTGGATAAGAAACAGAAAAATCTTAGGGTCGATTTAACTGAACCGGTCTAGGTCTTGAAATCTTCAACTGGATAAGAAACAGGGAGATCTTAGGGTCGATCTGACTGAACCAGAGAAGGCCTTGGACTGGATAAGAAACAGAAAAATCTTAGGGTCGATTTAACTGAACCGGTCTAGGTCTTGAAATCTTCAACTGGATAAGAAACAGGGAGATCTTAGGGTCGATCTGACTGAACCAGAGAAGGCCTTTGACTGGATAAGAAACAGAAAAATCTTAGGGTTGATTTAACTGAACCGGTCTAGGTCTTGAAATCTTCAACTGGATAAGAAACAGGGAGATCTTAGGGTCGATCTGACTGAACCAGAGAAGGCCTTTGACTGGATAAGAAACAGAAAAATCTTGGGGTCGATTTAACTGAACCGGTCTAGGTCTTGAAATATAGTTGAGAACTTAACTGAATCTTTCCTGAAAGGTAAAGGTCAGTCATATGCAACGCATGATATGGATCAAGCAATGATGTTCTCAACATAAATGAGATTTGTGAGATATGATGCGTAGATGCATGCTATAATGTATGAAAATATGATGTTTATGAATGTATCTTCTTGTCTTTTAGGAAAATAAAATCCTTGACGGGTGCCGGGAAGTCACTCCTGGGCTGATGTTGAAGAATAGATTTTTGCTTCCGCTGGGGATGATAGTTGCAAGAATACCGATAGGAGAAGATAACTCCGTTGGGGAATAAACTTGGCGAATAGAATACTCTGCGGGGAGAAAATTACTCTAGCTGCCTTGCTGGGGAACAATACTCTGTGGGGAGAGAGGTACTGTGTTGAAATGTTGATGGTAACTTTGCTGGGGATACCATTGTTGTGTTGGAAGTGTTAATAGACTTCGCTGGGGATAAGAAGACTTCGTCGAGGACGATCTTTCCGTGGCTTTTGGCTGAGGATAACCCAGTTATATCCTGGTAAGGAAATAACTCTTTGAATAAAGCCGGGGGACGCGTTCGTGCTCTGTGGGGGTAAGCTTCCAGAATCTACTGGGGATAAGCTTACTGCTTGGGGAGATGGATTCCAACTTTCCTTGGGAACTAGATTGGACTCTCCTGGGGAGTTTTGAGATGTATCGGGGAAGTGACTCTGTTGAATGTTTGATACCGCCGGGGAACCATCTTTAGACCAAGACTGCCGGGGATGCTTGTTAAGAATGCATATATACTGCTGGGGAATGTTGAGATCTGCGGGAGGATACCCAACTTCCTTAAGTTTAATGAAAGCTTTGCCTGAGGAGAGTGTACTGACTTGCTGGCTCACTCTCTGGGGAATTGGGATGTACTGGTTATGTTCTTCAGCTGAACCTACCTTGGTACCTTGGAGGATAGAACAATTAGATCGCTTAGACAACTCTTTATTGCCCCTGTTTCTATGGGAGAAGACACCTGTGGGATGCTGATAGTTGTTGATGGAAAAACCTTCTTCTGGTAGGCAGGGGACAAGATGCCGGGACATAGTCGTACGCTTTGATCCCTAACTTTTGCCTGGACTGCCCTTTCGGGTTTTCAGTCCACCGGGATTCCCATTTTTGCCCAAGCCTCCTTTTCAGGTTTTCGGCTTGCCGGGTGTACAAATTTTTTTCATTTCATCCCTTCATTTTGCCCGAACCCTTTTGGTTCGCCGGGAAGCCCTTATTTTTGCCTAGGTGTGTCAACCTAGCGGGTCTTTGATTTCGCGTAGTATTTTTTCGACTATGTCCATGCTTTCAGAATGTAGGGAGTTGCCCCTGTTAGAAGTGTTTTGTCATGCCACCAGAAGGTGTTTGATCAGGCAAGATTCGTTGTTGGAATTCATGTCCAATGCCCCAAGCGACTCAGGCGGAGATTTGCCCCAGGCTATTTGGCCTTTGAGAGATTCTCCGAATCTTGATTGGATTGCCCCAGATGATGGACCATAATCATGTCATGCCCCTTGATTGGAAGTGCCTTTGTTCACTAGGCTTTCATCGTGCGAATTTCCCTGCTGTTCAAACAAATAATCATATGCAAACAAAGTTATGTTAAAAATGCAAAGCCTGTGTCTGTCTTGAAGATTTTGAAAATGCATTCTTTTTCATAAAACAAGTAAATGTTTGTAAACGTGATGTCAACTCCGTATTTACCGTAAGCCTTAAGGAGTCAGGATACCTTTCGTAACAGTATGCTTTCGTGCTAACCCACGCTTCAGCTAGGACTTTTGAGGGTTATAACGTTGCCTGGTTCACGGTTTAAGAAACAAAGGATAAAGGCTCAAATTATTTGTACCCACCCGCTCTTCGTGATGTTCTTCAAACCTAAACTCAGTTGATCGTGCGTCAGACCTTGTTCGAGTCTTTGTCCTGATATACCAGTGATGGTCCAGATATTGATGATTTATTCTGAATAGGCAGTCATTTTTTGTTTTTGTTGAGGGTTTATAGGACCTCCTTTCTTTTTGATTTTTTTTGTTATCCCTTTCTTTTTTGCCTGAACTGTTTCCTTTTTTGGAATTACAGTCAGCGGGATGCCCCAGTTTTGTAAGTCTCCTTCATGGGTTTTGACTTAATGGGTTTTTTATTTTTTGAGATAATGACTGCCTTTCTTTATTGATTATTCGGAACCATCACTGTCTTTCTTTGTTTTGTAAGGACCTCTTTGGTGCCACTCGTTATGCACTTGGATCAACTGAGAGACTACCCTGCCCCAGGTTATGATTAAGGGTTTTAAATTTCGAAAAGAAAACTCCTACTTCTTTGGCTCAGAGGGGTTGACGAGGGATTATCATCCTTATAACTCCAGTGTTTAGGGATTGAAACAATGCCTGTACCTCATCAGCGGGGTCTGTTCAAAAGCATACTGTAGATTATGGTATCGTTTTCGTCATCCTCCCTCAAGAGGCTTAGAATTATTAATCGGGTGTTGATCATCAGAAAAAATATGAAAATAATTTGCATATAGTGAATACGAATATATTGCTTCAAAACAGACATATGCGATGCATTAATGAAATAACAACGTTTAATTATGAATAAATGTTTGAGCAAAAGAAAATTACAACTTGAACATTCGAATGAACAAAAGTTTTCTAGCCTCAGGGCTTGTCACTTCAAATGGTGAGCCTTGGAAGGATGGTAGAAAAATTCAGCCTGACCATCTTGTGTGAACTCCAATGCCCCTTCATCAATCAGGTCCTGGATCTTGTTCTTCAGAGCCCAACACTCATTTGTATCATGTCCTGGACAGGCAGAGTGGTAGGCACACCTCTTATTGGTATCATAGATAGGAGATGCTGTGTTGGGGTTCCGGGGATGAGCCCTTAATGTGATCAGATTCAACCTCAATAGGCGTTGTAAAGCTTGAAACAGCGACATGTTGAGCTGGGTGAATTGCCTCTTGGGCTTGTCTGGCTGACGCTGGTGAAGTTGCTGCTGAGTTTGTGACACTGGAGCCATTTGAGGAGCTCTCCCCTTATCTTGTCTCAAAGGTGGTTGAACGATGACTGGCTCTTTACCCTTAGATGTTTGCCCCAGTTGGTTATCCCGAAGCAGTCGGTTGATGAGAACTCCGAGCTCTTCTTGTCTTTGAGCTAAACCTTGAACGGCAGTCACCTGCCCCAGCATCTGGGCTTTCATTGCATCCATTTCATCTTGCAGGTGTTTCAGCCGTTCATCCTCAGCACTGTTCCTGACCAAAGTCTCCATGAGAAGTGTCCTTAGCTCCTCCTGCCCCTTGGATAGATTCAGGAGGATTTCCCCGAACCGAGTCTCTTGAGCAAGAAGGTCCTGTTTATCTTGTTGGGAAGCCATTGCTGAAATAAACAGCGAGAAAGGTAAGTGACCTGCAACAAGGGTACCTGCAATGCAATGATATGTATGATATGCATGCAATGTTTTCAAGGACCTCGCAGGGTAAACAAGAAGATTGTTAGCATTTGAATTTGTAGCTTGATTGAAGGAATTCCATGTTGCTGAGAATCCTTCTTCAAGGGTCAAGGCTCACCATATCTAGTGGGTCATAGCCCCTGACCACCTTGGCTAGAGGAAAATAAATCCTCTTTGCCTCTTGCTAGATGTTTGATTTATCATGACCTGCATCACAAACCCTTGAGATCCTATAAATGGAAACTTTTGCATCTTGAGACTTTTTGAGCCAAGCTTTGAGAATCATGATCAAGCATTGATCAAATGATGTTTGTGGCTTCAAAATGAGATGTTGACCAAAAATTTGAACTTTTGACTGTCAAATGACCATTTTGCCCCTGCAGTTGACTGTAGTGCAATTAGGGTTTTTGACTGTGCAATTTTGTGCTGTAAGTCTTGAAACTTGGTATGAGGATACTTGACAATGTTTATAAGCATGTAGGACTTGATTGGGCCCTTGGAAACTTCATTTTCTTTGTCAGAACCAAAACCCTAGTTTTTGACTGTTAGGAGGCCCTTGAACTGTGCAACCCTTGGGGAAATTTTGAAGCTGTGACTTGGCAATTCTTGAAGAATATGGGAGGGCAAATTTTGGGGTACAACAGATGGCAACAACAAAATTGTCGTCAATGAGATCCGGAGTGGATATGGATCTGCAAATGTGTGTGTGTGCATGTAAGGTCACATGGCTATTTTTAAAATGCAATAAATTAAAGAAAGACAGAGAGCGCAAAATTTGAATGCAAAATAGTCCAATGTTTTTCATTAAAATGAGCATATGGCATATGACAATGATAAACCCTTAACAAATGGACCACTGTGCCCCAGGCAAGGCACATGACTTAAAGTCATTATTTTAATGTAAATTACAGACAAAGTTGTTAAAGTAATAAAAACAGGAAATGGCAATAACTCCTAGCTGTAGGAGATTGGAATGAAGTCCTTGGTCTGCCAGTTGTTGAGTCCTCCACCAACAGTCAGGTAGATCCAGTTCTCAAAGTCACAATCAGCATCCGAGTTTTCAAGAGCATTAACCTCATGGTTACTAATGCAGAGAGGTGGATTCCCAGCACGAGCATGCTGTACCTCCTTTTGAGCTTTGGAAGTCAAGCCCAACCCAAATTTGTCTGACTTGTTTTTGAAGTAACCTTGACAAACATTGTTTCAATGCATAGTAACATGCTTCTAGGGTGGCTAAGAGATTTAAACATGTTGCTTTTGAATTTGTGTGTTGAGTGTATTCATAGGGAACAAGTTAGAGGCTCCATACAAGTTGACTTTGTGATTAAAGTCACTTTTCCAAAACGGAAGTGTGAACTTTCTTCCTTAAATGGCAAGATGTATTGGACAATTCTTAAGTCAAGTGGTTCATAGCTCAAAAAGCTTGTGTAATCTTCTGGCTAGAGATAGATACACATGTTAGAAGGCCTACAAAGTTATATTTTACAACATGGCTTGGAATTTGGTTATGTGTTCTTCATAAAAATGACTTGAAAATCAAGAATGTATGCCTAACTTCATGCCTTCGATTCTCTTAGCTAAAGTATGATCTCTTCAAGTTAGTTGACAATTTGGAAATCTTGAAACATCCTCTTCAACTTTCATGTTTTCCATTTTTGCTAAATCAAATTGGAGCTATGTGAAAAATGGCAAAGAAGTTGGGACAAATTTTTTGCCTAAACTAGGTCAAAATTTCACTAAGTGTTTAAGAAAAAGTGCATGACTTCATGAGCCTATAACTCAAAATCTAAGCATTTTTTGGATATGATCCCTCTAATACAAATTTGTAGATCTCATCAATATCTGAAACTCTCATGTTTAAAGTTTCCTTTGAATCATCCTACATCTTGGTGAAAAATTGGCATGAAGTAGTGAAATTATCATGTACAAAAACACTTAGAAAAATTTCTAAGTCTTGAAAAGTTTGACTTTTTAAATTGAATTTTGAATTTCTTGATTTCTTGATGATCAAGCTTCATATTTTTGAATATCTTGAGGAATCTTGACTTTTGAAAATCAATTTTGATCAAAAAGTCAAAGTTTGACTTTTGGTGTATCAGTTGACTTTTTCCTCAGTTGATCAAATTTCAACTATCAATCAATTAATCTTGAGATGAGTTGAGTCATGAAATTAGGTCAAAATGATGTACTTTAATCCTTGAGATCATGTTTCAAATCAATAAGTCATGCATTAGGTCAAAAGTCAAGAATCAGTCATTTTAATCAAAAACCCTAATTTTGATCATTTTTGTCCTTTTGATGATTTGAACATTTTTCTTAGGGAATTATGGTCCAAACTTGACCAATTGGTAAATATGACTTCAAAATGTTGATATTGGTCAACAAATCCTGATGTTTGACTGTAAGTTGACCACAATTGACTTTTTTTACCCAATATAGCTGATTTTCAATCATTTGGTCAATTGGCTGAGCAAAATTGTGATTCAAGACTTGAAGCTTGACATGAGTATTCTTGGAAGTCTATAATGATCCATGAAGGTCATTCGAGGCACTTGGAGTCAAATTGTCCTTGTGAAAATCAAAACCCTAATTTGAGGCATCAGTGTTTAGGAGGTGGTTTGACCTAGTTAACACTTGTGCAAACTTGAGCCATTGAAGATCTTGTGAGAAATGTATTGAGAAAAGAGAGGACAAATTTTGGGGTACGACACTTGCGCATATGGCTGTCAGAACACATTAGTAAAGATAGCATGGAGATTTTGGACGGGTTCTGCGCCAGCTGTTCAACAATTTTGTAATCGTTTCTACGAATGATCTTCAAAACTTCTTCCAACTCTTGTCCAGAGGTATCCTTGAATGTAGCTTCTTTTGGTGCCTCCGTCTAGGAAGGCTCTATCATTGGATCTTTACCCTGAGCCTCGGCAGTTGTCTTGGTAACTGTGACTTGAACATGTGGAGAGATTTCAGGGGAGAAAATCCTTCTGCTTCTAGTAATTTTTTTGGTCCCTGCAATATTGTCAATATTGGGATTAGCCTCTTCATCATCTTCACCAGACAACTCTTGTTTAATACCATGGTAATAGACATCAGTCCCATAATTCCATTGAATATCCTTCTCCGAGGAATATGGAATGGGCCCAAGTTTTGTAATGATTAAGGGAGCAACTTTTGGATTGGAAGTAATCCTTACAGGATCCTTGGAAGTGATCTTGAAAGGAGTACTAGATATGACAGAAAAATATCGGCAAAAATTCTCAGCATACAAAACTTTCTCAATCAAAATTATATGTTCATCCATCAGGCGTTGAATGCCTTCCTTTAGTAACCCGCAACCATTGGGTTGAACTGCACAACAATAACATTCTTTAACACAACCCGAAAATAAACTGGTTTGTAGCAAATTTTCCTTGACTGTTGAGAGAGGAGTAACCGCATCACTTACAAAAGTAACATACAAAACATCTTCAATAGAACTTATTCCTTTTTTATGCTTCAACATAGGAGCAGTAATCACATTCGGAGTTTCTGGAGGGTCGAACTCAATTTCCTTGTTATCAATTATATCCTGAATCTTGTTTTTCAGGGCCCAACAATTGTTGGTGTTGTGCCCAGGACTGTTTGAACGATAGGCACATCTTGAATTTGGGTTGTGCTTTGGCGAGGATGTGTTGGGATTAGGAGGAGGATCCCGTAGTGTTATAAGTTCAGCCTTTAACAAATGTTGCAATTCTTGAGCAAATGGAATATTAATCCTGGTAAACTGCCTCCTTGGAGTGTCAGGCCTATGTTGGTTGCCCTGTTGTTGTTGTTGTTGAACATGCGCCAAATTAGAGATTAACACCGCCCCCATAGAATGATGATGATCATTTTTACTATGACCCTTCTGGCCATAGACAACATTGTCTTCTTTTTTTACCAACGAAGGACTTCTTCAAAGCATTAGAAGATGTAGACATTGGAATCTTCCTGCTCCTAATACCACTTTCAACTCTTTCTCCTATCAGAACCAGCTCAGTAAACTGTGATGAAGAACTCCCAATCATAAAATTAAATAATGGACCTGTCATTGTTACCATGAACATATCCAACAATTCCTGATCAGTCAAAGGAGGTTGCACCCTTCCAGCTAGGTCCCTCCATTTTTGTGCATACTCCTTGAACCCTTCATTCGAGCCCATGGACATATTTTGCAATTGTACATGATTCGGTGCCAGGTGAGCATTATATTGATACTGCTTGTAGAAAGCAGCAGCCAAGTCTTCCATATATGAATTTTGGTTCCTGCCAGCTGGTAGAACCATTCAAGTTGAGTTCCAGCCAAACTTTCTTAAAAGAAATGGACCCATAATTTCATATCAGCAGTATGAGGTTGGATTTTTTGAACATACAACCTCAGATGAAGTTTAGGACAAGAGACCCCATCATATTTAGAAAATATAGGGACCTTGAATTTGTGAGGGATGACCACTCCTGGGATCATACCTAGCTCTCCAAAATCCAATCTAGGTACTGCTTGTATTTGTCATCTACAGGAGGATAATGTTCATCGGAGTGGTCTTCATCCTCAGAAACCTGATTATTTCTATCTTCACCCCTGACACTTATGCCATCCTCCTCTTGGTTGCCGTCTTCCTCAGAGGAAACACCATTCATTCGAACTGGTTGAGCATAACCTTTAAATCTTCTCCCCATGTTGAGGATAACAACCCACTTCTTAGTCTTCTTTTTAGTGGTGAAGAGCGCCATCATCTCTTGTTGCCCTTTGGCCAGATTCATAAGAGTCTCTTGAAATTGTGCATGCTGAGTTTAGAGATCCTTGACAGTTTGTTCGAGGGCCATCTTATACTGAAATAAATAGTAAATAGATTAGGAAACCTGTATTTGGAAAACCTGTTTATAAGATGATGCATGATATGTAGATGCAATATTTTCAAGCACCTTAGGAGATTTAAATTTTCTAGCCAAAACATAAAAAAATATTTCATTAATAAGTTCAAAATTACAACTACCTTCTAGGCTCACAAGGAAAAGCAAAAAGGGCCTCAAAGAGACAACAATATAAACTCTTAAAACCTAAGACTCAAGTCTCCCACAGACGCTTCCTCTTCGTGTCGATGTATGCATTAAGGCTTTGCTCCTCCTGAAGTTTCTTTGTGAGCTCCAACACTATCTTTTCAATTGCATAGAATTAAGATTTAAAGGTTTCCCGGTTCTTCCTTGAGTTGAATCTATAGCTTCTGCAATTCTTCGAGGACAGTAGGCATGTCCAGATGGAGGATGATGCGAGAAACGTATCGTTTGAAAACAGGCTCTAAGATCACCTGTAGAACAACTGGATATAGCATCATAAGGTTTTGAGCACGAGCTCATACCCATTTGAGATAGGGCCCCAAAGGGATATAATTCTTTTGTCCTAAAGTTTTGCTATCAACCTTGTTTACCATGCCCCAAGCACGTATAAACCTTTAACGATAACCTTGAGGGTCATTTTCATAGTCGAACACAATACCCTAGATAAGTGCATCATAAGGACCATCTCTCGAGCATAACCAAGTTATCGTAGAGCCAGAGAAGGGTTGTAAGTAATACCTCCCCTAATGCCAAGGAGTGGAACATTAGGGAATTCCCGCAGCGGTCAATGATAGTAACATCTTTCAGAGATCGGGAACACCAATAGATATCTGAATGAGAAAGCGACATCATTCTTTGAGACCACCTCAAACCTTGTTCATTCTTTATTATTGATCGGGGAAGGTGAGAAATAAAATACCTTGATAGCATAGGTATGCAACACATAAGAGTCCCTCGCTTGCTCATAGTACGAGTGTGAAGAGAATGCAAAATGTCTTAGAGCAAGGTAGGCAAAGGGTTATGAGAAAGAAATATTTTGATGGCATTCACATCTATGAGTTAGTCTGGATTAGGGAATAGCACCAAACCATAGATCAATAAAGCCAAGATTTCTTCGAAAGTTGAAAACTCACAGCATCTAGAAACAGTCGAGCCTTCTCTAACAAAAATTTAGCAAGAAAACCCTTGACTCCACTTGTCGTTTCCCAATTAGCTATAATGTTGGGCCGTTTCAAATGTAAGGCTGATGCAATTTCTTCAGGTCGTGGATCTTTTTCTAAACCAATGAAAGGTATTTGATTGAGAGCAGGTACTCTCAGTAATTGAGAAAACTCCTCCATTGTGGGTACCAATTGATAATCTGGAAATGTGAAGCAGTGATGTACGGGGTCGAAGAACTAGAATAGAACACTCATCACGTCTTCTTCAAAACCCGAGGTAACCAAAATGAGTAGTCGACCATGCCTTTTAATGAATGGAGAATTTTCAGGAACCTTGAGACTATCTCTTTAAGTTGATAAGGTATCCTCACAAAACTGTTCTGGATAGTGTTTCTGCGAGCGGAAGCCATAACCTACAAAATCGAACAAAGATAAATCCCTAAGTCCTTGTAATGGTTAGTGAAAATGATATGGTATGATGTCCTGATGCTATGACGGCATGCTCGAGCAATTAATAAAACACAAGCAAAGAAAATGATGTCATGCTTGAAGTTTTAGTTGGCTCAACATGTCCTAAAAGAAGTAGCCGGGTTCTAGGAGCCTCAATATCACTTATCTTTCTCTCAGGCATTGTTTCAGCACAAGCATCTGAATTGCGACCAAATTATCCCGAAAGTCCAATCTCAATGAGTGTATCATCGAGTATCAACCAACTTTAGTCTGCACCAAAACTAGCCATCTCACTACTTTCTAATGGCTAAGTTGTGTCAACTAAGGTTCTATGGTCAGTTAGTGCTTATGACATCACACATCAGCCCAACATTCTCCTTGACTTAATCAAGGGACACCAGCACAAACCAATGTGTCGCACTAACATAGCCATCACTTCAACCATATCCGTCTATGCCGTATAGTTTCCACAACCTATTGCTATTTATCTAAAGCATACAAAGCAAGCAAATAAAGCAATAAAGGTGAACTAGCTCTAAAGGTAACCCCACTTTTAGTTTAGTCTCCCCAGCAGAGTCGCCAGTTCTGTAATACGGTGGAAGAACTGAATTTTGTGTTTGTGTTTTATCGCAAATGTTGTGAATAGCAAGAGTCACCACCGACTTTTCTTTTATCCAATAAAGGAAAGGTTGAAAAGAACAAGAAAGACCTTCGAGAATTTTTTGGGTAAGGGGGGTAGGTTATGAAAAGGGAAGGTGTTAGCACCCTTTTCATCCATAGTTATCTATGGGCTCTTAATATCTAGCTCACTTTTTGAAATGCTTTGTGTTTGTAAGTTTGAAAATATTTTGAAAATGCCTAAGTGCGGAAATTTTGTAATGATTCTCGTATCGTTGATAATGTATACAAAATGTTTGTTCTGAAAATATTTATTGAAAGAATGTGTTGTTTTGTGAAAAGATGTTTTGAAAATGCTTATGTAAGGCAGTTTGCTTTATAATAACCATTGTATCAGTCCTCAAGAGTGTTTATAAAGCGTTTTGAAAGTAGTTGTTTTGAAAGTAGTTGTTTTGAAAGTGTGAGGTGTGAAAACTGTCTTGGTTTGTGAGCAAGTGATTATGAGCGATCAACCTATTCAAAAAAAGTCTTTGTTCTTTTCCTCCTCCTTTAGATAGTGCTATCTTACCATTAGTTAGTAGGAAACCCTATCATTGGATATGAGGGACATGCATGGGTCATCGTACAATCATAGAAGGTAACTTGTAGGACGCTTTAGCAATTGTCGTATGGGACTAAGATCGTTTACCGAAGGCAGCATCGAAGGGTCATCGAGGGACTACGATCTTTTAACTGAGGGTCTTTGCTAAAGCATTCCACGTTCGAGGGACATGACAGTTTTTACCCGAGGGAACAAGTGGGGGTAACCCTACAAGTGTGTGTATGAAAAGTGATTTGTTTTCAGTTTATTTTTGTCTTGATTAGGATTATCTAGCAGTTGATTTTAAATCTTGCCATACAAACCTTAATTACTAACAGTAATAAGGAAAACAATAAATTGCAGAAATTAAATGTTCTAGGCTATTGAAAGGCCTCAGAAATGGGGGTACAAATTTGTGAATGGGGATGGAAATTAAATTTTTTATGATTTTTTTGATCGATAAAAGTTTGATGATTAACCTAATTATTTAATTAATTTTCTTTAAAAAATTTTTAGTAAAAACCTAAAGAAAACTAAATTAAATTTAACAAAAAAGGTCAATTAATTTTAATTAATTAAAAATAAAGCTTAATTAAAAAAAGAAGTTTAAATTAATTTTAATTTAAAAAAAGAAACTAATTGTTATAAAATAATTTTGATGTTTTATTTAGAAGAATATATGAAGTATAAAACCTAATTCTAATTAAATAAAATCAAAGTGATTAAATTAAATTAATTTTTATTTATAAAAAATTAAATTAATTAATTAAAAACCTAAATCTAAATTTTTGGGATTTTTATTATTATTTTTTATTATATAAAAATGATTTAAAAAAGAAAAAAATAATCAAAACAAAAAAAGAAAATAAAATGGGCCTGTGTTGTAAGAAAAATGGGGGTGTGAAAACAACAATTTTACAAGCCCAAACTAGCCAAAGCCCAGGTCTGTGTTGATCCAAAGTGGTTGTCCATGGAGAGTTTATCATAGGCGCGCTGATTTTGGAACGCTGGATCAAGATAATTGAGATATGATGGTGTGGGGGTGAGGTACACCATGCACGCGTTGGGATAGCTAATATGGGACCTGCAAGAAAAATGTAAGAAAATAAAATGCCAGAGGCAGGGATCGAAACCATGCCTTGGCACACTAATGCCTTACACACGCACACGCTTTCCACTAGGGTGGTTGTTTCATCTGATTATGAAACAACACCCAATAAATATATAATAAACTTGATTTAAAAAATTGGAAGATGAACTTTATCTTCTTCCTCACGCCAGCAATAACAATAACATTGTTCAAATTTCTAACTCCTTTAATTCTTAATCATTTTAAAAAATGTAAACACGAAAATTGTTCTAAATTTCACCACAAATTCAACCATGTAACTTTTGAAAGCTATAAGTTAAAGGTTGAAACAAATTTTGCTTGGTACCAAACTGAAACCTAATCTTTTAGAAACTTCAATTCCAAAATTCTCATCACATAGTCAACATAAACAAAAACTAATGACATGGTTAGTTTTAGGGAAATCATATCTACATTTTATATTTTGAAATTGAAAGCAAATGATGCGTGTATAAGGATTTCAAAGTTGGAGAAACTTACCTCTTGAAGTAAAAACTTAGAATGCGTATGGAGGCTTTGAGGTGCATGTAAATGATTGATTAAGCTTCCTTGGACCTCCCTGATGTTGTTCCAATCCTTACTTTGTGCTGAAAGTGTCTGAATCTCTCCAACCAAGTCGATGTGCACACTTCAGATATGGATTTTAGAGGATGATGAAGATGGTGTTACAGAAGTGTAACAAGTGTTTGGATGTGTTATATGTGATATATGTAAGGTGTATGGATGATAAAAAAGACAAATGCACCAGTGGATTTGAAGTTGGGTGTTGGAAACTTCAAATGTGCAACAATGGTGGTTTCTTGGTGATTTTGAGTTTGAGAGTGTTTTAAGGCTTGTAAAATCGTGTCTTATCTTGCAAATGATCTATCTATTTATAGGCAAGTGGTTTTGGAGGTTGAGACATCCAGATTTGTAAGATCACAAGTTGTAGTTTGGAAGCTTAGTTTTGAAGTAACTTTGAAGAAACATTGTTCCAATGCATTGTAGGGTGGTTGGTAGGCTTAGAGATGTTGCTTCTGAGCATTCATGTTGAGTGTGATCAGAATAAACAAGTTAGAGGCTCAAGGAGTGGATTTTGTGATTAAAGTGATCTTTATGTAAACGGATATGGAGCTTTTTGCAATTTCATCCAAAAATGGTATGATCAAGTGGATAAAGCTTCAAATCCTTGTGTAATGCACCATAATTTCGTGTAAATATCTGATTATATGGAGATTTAGAAGCAACATGGCCTGAAAGTTAGATTACATGGTAAGGTTATGAGATTTTCTCTTGAGATCTTCACAAAATGACTTGAAATTCAAGCATGAAATGCCTAACCTCATCTCTTCGAAACTTCTAGCTCAAGCATGATAAATTTGTGTTCTTGGACATTTTGGAAATCTTGAAACATTTTCTACAACTTTCATGTTGATCACTTTGGATAAATCAAATGGGAACTTGATGGAAATTGGCCAAGAAATTGGGATAAAAAACTCACAAAAACTTGTTGAAATTTTTTCTAAGTGTTAGATAAAAATATCACAACTTCATGGATTCATATCTTTCAATACAAGCAATTTTAGGATATCAACCCTCAAGGAAAAAGTTGTAAAATTCATCAATCCCTACAACTTTCATGTTGAAAGTTTTCTTTGAATCAACTTGAATCTTAGTCAAAATTGGCCATGAAGTAGTGATTTTGTTAAGAACAAAACACTTCAAAATTTTCTAAGTGTTGGAAAATTTTCCAACTTTTGGCTTTTGTTGACTTTTTTTATTCTTAATGATCAAGTTTGATAGTTTTGAATTTTTTTATGATTCTTGATTTTTAAATTCCAATGTTGATCAAAAAGTTAATTGGTTCAATTCTTCAACTATCAATCACTTGAATATTTGGAAATGTCTTGAGCCATGTAATTAGGTCAAGATGTTGTATTTGAGCCCTTGAGATCATGCTTTAAGCCATTAGGTCATGCACTAGGTCAAAAGTCAATGATCAGTCATCTTTAGTCAAAAACCCTAATTTTCCAGTTTGTTTTGACCTTTGATGATTTGAGGGCTTTCCTTGAGGAATCAAGCTCAACCCGTGATCAAATGATGAATAACACCTCAAAACGTTTATGTTGACCAAAAATCTTGAAGTTTGATTGTATGTTGACCATAACTGACTTTTTACTCAACACAATTGATTTTCAATCATCTGAGCCATTGACTGAGCAAACATGCGATGCAAGACTTGAAACTTGACATAAGCATTATTGAGGACCTATGATGAACCATGAAAGTCAATTGAGACCTTTGCCACCAAATATTCTTTGAGAAGCACCAAACCCTAGTTGAATACCCTTGCTTAGGAGGTGGTTTTGACAAGTTAACTCTTGAGTAGTTTTGAGCAAATGGGGACCTCATGAGAATGTCTTGAAGAAAATGGGAGGGTAAATTTTGGGGTACAAAAAAGACCAATTGGAAGTTATTATGAAAAGATATCTTTGAGATTTTTGAGTGATTCCAAATATATGCTTCTCTTTAAAGGGTTATCAACCAATCAATTCAAAGTTTTCAAGTAAATTGGTGTGGAAGATTCCTAATAATTGAAAAAGATTACATGTCCTCTAGATAGGCCATCAAATTCCCTTATGTGACTTCAAAAGATCATAAGTTGGTAAATTTTTATCTCCTTGAGCCAATTGTTTTTCCATATTGATCTTAAGGATGTGAAATTCAACTCTTCTTTTATGTGCAAAGCTTGAAAATGAGTGGAAGATGCCCTAAGAACTCAAAAGATTATAGGTCACCTAATGGATTTTCACCAATTTCACAAGGCCTTAACTTTTTCAATACTTTGTATTTTTGAGAGATTCAAGTTTCACAATGCTCTTTGGGAATTCTACTTCAAGATAACATCAATTATCAAAGCTCAATTTGGAGGAAGGCCTTGTTTTAAGTCAAAACATTATAGGTTACTTTTGAAGAAAAAAATTAGAATTTTTCTAAGTACAAAAAGTCAACATCTTTTTCTCAACTTTGACTCATCACAACTTTTAGCTCAAACATCGATCTGATCTCATTCTTGGCACATTGCAAAGATTGTAACCTTTTATTTCAAACGCTTCAAGAATCATGCCCTAAGACCCCTTGAGTTGTGAACACCATGGATTAAAAAATGGTACCTTGAAACTAAAGTTTTATCCAAAGTCAGAATTTGAAATTCATAATGTGGCTTCTAAACACCAAATTAGCACGAGTTTTTGATTTAAATATGTTTAACAAAGTTTCCGAAGTTGAAATAAGGATAGAAACACAGGAATTTACTGACTTTTGATGCACATGGAGTCACACTTTTTTCACTTTCGAGCTTCATCCAATTTCCCTAAAATCTTCAAATTTCCTCTTAATTCTTTGCACCATTCGCTTCCCTATAAATAGAGGACCTCACTCCTCTCATTTTATCAAGCTTGAACAACTAAAATCACTCTGTCAAACTCCCTCCATAACTCACTTTTCTGAGATTTTGAATTCCTCTTTTCTCCATTTTTCAATCCAAATTTTTCATTGATCCTTCATCCTTGAACTTCACAGAAGCTAACAAAAGAAGAATCAAGCCTTGAGGTGCCTTGAATCGTGCTAGCCAAGTTCATTTACAAAGCAAGTTCATCTGAATTTGTTCAGGTAGTTTAAGGCACCAAATCTTCTAACTCAAATTACTATAATGATCTATGATGTTCAATGATGCTTGCTCTTAACTTAATTTTGGTGAAACAATGCATTTGATGCTTCTAATTTTTGATTTTAACATTTTCAAACAGCTCAGGTTTTTTTCCAAATCGACTACGCTATGCTTTATATAAAAAATTTGCAAGCATATGGTTGTGATCGTCTCAAGTAGATGCATCTAATGGTACCACTATGAACGCGTATATTTACAAATTCAAGGATCTTAGATTTTCCCTACTTGCAGGAGGCCGGAGGTTGAAGACGAGCTACATGTTGTTCTTCAACCAATGATGCTCAGCCAATTGTTTTATTTTGATTGGTTGGACTTTCTTGTGTTGCATGCGCGCGCCTTGACTTGGGTTCATGATACAAAATTATTTTTAAATTTCCTTTATCTTTAAAAAATTCATAACTCTTTTCTTTTTTATCCAAAAATTCTGAAAAAATATATAAAAATACTTTGAATTATTTCTAACTTTGTGAATATCTTTTCATATTTTTATTTTGATGTTTGATATATTTCATAATTTTTGAATTGTTTGCATTATTTTAATTATTTTAAAAATACTTTCTGACCTTTTTAAATTCTGAAAAAATTATGGAAGGATCAATGGCCTCTTAACAAATATTGGTGACCTCATTTTATTTTTATTTCTGATTTTACTATTTTTCACAAATTTTGGTTTATTTTGCTTATTTTCTTCAATTTTTAAAATTAGTTTCTGACTTTAAAAAATTCTGAAATTTTTTGTCAACATTTATTAAATCATGTTTGACCTCTGACTACTTTTTAGGATTTTTATTTGGTGTTTTAAAATATTTTGTGTATTCTATCAATTATTTTCCTTTTATTAACTATTTTAATTTTGTTTTGTTGAATATTATTTTATTATTTTCTTTATTTGGTTCTGACTTGGACTCCATCTGGTGACAAATTCCTCAACCTCATTAGATCTTGGATTTTGATAGGTGGAGAAACCAAATCCACCAAAATGGATGAATGATGTTGGTGATATTTGAAACCCTAATTTCATACATTACATCCCCTCACGACCATGATGGTTGTAGTATTTGCAGTACGGGTATCCAGGGATATGATAAGATAAAGGCTGATCTTCAGGAAATGACGGACGAAGGCCCCATTCATATAATCAGGCCTAGGGAAGAGTATGAAGAAGCCGTGAATATGGTCTACGGATGTCCTGGAGAATTCTGGATTTTTGACGTGAATCATATGAACGATGATTTGGTGCAGTTGCACGCTACCTTTTGTCACATGGATGGCCATGAAAAACACCATTATGGGTCTTGCCAGATCTGCTGCAGAGATTCTCGTGGTTGCTCCATTGTGAGAAATGGTGTTCAAATGTTGTTAATCAATGGTACTATCAAGGTTTCGGGTAATAGAGATGATTATCATGGGATTAACGTGATTGAAGATTGCTCGGCTGAGACTGTGTCAGATGATGAGTATGCTTCTGCAGATGAGTTCTTTTCTTCCGGTGAAGATATATTATCCAACAACGATTCTGTGATGTCTAAGTATTCTGAAGAAGGGGAGAATGTTAATGTTCCTTTTTTTGGTGTTCCCGCCCCTATAGAGATTGAGTACCATAGCAAGCCAGTTGTTACTCCAGTGGTTATTTGCCTGCCAAGCCCTGTTCCTTATGAATCAGACAAAGCCGTGCCATATAAATATAATGCGACAATCTTGGAGGATGGTGTGGAAATTCCCATCCAACATTTGTCTGATGTCAAGAATATTGTAGAAGCCAGTCGAGTAACCCGTAGTGGCTGTGTTTTTGCACCTGTCATTCGAGGAAACGTTAATGCTGATAAAAAGGTTGTTGAAAGTACCGAACCTAAGAAAGCACTGGGGGAATATAGTGGTACTACTCTGGAGAAAGATATGGATGACCTGTTGAAGATTATCAAGATGAGTGACTACAAGATTGTAGATCAATTGTTGCAGACTCCTTCTAAGATATCTATTCTATCCTTGCTAATGAACTCTCCTACCCACAGGGAATCTTTGATGAGATTATTGGATCAAGCTTTCATGGAAAGTCATGTCTCTAGACCAATTTAGTGGTGTTGTGTGGAATATTACATCCTGTAATAACCTGAGTTTCTGTGATGATGAATTTCCTGATGAAGGAAGGAATCATAACTTGGCTCTCCATATCTCCATGAATTGTAAGAATGACTCGTTATTCAATGTGCTGATTGACAATGGGTCAGCCTTGAATGTCATACCGAGGAGCACACTAATGAAGCTGAAGTACCAGGGAACGCCCATGCGCCCGAGTGGCATAATTGTGAAAGCTTTTGATGGTTCGAGGAAGTATGTCATCGGAGAATTAGATTTGCCTATTCACATATGCCTGCACTTATTTCAGATTACTTTCCAGGTTATGGATATAGTTCTTGCTTACAGCTGTTTACTGGGGCGACCATGGATCCACAAGGCAGGGGTTGTTACTTCAGCTTTGCACCAGAAGCTGAAGTTTGTTTGTGAAGGAAAGGAGGTCATCATAAATGGAGAGCAAGCTTTGTTAATATCTCATTTATCTTCTTTCAGTATTGTGGAATCAAATGAATTTGCTGTTGGAACTTAGTTCCAAGATTTATCCATTGATAATGTGAGGAAAAATGAGGATTCTATAGCCTCGTTTAAGGATGCTCAACAGGTAGTGCATAATGGCCCTATAAAGGCGTGAGGGCAGATTCTTGATCCTCCTGTGAATAAGAATAGAGCTGGTTTGGGATTCTCTGTGAATAATAATAAAGATGAGCATATGAAGCCGAAGTCTTCTTTGCGTAAATATCAAGACATCTTTTGTAGCGGAGGTTATCTTCACCCAACTGTTCCTGGGATCAATACTATTCTGGAAGGTGAATTAAACAAGAGATTCCGAACTACATGAAACATGGAGTCAGAGTCCAAAATTGGATCACTATTGATGTTCCCCCTTTCATTCATATTTCAAAGTATTTTTTTGTTAATCTTTTCAAAAATCTTGAAATCTGCCCATGGTGAAAGTATTGATATTGTATGGGCATATATGTTGTTTTGATCTTTAAAATTATTAATAAAAGTTGTCTTTGATTCCCAAATTGTGTCTTTTTCTTGGAAAATGATGGTAAAAAAAACTTTAAAAATAAATAATAACTGTAATTAAATCTTGATAATCATTTGCTATATGTGTCAGTTTCTAAAATCAATCATAAATCATATGTGCAGATTAATTAAAAAACTTGTTGAGTACAATAAAAGTGCACCCTCTTCCAACTTTGAATATCCTACGTATGTGGCCGAAGAAGAAGAATATGATGAAATCCCAGAAGAGGTTTCATGGTTTCTTGAGCGCGAGGAAAGTACCATTCAACCATATAAAGAGCTGTTGGGGACGATTAATTTGGGTTCAGAGGAAGACCCCAAAGAAGTCAAGATTGGAGCATTGCTTCATCCTGATGTGAAGCATAGGTTGATTGAATTATGGAAAGAGTACGTGGATATCTTTTCTTAGTCATACCAAGACAATCCGGGGTTGGATACTGATATTGTAGAACATCATTTGTTGTTAAAGCCAAAATGCCCGTCAATCAAGCAGAAATTGCAAAGAACTCACCCTGATATGGCAATAAAAATTAAAGAAGAAGTTTTAAAGCAGATTAATGCCGGTTTTATTGTGAAGTCAGTGTACCCTCAGTGGATTTCAAATATTGTCCCAGTACCAAAGAAACACGGAAAATTTCGCATGTGCGTTGATTATAGAGATCTAAACAAAGCTAGTCCAAAAGATGACTTTCCATTTCCACATATTGATATGTTGGTTGACAGTACAACAAAATTCAAAATATTTTCATTCATGGACGAATTTTCCGGATATAATCAAATCAGAATGGCTCTTGAGCACATGGAAAAAACAACGTTTATCTTACCCTGGGGAACATTCTGTTACAGAGTGATGACCTTCGGGTTGAAGAACGCTGGTGCAATGTACCAGAGGGATATCACAACCCTATTCCATGATTTGATGCACAAGGAAATTAAGGTATATGTTGATGATATGATTGCCAAATCCCATACTGAAGAAAGGCATATAGAGGATTTGTTGAAATTGTTTCAACATTTGAGGAAGTATTGTCTCCGCTTGAATCCAAATAAATGCACCTTTGGTGTCCGATCAGGAAATTTGTTAGGTTTCATTGTCAGCCAAAAAGGAAATGAAGTTGATCCTGATAAAGTTAAGGCAATTCAAGAAATGCCTGCACCAAGAACTGAAAAGCAAGTTAGAGGCTTCCTTGGGCGTTTGAATTACATTTCCAGATTTATTTCCCATGTGACTGCAACATAAGAGCCGATTCTTAAGTTGTTAAAGAAAGATCAAGATTGTGTATGGACAGATGATTACCAAAGGGCATTTGAAAGCATTAAAGAGTATCTTCTTGAACCTCATATCTTACTCCCTCCTGTTGAAATAAGACCATTGATTGTTAGATAATTCTATGCATTGTATTTTGGGACAACAACATGAAATGGGAAGAAAGGAATATGCCATTTATTACCTCAGCAAGAAGTTTACTAATTGTGAGTCACGATATTCTATGCTGGAAAAAGCCTGTTGTGCTATGGCCTGGGCGGCAAAGCGGCTGCGGTAATATATGTTGAATCATACTACTTGGTTAATTTCCAAAATGGATCCAATTAAGTATATTTTTGAAAAGCCTTCTCTTACTGGGAGAATTACTCGTTGGCAAATGCTATTGTCTGAATATTATATTGAATACCATACTCAAAAGGCTATAAAAGGCAGTGTGTTGGTAGATTATCTTTCCCATCGATTGGTTGATGATTACTAGTATGTTAAATAAGATTTCCCTGATGAGGATGTGATGTTTTTGAAAATAAAAGATTGTGATGAACCTTTTCCTGAGGAGGGTCCTCATCCAGAATCTCGATGGGGCATGGTGTTTGACGGAGCTATGAATGCTTATGGGAAAGGAATTGGTGCTGTGATTATTACTCCTCATGGATCGCATATCCATTTTACTGCAGGATTGGAATTTGATTGTACTAATAACATGGTAGAGTATGAAGCTTGTATCATGGGTCTCGAAGAGGATATAGATCTCAGAATCAAAATCCTAGATGTATATGGCGATCCAACTTTGGTAATAAGTCAGATTAAAGAAGAATGGGATACTCGTCACATTGGTTTGATTCCCTACAAAGACCATGCTATAAGATTATTACCCTTCTTTAATAAAGTGGATTACCATCATATTCCCAGAGATGAGAATCAGATGGCAGATGCTTTAGCCCCTTTGGCTTCCATGTATCAAGTAAATACTTGGAACAATGTGCCTCGTATTATATTGCGGCATTTGGATAGACCAGCTCATGTGTTTGCAGCAGAGGGAACATCAGATGAGAAAACTTGGTATTAGGATATCAAGCATTTTCTCCAGAATCAGGAAAACCCGGTTGGTGCATCGAACAAAGATATAAATACATTGAGAAGGTTGGCAGGAAATTTTTTCCTCAATGAAGATGTGATATACAAAATAAATTATGACATGGTCTTGCACAGATGCATGGATAGATAAAAAGTAGACATGTTGATGCATGAAATACATGAAGGTTCCTTTGCACTCATAACAACGGGCATTCGATGGCAAAGAAGATGCTTAGGACAGGTTACTATTAGATGAGAATGAAATCTGACTGTTACAAATTTGAAAAGAAGTTCCATAAGTGCCAGATTTATGCTTACAAAATTCGTGTGCCTCCGAAACTTCTCAATGTTATTTCTTCCCTGCGGCCTTTCTCTATGTGGGGTATTGACATGATTGGAATGATTGAACCTAAGGAATTGAATGGACATTATTTCATCTTGGTGGAAATAGACTACTTCACCAAATGGGTGGAAGCAGCTTTCTATGCTAATGTCACTAAACAAGTGGTAGTACACTTTATCAAGAACAATCTTATATGTCGGTATGGTGTGCCAGGCAGGATTATCACCGACAATGGCTCAAATCTGAATAACAAGATGATGACAGAACTTTGTGAAGAATTTAAGATTAACCATCACAATTCATCTCCCTACAGGCCAAAGATGAATGGGGTTGTTGAAGCTGCTAATAAAAACATCAAGAAGATCATCCAGAAAATGGTTGTTACCTATAAAGATTGGCATGAGATGCTCCCTTTTGCTTTGCATGGATATCCTAAATCCGTCTACACTTCAACAGGAGCAACCTCATTCTCTCTTGTGTATGGTATGGAAGCAGCGCTCCCCGTTGAGGTTGAGATTCCCTCTTTACGTGTGATAATGGAAACCAAATTGTCAGAGGCTGAGTTGGTCCAAAACATGTTTAACCAATTGAATTTGATTGAAGAAAAGAGAATGAAGGTTCTGTGTCATGGTCATTTATACCCGAATAGAATGAATAAGGCTTTTAATAAGAAGGTCAAACCTCGTGAATTCAGAGAAGGCGACCTCGTGCTCAGAAAGATCATGTCTTTTAACAATGATTCTAGGGGGGAAGTGGACTCCTAATTTTGAAGGCCCATATGTTGTCAAGAAAGCCTTCTCTAGCGGTGCATTGATTCTTGAAACTATGGATGGCGAGGAATTCCCACGTCCTATGAATGCTGTTGAAGTCAAGAAATACTTCGCCTAAAGAAATAAAAGAACAACTCGCTAAGTCAAAAACCCGAAAGGGCGGCTTAAGCAAAAAAGAGCGTCTCGGTAGGCTGAAAACCCGAAAGGGCGGTATAGGCAAAAATAAGAGACATAAACATAATAAATTCTTCCCGCTAGGTTGAAAACCCGCAAGGGAAACCTAGGAAAAAGTTATGGATTTTCTTTGAAAGTAACTATGTCAGGCAAGACTTAATTGTTGAAGCAACAATGTCATCGGATCCTCACCATACTTCAACAGAAGTTGTTGCTTAGGAATTCAAAGTTGTTAGGGAGAATAGTGGTCATTGTATTTCAATGTATATTTTCCAATATATTACCATTTCCCAAACTTTGTAATAATCTATGTGGTCTCTCCATTCGCATACCACCATTCTATTAATAAAGTTTGAGCTTTTATCCAATTCTTATAATTCTTATTTTATTCTGCTAACAAAGACTCCATTTATTATTGATAGTAATTTTTAAAACAAAGAGGTTAAAAAATTGTTTTTGAAAAAGAATTTACAAATTACTTTTTACTTTAGATTTTTTTTACTCAAGAAAAACAAAAATAGTGATTCCAAGGATGGACGAACTCTGAAAGTTTGGATTTATATATTCCCTAGGGGGTTCTCTCAGGCCACTCTTGCTGGTATGCACATGATCTCTTTGTGTTTCTCAAATAGTTGGAGATGGTAGCAATTGATGTATGGTGTGGTGTTGGGATTGTGATCCCATTTTCCCCAGTCAAGTCTTGGTTCATTTGTTTTCCTCCAGAATGATTATTTTGATTTCGGGTTTGCATGGTCTGAAGCATCTATCCCAGATTTCCCAGTGAGGTCTTCACTCCTATGATGAAAGTTCCTTATCACTTTGAGTGTGAATGTATAATCATTTGCAAAACATCGCCCTTTGCAGTAATAGCATTATTGTTGTTGTTTATTTTCCAGGAAACTAATCAAGGGAAGTATCTTTTCTAAGAAGTTTTGAAACAGTTGTCAATTTTTTTGGTTTTCTCCCGCTGAGTCATGTGTTTGATTTAAAATCCCCATAATTTTGGTTGGTTCTTGTATTGTTTGACTTCTTAAATCCCCAAGTAATGTCGAGATCATTGATTCTCTCTAAAAGTTGTTATCCCAATGTGGTTTCATAATGCCTCCCTAGGAAATTTAAATAATCATCACTCTTGAGGTTGAAGAATGTGTTTTAGGACTCCCCTCGACAATGTGATGTTGTCCTCCTCTTTGAAGTCAGCATGAGATCCCCAATTGATATCTCAATGATGTGGTTTTTTATCTTCCATAGTAAAGTCAATATTATTATCTCTAGTGGAACTATAGACTTTGAAACTTTGTTTTCCCCATTGAAGTGTGTGTGAATATTTCCCAGTAGAGTATGGAGGAGGATGTTATATCCCTATATTTGTTTTGATTTACTGATTTAAAGTAGATTATTTTCAGATTATGTTTCTTCCGAGAGGAGTTAATCCATAAAATAGGAATTTGTTTCCTCAGTTGGTGCTTACTTTCTTATGAAATTTTCATCTTGGATGTGATTTAGCCGAGTGTTGACTTTACCCAAGCTGGTTCTGTCTGGTTATTCCCAGAGCTGTACGTCTATATTGTCAGCATATACATGATAACATTCATACATTCATACATAGCTGAATTTAAAATTCATTTCTCATCTGCATTCATTAATGTTTTTGTTGGCATATTACCCTATTTTGCGGAGTTATGTTACCCTCTCTCCAATAGAGTGTCGACCTTAAGCAGAAAGTATATATTCTTTCAATTTCCCCACTGATGTATCCCTCGTGGAATAATTTTTCCTTAGACTTCCTATTCGGCTCATTATCTGGTTAGGCTTTGAGCCCTGGTTTGAGAATATGCATTTATTTTGCACGAGAAGACTTTATCTCCTCAGCAGGAATGTATTGGCATCTTCCCAGAGAAGTCAAGACTCCTTTCCCAACATGTTTCTTATTACGGAAAATGGTTGGTCTCTTTATTTGAGCAACTTGTACTTCCCCAGTAAGTCTGTTAGTACCCATAGAAGATTCATGTTTGTTACTCCAATGAATGGTAGTCTCGTCATTATGGGAGATAGTTTGTTGTTGAGATTTGTTACTTCAATGGATGGTAGTCTCTTCATTATGGGAGATAGTTCCTTGTTGAGCTTTGTTACTCTGATGAATGTTAGTCTCGTCATTATGAGAGATAGTTTGTTGTTGCAATTTGTTACTCTAATGGATGGTAGTCTCGTCATTATGGGAAATAGTTTGTTGTTGAGATTTGTTACTCCGATGGATGGTAGTCTCGTCATTATGGGAGATAGTTTGTTGTTGAGATTTGTTACTCCAATGGATGGTAGTCTCGTCATTATGGGAGATAGTTCTTTGTTGAGATTTGTTACTCGGAAGAATGGTAGTCTCGTCATTATGGGAGTTAATTCGTTGTCAAGATTTGTTACTCCGATGAATGGTAGTCTCGTCATTATGGGATATAGTTCATTGTCGAGATTTGTTACTCCAATGGATGGTAGTCTCATCATTATGGGAGATAGTTCGTTGTTGAGATTTGTTATTCCAATGGATGGTAGTATCGTCATTATGGGAGATAGTTCTTGTTGAAATTTTTTACTCCAATTGATGGTAGTCTCGTTATTACGGGAGATAGTTCATTGTTGAGATTTGTTACTCCAATGGATGGTAGTCTCGTCATTATGGGATATAGTTTGTTGTTGAGATTTTTTATTCCGATGAATGGTAGTCTCGTCATTATGGGAGATAGTTCGTTGTTGATATTTGTTATTCCGATGAATGGTAGTATCGTCATTATGGGAGATAATTCGTCGTTGAGATTCACTTTGCTCTAAAGGAGTTCATCTGTTTCGATTCATGAGTACTGATGCTGGTAATTTGTGACCTACCCTAATATTGGCATTTGCTGGTATTATCCTACCATTTCTATTACCTGTGAGTCGATGTGACCTTTTTTTCTATCTTCTCAGTGAGTTATATAGTTTATAGTTATCTGCTGATCACTATTATCCTTTACTTTCTCTCCTCAATATTTGAGTTGACGTTGATTTTTCTCCTCCTTGAGATTTACCCGAATAGAGTCGAGTCTTTTGTTCACTAGTGATTTATTTTCCTGGTCGAATTTTCCTTTTAATCCTTTAGTTTATTTTCTGTTTCTGCAGCCGTGACCCGTGTCATCTTTGGATTTGTTTGTTTGCATGCACAATCATAAGCATTGCATGGCCTCTTAGGGCCAAAAATAGGGCTTATTTTATATTTAAGTATCTTCAATCGCGTCGACACGAAGATCTTAACCTTCGTATCTCTGGATAGAAGACGCTTAAATAAGGGAAGTTGTTGTACCCCAATATTTCCCCTAAGATTCCTTTATCATCTCATATCAACCCAATCACAACAAGATCACACTAGGCTTTGGCTCTTCTCCCTATCTTTAGGTTTGCTCATGATGGATCACCAAGCGCCTTGATTTTTATATTGTGATCATATATGTTTTGTATTGATTAACCTTTAACTAACAAATACAATGAATGTTTTCTCTAATTGATGATACTATAAGTGAGGGCACAACACATTTCATCAGGTTGATTCACAGGTTCATGAGTTTATTTCCATGCCTTCTTCAACAAAGCTTCATTGAGATTCAAGTTTCATCATTGAGAGTTCTTTAGAGTAATATCATGACAAGGTATACCATGATTCATCATGCCTCAATTTGTCAAAGGAAGTCAAAAGATATAAGGGTTGATTGAAGAAGTTTGACCTAATTGGACAAGTTCTTGATTCCTTGATCACAAGTGCATAAATCTCTCAATACTTAATATTTGGAAGTGGATTTTGTTTCTATGGTTTCTTATTTTCACCCATAACAACTTCTATTCACATGACAAAAGTTATTGTGCAAAGAAATTGTCAAAATTGAAAAGGGTTTCCCAATCATTTTTGTGCTTGAGGAGCTAGGGTTTTGAACTTCTAAGGGCTATATCCTGTTCATCTTTTGAGATTTTTGAGTGATTCTAAATATATGCTTATCTTTAAAGGGTTATAAACCAATCACTTCAAAAGTGTCAAGAAAATTTGGTGTGGAAGATAACTAATGATTGAGAAAGATTACATGTCCTCTAGATAGGCCATCAAATTCCCTTATGTGACTTCAAAAGATCATAACTTGGTCAATTTTTATCTCCTTTAGCCCATTACTTTTCCATATTGATCTTAAGGATGTGAGCTTCAACTCTTATTTTATTTGCAAAGCTTGAAAATGAGTGGAAGATACCCTAAGAAATCAAAAGATTATAGGTCACCTCATGGATTTTCACCAATTTCACAAGGCCATAACTTTTTCAATACTTGGTATTTTTGAGTGATTCAAGTTTCACAATGATCTTTGGGAAGTATACTTAAAGCTAAAATCAATGATAAAATCTCAATTTTGGAGGAAGGCCTTGTTTGAACTCAAAACATTATAGGTCTCTTTTGAAGGAAAAAACTTAGAATTTTTCTAAGTATAAAAAGTCAGCATCTTTTTCTCAACTTTGACTCATCACAAATTTTAGCTCAAACATTTATCTGATCTCATTCTTGGCACATTGAAAAGATTGTGAACTTATCTTTTAAATGCTTCAATAATCATGCTCTGAGACCCCTTGAGCTGTGAACACCATGGATTCAAAGATGGTACCTAGAAACTGAAGTTTTCTCCAATGTCAGAATTTGAAATTCATAATGTGGCTTCTAAACACCAAATTAGCATGCGTTTTTTATTTAAACATGTTTAACAAAGTTCCCAAAGTTTAATTAAGGATCAAAACGTAGGAATTGACTGAGTTTTGATGCATATGAATTAAGGATCAAAAAGAAGAATCAAGCCTTGAGGTGCCTTGAATCATGCTAGCCAAGTTAGTTTACAGAGCAAGTTCATCTAACTTTGTTCAGGTAGTTTAAGGCACCAAATCTTCTAACTTAAATTACTTGAATGATGTATGATGTTCACTGATGCTTGATCTTAACTCAATTTTGGTGAAACAATGCATTTGATGCTTCTGATTTTTTAATTTAACATTTTCAAACATCTTTGGTTTTATCCAAATCGATTACGATGTGCTTTATATAAATTTTTCGCGACCATATGGTTGTGATCGTCTCAAGTAGACGCATATAATGGTACCACTATGAACACGTAAATTTACAGATTCAAGAATCTTGGATATTCCCTACTTGCAGGAGGCTAGAGGTTGAAGACGACCTACGTGTCGTTCTTCAAGCAATGACGCTCAGCCAATTGTTTTATTTTGATTGGTTGGACTTTCTTATGTTGCATGCGCGAGCCTTGACTTGGGTTCATAATACTCCCTCACCTCAGATCCGTTATATCTGCCAGCGTTTATAAGTGAAACAAATCCAACACGTGTGGTTTTTTCTGATTTATTTTATTTTTACAAAATTATTTTTAAATTTCCTTTATCTTTAAAAATTCATAACTCTTTTATTTTTTATCCAAAAACAATGAAAAAATATATAAAAATACTTTGAAATATTTCTGACTTTGTGAATATTTTTACATATTTTTATTTTGATGTTTGATACTTTTCATAATTTTTGCATTGTTTGCCTTATTTTAATTATTTTAAAAACACTTTCTGACATTTTTAAATTCTGAAAAAATTATGGAAGGATTCAATGGCCTCTTGACAAATATTGGTGACCTCATTTTATTTTTATTTCTGATTTTACTATTTTCCACAAATTTTTGTTTATTTTGCTTAATTTCTTCAATTTTCAAAATTAGTTTCTGACTTTAAAAAATTCTGAATTTTTTTTCAATATTTATTTAATCACGTTTAACCTCTGACCATTTTTTAGGATTTTTATTTGGTGTTTTAATATATTTTGTGTATTTTATCAATTATTTTCCTTTTATTAACCATTTTAATTTTGTTTTGTTGAATATTATTGTATTATTTTCTTTATTTGGTTCTGACTTGGACTCCATTTGGTGACAAATTCCTCAACCTTATTGAATCTTGAGTTTTGATAGGTTGAGAAACCAAATCCACCAAAATGGATGAATGATGTTGATGATATTTTAAACCCTAATTTTATACATTGCATCCCCTCCCTCTTTATCTTATCCCTTTCTCATTTGTGCTACATGTTGTTAGAGGATGATCTACATATCATCTCTCCAAACATGTGGCACATAGATTGCTATTGACCTACCTCAAAATAGGTGCGACTTCTATATAAGTCCACTTACGATTGCTTAACATAACGCTAAATTTTGTCCTGATTCGAGAAATGATCATTCGTGGTCCAAACCTATGTTTGCAAGCCCAAGTATGTTTAATTTGAAACCTTTGATCCAATAACCTTGAGGTTCATTGTTTGGAGGCTTTGGTCTTATCAATCCTCTAATGGACTTTCATAAAATTTGGTCTAAGTGAATCATTTAAACATCGTTGATCATCTATTGTTGCCACAACAATTTGAAATGAATGATATACTTGACAAAAAGAAAATAAAACATGTTGTTGAGAGACTTTGATTTTATCAATCTTCTAATGATTTTTCAAATGCAAGTATGAAGATGGTTATTGTACCCTAAAATTTGCCCTCTCACTTATCAAGAATCAGCTCAAGATACCTCCTTAGGCACTGATGACCAAAATTAGGGTTTGAGTTTGCACAAGTATTTTTGAACTATCAATGCTTCATATGACTTTCATGGTCCATTATGGACCCCCAATATTACTCATGTCAAGTTTCAAGCCTTGGATCACACTTTTGATCAGTCAAATGAACAGTTGACCTAAAAATCAGCTGTATTTGGGAAAAAGTCAACCATGGCCAATTTACAGTAAAACTTCATAATTTTTGATCCACAACAACATTTTAAACTCATATGTAACATTTGATCAAGTTTGGACCACAACTCCTCAAGAAATTTGATTAAATCATCAAAAGGAGCAAAATGGTCAAAATTAAGGTTTTGACTGGGAAATGACAATTTCTGTTATTTGACCTAGAAAATGATCAATTGGGTTAAGGCATGATCTCAAGATCCCAATTGCATCACTTTGACCTAATACATGGTTCAAAACACTACAAGTCCATTGGATTGACAAATGAATTTTTCAGTCAACTGATCAAAAGTCAACTGTATACTGAAAAGTCAAACTTTGACTTTTTGTTCAAAATCAAATGCCAAAGATCATAATTCATCAAAACATGCCAAAATATGAAACTTGTTCATGAATAAATCAAGAATTTAAGATTTTATTTTGAAAAGATGAAATTTCTTAACTTAGAAATTTTTCTAAGTAGAAAATTTCTTATTTTTTCACAACTTTGATCCAAGTTTTCATCATGATGCAAGATGATTCAAAGGAAACTTCCAGCATGAAAGTTGTAGATCTCCATGAACTCTACAACTTTTCTTCACTCAATTTCTCCTAAAAATGCTTGGATCTCAAGTTATAATTTTGTGAGTACATGCTCATGAACTAAAAAATGACTTAGTGAAATTTTGCCCTAGTTAGGCAGATTTTTTACCTAACTTCATGGCAAGTTTTCACATAGTTCCAAGGGGAATATTCAAAAGAAATTTAAATATGAATTTTAGAGCACATTGCAAGCTTTCCAAAATGTCCAAGAACTCTTTGGGATCATTCTTGAGTAGGGATATTCGAAGAGATGAAGTTGGTGTTTTGTCACTTGGATTACAAGCCATTTTGTGAAGAACATTGGATCCAATCCTCAAGCATGCTGTACAAATCCCACTTTGAAGGCTTCTAACTTGAATTTCACTCCATAATTTAATGTTTTCACAAATGTTGGAAGCTTTAATCCAAGCATTCAATGCATTATACAAATTTAATTCCATTTTGGGAAGAAAGGCGACATTGCCATTTTAGAAAAGCAAGCTTTATGCAAAGTCAGCTTGCATTGAGCCTTGCATTTGTTCTTTCTGCATAAACACACTCTACCCAATCAGAACAAGTGTGTTTAAAGGTCTCAGCCCCCCTACAAGCTTTGAACCTCACCTTGAAACCATACTTGCTAGCTTTGCTTCAAAAAAAAGTAACCAACAAAACATGTGAGTTTTGAAATCTGAGTTGTTACCAGTCTTAAAACCTCTTTCTTATAAGTAAACACACTATTTGCAAGTTGAGACATGAACGCTATTTCCATTAAACTGCCTCAAACATTCCAAAACCAAAAACCTGTTCAAGAATACCATCAACATACAGTTTTGAACCAAAAATCATGATCTTCATTTCCACTCGTGCGTTTTGAAAACTAATCACTCAAACACCTTCTATACATCATATCAAAGTAATCCATACCCTTGTTTCCTCACTGTAACTCCTCCATCACTATCCACCATTTTAAAAAATCAAGCTTGCAGGTTGACTTGAGTAGATAGATTCAGGGACTTTCAAGGCAAAGTAAGAGTTGGGATACACTCAAGGAGGTCCAGGAAAGCTAAACAGATCCTCAGGCCATCTCAAAAGTTTCTTAAACTCCATTCACGACTCCAGCTGCAAGAGGTAAAAACTCAAACTTCTATCTCTTCATACAAGCATAATTTGATCCTGATTTATGAAAACAAAATGTAGATATCCTTGCTCTAAAGCTAACCATGTTCATAGTTTCCATTTATATTGACTGTGTATAGAGAATTTTAGATTTGAAATTTTTGTGAAAATTAGGTTTCAATTTAGGGCCAGTAAAATTAGATTTTATTTTTGACTTTTAGTTTACATAAGTTATATGGTTGAAATCGTGGGAAGAAACACCATAACTTTCATGTTTGAACCTTCCATTTTTGTGGAGAAATGAGGAAGATACAGGTGGTCCGGCCATGGCTCAAGGTTGAAGATGAAGTTGCTCTCAGAAAGCAGTTTCTAATATATATTTATGCTTTGATTATATGATTGGATGAAACAGTCACCCTAGTGGCAAGCGCGCGCGTACTAAGGCATATGTTACCTAAAAAGCGAGGGTTCGAACCAATGTGAAACTCCTTTTGCATTTTTCCATTTTTCTGATTTTTGCTAACACCTTTTTTGCAGGCGCTGGGCCCTTTGGGCCTGGCATTTTTTATATTTTTGCAAGTATACGCCCTGTTTACTTGTGACACCACCCTGGCCCATTTTATTTATTTATTTTTTCTTTTAAATATATTTTCTAAAATACCAAAAAAATCATAAAATGTATAAAAATAATAGATTTATATTTTGACATAGTTTAAATATTTTTTTCACATAAATAATTTTTTTTATTATACTTTATTTACTCTTATTAATTTCTTTGTAAATTAAAACTAGATTGTTACTTATTTAAATACACTTATTTTTAATATAACAAGGACCAAAAATATTTCATGACACCACATATTATTTTCAAGACAAAAATATAAAAAATACAAAAAATACTTTTTTATAAACTTCATTTCTTTTTAAATAGATTTAGGGTTTTATTCAAAAATTCTCTTCTTAATTAAAATCTTTTCTTAAATAATTTCTTTTATTAACTTAAGTTAATTTAACTTAATTTCTCTTTTCTTTAATTAGGTTTAGGTTAAAACCTCTTTCATAAAAAAGTCCAAACACAAAAATCATTTCTTTCAATTTGCATTTTGTACTTTATATATTCCTTCAAATTATTTTTACAATATTCAATTTGGTTGTAATAGATTAATTAGGTTTACATTATTACAATCCTCATTCATAAATTGTATATTCCCCCCCGCCCCCTCCCACAAATGTTGTAATAGCGTAGTAACTTTAAATTTCGCAATTTATCGCTTTTACATAACATGCTAGTAATTAGGGTTTGTATGGGAAGATAAAATCAATCAAATAGAAAACCCTAATCCAAGACAAAAAAAAGCATGAAAATAACACACTTTCACACAAGCACCCCTAGGGTAAAATCCACTTGGTTTCCTTACAAAATGAATATATTACGTATGTAAGGTATCTTAGCAAAAACAAGCAAATACAAGATCAGAGTCCCTCGATGATGCTATTCAAAGTTTCCTTACAAATGATCTTAGTCCCTCAAAAATAATGCTAAGATACCTTGTAACATTGCTAATCATGGCTATACGATGACTGTGATACGGTGGGAGAACTGACTTAAGGTTTTGCGTTTGTGTTCGCAAATGCTTCGGTTTAGCAAGAGTCGCCACCGACTTTTTATTTTATCCTAAGGAGAGGTCAAAAAGCACAGGAAAGACCTTTGAGATGTTTTCTTGGGTTCGGGGAGTAGATTATGAAAAGGGAAGGTGCAAGCACCCTTTTCATCCATGGTTATCCATGGGCTCTTAGTTACTTGTTTAGATCACTTACTTTTGCTTTTCAATTGTTTGAAATGGTGCTTTGTGTGTGATTTTAAAAATGTTTTGAAAAGAGGCCATCGTTGTGGCAATCTTTGTAATGATTCTTGCTTGAATGTATACAAATATGTATGTCTTTTAAAAGTTTGATTTGGGAAATATTTTGAAATTGTGTTGTGAGGTGTGTTTGAAAATAGCAAGGATGTTTTTGCAAGTTTTGATCAAGTAACTAAGAGTTATCTATCCCATTTTACTCAAAGATCTTTCCTATATGTTTTTAACCCTTTTGACAATGTTGTTTTACCATTGCATTTGGTAAACAACCTTGTATTAGGATATTAAACGGGACAGGCGCGGGTCATCGTATAGACCATGATAGCAATTGTGTTAAGTAATCTTTAGCAATTTTTTCCGAGGGACTATATCATTTTGTTTAGGCAACCAAGATAGCGTCATCGAGGGACTATGATCTTTTGTTTTGTTTTTGTTTTGGCCAAAGTACTCAACATGCATAACATGGCCCATTTTTAAGGCAACAAGTGGATATAACCCTAGGGGTGCAAGTGTGCATTGTGTATTGATTTTCATGCATCTTTGTCTTTGTATTAGGTCAAGCTACTTGTTAATTTTGGATTTTTGCATACAAACCCTAATCTCTAATCATGGTATAATTGAAAGCATAAATGCGTAAAACAAATCTATCACTATTACAACATGATTATGGGGATGGGGGTACAATTTTTGAATGGGAATTATTTGACAAGAAATTAAAACCCTAATTTTACTATTACATCCAAATTGAATCAATGATATAAATAATAAATGAATAATATTTAAATAAACAAATTAAATAAATATACAAAATAATATGCAAAAATGGTTTTGTTTATTTTTATGTATGTAAAAATCTTTAATGTAAAAATAAAGGACTAATAAAAAAAGATTATTGTTTTTTTAATAAGGGTAAACCCTAATTTTCTTTTAAGAATACAAATATATTAAACATACTATTTATATACAATAAAATAAAATAGTGTATATGCAAAAAAGTAAAATATATTTAGAAAAAGTATTATTTAAGTATAAATAATAATAAAAATAAAAGTATAATATTTTTATGTTTTTATTCTAAAGTATCTATTAAATAAAATAAAAGTATATACATATATATTAATTATATTAGTTATGCACAATAAAAAATAAAATAAAATATATACAAGACCAAAATATATTTAGAACAATATTTTTTTAGTGTAAATAAAATAAAGAATAAAAATAAAAGTATAATGTCATTATTTATTATTTTCAAATTTTCAAGTTTTCAATATACTATAAAATCATTTTTATGTCTAAAAAAAACAATAAAATAACAAAATAAATGTGAGAATTTATGAAAATATTTTTGGATATTTTTATGTTTGGAAAATATAAAATAAAAATCAGAAATAATAAATAAATACAAAAATATAAAATATAAAGAAATTGGGCCAGGGGGTGTATTCAGTAATGAGGGAGGTGTCAAAAATAAAAGAAGCCAAAGCCCAGCCTAAAGCCAGACTTCATCTTCAACCTTGGTTCAAAATTCCGCGCGCCCTATACCAAACATGAACAACCTGCATACGAGCTCTAATGCAAAAACACATAACAACAAAGTTGTAGGGTTTTCCAAGACGAATTCAACCATATAAAAAACTTGTCCTAACTCTCAAAGACCAGAGAGAATTTCTCTGGCCCTAAATCTTAACCTATTTTTTTCAGGATGTTCATGGACCAAATTCTCTTAGCATGCTTAATTAAAATGAAAACTGAGCATATGTACAGCTTCATGGCTATGAATACTACATTTATTATTCACAAACCTAAGCCTAATTGTTCCTAAATAGAGAGATAGGAAATTGACAAAAACCAGTTTCAGTTGACTTCGTGTCTGACAATGTGGAGCTTTTCAATGAGGCCTGAGATGTTTGGGAGCTTGCTTGAACTTCCCTTGACCTTCTCCAATGCCTAGCTTGCCTTGAATGTGCTTGAACAAGCCTACAGAACTCAACCTACACAAGATGAAATAAAAAATGGAAAACCTTGTAAATGGAGTTACAGTTAGTGTTTAAGGGTTGGGATAGCTTGGTTGGGTTGTATGGAAGGTGTTTGAACATGTTTGGGGAAAAATGCACGAGCAAATTATGTTATGGAAACCAAACTGCAGATGTTGCCCTGTTTTGCCAATGGAAGGTGGTTTTGTGTTATGGGAGGTTTTAGGGCTCAAAGGGTCATGTTTCTGGCTCAAGGGGATGTGATAAACTTGTCTCAAAAGCTTGCACAAGTTGGTTCTAGCTGATGTTCAAGTTGTGTGAAGTTTGACAAAAATCTTAGTTATGAAGCAAAACATGAGAAGTGATGTAAAGTAGGCCTGTACAGGCTATCCATCAGCTTTCATACTATGCTCTTGGCCCCTCAAGTTGGTGGATTTGATTTGCTGCACAAGATATGGCTCAATGCTCAAGGATGCTGTTTGGACATAAAGCAAAAATTAAGCAAAAATGGCAATGTTGCTTTTTCTATTTAGGGATTAATCTTGTGTGCAATGCTCTAATGACCAAAACAAAACCTTAGACCAATGGATTTGCATTTAATTATTGAGTATGGAATGGTTTTGAGGCCTGTAATCTAGTGCAAAGCAAGCTGATTTGAATTTGCAACTTGTATCAATATGAACATGCCATGGATGAAAAGTGAGTTTTTGCCAACTTCAAGCCTTGGATTCTCCCTAACCACAAATGAGTTTGGAGAGTTCTTGGATATTTCGGAAATCTTGCAACATGCTCGACAATCCATCTTTAAAATGAAATTTGAGATTCCAAGTGGAACTATGTGAAAAATGGCCATGAAGATCGGTCAAAATCCTGCCTAAACTAGGGCAAAATTTCACTAAGTTAAAAGTTTTAGGGACCCTTGTTCCAAAAATCTTAACTTGAGATCCAAGCTTCTTTTGGGAAAACTTTGTGATCAAAGTTGTATACTTTGTGGAGCACTACAACTTTCATGTTGGAAGTTTTGTTTGAATCCAATTGCATCATGGTGAAAATGTTGGGCAAAGTTAGGAAAAATTAAGAAAATTTCATAACTTGGACAAATTCTAAGTTATGAAAATTTTCAACTTTAAACCCTAATTTGCAAAAATTGGTTTCTTGATGAACAAGTTTCATTTTTTGACACATCTTTATGAAAAATGACCCTTGGCACTTGATTTTGACCAAAAAGTCAAAATTTGACTTTTCAGTGTATAGTCAAACTTTGATCAGTTGACTGAAAAATTCATCTGTCAATCCAATGCAATTGAGATCTTTTGAACCTTGTGAATAGGTCAAGATGATGCCATTGAGTCCTTGAATCCATGATTGAACCCAATTTTCCATTGGCTAGGTCAAAAATCAGAAATTACCTTTGTGTAGCCAAAACCCTAAAAATGACCATTTTACCCTTTTGATGATCTGATCAAATTTATTGAGGAGTTTTGGTCAAAACTTGATCAAATGGTTCATATGAGTCTATAATGTTGACGTGGGTCAAAAATTGTGAGTTTTGACTGTAAATTGGTCACAGTTGACTTTTTCCCCAATACAGCTGATTTTTAGGTCAACTGTCCAATTGTTTGGGCAAAAATTTGATTCAAGGCTTGAAACTTGGTATGAACAATCTTATAAGTCCAACATGAAGTATGAAAGTCACTTTGAGCATTGAAAGTCCAAAAATCCCTGTGCAAACTCAAACCCTAATTTCAGGCCATCAGTGCAAGGAGATGTCTTGAGCAGAGCAAAACCCTAATCCTGTCTGGAGTTCAAAGAGTCTTGTGAGGGGAAATCTTAATAAAATGAGAGGGAAAATTTTGGGGTACAACAACTTCCCCTGTTCAATCTTCTTGAACCTGAAGAGTTAGATTGGCGAGTTTGCCTTTCATGACTCGAGGGTAAAAGATGATTGGACACTAGAGTGCCCGTAAATTTGCACTCATCAAAATGTAAATGAGGGAATGGGCTTAAAGATGCCATTTGGAGATGGTAGAATCTTGCTAGATATGGGCTTAAAGATGCCATCCAAGATTGTTTGTTGAAAATCAGGAGAATGAACACCAGATTCGTATCCGTATTTGGAACGTATCTGAGTTGTATCTGGAGATTGGATTTGTATGAGCAAAAGAATGGCGTACGTGTCTGGAGTGTATCCAAGTTGTAACTGTATCTGATTCTTGCATGAATATCAGAATGACTGCCGTTTCTGGAGTGTATCTGTATTGTATCTGAAATCTGAAATCTGAAAAAGCGGCAGAAAGCCATCCGTGTCTGGAATACCTCTGGGCTGGGGAATAAGTTTGAATGAGTGACATAATGGCTACCATGTCTGGAGCGTATCTGGACTGTATCTGAAGTTGAGATCTGTATGAGTAGAAGAATGACTTCCATGTCTTGGAGTGTATCCGTACTGTGACTGGGATCCGGACAGGTGACAGAATGACTTCCGTATCTGGAATGCATCTGAACCTGAGGTTGACAGTTGAATCTGAATGAGAAATAGAATGGCTTCCGTGTATGGAGCATATCTAGTCTGTATCTGATTGCTCAAGTCTGAATGAGTAGTAGAATGACCGCCGTGTTTGGGGTGTATCCATACTGTATCTGAAATCTTTGAACACTCGTTAAAGGTAGCTTTTAATCTTATCCTGAAAAAGGGTAAAACGTTAGCTAAAACACAAAGCTATGCTGTATGAAATGTATGATGCAACAAGATATGTTTTATCAATGTTTATGATATATGTAATGTATGTGCATGTAAGCTGATTAGATGTCTTGTTGAGGAGAATAAATCCTTGATAGATGGAGATAATGAAAATCATTGACTGCTGTCGGGGAAAATAAATCCTTGACTGCTGCTGGAGATCCAAAACCTTTGATTGTTGAGACTGAGAAATCCTTTGAACTACTGCTGGGGATTGAAAATCCTTGGTAACTTGTAGGGATTAACAAGAGTTTTGACAACTTCTGCGGGGAATTGAGGATCCTTCATGACTTTCATGGGGAATAAGGAAAACTCCGATGATCCCTATCGGTGAATTAAAACCTGGGAGGCTTCAACTGGAGAAATGAGAACAAGAATCTTCGTTCTGCTGGGGAATAACTCTGTGGGGAGAATGCTTATCCTGTTGGAGAGTTTTCAAAAGCTTGGGTTGTATGCCAATCTACTGGGGAATCAGGGGAAGTTGGATAGTACTTCACCGGGGTTTAAAGGTTGAAGTTTTGGACTCTATTGGGGAGGAACGTTTTATCTTCACTAGGGATTTGTAGTTCAAAGTCTTCTGGCTTCACTAGGGATCGGGAGTTTAGAAATTTAAAACTGATGAGGATTTTGAAACATAACTCCGCTGGGGATATGTATTTCAAAGCTTCAACCCTGTTGAGGATCTGGATGATGTACTGCAGGGGATTTCCTCTGGAAGAGCTTAAATACATTTTCCTATACTTTCAACCTATCAGTAACTATTCTTTCCCATTTCGTTTTATTTGTAAGCAATGATTATATTCAAATGCATATGCTCATTTTAATAAATCATTGGACGTTTTCAACTAAACACAAGTGTAAAAAGAAAGAAAAGGCAAACAAACTTTTGCACTTTGAAGTATCTTTGTATTAACTTTGTGTAAGTATTTTGTACAAAGGAGACAGACATCCTATTAAGAGAATGTTGTCGTAAAATTGATAAAAATTTTATACAAAGAAAAATGGCTATGTGTAACAATTCCATGGGGTTCCCATTCTGCTATAGCCTTCACAACTCTGAGCATCTTGTCCATTCGTTGCTTCTTCCGCATACGATTGGATTGATCGGAAGCTTCGAGCTTGTCCATGAAGAGATTGTCCTTAAAGTGATCCGACGAGACATAGTCATACGCTTTGATTCCCTAATTTTTGCCTGGATCGCCCTTTCAGGTTTTTGATCCACCGGGAAACCCTTTTTTGCCCAAGTCTCCCTTTCGAGTTTTCAACTTGCCGGGTGTACATATTTTTTTATTTATCCCTAATTTTTTCCTGAACCGTCCTTTCGGGTTTTCGGTTCACCGGGATGCCCATTTTTTCCCAAGTCGCCCTTTCGGGTTTTCAACTTGTTGAGTCGTTTATGCGTAGTATCTTTTGACTAGGTCTGTGTTCGCAGGGTGCGGCAGGTCATCACCGTCCATGGTGGTCAAAATCATTGCCCCACCAGAAAATATGTTTTTGATCACAAATGGTCCTTCGTAAGTAGGAGTGCACTTGCCCCTGGGATCACTTTGCAGCAAGATGATTCGCTTAATTACAAGGTCCCCAACTAGATATACTTGTCTCTTGACTTTCTTGTTGAAGGCCTTGATCATACGTTTCTGATACGCCTGGCCATGGCAAACAGCAGTAAGTCGCTTCTCGTCAATCAAGTTAAGTTGATCAAGCCGAGTCTGAATCCAATCGTCTTCACTCAAACTAACATCTTTCATGATTCTCAAGGAGGGAATCTGAACCTCGATAGGTAAAACAGCCTCCATGCCGTATACCAAAGAAAAGGGTGTTTCCCCAGTTGAAGTGCGTGCCATGGTATGGTACCCGTGCAGAGCAAACAATCACATCTCATGCCAGTCCTTGTAGGTGACTGTCATCTTTTGTATGATCTTTTTGATATTTTTGTTTGCATCTTCAACATCACCGTTCATCTTAGGCCGATAGGGATATGAATTATGATGTTGAATCTTGAACTGCACGCACAGAGCGGTGTTCATAGTATTGTTCAGGTTCGTACCGTTGTTAGTAATAATTCTGTCAGGGATACCATATCGGCATATGAGGTTCTGCTTGATGAAGCGGGCAACCACATTCTTTGTAACGGAGGCGAAGGAAGCTGCTTCGACCCACTTGGTAAAGTAATCAATGGCCACCAGGACGAAACGGTGTCCATTGGATGCTGTAGGCTTGATCTCTCCAATCATGTCGATTCCCCACATCGCGAATGGCCATGGAGTTGTTAAGACATTGAGAGGAACTGGGGGAATATGTACTTTGTCAGTATAGATTTGGCATTTGTGACAAGTACGGGAATATTGATGACAATCAGCTTCCATGGTAGACCAGTAGTAGCCTGCCCGTAGAATCTTCTTAGCCATCGTATGACCACTTGAGTGGGTGCCAAAGGTGCCATTATGTAGTTCAGCCATGATCTGCTCAGCTTCAATCTTGTCCACACAACGGAGTAGGACACAATCCAGATTGCGCTTGTATAGGATACCATTGCTCAGAAAAAAATTGGCGGAGAACCTCCTTAAGAACTTTTTGTCATTGACTGAAGCTCCTTCAGGGTATTCTTGTGCTTCGAGATACCTTTTGACGTCATGAAACCAAGGTCGGTCCACTATTTATTCGATATTAATCTCGTGACAATGTGCAGGTTCGTCCATTCGTTCAATGGTGATTTGAGGTGCCTCATTATCCCAATTAAGTTTAAACATGGATGACATTGTAGTTAGCGCATCTGCTAGCTGATTCTCTTCTCGCGGGAAGTGCTCGAAGGTAATATGCTCGAAATATGGTAACAATGTCAAGACATGTTCTTTGTATGGGATGAGGTTAGGGTGTTTAGTATCCCACTCTCCTTTGATTTGACTGATAACCAAAGCTGAGTCCCCAAATACAACCAGAGATTTGATTTCCAAGTCAATAGCAGCCTTGAGACCAAAGATACAAGCTTCATACTCAGCCATGTTGTTGGTGCAGCTGAATCAGAGTCTAGCAGTGAAAGGTGTATGGAAACCTTCTGGAGATATAAGTACCGCGCCGATACCGTTGCCAAGTGCATTTTAGGCACCATCAAAGTACAGGGTCCATCGGGATCCTTGTTCAGGTCCATCATACAGTCTGTTACCTTTAATGTTGTCCAATGTCATAATATCCTCGTTAGGGAAGTCGAACCTCATAGATTGGTAATCTTCGACGACTTGATGAGCTAGATGGTCAGCTAGTACACTCCCCTTTATAGCTTTTTGGGTTGTGTACTGGATATCATACTCAGTCAAGATCATCTGCCATCTAGCGATTCTTCCGGATAAAGCAGGCTTCTCAAAGATGTACTTGATCGGATCCATTTTGGAAATCAACAGAGTGGTATGTGTCAACATATACTGCCTTAGCCGGCGAGAAGCCCATACCAAAGCGCAACAAGTTTTCTCGAGCAGTGAGTAGCGAGTCTCACAGTCGGTAAACTTTTTGCTAAGGTAATAAATGGCATGCTCTTTTCAGCCAGACTCGTCATGTTGGCCCAGTACGCGCCCCATTGAGTTATCCAAAACAATTAGATACATGATTAAAGGTCTTCCTTCGACAGGTGGCATCAAGATAGGAGGTTTCAGTAAATACTCCTTGATCTTATCGAAAGCAGCTTGATAGTCATCATTCCATTCAACCACCTGATCTTTCTTCAACAACTTGAAGATTGGCTCACAGGTATATGTTAGGTGAGAGATGGACCTTGCAATGTAGTTTAGGCGTCCCAAGAAACCTCTGACCTCCTTCTCAGTGCGAGGGCCGGGAATTTCTTGTATAGCTTTGACTTTAGCAAGATCAACCTCGAAGCCTTTGTTATTGACGATGAATCCCAAAAGTTTACCGGACCTGACACCGAAAGTGCACTTGCTAGGGTTCAGTCTGAGCTTATATTCCTTTAACCTGACAAACAGGTTTTGCAGATGGTCGAGGTGTTCTTCTTCTGTCTGTGAATGGGCTATCATGTCATCTACGTAGACTTCAATCTCATGGTGTATCATGTCATGAAACAAAGCTACCATGGCTCGCTGATAGGTTGCCCCGACATTCTTTAGTCCAAATGGCATCACCTTATAGTAGAAGGTACCCCACTGCGTAACAAAAGTAGTCTTCTCCATGTCTTCGGGGACCATTTTGATCAGGTTGTACCCTGAAAATCCGTCCATGAAAGAGAATACCTTGTGTTGAGCTGTATTGTCAACCAAGATATCGATATGTGGTAGTGGAAAATCATCTTTAGGGCTAGTCCTATTTAAGTCTCTGTAGTCCACACACATTCTGACTTTGCCGTCTTTCTTAGGCACGGGCACAATGTTAGCAACCCATTGTGGATAGGAAGTAACAGCCAGAAAGCCGGCATTGAAATGTTTCATCACTTCAACTTTGATCTTTTCGGACATGTCGGGTCTCATTCGACAGACTTTCTGTTTGATTGGTGGACAATCTTGTCTTGTAGGGAGACGGTGAACCACAATATCTGTATCCAGTCCCGACATGTCTTCATAGGACCAGGCAAAGATCTCAACATATTCCTTTAACAACTGAACTAAGCGCTTTTTGACATTTGGCTCCAGGTTGGCACCTACTTTAACCTTTTTTTCTGTCTTTGGAGGTACCCAAATTGATAGTCTCCAACAACTCTTCATGGGGCAGAATAGCCCTTTCTTCTTGTTGCAAAAGTCTAGCCAACTCTCCAGGAACTTCATAGTCTTCATCACCTTCGTATTAGGCATGATTGACCAGATCTTTAGAGTCACTGAAGGCCATAGTAGAATTGTTACCCATGGAATCCGGAATGGATGGGTACCTGCATTTTGTGAGTGTGGGTGTGTGTAAGGGATAGCCACCTTTAAACAAAATAAGATGTAAAAAATAAAGAAAATGAACACAAAAGTTTATAGATAAAAACGTCCATGATTCATTAAAAATGGCATATGAAAATGAAGAATCAAAACCCTTACAAATGGACCTATATGCCCCGGGTAAGGCATAAGGCAGAAAGTGTACGAATTACTTTAAAAGTTATTACAGACCAAACAGGAAATGTTCAAAAGATAAATTACTGATTGATGAAAGTAATGGGAACGAAGTCTTTCGCCTCCCAGTTGTTCAGTCCTCCTTCAATAGTTGGAAAAATCCAGTCTTCAAAATTGCCTTCGTCTTCATTATCTTCTAAAGCACGAACTCCATGATGAGTGATTTTCAGTGGCGGTCCTCCAGCCCGGGAGTGACACACAACTTTCTGACTAGCAGCAGTGAAACCTAATCCGAACTTATCTATCTTGTAAGGAAAATATGGCAGTTAATCCCATACCGTACTTCCTCCTTCCTTGATTACAGCCTCCGCATCTTTAAGGGATGACATCCGGGACACGAGCTTGGTAATGATGGACACATCAGTCATTGTCTTGGCTACCACAACTTCAGGAGAAACCTCTTCAAAGTGTTGGAAAGGTGTTTCTATGAACTCACCATCTAACTCCATGTAGCGGAAAGAGTTAAGGTGGCTTATCATATACTCCTCCTCACCATGAATTGTTATGATTTTACCCTGGACTGGATATTTTAGCATTTGGTGTAGAGAAGAAGTGACTGCCCCAGCGTTGTGGATCCATGGCCTTCCCAAGAAGCATAAATATGAAGGACTGATGTCCATCACATAAAATGTAGGGTTGAAAATTTCTGTTCCCACCTTAATTGGGATGTCCACTTCTCTGTGAACCATCCGCTTAGAACCGTCGAAGGCTCTAACAATGATATTACTGGGCTTTAGGGTCAAACCTTCACAGTCCAATCTGTCCAATGCTTTCTTTGTTAGAACATTTAAAGATGAACCGGTATCCACCAGAACATGAGCAAGTGTGGTCCCTCTGCACTCTACCGAGACATGCAGTGCATCATTATTCTTTCTTCCCTTAGACGTCAAATCGGCATCAGAGAATCCAAGACCATTGTCGGCTGTAAGGCTGGCTACACACTCTTGAAACTGATCCGCAGAAGTTTCTTGAGGCACGTGCGCCGTCTTCAGGAATTTGATCAAGGCTTTGGCATGAGCCTCAGAGCAGAGAAATAGAGCCAGCATAAATATTTTTGAAGGGGTTTTCCCCAGCTGCTCTACGACATCATAGTCGCTTTTCTTAATTATCTTTAAAATCTCCTCCATCTCCTTTTGGGTGGTCTCGGGGATAACCAAAGTATGAGCCCTCGTCCTGACGGGCGTTTCTTGGATCCCCTTACCTTTATCAGCAGTAACAACAGAGGGTACAACTTCGGGAGTAACAATTTCTTTAATCACTGGACTTTGCATAGATATCTTGACAGGCACAGGAGCACTTGAGGGTCCGAAGATTGCCCGTGGAGGAGCAATCTCCGGAGAAAATATTCTTCCACTACGAGTGATCTTACTTGTCCCCGCAATATTTCCTATACCAGGAGTCTCTTCATCGGAATTTTCTTCAACTGATTCGATCTGTTTCACACCGTGATAGAAGATCTCTCCTCCACAATTCCACGGTATCATCTTGTTGGACTTATATGGGATAGGCCCCGACATGGTAATATTCAGTGGTACCAACTTTGGATCGTGTGTAATCTTAACAGGCCTTTTGCAGGTCTTGGAAAGATTGTCGAAAATGGTGATTATAGCAACATCATTGATTGGAGTAATAGGAGTAAAAGGAATAACAGTAGTAACAGGAGTTTTTTGAAAGAGGATCTCTTGAGTATCCATCAGGCGTTAGATGCCTGACTTCAACAGCGGACAGTCAGATTGCAAGGTCGAATAAAGGTAACAATCTTTTTCACAGCCTGGAAAAATCCCGGCTTTCAACAGATTCATCTTGATCATTGGCAACGGAGTCAGTAAGTCATCAACAGCGGTAACATGAAGATCTTCTACAATAGCATGGACATTATGACCATGTTTTGGCATAGGAGCGGATATCACCTTAGGTTTTCGGGGGCATCAAACTCCACCTCCTTGGCATCTATCAAATCTTGGATCTTGTTTTTAAAGGTCCAACATTTGTTGGTGTCGTGCCCCACACTGTCTGAATGATATGCACATTTTGCATTGGAATGATAATAGGGAGAAGAGGTATTTGGGTTTTTCGGTGCTTCTTTCAAGTTGGTAAGGTTTAACTTTAACAGATGAGGGAGGACCTGATTCGGTGTCATATTGATCCGGGTGAATTGCCGTTGTGGCCTTTCTACCCTCTGCTGGTTAGCTCTGGGTTGACTTCTTTGAGGTTGATCGGCTGAGGAGTCCTGGATCATCACAGCCCCCACCACTGGTCGGCGCTCCAATCTCCCTTGATTTCTCTGGGTGTGAATAGCAGAAACTTCCTTCTTGGCTGGGAAGGTCTTCTTGATAGAAGTGGAAGCAGAGGTATCCTTCTGAATTTTGCCACTCTTAATGCCAGCTTCGACCCTTTCACCTGTTAAAATTAATTCAGTGAACTCTGCAGATGAGCTCCCGATAAAGTGATTGAAGAATGGACCTGACAGGGTCCCCAAAAACATGTCAACCAGCTCTCTATTCGACAATGGTGGCTGCACCCTTCCAGCCAAATCCCGCCACTTTTGGGCATACTCCTTAAATCCCTCATTAGAGGCCATACCCATACTCTGTAGTTGAGTACGAGTAGACGCTAAATCGGCGTTATATTGGTATTTTCGATAGAAAGCAGCAGCTAAATCCTCCCAGTTATGTACATCAGATCTCTCAAGTTGATAGAACTAGTCCAATTGCGTACCCGACAAACTATCTTGAAAAAAGTGGACCCATAGATCCTTATCAGAAGAGTGAGGTTGAATATTTCTGACGTAGGACCACAGATGCATCTTCGGACAGGACAAACCGTCGTATTTAGCAAATGTAGGCACTTTGAACTTGGGAGGAATGACGATCCCAGCAACAAACCCTAGTTCTTCGAAATCCAGCCCAGGTACCCTTTGTACCTCCATGGCTGCCAACCGATCCTCAAGATTTTTATACTTATCGTCCGCTGGAGGGTACTGTTGTTCGGAGTAATCTTCATCCTCTTCCTCTTCTTCTTCTTCAGCTTCAGACTCAGAGGGCACTGCAACTCCCTTTCCCTTACCAACCCCTTCGTCAGACGTCGAGGGGAAATCCAGAACTCTCCTAGCCTGATTCTCAAATCTTCTTCCCATAGTGGCCACACCAATTCTGTTCTTTTTCTTCTTTTCCTTTTCCATCTCTTTCTCTAACAGTGCTTTAAGATCCTCTTTACCCTTTGCCAAGGTCATGAGGAGTTGTTGGAATTGCGAATTCTGTGCTTGCAGATCTTTGACCGTCTGCTCTATATCCATCTTGTTGAAATAAACAGCAGAAAGATAAGGAAACCTGGTGTGAAGACCTGTTTATGCATATGATGAATGATATATTATTCATGTAATGCATTCAAGGATTCAGAAATTCAAATTTGTTGCAAACAAAAAGAACACACGTCATATTAATAAGAAGAAATTTGTTAGTACATAAATGCCCCATGGGAAAAATATTACAAAGTTCTTAATGTAAAAGACATTGCGCATCCTCTTTGGTGCGATGTAAGTGTTAAGATTCTGCTCTTCATGGAGTTGACGGGTAAGTTCCAAAACCTTCTTCTCACTGGAATATAAGCTAGCTTCAATTGTGTTCCGTTCTTCCTTGAGCTGTATCCAACTCTTTTGCAAATCTTCCAATGACGTTGGCATGTCTGGATGTAAGAGGGTGTATGGAACCTCTCTTTCCATAATAGGCTCTTTGATCACGGGGAGAATGTGAGGGTAAGGCATCATAAGACTCTGGGGCGGGTTCGTACCCACTTGAGATAAGGCTCAAGAGGGATGGAATTCTTGTGCCTCAGTGTCTTACTATCCACTTTGTTGGGCATCCTCCAAGCTCGGATAAACCATTGTTGAAGTCCTTGAGCGTCGTTGTCGAAGTCAAAAACCAAGTCAGGAATCAACATGTCATGAGGGCCATCCCTCCGGGCATACCCAAATTTCCTCATAGCTAAACAGGGGATGTAGGTAATGCCTCCCCTAATGCCAAGTAATGGGACATTAGGGAATTCCCCACAACTATCAATGATGATGACATTTTCTCTGGACCGAGAACACCAATGAATATCAGAATGTGTGAGGGTCATCAACCATTGTGACCAACTTAAACCCTTCTCATTCTTCAAAACTGATTGGGGAAGGTGAGAAATAAACCACCTTGCTAGAAGAGGAGTACAACATATGAGAACATTTATTTTCCTCATTGTTCGTGTATGAAATGAGTGTAGGATGTCCCCAAGCAATGTAGGCACAGGATTCCGAGATATGAAAATCTTGACAGCATTCACATCTATAAGCTGATCAGGGTTTGGGAACAAGACCAACCCATAGATGAGACGTGATACAATATCCTCAAAGGCTTGTAGATCTAGAGAATTCCAGCAGTCTTGTGCCTTCTCAAATAGAAACTTTGCCAAGAAACCCTTGACACCACTTCTGGTTTCCCAATGACCTTTGATATCAGATGGTTGCAAGTGTAAGGCTTGAGAAACATCTTCAGGCTTTGGTTCTCTTTCTGTACGTTGTAGGGTAGTTGATGAAGAATAGGAACCTCAGGAGTTGAGAAAATTCCTCCAAAGTAGGTACTAGTTGGTAATCAGGAAATGTAAAGCAATGGTGTAGGGGGTCAAAAACTGGAAGAGAACTTTCACCATGTCTTCTTCAATGTTGGAGTTAACCAAGTTGAGGAGTCTACCATGTTTTTCACTGAAGAAAGAATTCTCTGGAATCTTGGAAGTAAGCTCCTTAAGTTGAGGAGGGATTATCACAAGGTTGACCTGAATTGTTTTTCTGCGAAGAGATTCCATGACCTACAAAACAGGAACAAAGATGAAGATCCAAACCCTTGAAATGGTTAGTGGATGCATATGATGCTTTATGATGTTCATGATGTATGCACAAGCATATGTACAAGCAAGTCACACAAGATCCTAGTTTCAGGCTTGCATGAGGTCTCATAGGTAAGTACCCTCTTGAAGTTAGTTGGCTCAACCTGTCCTATAAATAGTAACCGGGTTCTAAGGAGCTCAATATCACTGGATTATTTTCTGTGTTCATTGTTTCAGTTTAGCCACTTAACTGGAGACCAAAATATTCCAAGAAAAATAACCCTCAATGAGTGTAGTATCGAGTATCTACCAACTTCAGACTGCACCAAAGCCGGTCATCTCACTACCCCTAAAAAGGCCAAGATGGTCAAGTAAAGGTTCTAAGAGTTCATTAGTGCTTCATGACATCACTCAGCGACCCCGTATTCTCTTTGATTGACTCAAAGGCTACCGGTACCCACAAATATGTCTCACTAATATAGCTATTGCTTCAACCATGTAGGTATACCCCGCACAGTTTCCACAATGTATTGCTATTTACCTATGAATGTTTCCCAAAAATCCGGCTGGAGGATTCAAACCCAAACAAGAGAACCAAAGGTAAATCAATAAAAGAAAACAAGATAAGCATGTAAAGGTGATCTAAACCCTAAGGTTACTCCACTTTTGGAATCATCCCCAACAGATTCGCCAGTTTTGTGATACGGTGGGAGAACTGACTTGAGGTTGTGCGTTTGTGTTTGCAAATGTTTCAGTTTAGCAAGAGTCGCCACCGACTTTTTATTTTATCCTAAGGAGAGGTCAAAAAGCACAGGAAAGACCTTTGAGATGTTTTCTTGGGTTCGGGGAGTAGATTATGAAAAGGGAAGGTGCAAGCACCCTTTTCATCCATGGTTATCCATGGGCTCTTAGTTACTTGTTTAGATCACTTACTTTTGCTTTTCAATTGTTTGAAATGGTGCTTTGTGTGTGGTTTTAAAAATGTTTTGAAAAGAGGCCATCGTTGTGGCAATCTTTGTAATGATTCTTGCTTGAATGTATACAAATATGTATGTCTTTTAAAAGTTTGATTTGGGAAATATTTTGAAATTGTGTTGTGAGGTGTGTTTGAAAATAGCAAGGATGTTTTTGCAAGTTTTGATCAAGTAACTAAGAGTTATCTATCCCATTTTACTCAAAGATCTTTCCTATATGTTTTTAACCCTTTTGACAATGTTGTTTTACCATTGCATTTGGTAAACAACCTTGTATTAGGACATTAAACGGGACAGGCGCGGGTCATCGTATAGACCATGATAGCAATTATGTTAAGTAATCTTTAGCAATTTTTTCCGAGGGACTAGATCATTTTGTTTAGGCAACCAAGATAGCATCATCGAGGGACTATGATCTTTTGTTTTGTTTTTGTTTTGGCCAAAGTACTCAACATGCATAACATGGCCCATTTTTAAGGCAACAAGTGGATGTAACCCTAGGGGTGCAAGTGTGCATTGTGTATTGATTTTCACGCATCTTTGTCTTTGTATTAGGTCAAGCTACTTGTTAATTTTGGATTTTTGCATACAAATCCTAATCTCTAATCATGGTATAATTGAAAGCATAAATGCGTAAAACAAATCTATCACTATTACAACATGATTATGGGGATGGGGGTACAATTTTTGAATGGGAATTATTTGACAAGAAATTAAAACCCTAATTTTACTATTACATCCAAATTGAATCAATGATATAAATAATAAATGAATAATATTTAAATAAACAAATTAAATAAATATACAAAATAATATGCAAAAATGGTTTTGTTTATTTTTATGTATGTAAAAATATTTAATGTAAAAAGAAAGGACTAATAAAAAAAGATTATTGTTTTTTTATTAAGGGTAAACCCTAATTTTCTTTTAAGAATACAAATATATTAAACATACTATTTATATACAATAAAATAAAATAGTGTATATGCAAAAAAGTAAAATATATTTAGAAAAAGTATTATTTAAGTATAAATAATAATAAAAATAAAAGTATAATATTTTTATGTTTTTATTCTAAAGTATCTATTAAATAAAATAAAAGTATATACATATATATTAATTATATTAGTTATGCACAATAAAAAATAAAATAAAATATATACAAGACCAAAATATATTTAGAACAATATTTTTTTAGTGTAAATAAAATAAAGAATAAAAATAAAAGTATAATGTCATTATTTATTATTTTCAAATTTTCAAGTTTTCAATATACTATAAAATCATTTTTATGTCTAAAAAAAACAATAAAATAACAAAATAAATGTGAGAATTTATGAAAATATTTTTGGATATTTTTATGTTTGGAAAATATAAAATAAAAATCAGAAATGATAAATAAATACAAAAATATAAAATATAAAGAAATTGGGCCAGGGGGTGTATTCAGTAATGAGGGAGGTGTCAAAAATAAAAGAAGCCAAAGCCCAGCCTAAAGCCAGACTTCATCTTCAACCTTGGTTCAAAATTCCGCGTGCCCTATACCAAACATGAACAACCTGCATACGAGCTCTAATGCAAAAACACATAACAACAAAGTTGTAGGGTTTTCCAAGACGAATTCAACCATATAAAAAACTTGTCCTAACTCTCAAAGGCCAGAGAGAATTTCTCTGGCCCTAAATCTTAACCTATTTTTTTCAGGATGTTCATGGACCAAATTCTCTTAGCATGCTTAATTAAAATGAAAACTGAGCATATGTACAGCTTCATGGCTATGAATACTACATTTATTATTCACAAACCTAAGCCTAATTGTTCCTAAATAGAGAGATAGGAAATTGACAAAAACCAGTTTCAGTTGACTTCGTGTCTGACAATGTGGAGCTTTTCAATGAGGCTTGAGATGTTTGGGAGCTTGCTTGAACTTCCCTTGACCTTCTCCAATGCCTAGCTTGCCTTGAATGTGCTTGAACAAGCCTACAGAACTCAACCTACACAAGCTGAAATAAAAAATGGCAAACCTTGTAAATGGAGTTACAGTTAGTGTTTAAGGGTTGGGATAGCTTGGTTGGGTTGTATGGAAGGTGTTTGAACATGTTTGGGGAAAAACGCACGAGCAAATTATGTTATGGAAACCAAACTGCAGATGTTGCCCTGTTTTGCCAATGGAAGGTGATTTTGTGTTATGGGAGGTTTTAGGGCTCAAAGGGTCATGTTTCTGGCTCAAGGGGATGTGATAAACTTGTCTCAAAAGCTTGCACAAGTTGGTTCTAGCTGATGTTCAAGTTGTGTGAAGTTTGACAAAAATCTTAGTTATGAAGCAAAACATGAGAAGTGATGTAAAGCAGGCCTGTACAGGCTATCCATCAGCTTTCATACTATGCTCTTGGCCCCTCAAGTTGGTGGATTTTATTTGCTGCACAAGATATGGCTCAATGCTCAAGGATGCTGTTTGGACATAAAGCAAAAATTAAGCAAAAATGGCAATGTTGCTTTTTCTATTTAGGGATTAATCTTGTGTGCAATGCTCTAATGACCAAAACAAAACCTTAGACCAATGGATTTGCATTTAATTATTGAGTATGGAATGGTTTTGAGTCCTGTAATCTAGTGCAAAGCAAGCTGATTTGAATTTGCAACTTGTATCAATATGAACATGCCATGGATGAAAAGTGAGTTTTTGCCAACTTCAAGCCTTGGATTCTCCCTAACCACAAATGAGTTTGGAGAGTTCTTGGATATTTCGGAAATCTTGCAACATGCTCGACAATCCATCTTTAAAATGAAATTTGAGATTCCAAGTGGAACTATGTGAAAAATGGCCATGAAGATAGGTCAAAATCCTGCCTAAACTAGGGCAAAATTTCACTAAGTTAAAAGTTTTAGGGACCCTTGTTCCAAAAATATTAACTTGAGATCCAAGCTTCTTTTGGGAAAACTTTGTGATCAAAGTTGTATACTTTGTGGAGCACTACAACTTTCATGTTGGAAGTTTTGTTTGAATCCAATTGCATCATGGTGAAAATGTTGGGCAAAGTTAGGAAAAATTAAGAAAATTTCATAACTTGGAAAAATTCTAAGTTATGAAAATTTTCAACTTTAAACCCTAATTTGCAAAAATGGGTTTCTTGATGAACAAGTTTCATTTTTTGACACATCTTTATGAAAAATGACCCTTGGCACTTGATTTTGACCAAAAAGTCAAAGTTTGACTTTTCAGTGTACAGTCAAATTTTGATCAGTTGATTGAAAAATTCATCTGTCAATCCAATGCAATTGAGATCTTTTGAACCTTGTGAATAGGTCAAGATGATGCCATTGAGTCCTTGAATCCATGCTTGAACCCAATTTTCCATTGGCTAGGTCAAAACTCAGTAATTGCCTTTGTGCAGCCAAAACCCTAAAAATGACCATTTTACCCTTTTGATGATCTGATTAAATTTCTTGAGGAGTTGTGGTACAAACTTGATCAAATGGTTCATATGAGTCTATAATGTTTATGTGGGTAAAATGTTTTGAGTTTTGACTGTAAATTGGTCACAGTTGACTTTTTCCCCAATACAGCTGATTTTTAGGTCAACTGTCCAATTGACTGGGCAAAAATTTGATTCAAGGCTTGAAACTTGGTATGAACAATATTATAAGTTCAACATGAAGAATGAAAGTCACTTTGAGCATTGAAAGTCCAAAAATCCTTGTGCAAACTCAAACCCTAATTTCAGGCCATCAGTGCAAGGAGATGTCTTGAGTAGAGCAAAACCCTAATCCTGTCTGGAGTTCAAAGAGTCTTATGAGGGGAAATCTTAATAAAATGAGAGGGAAATTTTAGGAGTACAACAATGACCCACACCCGTCCCGTTTACATCCAAAGATAGGGTTGCTTACCAAGTCAATGGTAAGACAACAATGTCAAAGGAAAAGGAAATGAACAAGAAAGACATTTGAGTAGGTAGATTGCTCCTAATTACTTGCTCCATTTCAAAACAAACATCCTTTCTATTTTCAAAACAAACACATACACTTTCAAACATCTTACAACATTGAAAACATTTTCAAAAGATCAAACATCTTTGTATACATTCTTACAAACAAGAATCATTACAAAGATTGCCTAAACAATGGCTTCTTTACAAAATACTTTCAAAAAACCACACAAAGCAAAATTTCAAACAAAAGCAAGTGATATAGAAAATAACTAAGAGCCCATGGAAAACCATGGATAAAAAGGGTGCTAATACCTTCCCTTTTCATAATCTAACCCCCAAACTCAAGAAACAATCTCAAAGGTCTTTCTTGTGCTTTTTCACCTTTCCTTTTGGATAAAAGAATAGTCGGTGGTGACTCTTGCTAACCGCAACATTTGTGATCAAACGCAAAACCCTCAAGTCAGTTCTCCCACCGTATCACAGAACTGGCGACTCTGCTGGGGACAATTCTAAAAGTGGGATTACCTTAGGGATTAGATCACATTTATTTGCTTACATTGTTTGACTTATATGCTTTACATTATGGTTCTTTGTTTGGGTTTGAATCCTCTACCCGGATTTGGGATACATTATAGGTAAGTAGAAATACGTTGTGGAAACTGTACGGGGTATACCGACATGGTCTAAGCAATAGTTGCGTTAGTGCGACATATTTGTGGGTACCGGTAGCCTTCGAGTTAATCAAAGAGAATACGGGGCCGCTGAGTGATGTCATAAAGCACTAATGAACTTTTAGAACCTTTACTTGACCAACTTGGCCTTTAGGATGTAGTGAGATGACCGACTTTGGTGCATTCTGAAGTTGGTAGATACTCGATACTACACTCATTGAGGTTTGGTTTCTTGGGATATTTCGGTCACCATTAAAGAGGCTTGTGCTGAAACAATGACCAAGGAAACAAACCAGTGATATTGAGCTCCTTAGAACCCGGTTACTATTAATAGGTTTAAGCCAACTAAATTTCAAGAGGGTACTTACCTATAAAACCCCATGCAAGCCTAAACCTAAGGATTTGTTTGCTTTGTTTGTATATATATATACTTGTACATAACATCATGAACATCATATACATCCACTAACCATTTCAAGGATTTTGGGATTCATCTTTGTTCTTGTTTTGTAGGATATGGATTCACTTCGCAGGAAAACTATTCAAGTTAGCCTTGTGAGAATCCCTCCACAACTTAAGGAGCTAGTTTCAAGGATTCCTGAAAACTCTCCATTCACTGAGAGACATGTTCGCCTACTCAACTTGGTCACCTCCAACATAGATGAGGACATGATGAAAGTTCTTTTTCAGTTCTTTGATCCTTTACACCATTGCTTCACATTTCCCGACTATCAACTTGTGCCTTTTTTAGAAGAATTCTCCCAAATCTTGAGGATTCCCATTCTCAATCAACTACCTTTCAACGGTACGGAAAGAGACCCAAAGCCAGAAGAGATTGATCAAGATCTACACTTGCACTCATCTGATATCACAACTCATTGGGAAACAAGGAGTGGTGTCAAAGGTTTCTTAGCAAAATTCCTGTTTGAGAAAGCCCAAAGCTGTTGGAATTCCTTAGATTTACAAGCCTTTGAGGAAATTTTGGCTCTCCTCATCTATGGGATGGTTTTGTTTCCAAATCCTGACCAACTCATAGATATCAACATCGTCAAAATCTTCATATCCTGTAACCCAGTGCCTACATTGCTAGGAGATATCCTACACTCTTTTCACACTCGCACAATGAGGAAAAAAGGTGTTCTGATGTGTTGCACTCCTCTCTTAGAAAGATGGTTTATTTCTCATCTTCCCCAATCTATATTAAAAAATGAGCAAGGTTCAAGGTGGTCACAAAGGTTGATGACGCTCAAACATTCAGACATTCATTGGTGCTCCCGATCCAAAGAGAATGTTATCATTGTCGATCGTTATTGAGAATTTCCTAATGTCCCTTTACTTGACATTAGGGGAGGTATCACCTACAAACCTTGTTTGGCCTTAAGACAGTTTCGTTACGCTCGAAGGGATGGCCCACACGAGATACTGATTCAAGGTTTGGTATTTGACTACGACAACAACGATCAAGGTCTTCGCCAGAGATTTATCCGAGCTTGGAGGATGTTAAAAAAGGTGGATAGCAAGACTTTGGGGCACAAGAATTCCATCCCTCTTGAGCCTTACCTAAAATGGGTACGAACTCGTGCTCAGAGTCTTATGATGCCTTACCCCTCCATTCTCCCGGTAATCATTGAGCTTGTCATGGAGGGAGATGTTCCATACACTATCCTACATCCTGACATGCCCACATCTCTTGAAGACCTACAAAGGGATTGGATACAACTCAAAGGAGAGCGAGATACGTTCAAAGCCCAATTCTACGCAAGCGAGAAGAAGGTTTTGGAACTCACTAGGCTACTTCATGAGGAGCAGACTCTGAATGCCTATATTGCACCGAAGAGGATGCGCACTACCTTTCTATCTTAGAGTTTTTGTATTATTTTTCCCAAGGGGCATTGATGTACTCAAGCTTTATCTTATTAATATAACGTGTGTTTCCTTTTTGTCTAAAACAAATTTGAATCTTTGAAATCCTTGAAAACATTGCATATGCATATACCGTTCATCATAACATAAGCAGGTCTTTTGCAACAAGTCTCCTCATCTCTCTACTGTTTATTTCAGTAAGATGGATCTCGAGCAAACATTGAAAGATCTCCAAGCTCAAAATACACAGTTTCAACAGTTTCTCTTGACCCTAGCCAAGGGACAAGAATAATTGAAGACTTTGATGGCTGAAGAGAGGCAAAAGAAAACAAAGAAGGTAACCAGAGTCTTAAACATGGGAAGGAGATTTCATGGGCAGACAAGAAGGACTTTAGACTTTGCAAAAACATCCGGTGAAAGAGACAACCAAGATGGTAAAGGCAAGGAAACAATTGTCGCGTCAGAATTAGAGGAGGAAGAGGAAGAAGAAGACTACTCTGAAGAAAAATACCCTCTGGCTGATGACAAGTATAAACATCTCGAAGAGAGTTTGAGCGCAATGGAAATCCAAAAGGTGCCTGGATTGGACTTTGAGGAATTGGTTTTGGTGTCGAGGATTGTGATTCCTCCGAAATTTAAAGTACCTATGTTTGCCAAATATGACGGAGTTTCATGCCCTAAAATGCATCTCCGGTCATATGTGAGGAAAATCCAACCCCATACCGCTAATAAAGACTTATGGGTGCACTTCTTCCAAGATAGTCTGTCTGAAACTCAACTTGACTGGTTTTACCAACTAGAAAGAGCCAACATTCACAATTGGGAAGATCTTGCTGCAACTTTATACAAACAATATCAGTATAATGCTGATCTTGCGCCTACCCGTACTCAACTCCAGAGTATGGCCATGGTTTCCAATGAAGGTTTCAAGGACTATGCACAATAATGGAGAGATTTGGCTGCAAGAGTTCAACCCCCTCTATCTGACAGAGAATTGGTAGACATTTTCTTTGGCACCTTGTATGGTCCCTTCTTCAATCATTTATTCGGAAGTTCATCTGCAGGCTTTACTGAACTAATATTGACAAGAGAGAGGATAGAAGCCGGTATAAAGAATGGAAAGATTCAAAAAGACACATCTTCTTCTACAGCTGTAAGGAAGCCCTTCATCGGAAAGAAAGAGGTGGCTGCCGTATACTCGCAGAGAAACCAAGAGATGACCGAGCGTCGACCAATGGTGGAGGCTGTTATGATCCCAAAGCCTGCGTCTGATCAACAAAGAAATAATCAACCAACGATGGAAAGGCCAATCAGGCAGTTCACCAGAATCAACATGACCCCGTCTCAAGTAATATCTCATCTACTAAGATGCAACTTGGTGACCTTGAAAGAAGCTCCAAAAAACCCCAATACAACATCTCCTCATTATCATCCCAATGCCCGTTGTGCATATCACTCTGAAAGTCTTGGTCACAATACTAATAACTGTTGGGCTCTGAAGAACAAAATACAAGACCTCATTTAAGCAAAAGAAATTGAGTTCAATGCGCCTGAAAAGCCAAATGTCATTTCTGCCCCTATGCCCAGACATGGCCACAATTCTAATGCCATTGAAGAAGGATTGTTTGTTACTTCGATAGATAAACTCATGACCCCACTTCTGACTATTAAAATGAATTTGATGAATGTCGGTGTGTTCCCGGGCTGTGATAAAGTTTGCCATCTCTGTTTATCCTCACCAACCAGCTGTCCTTTGTTGAAAGCAGGCATTCAGTGCCTAATAGATAACAAATAAATTTTATTCGAGAAGACTTCTGCTTCACCTGTTCCTTTTGAAGATGTTTCTATCATTACCATTTCCGCCAATTCTTCTAGGGTCTCCACCAAAAGACCCGTTAGAATTACATCAGTTCCGAAAGCAGCTCCTTTAATAATCACAATGCCTGGACCAGTCCCATACTCATCAGACAAACCCATACCATGTAATTATAGAGGGGATGTCTATTACCATGGTATCAAGCAATACTAGCCATCCGCCGAAGATTCAAGCTCCGAGAAAGTCAATTTCGACATCAGTAACATTGCAGGAACTAGCAAAATTACCCGAAATGGTAGGATCTTTTCTCTAGAAATTTCTCCCCCAAAAGCATTTTCTGGACCCGTAATCATCCATGTGGCTGCTCCAAAGGTTACTCCCACACCCATAATCATCTCTGTAAATACTCCAATTGACAAAGCCGTTACAACCCCTATAATCATTTTGACTAACACTCCTACTGCCGAATTAACCGAGACTCGAGGAAAAGGTGTTATGATTGAGCTTGTCTGGATGAAGGCTCAGTCATTAACCATCCCTGAGACCTCCAAGAAAGAAATTGAGGAGATCCTAAAAATTATAAAAATAAGCGACTACGATGTAGTTGAACAACTGGGGAAAACTCCCACTAAAATATCCATGCTGGCATTACTACTATGTTCCGAGGCGCATCCAAAAGCCTTGGTAAAGTTCTTAAAAACCGCCCATGTACCTCAAGAGACATCAGCTGATCAGTTTCAAGACTGCGTGGCTAGCTTGACTGCAGATAACGGTCTAGGTTTCTCGGATGCTGATCTGACACCGAGGGGAAGGAAGCATAATGAGGATTTGCATGTCTCAGTGGAATGTAGGGGCACAACTCTGGCGCATGTTTTGGTGGACACTGGCTCATCTCTGAACGTATTACCCAAAAAAGCTCTTGATAGACTTGACTGTGAGGGGTTGACTTTGAAGCCAAGCAACATAATAGTAAGAGCTTTTGAAGGCTAGAAAAGGATGGTGCATGGGGAAGTGGATATCCACATAAAGGTTGGAACCCAAACCTTCAATTAAACTTTTTATTTGATGGACATCCGCCCTTCATACTCCTGCTTACTAGGCCGACCATGGATCCACAATGCTGGCGCTATTACTTCTATGTTGCACCAAATGTTGAAGTATCCAGTTCAAGGGAAGATTATCACCGTTCATGGAGAGGAATAATACATGATTAACCATCTCAATTCCTTCAGATATGTGGAATTAGATGGTGAATTCATTGAAACTCCATTTCAACACTTCGAAAAGGTCCCTCAAGATGTGGCAGTGACCAAGGTGGTTCCCAAGATTACAAGACCTCCACTCCGGATGTCGTCACTGAAGGATGCCAAAGCAGTGGTAGAAGAAGGATGATGCACTATCTGGGGACAACTCCTAGATATCCCATATAAGTCTGACAAGTTTGGCCTAGGTTTCACTTCAAATACTTAAAAGGTTGTACGTCGCGCCCGTGTTGGAGGGCCACCCTTGAGGATCAACAACCGTGAAGTCAACACAGTAGAAGATGGTGAATATGGCTGCAACCTAGAGGATTGGATCTTCCCGACTGTCAATGGAGGGCTCAGTAATTGGGAGGCTAGAGACTTTGTCCCGATCACTTTTATTCCTCAGTAATTTATCTTTACATTTTGTTGGATCTGTAATATTCAAAACAATTCGCACTCTTGAAACCTTGTGTCTTACCTGAGGCACAATGGTCCATCTGTAAGGGTTATTATCTCATTTTCATATGACATCAATGAATCATGGACGTTTTTGCATACAAACTTTTGTGATCATTGTTTTTCTTTTACATTTTACTTTCTTTCAAAGATAGCTATACCCTTACACACACCCACACTCACAATGCAGGTATACATCTATTCGGGATCCCGTGGGTAACGATACTGCTATGGCCTTTTATGAGTCTGCAAATCTAATCTACCAAGCCGAAGACGAAGGTGAGGAAGATTGTGAAGTACCAGGGAAACTTTCCAGACTACTACAATAAGAAGAGAGAACCATTCAGCCTCACAAGGAACTCGTGGATACAATCAACCTAGGTACCGAAGAAGATAAAAAAGAGGTCAAAGTGGGTGCCAATCTGGAACCCAGTATCAGGGAGCGTCTAATTCAGTTGTTACACGATTATGTCGAAGTATTTTCCTGGTCATATGAAGACATGCCAGGACCTGATGAAGATATTGTGGTACATCGTCTGCCTACAAGAGAGGATTGTCCGCTAGTAAAGCAAAAGGTTCTTCAAATAAGGCCAGATATGTCAGAGAAGATTAAAGCAGAGGTCATGAAACAATTCAACGCTGGATTTTTGGCCGTCACTTCCTATCCTCAATGGGTTGACAATGTTGTTCCCGTGCCCTAGAAGGACGACAAAGTACGAATGTGCATGGACTACAAAGATTTGAATAAGGCAAGCCCTAAGAATGGTTTTCCACTTCCCCACATTGATATCCTAGTTGATAATACGGCATAACACAAAGTGTTTTCCTTCATGGACGGATTCTCAGGTTACAACCAAATTAAAATGGCGCCTGAGGACATAGAGAAAACAACCTTTGTCACGCAGTGGGGCACTTTCTGCTATAAGGTGATGCCATTCAGACTAAAGAACACTAGGGAAACCTATCAGTGTGCCATGGTACCTCTATTTCACGACATGATACATCACGAAATTGAGGTCTATGTGGACGATATGATAGCTAGATCTCAAACAGAGGAAGAGCATCTTGATCACTTACAAAAATTGTTTGAGAGATTAAAGAAGTACAAGCTGAGGTTGAACCCAAATAAGTGCACATTTGGAGTAAGGTCTGGTAAACTCCTAGGCTTTGTCATCAGCAATAAAGGTATTGAAATAGATCCTGCCAAGGTAAAAGCAATACAAGAGATGCCTGCTCCTCGTACTGAGAAGGAAGTCAGAGGTTTCTTAGGACGTTTGAACTACATTTCCAGATTCATCTCTCACCTGACAGCTACTTGTGAACCAATCTTCAAATTGTTGAAGAAAGATCAGGTAGTCAAGTGGAATGAAGAGTGCCAAGTTGCTTTTGACAAAATCAAAGAATACTTACAAGAGCCTCCTGTGTTAATGCCACCAGTCGAGGGAAGACCATTGATCATGTATCTATCTGTTTTAGAAAACTCAATGGGGGTGTGTATTGGGGAAGCATAACGAGTCTGGCCAAAAAGAGCACACTATTTATTACCCGAGCAAAAAGTTAACCGATTGTGAAACCAGATATTCACTGCTCGAGAAAACTTGTTGGCTATGGCATGGGCTGCTCGCCGGCTAAGACAGTATATGCTGACTCATACTACTTTTTTGATATCTAAAATGGACCCGATAAAATACATCTTCTAAAAGCCTGCTCTTTTTGGGAGAATAACGAGATGGAAGATGATCTTGACAGAATATGACATACATTATACTACCCAAAAAGCTATAAAGGGCAGTGTACTAGCTGATCACCTCGCTCACCAAGCTGTAGAAGACTACTGTTGTACCCCAAAATTTTCCCTCTCATATTTCTCAAAAACATTGCAAGAAAAATCTCCAAGTGACTCAAGGTAGCTCAAGAGTGGGTCAGACAAGGCATCTCCTAAGGCAGTCAACCCCAAATTAGGGTTTTGTGTTGCATCAAGATCCTTGAGTCTAAATGACCTTAATTGATCCCCAATGTCCTAATATGTTATCAATATCATCCATGTCAAATTTCAAGCCTTGCAAAGGAAGTTTGCTCAGTCAATTGCTTAAAGGGTCCAAAAATCGATTGTGCTAGGGCAAAAGTCAACTGTGACTTACAAATAGTCAAACTTCAAGATTTTTTGTAACATTCTCATTTTGAAGGATATTTACTCATTTTATCAATGGTTGATCATGATTCATCAAGGATTGCTCAAAATTCATCAAGACTCAAAAGTTGCTAAATTAGGGTTTTGTAGGAAAAGTCAACTCAAATTTGACCAAGCATAACTTTCTCATACTTTATGAGCAATTACCCATCCAAATCTAATTTTGAAGAGTATGCAATTTCCTACAATCCATCTTCATACCCCAAGATCAGAAAATGCACTCACAAGAAGTTATAAATTTGGACATTATAGGTAATTTTTGAAAGTCAACAAAAACACCTTTTTTTTTCCAAAGCTTATAACTTGAGAATGGAATATAAAAATGCGATGAGACCAAAAGGGTTGGTTAGAGGACATCTCAAGCTTTCTAAAAAGTCCAAGAACACCTCCAAAAGTTCAAAATTGAAGAAGTTATGCATTGTTGAAGTTGGGAATTTTTGCAAAATTGCCAAAAGTCAACTATCCCCAAAACTTCAAATTTTGTCAAATGGGCCCATTCTTTTCCACTTGATTTGAGTTTGCATCATTTTCCACATGACCTAGCTTCAGCCATGAGCCCATATCTTATTTTTATTATTTTATTTGATTTTTTAATGAATTATTTCATTTTAAATCAAATTAAATCAAATAAAATCCAAACTTTGATTACCTAAGATCTTTTTGGTTGTTTCAGGTCTTAATTATCATCATGATCATCATCAAAATTTGTATCAAGCATATCATGTACAAAAATATGGAGATTTGATAAATTTGGCAAGCTTTAAAGTGGAAATCAAATCACATTACAATGCATTGATTTAGAGGGATTCCATCCATATTTGTTACCCTAACACCTTGTATCATACACAAGCAAGAGAGGCACACAAAAATAAGAGTGAGAGGCTGCAAGCATAGAGAGAACAAAACTTGAAAAAAGTGGTAAAAAGCTTGAGATCAAAATCGTGCCTAGAGGTGTTTTTAGAAGCCAAGAAGCATCCCAATCGATTCCTCGACGTCCACTGAGGCGAAACCAATCCAAAGCAGGCTTCCATACACGCCCAAGCATGCTGTAAGCATCACGTTACCTAGCTCTATATTTGAATTCGTAAATCATCATTCTTGCATCTTTTGTACAAATTACTTGCATATTCGTAATCCTCGCAATGTTTCTAAGCTTTTTTGCATTATTCAATTTTGTTTATGTGACCTATACTGTGAGATGCCATAGCTAGGGTTTCGTGGTTTTTTTTGGGTATTTCTCTTTCAGGAAAAATTGGCTATCAAGAAGGGCATGGTTAGGACCGGGAGGTCAAGACGAGCACAACCATGCTCTTAGAATTTATTTTTATGGCCTACAACAGATTTTGGAGGAGGCACGACTTATAGTGATGGCTTGTGTCTGTAGCTATAAGTTTTACGGGTTTTTAGATACGGACGAGGGTTGAAGATGATGCGTGGTGAGGCGTGATTCGCCCATTCAAATGTGGCGAGCATTTTTTTGTTTTTTCTGGCATTTAATTCATTTTCTTTTATTATTATTATTGTGTATATTATTAACAACAAAAACCAAACAGCCTAGTGGCAAGCGTGTCTCTCCAAAATCCGGCAGGACCTGGGTTCGAATCCCAGGTCCTCCACTTCTTTGATATTATTATTTTCCAGGTGATCACATGTACCTCCAAGTGTGCAGCCCACCATGCACCATCATTCAATCAATTTCCAGATGGTTATTGGTCAGATCTGGTGGCCAAGAGATGATGGTCCACCATAGTCCAAGTTAGCGTGCAAGCATCAGATCTGAAAAGTCAAACCAGGCCAGCGCTTAATGGGCCATAGGATTTCTCTCCAGACACCCTTTTCAGGCCCAAACCACTTCTCTCTATTTCTTTTATTTAATATTTGTTTTATTTATTTTATTATTTTTATTTAATTACTAACCAATTAAAACTCTTTTTTTTTTATATAAAATAAAAAACCACAAAATATTTTCTTTATCAAATTAAATTCTAACTTTTTATTTTTATTAATAAACATTAATTAATTGATTTATAATTTTAATTAGAATAACTTTCACATTTTTGTAAATAATTAAAATTCAATTAGATTTAATTAGGTTTTTTACTAACATTAATTAATTTTTATTTTCATTCTTAATATATCAAAAACCCAAAAATAAATTTTTTCATTTAATTAATTAATTAATTTATTAATTTAGTAATTAATTTAGGATAACTTCTTTCATAAAATAAAAATAACAAAATCTTTTCTTTAACAAAAAAAGGGTCAAAACCCTAATCTTGTGCCCGATGTAATTCCCCGCATGCGATTCATTTTCTTTATCCAATAATGTACTTGCTCCCGGTTTGTAATAGCTTAATAGGACTTTTACTATTTTTTATCGCTTTATTTATTTTTAAAGGGTTTGTCTTTGGCGATGTAAATACCCGACGCCTTGTAATTTAAATTCCGCAATTTATTTTCTGCAAATTATAACTGTTAGATGTTTGATAATAGGTATGCATGACAAGATTAAATGTTCTAACCTAAAATTAACTTAGATCACTATTAACATGTACAAAGATAAAAATAACTGAAAACGACACACTCGCACATGCACACTCTTAGGGTACACCTCACTTGGTTGCCTTCGTACGCGGTCATTGAGTATAGGTCATTTTAGAAGTCGTCCTCTTGTCTAAAAGATCATAGTTGCCTCGAAATGGTTGCCTCAGATATCGTTTCCTCAAAACAAATGATCTAAGACATTAGGGTTATCGCTAAGGCATCCTAACATTGCTTTGGTGACCATATGACCGTCATTCGAATTGACCCTTAAACTCCAACGACGGTGCTATCTACTCACCAATAGTAGGATATCATTGTCTAAAGGAAGATAGAATAGAACGATTCCTTTTTCGAGTAGGTAGATGACTCTTAGATACTTGCTCTTTCAAAAAACAAAATCTTTTTACACTTACACTTTTTGAACAAAGTTTTCAAAAACACTTCATACGCTCTTGAGGACAGAAGCAAGAGTTAAATCAAAGTTTCAAATAAAAACTTTTTCAAACCCACAAGCACAAAGAAAGCAATATTTTGAAAACAATTGAGCAAGTACCTAAGAGCCCGTGGATAACCACAGATAGAAAGGGTGCTAACACCTTCCATCTATATAATCTACCCCCCGAACCTGAGAAATGTCTCGAAAAAGGAATTTTTCTGTGCTTTTCTTCCTTTCCTTGTTGGATAAAATAAAAGTCGGTGGCGACTCTTGCTTACCGCGACATTTTGCAAAAACAAACGCAAAACGCAAACCAGCATTCCAAAAAACAGTCAGTTCTTCCCACCGTATCACAGAACTGGCGACCTTGTTGGGGATGTTTTTATAAGTGGGGTGTACCTTAGGAATAGTTCATCTTGTTTTCAATTTCTTGACTTGTATGCTTTCTATTTGTGGGATTGTATCGGAGTTACTATAGATCCTAACCCGGATCTAGGGGACACCCTTTAGGTAAGTAGCAATAAACTATGAGGGAACTTTACGGCGTGGACCGATACGGTTGAAGCAGTAGCAACGTTGGTGTGGCACTTTAGTATGTACCGATATCCCTTGTGGCGCAACGAGGAGAATATGGGTCTGCTAAGGGGTTATTAAGCACCAACTGACCTTAGAACCTTTAAATTGACCAACTTGGCCATAGAACAGTAGCAATATGCTACACTCATTGAGACTAAACTCTCACGATGATTCCGACCGCAAGAAAAGGTTGCTAAACTGGAATTATGACCGATCGAGGGTAGTAAGTGATATTGAGATCCTCTAGAACCAGGTTACTATTTTTAGGACAGGTTTGAACCAACTGAACTGAAAGAGGGTAGTACCTAGACTCTTTGCCAGCCTAAAATCTAAGGGCTATCTGTGTGACTTGTGTGCCTTTACCATGTTTGCTATTTGTGGATACTTGTGGTGTGTTTTCTACCATGACATCACGACATCATAACATTGCATGCATCTTGCATTGGACTAACCTATTTCAAAGATAGGAGGGATTCATCTTTGTTCTATTTTGTAGGTCATGGCACCCATGCGCAGAAACATCATCCGGATCAACTTTGTCCAGGTTCCCACTATGCTTAAAGAATTGGTTGCAAAGATGTCAGATACTACCTCCTTATCAGAAGACATGGTCACTTCCTGGGTTTGGTCACTTCCAAATTGGACGAGCAGATGATGAGTGCCTTAGTCCAGTTCTTTGATCCACTGTACCATTGCTTTACTTTTCAGGACTACCAGTTGGTCCCCACCTTGGAGGAGTTCTCTGACTTTCTTGGTATCTCTATTCTGGAGCAGACCCCGTTCACAGGTTGGGAAAAGATCCTTAGGCCAGAAGAGATTGCTTCAGCCCTCCATCTGACAAAGGCTGAAGTGATGTCTAATTGGGAGACTAGAAGTGAAGCAGAGGGTTTGTTAACTAAATTCTTGGTTGGTAAGGCTAATCAGTTCTGGGACAGTCTAGACTTCCAGGCATTTGAAGATATTCTGGCTCTTCTCGTATATGGTTTGATATTGTTTCCTAACTCAGATGCTTTCGTCGACGTGAACATGGTAAAGATTTTTATGTCTGGTAACCTTGTACCCACTCTATTGGGTGACATTCTTCATCAGCTTTATGCCCGTACTGCTCGGAAGCGAGGGACCCTGATGTGTTGTGCTCCTGTGTTAGCGAGGTGGTTTATTTCTCACCTCCCCAAATCAGTTCTGAAAAAAAAGGCATGGGTTGGGCCTATAGGATTATGTCTCTCTCTCATAACAACATCATTTGGACTATCAAGGGTATGTACGAGGTGGCCATTATTGATCGATGTGGGGAATACCCCAATGTCCCACTGATAGGAACCAATGGAGGGATTACTTATAACCCGTGTTTAGCCCTACGTCAATTTGGGCGAGCTAGAAGGGAAGGACCCCATGAGTTGCTGATGCCTAGTATTGTCTTTGATTTCTAAGGAGATAGTGACGAGCAACGCCGCAGATTCATAAGAGCTTAGGATAGAGTTCACAGGTATGATCCGCACGAGCTGGGTGCAAAGACTTCTCTACCAATGAAACCATATCTCCGATGGGTTCGTATATGTGCCCAAAAGTTGGTAATGCCCTACGAAGCCGTTTTGCCTATAACTCTTGAAGTTGCTGATGAAAAGGGGGTTCCTCCTACCATCCTACACCCTTACATGCTTACTGACATTAGGGCATTGAAGAGGTCCTAGATGCAGCTGAGGGAAGAACGGGATACTTACCGAGAAAAGTATCACGAGAAAGATCAGAAGATTCAGAAGTTGACTAGGAAACTAGAGAACGAGCGGATCCTTAATGACTATGTCCGCACCGACAAGAAGCGACCATGGGAGCACTGATTGTCTTTTTGATTATTTCTAGTTTTTGATTTACTATTTCAGTTTTTCTTTCTTGTAACACCTTAAAGGCATCTGTTGAACAATTGATTTCAAGTTTATCTAATAAAAGTGTGTTTCATTTCTTATTTACGAATTTGAATCTCTCGACGTCTTTGAAATCATATCATACGCATATCATTCCCATGCACCTCATAACAAGTACCCTTACAGGTTTCTCATCTTATTCACTGTTTATTTCAGCATCATGTCTTCTGAAACTTCAACTGAACAAGCAATCAAGTCTCTACAGGTTCAAAACGCCCAGTTCCAATAGTTGTTCATGAGTTTAGCTAAGGGTCAGCAAGATCTGAAGGCCCTTATCTTGAAAGAGAAGAAGAAGAAGAAGAAGAAGAAGAAGACGATCCTATTCAATATGGGTCGCAGATTCGGAAACGATTTGCGAGAAGAGGTTGATTTGACCCCCTCATCTGGAGGGAAAGATAATCAAGAAGAGAGGAGGGCTCCTAGCCCTGTGGTTTCAGACGACGAGACGGACTTCGACGAAGACCAGTATCCTCCGGCTGAGGATAGATATAAGCAACTGGAAGACCGGTTGAACGCGATGGAGGTTCAGAAAGTTCCTGGTCTGGACTTTGGTGATCTGGGTCTGTCATCTGGGGTGGTGATTCCCCACAAATTCAAAGCACCAGCCTTTTCTAAATACAACGGGGTTTCTTGTCCAAAACTACACCTCCGTTCGTATGTTAGGAAGATTCAGCCATACACCGCTGACAAGAACCTATGGGTCCACTTCTTTCAAGATAGTCTCTCAGGGACTCAGATTGAATGGTTTTATCAGTTAGAAGGAGCTAGTATCCATAATTGGGAGGATTTGGTTGCTTCTTTCTATAAGCAGTACCAATACAATGCTGACCTCGCTCCTACGCGTACCCAGCTCCAGGGTATGTCAATGGGTGCGGGCGAAGGCTTCAAAGATTATGCTCAGAAGAGGAGGTACCTCGCTGGAAGAGTGCAACCGCCCTTGGCTGATAGGGAGCTAGTGGATATGTTTCTGGGGACCTTGTCTGGTCCGTATTTCAACCATCTGATTGGAAGTTCATCGTCCGGGTTTACTGAGTTGATTATGACCGGGGAAAGAATTGAGGCTGGTATCAAATCCGGTAAAATACAGAAGGGTGCTTCATTAGGCACCGAGAAGAAGCATTTTAAGAAGGAGTCCAGTGTTGTCTACAGTTCAAAAAGTTAGAATAGACCTGAACACCGCCAAGTTGTTAATGCGGTGGTTATTTCAAGACCTGCTGGTGCTCCTCAGCACAACAATCAGCCAAGGGCCGAGAGACCGTGAAGACAATTCACTCAGCTCAACATGACTTTATCCCAGATTCTGCCACAGTTATTGAAAACCAATTTAGTGATTCCAAGGGAAGCCCCAAAGAATCCAAACACAACATCACCGAACTACAACCCTAATTCTGCTGTGCTTTTCACTCGGATAGCCGGGGGCATGATACTGATGATTGTTGGGTTTTAAAGAACAAAGTACAGGACTTAATTGATGCGAAGGAGATTGAGTTCGAAGCACCTGAAATACCTAATGTTGTGACAGCTCATATGCCCAAACATGGAGTGAATGCTATAGATGAAGACTCGTTTGTGGTTTCTGTGAAAGACATTGTTACTCCCTTGATGACTGTGAAGAAGAACCTTTTGTTAGCCAGTTTATTTTCGGGCTGTGTCGAAGGTTTCCGTATGTGTTCTGTCTTACCTACCAGTTGCCATCTTTTGAAGTCAGGTGTCTAACGCCTGATAGATAATAAAGAAATTATGTTTGAGAAGACTCTTGTTCCTTTTGTCCCTACTGAAGAAGTCGCTATCATCACCATTTATGACAATTCTTCCAAGGCTTCCTCGAGAAAGCCTGTTAGAATTATATTTGTTCCAAGAATCACACCATTGATCATCACTGTTCCTGGGCCTATCCCATATACATCAAATAAAACTGTCCCTTGGCACTACGGGGCTAACGTGTACTATCACGGGGTTAAACAAGATTTGGATGCTGATACTGACGTCAGAAATGTTATTGGACCTGCCAAAGTCACCCGCAGCGGAAGACTTTTCTCCCCTGAAATCTCTCCACCAACTGTTCGAAAACCTGTTGTTATTACACCTTCCAGTGTACCTCCTACTATTCCTGTTCAAGTTCCCATTCTTACTCCTGTTGCCGAGTCATCCGATACTCGGGGAAAAGGAACCGCTGATGAGCCTGCCCGGACGGAGGCACCGAAGAAGATTGCTGTTGAAGCCTCTAGACAAGAGATGGAGGAAATTTTGAAGATCATCAAAAAGAGCGACTACAATGTAGTCGAACAGCTGGGGAAAACCCCATCCAAGATCTCTATGTTGTCACTGTTTCTATGCTCAGAAGCCCATGCCAAGGCTCTGATTCTTTCCTGAGGACTGCACACGTACCCCAGGAAACATCAGCTGATCAGTTTAAAGATTGCGTGGCTAGTTTGACTGTTGATAATGGGTTGGGTTTCTCTGAAGCCGACTTGACTGCTAAGGGGAAGAATCACAATGATGCCCTGCATGTCTCCATTGAACGCAGGGGCACTACTCTTGCTCATGTATTGGTGGATACTGGTTCCTCATTGAACGTTTTTCCTAAGAAAGCTCTAGACCGGTTGGACTGTGAAGGGTTGGAGCTGAAACCAAGCAACATCGTCGTCAGAGCCTTTGATGGGTCTAAGAGGATGGTGCATGGAGAAGTGGATATTCTGATTAAGCTTGGTTCTCAGGTTTTCACCTCTACATTCTATGTGATGGACATTTGGCCATCTTATTCATGTTTGCTGGGTCATCCGTGGATCCACAAAGCTGGGGCAGTGACGTCTACGCTCCACCAGAAGCTAAAGTTCCCGGTGAAAAGGAAAATTGTGACAATGCAAGGAGAAGAGGAGTACATGGTGAGCCACCTTAACTCTTTCTGATATGTAGATATGGATGGGGAGTTCATTGAGACCCTGTTTCAACATTTTGAAGAGGTTCCCCAGACGCTGGCATCAACTGAAACTGTTTTTGAAGATCCTCCAATGAAGATGGCTTCCTTCAAAGATGCCCGGGCTGTTGTTGAGAAAGGTGGGTGTGCAAATTGGGGACAACTCCCTGATTTTGCACATAAAACTAACAAGTTTGGTTTGGGTTTCACTGCAGAAGCTCAGAAGGCTGTTCGGAATGCACGGATTGGGAGACATCCCTTGTTCATCAGCAATTCAGAAGTGAAAGCCATTGAAGACAATGTTGAAGAGTCTGAGTTCGACAGTTGGATCTATCCTACTACTGATGGAGGACTAAGCAACTGGACAACAAAGGACTTCATCCCGATTTCTTTTGTTACCCAGTAATGAGACTTTTGTTTTGAATTTGTAACAAACAATGTTTTAAACTTTATAGCCCGGTGTCTTACCCGGGGCACCGTGGCTTCATTTTGTGAGGGCTTTATGTGTGTCATCTACATATATCATTAATAAAAGCATTGGACATTTCTTGCATTTCAAATCTTGTGCTCCTTGTTTTTCTTTTATATTGCAAAACAGCTATTTACACACACTCACATATACAGGTCAACATCCACTCTGGATCTCACTAGTAACGACTCTGCTACTGCCAGTTATGACTTTAAAAGTCCGATCAACTTAGCCGAAGACGAAGGTGAAGATGATTGCGAAGTGCCTGGTAAAATTGCTAGACTGCTACTTCAGGAAGAGAGGGTGATTCAGCCGCATGAAGAGCTCGTGCAATCAGTAAATATGGGTACAGAAGTAGACAAGAAAGAGGTCAAGATTGGTGCAAATCTAGAAGCTAGTGTGAAGCAACGGTTGATTCAGATGCTGCGTAACTATGTTGAGATCTTCTCCTGGTCTTATGAAGATATGCCTGGGTTGGATACCGATATTGTGGTTCACCGATTGCCTACCAAGGAAGTCTGTCCTCCAGTGAAATAGAAGGTCCACCGAATGCACCCAGATATGTCTAAGAAAATCAAGATTGAAGTTATGAAACAGTTCGACGCCGGTTTTCTAACAGTTACTTCTTACCCTCAGTGGGTTGCCAACGTGGTTCCAATGCCGAAGAAGGATGGTAAGGTTCGAATGTGTGTTGACTATAGGGATCTGAAGAGGGCGAGCCCCAAGGATGATTTCCCTCTACTTCATATCGATGTTTTGGTTGACAACACCGCACAACATAAGGTCTTCTCCTTTATGGATGGTTTCTCCGGTTATAATCAGATTAAAATGGCTCCCGAAGACATGGATAAGACAACCTTTGTTACTCAGTGGGGTACCTTTTGCTACAAGGTCATGCCTTTTGGATTGAAGAATGCTGGGGCAACGTATCAGCATGCCATGGTCGCTTTGTTCCATGAGATGATCCATCATGAGATTGAGGTATACGTTGGCGACATGATTGCAAGGTCCCATACTGAGGAAGAACACCTTGACCATCTTCAAAAGCTATTTGACAGATTGAAGTTGTACAAGCTGAGGTTAAACCCGAACAAGTGCACCTTCAGGGTGAGATCTGGTAAGCTGCTGGGTTTCGTCGTGAGTGATAAAGGTATTCAAGTGGATCCTGCAAAACTGAAGGCTATACAGGAAATGCCAGCACCCCGAACAGAAAAAGAAGTCAAAGGCTTTCTGGGACGTTTGAATTACATTGCCCGATTCATCTCACACCTGACTTCTACTTGTGAGCCAATCTTTAAGCTGCTGAAGAAAGATCAAGTGGTAAGATGGAATGATGAATGTCAGGCCGCTTTCGAAAGGATCAAAGAGTATCTCCAAGATCCACCCATTCTAATGCCTCCAGTTGAAGGGAGACCTCTGATCTTATACTTGACAGTACTCGACAACTCAATGGGGTGTGTGCTGGGTCAACATGACGAGTATGGCCGAAAAGAGCATGCTATTTATTACCTTAGCAAAAAGTATACCGACTGTGAGACCCAATACTCGTTGCTCGAGAAAACTTGTTGCGCTTTGGCATGGGCTTCTTGCCGGATGAGACAGTATATGCTGGCTCACACTACTATATTGATATCAAAAATGGATACAATCAAGTATATCTTCGAAAATCCTACCTTGTCCTGAAGAATAGCAAGAGGGAAGATGATCTTGATTGAGTATGACATCCAGTATATGACTCAAAAGGCAATCAAGGGAAGTGTGTTGGCAGACCAATTAGCACATCAGGCAGTGGATGATTACCAGTCTATGAACTTTGAATTTCCAGATGAGAGTATCATATTAATAACTGATTGCGAGGCACCTGGACCAATGAAGGACCCGAGGAGGGATCCTGATGGTCTATGTACTTTGATGGAGCTTCGAACGCTTTGGGTAATGGCATTGGCGCCGTGATCATATCTCCTAAAGGCTCTCATACTCTGTTTACCGCCTTACTATGTTTCAACTGCACCAACAACATGGCGGAGTATGAAGCGTGCATTATGGGTCTTTGAGCAGCTATTGACCTAAGGATTAAGTTCTTAAGTGTTTTCGGAGATTCCGCTCTCGTGATCAGTCAGATCAAAGGCGAGTGGGATACGAAACACCCAAATCTTATTCCTTACAAGGAGTATGTGTTGACTTTGCTTCCGCACATCGAGGAGATAACCTTTGAACACTTCCCTAGAGAGGAGAATCAGTTGGCGGACGAGCTGGCTACGATGTCTTCTATGTTCAAAGTCAATTGTGACAACGAAGCTCCCAGGATTCTCATTGAAAGATTGGACGAACCTGCACATTGCTGTGACATTAAGACTGAAGAGGTAGCAGATAAACCCTGGTTTCATGAGGTGGAGAGATACCTTGAGGCTCAGGAATACCCCGAGGGTGCATCTGTTAATGATAAGAAGTTTCTGAGGAGGTTCACGGCAAAGTTCTTCATCAGCAATGGCATTCTTTACAAGCGTAACCATGATTCAACCTTACTACGATGTGTGGATAAGAATGAAGCAGAAAGGATCATGGCAGAGTTACATGAAGGTACTTTCGGAACTCATTCCAGTGAACATACCATGGCAAATAAAATCCTTCGGGCAGGATATTATTGGTCCATAATGGAAGCCGACTGTTATCAGCATTCTCAGACCTGTCAGAAGTGCCAAGTATATGCTGATAAGGTGCACATACCTCCAGTACCTCTGAATGTCTTGACAGCTCCGTGGCCTTTTGCAATGTGGGGAATTGATATGATCGGCGAGATCAGAACTACGACATCTAACGGACATCGTTTCATCTTGGTAGCAATTTATTACTTTACGAAATGGTTTGAAGCAGCTTCCTTTGCTACCGTAACCAAGAACGTCGTGGAATGGTTCATTCGGCACAATCTGATTTGTCGATATGGTGTACCAGAGAGGATCATTATGGACATTGGTACAAATCTCAAAAATAAGATGATCACCGAACTCTGCAAGCAGTTCAATATACAGCATCATAACTCTTCTCCCTACCGGCCGAAGATGAATGGGGATGTTGAAGCGGCTAATAAGAACATTAAGAAGATTGTGCAGAAGATGACGGTGACGTATAAAGATTGGCACGAGATGTTACCGTTTGCTCTTCATGGGTACCTCACCTCATCACGGACGTCAACAGGGGCAACCCCCTATTCCTTGGTATATGGCATGGAGGTCGTATTACCTATTGAAGTTCAGATACCCTCTCTTCGGATTATGAAGGATGCAGGTTTGAGCGAAGATGACTGGATTCAGACCTGGCTTGATCAACTAAACTTAAAAGATGAAAAGAGACTTACTGCTATTTGTCATGGTCAGACGTATCAAAAGCGGATGATCAAGGCATTTAACAAGAAAGTTAGACGACAATAGTATCAAGTTGGGGACCTGGTTATCAAGTGCATTATTCTACCTCAAAGTGATCCCAGGGGAAAATGGACCCCTACTTACGAAGGGCCATTTGTGGTTAAGAACATCTTCTCAGGAGGAGCTATGATTCTAACCACCATGGATGGTGACGACCTTCCTCACCCCGTCATTGCAGACATAGTGAAAAGATACTACGCATAATCAAAGACCCGCTAGGTCGTCTAGCCTAGGCAAAAATAAGGGCTTCCCGGTGAACCAAAAGGGTTCGGGCAAAAATAAGGGATGAAAATGAAAAAAAATTATACACCCGGCAAGTCGAAAACCTGAAAAGGCGTCTTGGGCAAAAAAGGGTATCCCGGTGTACTAAAAACCCGAAAGGGCGGTCCAGGCAAAAATTAGGGATCAAAGCGTGACACGATGTCTCATTGGATCACCTTGCATCTAGACTTCGGTATCGACTATCAAGCTCAGACGACACTAATCAATCTAATCTACCTTCAACCAGTAGCAAAGTGATGAGATGCTCGAGGACATAAAGACAATAGCAGAGTTGGAACCCAGTGGGATTATTCACATAGCTGTTTTGTTTAGTTTTTCACAAATTGTGTAAATTCTATTATTCGGCGGCGTTCTCTGACCAGGACGTCAGCCTCTTGTACAAAAACGCCTATTTATAGGCCAACCTTCAGAATCAATACAATTCATTTTCAAAGAAATTTCAAACGGTTTTTTCCTTTTTTGTTTTGCAAAGAACGTCCAATGTTCGTTTTTGATATATGCATTTAACATTAATTGTTGCTCATAAATATTTACATGCGAAACAAAAGATGATTACTGGTAATATCAGAAACAGGGGCAATAAGAATTGTCCAAACTGTACAGTTGCTCTGTCTACCAGGTACAAGGTAAACTCAGCTGAAGAACATGGTTAAGATACTTTCACTCCCCGCAGAGTAAGACAATAATGATAGCTCTCCCCAGTTGAGACTTGCAACTGTGAATGAATGAGTCAGTAATATTCTCCCCCCAAGCAGAGTTTATCTACCATCAACACTGAAAAGGCTTAATATCCCCGGCAGTCTTAATATTCCCCAGCGGAGTATAAGAATATTCCCCGATAGAATACAAGATATCCTCAGTGGAGTTAAAATTTCCCCAGGGCAGTCTGAAAAAGCTTCCCTAATGGAGTTGAAGAATCATCCCCAGTAGATTCTGGAAGTTCGTCCCAGGTGGAGTATAAAAATAAATAAATATCCCCAGCCGAGTTCAAAAGAATATTGTCCCCAACAAAGCTCAAAGGATTATCCCCATTAGAGCCTAAGGGTTATCCCTAGTGAAGTCGCAACTGAAAGATCATCCCCAGCGGAGTTCATTCCTTTCACAAACAAGAAGTCAATCCCGAACAAGATTCAATATCACCAGCAATGGTAATTCATCCCCAACGGAATTTATCGGTGGAATCCTCAGTAGAGCATATCTTCCCCACAGAGTAATCTCGTCATCAGTTTATTCCCCAACGGAGTTATCCTCTCATGCAGGTCTATTCTCACAATCATCTTCGTTCACCACCCTCAGCGAAAACGAAGAATTCAAGTCTATTCTCCAACAGCTATCCGGGATTTATTTTCCCCAGCTAAAAACATTACATTTCCATACATCATAATACATGCATATACGCATCATATAAAACAATCTCATTTATTTTGGGAACATCATTGCTTGATATATATCATGCATTGCATACGACTGAACTTCACCTTTCAGGAAAGATACAGTTAAAGTTCTCAGCTATGCCGAAGACCTGACCGGTTCTTAAATCTCAACTAAATTACTCTCGGTTGAATTACATATAAGGTTCTCAATCTCGACAACTTCCTCCGTCGTAGTGTGGACGAGTTCTAAAATCTCAACAGAATTATACTCCGTTGAAGACCAGACAGTCCTAGATCTTGATGAAGATGTTTCCCTTAGTCGAAGACCTGACTGGTTCTTGAATCTCAACTGAATTACTCTCGGTTGAATTACAGATAAGGTTCTCAATCTCGACAATTTCCTCCGTCGTAGTGTTGACGAGTTCTAAAATCTCAACAGAATTATACTCCGTTGAAGACCAGACAATCCTAGATCTTGATGAAGATGTTTCCCTTAGTCAAAGACCTGACCGGTTCTTAAATCTCAACTGAATTATTCTCGGTTGAATTACAGATAAGGTTCTCAATCTCGATAATTTTCCTCCGTCTTAGTGTGGACAAGTTCTAAAATCTCAACAGAATTATCCTCCGTTGAAGACCAGAAAATCCTAGATCTTGATGAAGATGTTTCCCTTAGTCGAAGACCTGACCGTTTCTTAAGTCTCAACTGAATTATCCTCGGTTGAATTACATATAAGGTTCTCAATCTCGACAATTTTCCTCCGTCGTAGTGTGGACAAGTTCTAAAATCTCAACAGAATTATCCTCCGTTGAAGATCAGACAGTCCTAGATCTTGATGAAGATGTTTCCCTTAGTCGAAGACCTGACCGTTTCTTAAGTCTCAACTGAATTATCCTCGGTTGAATTACAGATAAGGTTCTCAATCTCGATAATTTTCCTCCGTCGTAGTGTGGACGAGTTCTAAAATCTCAACAGAATTATCCCCCGTTGAAGACCAGACAGTCCTAGATCTTGATGAAGATGTTTCCCTTAGTCGAAGACCTGACCGGATCTTAAATCTCAACTGAATTATTCTCGGTTGAATTACAGATAAGGTTCTCAATCTCGACAATTTTCCTCCGTCGTAGTGTGGAAAAGTTCTAAAATCTCAACAGAATTATACTCCGTTGAAGACCAGACAATCCTAGATCTTGATGAAGATGTTTCCCTCAGTCGAAGACCTGACTAGTTCTTAAATCTCAACTAAATTATCCTCGGTTGAATTACAGATAAGGTTCTAAATCTCGACAAAGTTTCCCCCAGTTGAATTACGGACAAGTTCTTAAAACTCAACATAGATGTTCTCTCAGTTGGAGTACAGGCGAGTTCCTAAATATCAACAAGATCAGACTTCCCCCAGCGGAATCTTCCATAACAACAGCTATGCAAGCTCTCGCTAAGGAATCTCTTATGCGATCGATGCTCCTCCAGATGGCATCTTTAAGCCCATCCTCCCGCCAACAATCTCCAAATGGCATCTGTAAGCCCATTCCCGACATCACCAGGCTGATACCACTTCATGCGAGTGCAAATTTCTGGGCACTCTAGTGTTCAATCCTCTTCCACCTTCAGATCAAAAAAGGCACGAAAGCCAATCTACATCCTCAGGTTTAAGAAGAGTAAACAGGGGCAACTGTTGTACCCCAAAATTTTCCCTCTCATATTTCTCAAAAACATTGCAAGAAAAATCTCCAAGTGACTCAAGGTAGCTCAAGAGTGGGTCAGACAAGGCATCTCCTAAGGCAGTCAACCCCAAATTAGGGTTTTGTGTTGCATCAAGATCCTTGAGTCCAAATGATCTCATTTTGAAGTATATTTCATCATTTGATCAAGGGTTGATCATGATTCATCAAGGATTGCTCAAAATTCATCAAGACTCAAAAGTTGCTAAATTAGGGTTTTGTAGGAAAAGTCAACTCAACTTTGACCAAGCATAACTTACTCATACTTTATGCGAAATGACCCATCCAAATCTCATTTTGAATAGGATGCAATTTTATACAATCCATCTTCATACCCCAAGATCAGAAAATACACTCACAAGAAGTTATAAATTTGGACATTATAGGTAATTTTTGAAAGTCAACAAAAACACATTTTTTCCAAAGCTTATAACTTGAGCATGGAATATCAAAATGAGATGTGACAAAGAGGGTTGATTAGAGAACATCTCAAGCTTTCTAAAAAGTCCAAGAACACCTCCAAAAGTTCAAAATTGAAGAAGTTATGCATTGTTGAAGTTGGGCATTTTTGCAAAATTGCCAAAAGTCAACTATCCCCAAAACTTCAAATTTTGTCAAATGGGCCCATTCTTTTCCACTTGATTTGAGCATGCATCATTGTCCACGTGTCCTAGCTTCAGCCATGAGCCCATATCTTATTTTTGTTATTTTATTTGATTTTTTATTGAATTATTTCATTTTAAATCAAATTAAATCAAATAAAATCCAAACTTTGATTACCTAAGACCTTTTTGGTTGTTTCAGGTCTTAATTATCATCATGATCATCATCAAAATTCGTATCAAGCATATCATGTACAAAAAGATGGAGATTTGATAAATTTGGCAAGCTTTAAAGAGGAAATCAAATCACATTACACTGCATTGATTTAGAGGGATTTCATCCATATTTGTTACCCTAACACCTTGTATCATACATAAGCAAGAGAGGCACACGAAAATAAGAGTGAGAGGCTGCAAGCATAGAGAGAACAAAACTTGAAAAAAGTGGTAGAAAGCTTGAGATCAAAATCGTGCCTAGAGGTGTTTTCAGAAGCCAAGAAGCATCCTAATCGATTCCTGGACGTCCACTGAGGCGAAACCAATCCAAAGAAGGCTTCCATACACGCCCAAGCACGCTGTAAGCATCACATTACCTAGCTCTGTATTTGAATTCGTAAATCATCATTCTTGCATCTTTTGTACAAATTACTTGCATATTCGTAATCCTCACAATGTTTCTAAGATTTTTGCATTATTCAATTTTGTTTATGTGACCTATATTGTGAGATGCCATAACTAGGGTTTCATGGTTTTTTATGGGTATTTCTCTTTCAGGAAAAATTGGTTATCAAGAAGGGCATGGTTAGGACCGAGAGGTCAAGACGAGCAAAACCATGCCCTTAGAATTTATTTTTATGGCCTACATCAGATTTTGGAGGAGGCACGACTTGTAGCGACGGCTTGTGTCCGTAGCTATAAGTTTTACAGGTTTTTAGCTACGGACGAGGGTTGAAGATGATGCGTGGCGAGGTGTGATTCGCCCATTCAAATGTGGCGCGCATTGTTTTGTTTTTTCTGGCATTTAATTCGTTTTCTTTTGTTATTATTATTGTGTATATTATTAACAACAAAAACCAAACGACCTAGTGGCAAGCGTGTCCATCCAACATCCAACATGACCTGGGTTCGAATCCCAGGTCCTCCACTTCTTTGATATTATTATTTTCCAGGTGATCACATGTACCTCCAAGTGCGCAACCCACCATGCACCATCATTCAATCAATTTCCAGATGGCCATTGGCCAGATCTGGTGGCCAAGAGATGATGGTCGACCATAGTCCAAGTCAGTGTGCAAGCATCATATCTGAAAATTCAAACCAGGCCAGCGCTTAATGGGCCATAGGATTGCTATTCAGACACCCTTTTCAGGCCCAAACCTCTTCTCTCTATTTCTTTTATTTAATATTTGTTTTATTTATTTTATCATTTTTATTTAATTACTAACCAATTAAAACTCTTCTTTTTTTATATAAAATAAAAAACCACAAAATATTTTCTTTATCAAATTAAATTCTAACTTTTATTTTTATTAATAAACATTAATTAATTGATTTATAATTTTAATTAGAATAACTTTCACATTTTTGTAAATAATTAAAATTCAATTAGATTTAATTAGGTTTTTTACTAACATTAATTAAAATTTATTTTCATTCTTAAAATATTAAAAACCCAAAAATAACCTTTTTCATTTAATTAATTAATTTATTTATTAATTTAGTAATTAATTTAGGATAACTTCTTTCATAAAATAAAAATAACAAAAAATCTTTTCTTTAACAAAAAAAGGGTCAAAACCCTAATCTTGCGCCCGATTTAATTCCCCGCATGCGATTCATTTTCTTTATCCAATAATGTACTTGCTCTCGGTTTGTAATAGCTTAATAGGACTTTTACTATTTTTATCGCTTTAATTATTTTTAAAGGGTTTGTCTTTGGCGATGTAAATACCCGACGCCTTGTAATTTAAATTCCGCAATTTATTTTCTGCAAATTATAATTGTTAGATGTTTGATAATAGGTATGCATGACAAGATTAAATGTTCTAACCTAAAATTAACTTAGATCACTATTAACATGTACAAAGATAAAAATAATTGAAAACGACACATTCGCACATGTGCACTCTTAGGGTACACCTCTCTTGGTTGCCTTCGTACGCGGTCATTGAGTATATGTCGTTTTAGAAGTCGTCCTCTTGTCTAAAAGATCATAGTTGCCTTGAAATGGTTGCCTCGGATATCGTTGCCTCAAAACAAATGATCTAAGACATTAGGGTTATCGCTAAGGCATCCTAACATTGCTTTGGTGACCGTATGACCCTCATTCGAATTGACCCTTAAACTCCAACGACGGTGCTATCTACTCATCAATAGTAGGATAGCATTGTCTAAAGGAAGATAGAATAGAATGATTCCTTTTTCGAGTAGGTAGATGACTCTTAGATACTTGCTCTTTCAAAAAACAAAATCTTTTTCACACTTACACTTTTCGAACAAAGTTTTCAAAAACACTTCATACGCTCTTGAGGACAGAAGCAAGAGTTAAATCGAAGTTTCAAATAAATTTTTTTTCAAACCCACAAGCACAAAGAAAGCAATATTTTGAAAACAATTGAGCAAGTACCTAAGAGCCCGTGGATAACCACGGATAGAAAGGGTGCTAAAACCTTCCGTCTCCATAATCTACCCCCCGAACCTGAGAAATGTCTCGAAAAAGGAATTTTTCTGTGCTTTTTTTACTTTCCTTGTTGGATAAAATAAAAGTCGGTGGCGACTCTTGCTTACCGCGACATTTTGCGAAAACAAACGCAAAACGCAAACCAGCATTCCAAAAAACAGTCAGTTCTTCCCACCGTATCACAACTACCAATCCATGAAATTCGAATTTCTGGATGAATACATCATGACATTAGACAGCTATGAAGAATTTAGGCCATATGATAGACCTGAACAAGGATCCCGATGGACCCTGTTCTTTGAAGGGTGTCATACTCCCTTTACTGCCAGACTTTTCTTCAATTGTACAAACAACATGGCGGAATACGAAGCATGCATCTTCGGTCTCAAAGCTGCCATAGACTTGGGGATCAAATCCTTTGATGTATTTGGAGACTCAGATTTGGTTATCAGCCAGATCAAAGGGGAATGGGACACCAAACACCCAAACCTTATCCCTTACAAAGAACATGTTTTGACATTGCTACCACATTTTGAGAAGATTACCTTCGAGCATTTCCCGCGGGAAGAAAATTAGCTAGCAGACGCTCTAGAAAAAATGTCATATATGTTTAAACTTAATTGGGATAACGAGGCTCCCCAAATCACCATCGAACGAATAGAGGAACCAACGCACTGTCACGAGATTAACACTGAAGAAGTAGTGGACCAGCCTTTGTTTCACGAAGTCAAAAAGTATCTCAAGGCTCAAGAATACCCAGAAGGAGCTTCAATCAATTATAAGAAGTTCTTAAGGAGATACTCTGCTAAATTTTTCCTTAGTAACGGCATCCTGTATAAACATAATCATTACTCTATGTTACTTCGGTGCGTAGATAAAGTTGAAGCTGAAAGGATCATGGATGAATTGCATGAAGGCACTTTTGGAACCCATTCCAGTGGGCATACGATGGCAAAGAAAATCCTACGGGCAGACTATTACTGGTCTACTATGGAAGCAGATTGCTATCAACACTCTCGAACTTGTCATAAGTGTCAGATTTATGCTGACAAGGTGCACGTACCTCCGGTTTATCTGAATGTCTTGATGGCTTCTTGGCCCTTTGCTATGTGGGGAATTGATATGATTGGGTAAATTAAGCTGACAATCTCCAATGGACACCGCTTCATCATAGTGGCCATTGACTATTTTACAAAGTGGGTGGAGGCAGCTTCCTTCGCTTCCGTTACCAAGAATGTTGTTGCCCACTTCATCAAGAAAAATCTCATTTGTCGGTATGATATCTCGGAAAGGATCATCACTGAATATCAACAACACTATGATCACCGCATTGTGCGAGCAATTCAAGAATCAACATCACAATTCTTCTACCTATCAGCCAAAGATGAATGTTGTTGTCGAAGCTGCAAATAAAAACATTAAAAAGATCATACAGAAAATGACAGTCACATACAAAGACTGGCATGAGATGTTACCATTCGCTCTCCACGGGTATCGTACCATGGCTCGCACATCAATCGGGGAAACACCCTTTTCTCATGTTTACGGCATGGAAGATGTCTTGCCTATCGAGGTCCAGATCCCCTCTCTGAGGATTATGAAGGATGAAGAGCTGAACGAAGACGATTGGATCCAGACTCAACTTGATCAACTTAACTTGATTGATGAGAAAAGACGTACTGCTGTTTGCCATGGTCAAATGTATCAAAAACGGATGATCAAGGCTTTCAACAAAAAGGTCAGACGCCAAGTGTATCAAGTTGGAGATCTAGTGATCAAACACATCATACTGCCACAAGGTGATCCTAGGGGAAAGTGGACTCCTACCTATGAAGGACCATTTGTAATCAAAAACATTTTTTATGGTGGGGCAATGATCTTGACCACCATGGATGGCGACGACCTGCTGCATCCTGCAAACGCGGACATAGTCAAAAGATACTATGCATAAGAGACCCGCTAGGTTGACATACCTAGGCAAAACAAGGGCATCCCGGTGAACCAAAAAGGTTCGGGAAAAATTTAGGGATAAAACAAAATAATATGTACACCCGGCAAGTTGAAAACCCGAAAAGGCGACTTGGGCAAAAAAGGGTTTCCCGGTGGACTGAAAACCCAAAAGGGCGGTCCAGGCAAAAGTTAGGGAATTAAAGTGTATGACTATGTCCCATTGGATCACTTTACGGACAACCTTTGGCTTCCACTGACAAACTCATGGTTTCTAATCAATTCAATTATCCTCGGACAAGGCAACAAATATACAAGACGCTTAGAGATACGAAGGCTATAGAAGAATGGAAACCCCATGGGATTTTTACACATAGTTATCTTTTCTTTGTATCAAAATTTTCATTTTTTACGACGGTGTTCTCTTACTAGAATGTTTGTCTCCTTGTACAAAAAAAAATCTTACTCAAAGTCAATACAAAGATATCTCTTTGAAAGCGCAAAAACTATTTGTTTTCCTTTACGCTTGTGTTTTGTCTACAAAAACGTCCAATGATTCATTGTTGAACATATGCATTTGAATATAATTACTGTTTACAAATAAAAAAAGTGAAAAAAGGCAATTACTGATGGGTTGAATGGATAGGGAAATGCCTCTAGGCTATTCCATAAGAAATCCCCGCAATACATCGTTTAAATCCCCAACAGAACAAAGTTTCAAATTATGGATCCCCAATTGAAGTCGTCAAATTTCTCAGGATTCCCCAATGGAATTTTACAAGCAGTATACGGCATTTCCCTTACAACAGAGTTTATTTCTCTAAGCGGAAATTCATCAACATTTTGACTTCAAAACATGAAGACTTACATATCCTCAGCAGCAGTCAGGGATTTATTTTCCCCAATCCGACAGTAGTGTAGCAAACTAGCTCATATACGCATACATTGCATCCATATTTCATAAAAATAAATAACATTAATGCATTATACTATGCATTTCATACAACATAAACATTGCATATTAGCTAACATTTTACCCTTTTTAGGATAAGTTTAACAGCTGCCATTCAGATTCAGCTTTCAGATACAGTTCAGATACGCACCAGACACAGATGCCATTCTGATACTCATTCAGACTCAATCTTTTGATACAGTTCAGATACGCACCAGACACGGATGCCATTCTGATACTCATTCAGACTCAATCTTTTGATACAGTTCAAAAACGCTCCAGACACGGATGCCATTCTGATACTCATTCAGACTAAACTTCTCAGATACAGTTCAGATATGCTCCAGATACAGATTCAATCCTGATACTCATTCAGACTCAACTTTTCAGATACAGTTCAAATACGCTCCAGATACAGATTCCATCCTGATACTCATTCAGACTCAATCTTTCAGATACAGTTTAGATACGCACCAGACACGAATGCCATTATGATACTCATTCAGACTCAATCTTTTGATACAGTTCAGATACGCTCCAGACACGGATGCCATTCTAATACTCATTCAAATTCAGCTTTCAGATACAGTTCAGATACGCACCAGACACGGATGCCATTCTGATACTTATTCAAACTTAATCTTTTAATACGGTTCAGATACGCTCCAGACACGGACGCCATTCTGATACTCATTCTTTCAACTTACAAATTATAATTCAACAATAACTTTTGGATGGCATCTACAAGCCCATCTCCAGCAATTTTCTATCACCTCTCCAAATGGCATCTTTAAGCCCATTCCCTCGACTCTCACGTCACCAAGTGCAAATTTCTGGGCACTCTAGTGTCCAATCATCTTCCAACTTTGAGTAATGAATGGCAAAACTTTCCAATCTAAATCTTCAGGCTTAAGAAGATTGACCAGGGGCAGCTGTTGTACACCAAAATTTGCCCTCTCACTTATCAAGAATCAACTCAAGACACCTCCTTAGGCACTGATGACCAAAATTAGGGTATTAGTTTGCACAAGGATTTTTGAACTATAAATGCTTCATATGAATTTCATGGACCATTATGGACCCCCAAGATTACTCATGTCAAGTTTCAAGCATTGGATCACACTTTTGATCAGTCAATTGAACAATTGACCTAAAAATCAACTATATTGGGGAAAAAGTCAACCATGGCCAATTTACAGTCAAACTTCATAATTTTTGAACCACACCAATATTTTAAACTCATATATAGCATTTGATCAAGTTTGGACCATAACTCCTCAAGAAATTTGGTCAATTCATCAAAAGGGGCAAAATGGTCAAAATTAGGGTTTTGACTAGGAAAGGGCAATTTCTGGTTTTGACCTAGAAAATGATCAATTGGGTTAACGCATAATCTCAAGAGTCCAATTGCATCACTTTGACCTAATAAAATTGTTCAAAACACTACAAGTCCATTGGATTGACAGATGAATTTTTTAGTCAACTGATCAAAAGTCAACTGTATACTGAAAATCAAACTTTGACTTTTTGGTCAAAATTAAATGCCAAAGATCATAATTCATCAAAAAATGCCAAAATATGAAACTTGTTCATCAAGAAATCAAGAATTCAAGATTTTATTTTGAAAAGATGAAATTTAGAAAATTTAGAAAATTTTCTTAGTATAGAAAATTTCTGATTTTTTCACAACTTTGAGCCAAGTTTTCATCATGATGCAAGATGATTCAAAGGGAAATTCCAGCATGAAAGTTGTAGATATCCATGAACTCTACAACTTTGCTTCACACAATTTCTCCTAAAAATGCTTGGATCTCAAGTTATAATTTTGTGAATACATGCTCATGAACTAAAAAATAACTTAGTGAAATTTTGCCCTAGTTAGGCATATTTTTGACATAACTTCATGGAAATTCAAAGATGAGTTGTAGAGCATATTGCAAGCTTTCCAAAATGTCCAAGAACTCTTTTAGATCATTCTTAAGTAGGGATAATCGGAGAGATGAAGTTGGTGTTTTGTCACTTGGATTACAAGCCATTTTGTGAAGAACATTGGATCCAATCCTCAAGCATGCTGTACAAATCCCACTTTGCAGGCTTCTAACTTGACTTTCACTCCATAATTTAATGTTTTCACAGCTGTTGGAAGCTTTAATCCAAGCATTCAATGCATTGTACAAATTTAATTCCATTTTGGGAAGAAAGGCAACATTGCCATTTTAGAAAAGCAAGCTTTATGCAAAGTCAGCTTGCATTGAGTCTTGCATTTGTTCTTTCTGCACAAACATACTCTACACAATCAGAACAAGTGTGTTTAAAGGTCTCAGCCCCCCTACAAGCTTTGAACCTCACCTTGAAACCATGCTTGCTAGCTTTGCTTCAAAAACAAGTAACCAAGCAAAACATGTGAGTTTTGAAATCTGAGTTGTTACAAGTCTTAAAACCTCTTGCTTATAAGTAGACACACTATTTGCAAGTTGAGACACGAATGCTATTTCCCTGAAACTGCCTCAAACATTCCAAAACCAAAAACCTGTTCAAGAATACCATCAACATACGATTTTGAACCAAAACTCATGATCTTCATTTCCACTCGTGTGTTTTGAAAACTAATCACTCAAACACCTTCTATACATCATATCAAAGTAATCCATACCCTTGTTTCCTCACTGTAACTCCTCCATCACTATCCACCATTTTCAAAAATCAAGCTTGCAGGTTGACTTGAGTACAGAGATTCAGGGACTTTCAAGGCAAAGTAAGAGTTGGGATACACTCAAGGAGGTCCAGGAAAGCTAAACAGATCCTCAGGCCATCTTAAAAGTTGCTTAAACTCCATTCACGACTCCAGCTGCAAGAGGTAAAAACTCAAACTTCTATCTCTTCATACAAGCATCATTTGATCCTGATTTGTGAAAACAAAATGTAGATATCCTTGCTCTAAAGCTAACCATGTTCATAGTTTCTATTTATATTGACTGTGTATAGAGAATTTTGGATTGGAAATTTCTGAGAAAATTAGGTTTCAATTTAGGGCCAGTAAAATTAGATTTTACTTTTGACTTTTAGTTTACATAAGTTATATGGTTGAAATCGTGGGAAGAAATACCATAACTTTCATGTTTGAACCTTCCATTTTTGTGGAGAAATGAGGAAGATACAGGTGGTCCGGCCATGGCTCAAGGTTGAAGATGAAGTTGCCTTCAGAAAGCAGTTTCTAATATATATTTATGCTTTGATTATATGACCGGATGAAACAGCCACCCTAGTGGCAAGCGCGCGCGTACTAAGGTATATGTTACCTAAAGGGCGAGCGTTCAAACCAATGTGAACCCCCCTTTTTCATTTTTCCATTTTTCTGATTTTTGCTCACACCTTTTTTGAAGGCGCTGGTCCCTTTGGGCCTGGCATTTTTTTTTGTTTTTGCTAGCATACGCCCTGTTTACTTGTGACACCACCCTGGCCCATTTTATTTTTATTTATTTATTTATTTATTTTTTCTTTTAAATATATTTTCTAACATACCAAAAAAATTATAAAATGTATAAAAATAATAGATTTATATTTTGACATAATTTAAATATTTTTTTCACATAAATAAAAAAATTATTTTAATTATACTTTATTTACTCTTATTAATTGCTTTGTAAATTAAAACTAGATTGTTACTTATTTAAATACACTTATTTTTAATATAAAAAGGACCAAAAATATTTCATGACACCACATATTATTTTCAAGACGAAAATATAAAAAATACAAAAAAAACTTTTTTATAAACTTCATTTCTTTTTAAATAGATTTAGGGTTTTATTCAAAAATTCTCTTCTTAATTAAAATATTTTCTTAAATAATTTATTTTATTAACTTAAGTTAATTTAACTTAATTTCTCTTTTCTTTAATTAGGTTTAGGTTAAAACCTCTTTCATACAAAAGTCCAAACACAAAAATCATTTCTTTCAATTTGCATTTTGTACTTTATATAGTCCTTCAAATTATTTGTACAATATTCAATTTGGTTGTAATAGATTAATTAGGTTTACATTATTGCAATCCCTATTCATAAATTGTATACCCCCTTCCACAAATGTTGTAGTAGCGTAGTAACTTTAAATTTCGCAATTTATCACTTTTACATAACATGCTAGTAATTAGGATTTGTATGGGAAGATAAAATCAATCAAATAGAAAACCCTAATCCAAGACAAAAAAAAGCTTGAAAATAACACACTTTCACACAAGCACCCCTAGGGTAAAACCCACTTGGTTGCCTTACAAAATGACCATATTACGCATGTAAGGTATCTTAGCAAAAACAAGCAAATACAAGATCATAGTCCCTCGATGACGCTATTCAATGTTGCCTTAAAAATGATCTTAGTCCCTCAAAAAGAATGCTAAGATACCTTGCAACATTGCTAATCATGGCTATACGATGACCCACACCCGTCCCGTTTACATCCAAAGATAGGGTTGCTTACCAAGTCAATGGTAAGACAACAATGTCAAAGGAAAAGGAAATGAACAAGAAAGACATTTGAGTAGGTAGATTGCTCCTAATTACTTGCTCCATTTAAAAATAAACATCCTTGCTATTTTCAAAACAAACACATACACTTTCAAACATCTTACAACATTGAAAACATTTTCAAAAGATCAAACATCTTTGTATACATTCTTACAAACAAGAATCATTAGAAAGATTGCCTAAACAATGGCTTCTTTACAAAAAACCACACAAAGTACAATTTCAAACAAAAGCAAGTGATCTAGCAAGCAACTAAGAGCCCATGGAAAACCATGGATGAAAGGGGTGCTAATACCTTCCCTTTTCATAATCTACCCCCCGAACTCAAGAAATAATCTCAAAGGTCTTTCCTATGCTTTTTCACCTTTCCTTTTGGATAAAAGAAAAGTCAGTGGAGACTCTTGTTAACCGCAACATTTGTGATCAAATGCAAAACCCTCAAGTCAGTTTTCCCACCGTATCATAATGGTCATTCAACTAACTTCTAATTTCTAACTCATTAACAATTGACTTTTATTTTTATGCTTTTACTTTACGCCTTTACTTTTACGCACCATTTATTTTAGCATTTAGATTTCATGCTATTTTCTTCTTTACTCATTTGAGTATTTATCTTTATTTCATTTTTATTTTGCTCACTTGAGCTTTTCATTTTCTTTTTGAAGATACCTAATAACCAACTTGAACAATAAAAAACTTTAAGGTTACTCGAGCTATTTGGTTATTATCCTTGGCATTTTGGAATTATGGACTTCTTGGACTTAGGTGTAGAGACCTTGACTACCTTGGGACCTTGTGATCTCTACTGTTATTTTTTCTGGAGTTCTTGGGGTTTATCCCGAGACAATGGGTTGTTTGTTTTCTTTATGTGCAGGTTATTATGATTATATGCTTTGTTTGTGATCGGGAATTCATCTGTATACAGTTGTTACTCTGCCCAATTTTTATGAAGACTTAATGCATTTGAAGCTTGGTTTTCTTAAGAGGTTTAATATCTTTGCTTATGTGGTTTCAATTTATGGGATGGGAATTATACATTGACTCATTGTGTCAAGTGTTGGATTCTTGTTGGTTAGATGGTTCTTTTCCCTAGCTTTTACCCTATGCTTTAGGATAGTCCCTTCATCTCCTTCCACTTTATTTAATTTCAAAAATCTTCTCCCTCCTTTTCAAAACTCTTCTTGTTTTCTAAACTTGAACCGCTTTCACAATAAACTTGGGCTTAGGGCCATGCATTTTCAAAAATATTTTCTTAATAAAACTTTAACCAACTTAATCATACTTTGACATTTTTTTGTGAGAAGACTAAAAGTCAATCAATATCATTCAAACCATTTTGCCATTTTGGCTTTTATCCTTAAAACATTATTAAAAGATTAGACTTTTGTCAATCCTTGTAGTGATGCGAGCTACTATACTTCTACAATATGTAGTGAAGTAAGACATTTTCCACTTGTGCGTTGAACGAGGCTTTGTTGATTTTAAAATCCAAGCCATATCCTCCACTTTGAGATGATGCAAATTATCGTTTCTCATAATCGTGGGTAGTAAGTATGTTCTTCCACTCGAATAAGAAGATGGTGTCTCTTCTCTTAAAATTAACCAACACACTTGTGTTTTAAATTTTTAAAGATGAACTACGAGTACCCTGATCCCCTATTGCATAGAAGGTGGTACGTAGGCACTAAAGGTTCGCAACCGCGGCAGGTGTAAAAATTGTAAAAAATATTTTTTTCTCATCTCCACCATCTATTTTTTATACAACGCTTATAGACAAAATACACAAATTTTGAAAAAGGTTATTGTGGAGCACCATAGATGTTTAGGATGCTAATACCTTCCCTTTGCCTAACCAACCCCCGAACTTAGATTCTTTTCCCCTCTTTTTGGGTTATTCGCTCTTTTCCCATTCCTTTAGAAACAATAAAGCGCGATGGAAATTTTTATTTGATCTGTGCGAGTCAAGTCAATTCAATGGCTTAGTATCAACATTTCTACCGCTACAATAAGGATACACTGTATAACATTCCCCAAAAGTATGAAAAAATAGGCAAAGATGATGATGCGTTATCCTACAAAAGTTAGAGTAAAGAGTATGATTAATTTAGATAAGACGATGCAGATAACTCGTGAATATCTAAAAGAGATCGTAGATTTTTGGGTATTTACCATAACCTAGGAGGTAAATAACACTAGTTTGAAAATTGATTTACTAATTCTTTGAGACTAACATAGTAAGCTTAAGACACAAATTTTATCTTTTCATCACAGCCTAGTGGATGAATAAAACAGAGCTTGATAATACATTTCCGCATGGAGACTAACCTAATGAATTATACTGTAGATTTCCTATGTTTACTACAACCTAGAGAGTAAACAATATGAGGATGAACTTGTGCATTTATCACGACCTAGAGGATAAATGACACAAATATAGGCTTATGTATTCATCACGACCTAGAATATGAATAGTATAAACCTGAAAATTTTCATACCAATCACAACCTAGAGGACATATAATTGAAAAAGTTTGTATGTTTATCATGACCTAAAGGATAAACGACACAAAGATAGACTTATGTATTCATTACGACCTAGAGAATGAATAACATAAACCTGATAATTCAGACACCCACCACAACCTAAAGGATGGATGATTGAAAAGTTTATGTATTTATCACGACCAAGAGGATAAGCGACACGAGGGTAGTCTTACGTATTTATCACGACCTAGAGGATAAATAACATAATCCTAAAAATTCGCATACCTACCACAACCTAGAGTATAGATAACTGAAGAGTGTTTTGATAATCGAATCTTAGATAACTAAACCAAAGATAAGATCGTATTTTTCCGGTTGTGTCTGCTCTCAACCAAGGTATTGATTAGCATGAAGAATGCTAGGTTTGAAGATTGAAACCGAAGTTTCATTGATGATGTCGGTTGTGTCTGTTCTCAACCAAGGCTTGATAACCAAATGAAGTTGAATTTTTTTATTGATTTTGAAAAGCTTGAATTTGATAATTGAAATAATAATTCCTGGAGGCTAGTGATGACTAGGCCTTGGATATGAATCGTAGGTAAGTTTCCTAGTGAAATTTTGATAACGGTACCTTTGGCGGTTGTTTCTGTTCCCAATCGAGGTGGTTATAGTGATAGTACGAAGAATGGATAATGCTGAGATTGGATTTAAAATTGAGTGCGTCTTAGCTGGTAAGCATGCTTTGAGACTTTCCGCAGTTTTTCATAGCCGTATATGATTGAATGTAATGTATGTATGCATGTTTGATATGATTATGCTTGATGTATGCATGATGCATGATATGTATTCTTAATAATGTTATGAATTGAAATGATGCGATGATTGATATATGCAATGCCCATGTTATTTGAATTGTGTAATCATTTCTTAAGGCAGGCTACCAGACGAGAACTGGGGTTTTTAAATGATGCTCCAGACAGGAATTGGGCTTTGCACCAATGTTAGTAGGGCTATTGGAATAGTATCAACTTGGAAAGGTGAAACAGACAACAAGGTTGCTCATATTGGTAAGTTCTTCGGGAGCCATTGATCAAGTGATTGGAAAGTGTGAGGCTGCTCACGACTTTTACATAAGGCTGCTTACGTATGGACACGTGAAGTTGCTCATACTTCACAGGGCTGCCTACAAATGAATAGTGGATGAGGTCGCATGAGGCTGATCACGCCTTTTTATAAAACAAAGATAAATAAATGCGTGAGGATGCTCATGACTTAAGGCTAATGGGAAATACGAGAGGCTGCTCACTTCTTGAACGGTCGTACGTAAGGTTGCTTACGATTCAGTTTGAGGAATAATGCTTGTACAAAAGACTCACAGGGAGAAATAGTTAGAGAGATGTTACTGACTTAGTTGGAGATTTCACGTAGATTAAGAATAGTGATTCCCCTGGATATTGACTCTGGATTTTTTTACTGGGGGTCCTAAGTCTTGGTGTATGATATGTCATGTATGCATGCAGATGCAAGTATTAATGCGTAGTATGTAATGATTAACCAATGCATGTAATGAGCGACTCTGATATCTATCAATAGATGTTGGATTTTGAAATGTAAATGAAGAATTGGGATTTTTGAGATATGCTCGATCCATGATGTTGGAATTCGTCAGACGTATGAGATGATAAGTATAGCTTGATTCTGGATCGAAGAGACCTAATGAATGCATGACAATTATTTATACAGACTCATATGTTTTTGAATGATGCCCCTGTGATGCATCGTGGATGATTAAAGCGTAGAGGGGTTGCTCATGAAACATGTCTACTTGTCTCATGTTTGCAGGGTGTGATGCTAACGTGATTTCCCGATACTTGTTTTGAACACAAAGATTGCTGGTGTAGGAGAATGATCCACTAGGGGATCGTGAAAGTACACAGAGAGGTTTCCCCATTTTGGAGGGTCTTGCCCCAATATGTCAGGTCTTGGAAGATATTCTCCTTGATATGAGATTGGAAATAGTTTGATCATAGTATGAATGATCCCACTATTTTTCACTTTGAAACATTATGCCCTTGAATAATGGGATCTTGGATGGTTTTCCCTTAATGGGCTATTTTTTGAACCAATTCCTTCTGAATGAGCCTCATAGTGGTATGCCCCAACATTTTCACTTATTAAAAGGTATGCCCCAAATCTCTAGAATTTAGAGGAGGTACTCTTGGATGATTTTCCCTTGATGAACTTTTTTAGAATTAACTCCTTTTGATTGAGCCTCATAGTGGTTTTGCCCAACATTTGAATTTTGAAAGATATACCCCCAATCTCTAGGATCTGGAGGAAGTGCCCTTAGATCTCACCAATGTGATATTAACTTGACATGGATTGTCCTAAGTATTCGAAGATTGAAAAGTTTGTACTTGAATTTTCTTAAAGGGGAACTTGGATCCTACATTTCGTAAGATGAACTTGATATGCACTGCCCCAGCATTTAAGTCTCAAAGGTTTCCCCCCTGCTTATTAGGGCTTTGAGGAGTCGTTGAAAGAGGAAACCGAGTCCTACCATGTTGTGATATGAACTTGATTAAAGAATTCCCCTTCAAAAGATATGCCCCTGATTGAACAGTGTTTTGAAATGTAACCCAGGTTGATTGAATCTTAGAATGATCACCCCTAGTTAATAGGATCTTTATGTGATATACCCCTACGATCATTAGTCTTGCCTGTGACCATAAGGTTCTTCCTTAGATGCTCTGCCCCTAGTCAGGAGCTTCCTGGAAAGGATCGCTTATGATTAAACATATTTTGAGATCTCTTTGATGCTAAGTATTGATTCATAGATAAAATTGTACATTTTGAAAAGTAATTCCGCTTGATGCACATGCAAGTTTTGAAATCAAAAATTTCCATGGAGAAGAAATGGATGATTAGAGATGGAGATTCGAAGAAGAGAAGTGTTTAGCAATAACTTTAACAAACATAGGATTCAGTTTAACACAAATTTTATGAGTATGCTTTCATAGTTAACCTTGCTTCGATTAGGACTTTTGAAGGTTGTAACATAACCTTGGTTCACGGTTTAAGAAATAAAGGATATAAGGCTTAAAATTTATTTTAACCCACCTCATTCTCCTTGGTGTTCTACAATCTTAAGTTCGATTAATCCAAGGTACATATCAAATATGCAAGAGAGTTTTTGTAGTCATGTTGATGAACATAAGCATTGATAAATATTGAAGCATCAAAACATTGATAAGATCCAAGAATTGATTAGAAGCTTTGAAGATTTTTGAGGTGGCAATCACAAGATTATTCTCCAAATTATTTGTTATTAATCTCTTGTGTTTGCATGGACCAATCATTTTGAATTTGCGGTTCAACGGGATGCCCTAACTTTTACCTAAGTCAAGTTTTGATTTCCTATGACTTAGCAGGATCTTTCTTTTTTGATTTTTTTTTTGCTTTTGCACGCTTGTGACTGTCATGATTGTTGTATGCTTCGTCTTTATTGTTTCCTCGTTTTTGAATGATGTACTAAGAAGGAATACGTAGTGGACTTTATCTTTGTTGATTCCCCAATCATGGATTATATACCAAGGAAGAAGACGTCGTGGAATTTATCTTCATTGGCTCCTTAATCTTGGATGATGAATGTGAGGGAAAGGATGTGCTCGAACTTTTTCCTAGATCGTTTCCTCGATCTTGAACAGTGTATTGAGGAAGAAGATATGCTTGAACCTTTTGTTAGATGGACTGATTCTCCTGAGATTTGAATGCACCATTGAATTCATCCAAGTCTACCCTACCCCTGGTTTAAATTAAGAATTTTTAGAAAATTGAACAAAATACCAACTCCTGGCTCGAGGGGTTGACTATGAATTATCTCCTTATATCTCCACTGTTTAGGAATTGAAACAATTCCTTACATCGTTAGCTCAGTCTTACATTGAAAGCATAGTTTAGAAAAATTTAGTTATTCAACTTTTGTCATTCTCCCTCAAAGTTTGTTAAAGTTGAAAAAATGAAAAAGAAGAGTGAAAATGGAAAGTTGTTGATTTCTTATAGAGAGTTAAATGAATGAATTTATTTCAAAAACATTCATGCTTATTTTATTAGATTTACTAATCAAAAGATACAAAGTTACACCAAATACATCTTAGCAACTTGGAAATTATAAATTGAAATTGATAAGTCTGATGATCCTATAAAAGAGCTTCTTCATTTGATCCACTTGACTTTAGGAGATGATTATTAGTTCTTGGACTTGTAGAAGTATGGGGTGATATTTGATTCTTCCTTTGGGCATACTAACTCTGCCGATATCGCAGTTGATATTGATGTGGAGGGATCACCCATAGTGATGGAATTTGAGGTGTTGTGTAGGCCTTTAGCTTGTATGAAGTAGGGACACCTTCTCTCCTTTGTAAGACTCATAGGACCAAGCTAAATTCATTCTCTAATTTTAGACTTCTCCTTCACCAATCTAGGATTCCTTCACAGCTTTCTTGAAGTATGCTTGGAATTTATTCCATGAGCATCAGAAAATTTTCTAGCTGGACTGATAGCGGCCAAGGGCGAAGGTGGAAATGCATGAAATGCAAATGTATGAATATAAGGAAATGCATGGGTATGCAAAAAAATATTTTTTGAATTTTAAGAGTATGCGAACATATTTTTATGGAGATGCAGTGCAATGCAAGGTTAGAACGAAGATAGACCTAAGGACACCCTACACGGCTTTTAGGGATATACATAACCCCTATAGGCTATGGATTATGATAAGCCAACAGACAATTGTGGTGATGATTTGACTTGAGGGAATAAAATGGAAGAGAGCACATAGTGATCGGTCAACAATCACCAAATCCTATGGCCTAACATATGCCACATGGCGTGCATCAGCGAAGACTTCCTAAAGATAATGATGGACAAAAAGGGAATCCCTACAGGCTAGGGATCATGACATACAAAAAGGAATCTTTGCAGGCTAGGGGTTATGACATAGAAAGGGAAACTATTATAGGCTAAATATAGTAATGGATGAAAAGATAACCCTTGTGGGTTTAGGGATTGTAGTGGGATTTTATGAAAGGTATCCTTAGTTGGCAGGTTCCTAGTTTTGGTCTACCTATATTCTATCTTCCCTATAAGATGGTTTCCTTAAGGGTATCATGGATAACACTAGATGGAAAGGCACAAGGGCCTCCCTTAAGTGGATCCTCTTTGTAGACCAAAACTTTTGTATCTAGGTCATAAAAGGTCTCACCATGAGATTTTGGTTTAAGGGTTATACAAAGAGTCATAATTTTCGTTCCAAAGTCCTATCCCCAAGAGGATGTCTCTTGAGACATATTTCTTTTTTGGAATTCCACTGACTCTAGACGAAGTCGTCACAAAAACTCATAGAGATGATGTAACCCCTTGGCCAATAGACGAACCTTCCTTCTAAGGTTTTTTGAAAATAATTTTTTTTGAAATTAAAAATTAACACCACAAGTATAATAACACAATAAATCGCAAATAAATAAATAAAATAATTAAAAAAACATAAATAAAAATGGAAAGCAATAACAAAACCCTAGCCAAAACCACGAACCTATAAGAGAGAAGAAACTAAAACCCTAGGGTTACGTCTCCAACTGAGTCGTCAGCTGTAATAACCGGTTTTAAAATAAGAGTCTCCAGCATTAATTTTTATTCTAGCAAAGGGAATATAACGGATAACCCTTATTTGATCAGAGATTCTAAGTTATTGACTCGTTTTAGACGAAGGGAAGGTGTTAGTGTTGTACCCCTAAATTTACCCTATTCATTGTGATCCTAATTGGTTTATATTTCATTATCGTATATGCATACATGCATTCTATTGGATCAAGTTATTTTTGTCAACACAACAAAGCTCCCGTATTTGTTCAATGTATGTCGAGTTGCGGAAGATTTGAGTGTTTTAGGTGAATTTTAAGTAATGCTAATAGGAAACAATTTTTTAGCTGATTTGAGTTTGGAAATTCATATCTCCCGTTTGGAACGGTGTTTTGGATTGATTCTTGAGGGTTTTAGACTATCTCGACACTATCTTTAACTTTCGTTTTCGGACCAAAAGATAAATCTGAAAGGAAGGTCTCTGAATACGTCATTCTTTTGGAAGTTATACAGTGAAAAAATGCAAAGGAAAAGTGGGTTGAACCGTTATTTCGTGTGCAATAAAAAATTCACAATTCTTGGATGGAATGTCACATGCGTGCGGTTCTGATTGCCAAAATTCCGTTTTGATATCATCTTGATGTCGTCTTTACAGGTTAAAAGTTGGTTCATGAAGGAAGGTCCCGTGAATTTTAAGTTTCTTAAGACATGTTTGTGTTGAACCAGAATTCATTTGTATTAATGTTTGATACAGTAAAATTCATATCTCACTCGATTGCTATCGTATTGAGCTGGGTCCAGTGGAGTTGGTTCAAAAATTTCTTCTAATACAACTTAACTTCAGGTGCTAAAAGAAAACGGTGACCCGAAAGTTCTCGTTTTTGATCTTCTTCGCGCGTGACACAATAAAATTCTACGTAGGAAATTATTTTTGTCTGACAGAACGTTAGTGAAACTTCAAAAATTCATAACTTCCTCATCGTTTATTAGATTGACCCCGTTCTTTCAGAAATGCGTAAAAAATTTGATCATCTACATTTTTCGTGTTGGAACTTTTTGAAGATTCCATACGGATGATGATGTGGAACTTTACGATCGTGTCTTGCTCACACTTTAAAGTCTAGGCCCAATCCAATCTAAGGCCCAATTTTCTCACACCATATAATCTCAAATCTGATTTTGTTAAGAGAGGCTCTCATGATTGACAAATCCACACAAACACTCTAATCTTTTCTCTCAAGTCCTTAATAGATCAAATCAAGGTTCTACACTTTTTTGATCAAGAATATTCAACAACTTTTTAAACAACTTTTAAAGATCAAGCAAATCAAGAGAAATTCTCCTCTGATCTTCAATCTGATTGTTGAAATCTCTATACCTAACCTTCCTCTTCGTTCTATCTATGAGAATTTTTTTATTTAAGCACTTTTCCAAATAAGTGATTCTTGAATAAGCACTTTTAAAGACTCTTTAATCAAGCTTCGGTTAAGGAATTGAATTGTGAAATTGATTTCAACTGTGAAAATTTGAATTGATCTGGAATCATGTTGTGCAAATCCAGAATTGGGTAGATTTAATAAGTGCTTATTTAATTAAGTAGTTTTCATAAAAGTGTTTATGCAAAGAATCAAAGCTTGAAGTTGTGTAGAGAATATTTTGTTGATTCTTGATTAATCATGTGTGACATAATTTGGATCTTGAATTATGCAAAAAATCATGAGCTTAAATTTGAGATACTATGTGTTTGATGAAATGCTTGAATTATGATCTTACCTTGCAATGGAACCAAAACTTGTACAAGATTTGAGCCACAAGCCTTCTAAGCTTTAAAAATTCTTGGAAATCTTGGCAGGTAACCGGTTACCCAGTTATGGTAACCGGTTACCCAACTTACAGTGGCATTTCCCATCTTTTTTGGCTTGGGTAACCGGTTACCCAGTTATGGTAACCGGTTACCTCAAGTCAGTAGCTATTTTCTCAAATTTTTGACTTAGGGTAATCGATTACCCAAATTATGGTAATTGGGTTCCCAAGCCAAAAAACAACAACTTCCTTTTTTTTTTCATTTTTCATTGTGTTTTCTCTTTCGGCTTAGTTTTTCCTTGTTATTTTTGACATGTGTGTTGATTGTGCTAGGACTCATACTAATGGATTCTCATGATTATATTAATTCGTGTTCCACTTTATTTGGGGAACACGAATTCAATATTAGTCTTGATTTATGTTTCGCTTTATTTGAGAGATACGAATTCGATTTAGACGAGCTTATGCTTTGACCCTCATGATTTGAGGAATATACATGCTTGTTGAGTTTTTGTCTGGACTATATTTTCATGCAAGATGAATTTTGTGATGGTGTCTGATGCACACTATTTGTGATTTATTTTCACACTGTTGATTTGAGGCTTATGTTGGACATCTGATTTCTGACTTACTTTGTTACTTAATGCTAGCTCACTCGAAGTTTTTCGAGTTTCTTATATTTTCTTGCTTGCTTTCTACATATTGTTACCCGTTTGGTATTTCATCTCTTCCTTTTTACTACTTCCACACTTTACCGCTTTCCTTGCCATGAGAAGTAGGGTAGATATGTATGACGGGGATTTCTGTTGTTGATCATGTCAGGAATCCATCTGGTTTATTTAAAGACACGTTTAGGGCAATTCTGCATTGTGTGCATTTTGGGTGCTACTTGTGTTTGTTTAAAATCCTACCTTTAAAGTAGGTATTCTGCAGAAGTGTTTACATTTGTGCTCGCATATCCCTCCACCCCAATAAGTCCACAAAAGGAGGCGAGTGAAAAGGGTTCACAATCAACCCCCGCATTTCGTCTGTGTCATCCTTAGCTCACATTGTACATCGACGCTTCAGAGTTTTACAGATCATGTGTATCGAGACAGTCAAGTGGAAAAGGGGTTTGTAATCGATTCCCCATACTTTGTCTTGAGCTCGCATTGGACGACGTTGACGCTCAGTGTTTTTTCTATCCCCTTCCCCCTTGTTTGCCTCTGTTGATATGACCCATTGGCTAAAGCTTCCCGCTTCATCCCTTTTATCGCTTGTTTGCCTCGGTTGATATGACCCCTTGGCTAAAGCATCCTGTTGTACCCCAAAATTTGCCCTCCCATATTCTTCAAGGTTTTCCAGGAATCATCTTCCAATGGTTCAAGATTTCTCAAGGGTTGCACAGTCCAAACCACCTCCTAAGCCAGCTGAAATTAGGGTTTTGGTTCTTCCAAAGAATTTGAGGTTTTCAATGGCTCAATCAAGTCTCATAGGCCTATCTAAATTCTCAAGCACCTACATACCAAGTTTCAAGACTCACAGTGCCAATTTGCACAGTCAAAGGCTTCATTTGACCTACAATCAACTGCAGGGGCAAAATGGTCATTTTGCAGTCAAAAATCAGAATTTTTGGTCAACATCTTATTTTGAGTCCACAATCATCATTTGATCAAGTCTTGATCATGATTCTACAAGCTTGGCTCAAAAATCATCAAAGATGCAAAAGTTACTATTTTTGGACAGTAGAAAAGTCAACTGTATCTTGACCAGGGCATAACTTTTTCATGATTCATCAGAAAAATCCCATCCAATGCTCATTTTGAAGGGGATGACATTTCCTACAACTCATATTCACATTCCAAGTCCAAGAAATGCTCTCACAAAAGTTATCAATTTCTACATTATAGGTCAAATTCAAAAGTCAACAAAAATGCACTTTAAGTCAAAGACCAGAACTTGAGATTGGTAAATCCAAATGACATGGAACCAAAGTCATTGGTTAGAGGACTTCAAGACCTTTCCAAAATGTCCAAGAACATGTTCATATGATCAAAATGGAGCAAGATATGCATTGGAGAAGTTGAGAAATTTTTGTGAATTTGCAAAAGTTAACTTTGCTCAAAACACTTTGTTTTTGCTAATGGGCCTCAAATTTCTTCTTGAAACTTTATCCATGACTTATGCACGACCCATCAAGCCTATTTGAATTTATTTTCTTATTTTTATTAATTAATTGGATTTTTAATTGATTTTAATTCATTTAATTAATTTAAATTGTAGGAAATTCAAAGATATGGTTTTTCAATCTTTTTTTGAAGCAAGAATGACCTAATCAAGCTGGCAATTTATTGTATCAATCAAGGATATCAAAATCTCCAAGTTTGGCAACTTTCTTCAATCAAAAGGATTCAAAAATATTTGATTTTCAGTCAAATATTGAATCATCATTCCATGGATATTTTGTGCAAGATTGTAACCTAATTCCCTTCTATTATATATACACAAGCTAAACCTAATGCATTGGACGAGAATTTGCTGTAGAAAAACCATAATCACATTCAAGAAAATTCAAAGAAAAGTGAAAACCGTTTTCCAGGTTCCAACACGATTCAAAGCGTTTTGTGGTTTCTAATACCTTGCAGGAACTCTCAGGGACGTTTTGCAAACAAAACCAAGCCTTAAAGCTCAAGAAATCGCCACAAACAGTTTAACAGTTTGCATATTTTGTCCATAATCGAATAGCTTAATTCATGCATCATTAACATGATTTTTTGTTTTCTTTGCATTGCTAGAGACCACATGAAGCTATTGGCATAATTTAATTGAGTTATAATGCACAGAATCATAAAACGCCATTGATGAATTTTAGGGTTCATACACGTTCAAATTAGGGCTTTATTATCTAGGAAATATTGGAGCCTTTAAGACCCATGGTTGAAACTGTTGCATCCAGACGAATCTAAGGAGACCATCGCGAAATATTTTTGTTGCTCATAGGCCTAATCGCTATTATTCGTGGTTGCAGGTTGTGGGGGTTAAAACCCCCCGCTATCTAATCTTTGTTTTGCAGGTTTAGCGAAGAAGATGAGGACGTGTTTGATTCTGAGTGGTGGATTCAAAAAAGGCGCGCGTTTTTATTGTGTCCCAGCATAGTATTTATTTTCTTAATATAATATTCATTATCCATTCTTATAACAAACGCAGGCAAGTGGTTCAGTGGATGGTGCGCTGGCTGGTGATCATTGGGACCTGGGTTTGATTCCCAAGTCCACCCCAAAATCATTGTTTCTATTTTTCTTATCATAATCATGTGCAGGCTTTCAAAGGAGTTCCATCATATACTTCACGCTTCAGCATGCCAGGTGGCTGGCAAAGCATATCTGAAGGCCAAAGATGAACGACCACCATACTCCTGGTCAATGCACACGCAGCTAATCTCCAAAGTCAAACAGGCTTGTGCGTTAATGGGCCCAGAATTGCTTTCTAAACTCCATTATTGGGCCAGCACCCCCCCTGGTTCATTATTTCTTTTTATTTTCTTTTCCTTTTAATCTTTTCATTAATTATTATTATTATTATTATTTAATTAATTAACAAATTATTTTCATAATAAATTCAGAAACCTAAAATATTATTTATTTTTATTATTTATTAATTTCACTATTAATTATTATTTTGTAAATAAATACTAACAAAATTGATTTAGTTAATTAGGTTAAATTTGACTTTTTTTCACAATAAATAAAATAAAGTAGAATTAGGGTTTTGACAACTTTTAATTTTTTTATTTTTTATTTATTTTCATTAAGACATTAAAAAACTAAAAAATACTCTTTTCTTTTAATTATTTAATTAATTAGGATTAGGTTTAATAAAATGCAAAAAGGACCAAAATTCCATTCTTTTCTCAAAAAGGGTCAAAACCCTAAAGACTTTTCCAATTCAATTTCTTTTCGCGCATCTTATTTTTGATCATATTAATGTAATTGCTCCGAGAATGTAATAGATAATTAGGACCTCTTTTATCTCTTCCTTTTATTTTCTCGCAATTTATCTTCAAGGGTTATGTTTTTGGCGATGTAAATACCCGACGCCTTGTAATAGCGTAGATTCACTTTCCGCAATTTATTTTCCGCAACTATTAACTGTTAACTATGCATGACAAGATTTGCCTGACAAATAAAATCAAAACGTAGCTCACTATGACATGTGCAGAGATAATTAAATTGAAACCTGACACACTCGCACATGTCACTCCTAGGGTACGCCTCACTTGGCTGCCTCGACGTGGTCATTGAGTATAGGGTGTTTTAGAGGTCGCCCTCCTGTCTAAAGATCCAAGTTGCCTCGAAACGGTTGCCTCGGATAAAAAAAGGATCTAGGACATTAGGGTTACCACTAAGGCATCCTACTATTGCTTTGGTGACCACACATGTCCCATATAATCGCATTGACCCGAATAACTCCAACGACGGTGCTACCTACTTCTCAATAGTGGGATAGTACTGTCTAAAGGATATTTACACAGCTTAATTTCTTTTGAGTAGGTAGATTTATCCTGGGTACTTGCTCTTTCAAAACGATAAAACTACTTTTCGCACTTACACTTTCAGACAAAGTTTTCAAACAATACTTCATACGCTCTTGAGGACTGATACAAGAGTTAAAACGAAGTTTTAAAACAAACTTTTTCAAACCCACAAACACAAGAAAAGCAAACAATTTTTGAAAACATAGTGAGCAAGTACCTAAGAGCCCGTGGATAACCATGGATAGAAAGGGTGCTAACACCTTCCCTTTCTATAATCTACCTCCTGAACCCGAGAAACATCTCGAAAAAGAATTTTGTTGTGCTTTTGTCCTTTCCATGTTGGAGAACATAAAAGACGGTGGCGACTCTTGCTTACCGCGACATTTCATGAACCAGCATTCCAAAACACTCAATTCTATTTCCACCGATCACAGAACTGGCGACTCTGCTGGGGATTTTAAATAAGTGAGGTGTACCTTAGGATTAGATCACTTTATGTTTTCAATTATATGCCTTATTTGCTTTTAATATTTGTGGGCTTGCATCAGAGTTTCATAGATCCTAACCCGGATCTGGGGAATACCCTTTAGGTAGCTATAAACTATGAGGGACCTGTCCGGCGTAGACCGACACGGGGTGAAGCAGTAGCTACGTTGGTGTGACACCTTGGTCTGTACCGATATCCCTTGTGTTGGAACGAGGAGAATATGGGTCTTCTGAGGAGTCATTAAGCACCAACCGACCTTAGAACCCTAAATTGACCCAACTTGGCCATAGAACAGTAGCAGTATGCTACACTCATTGAGGCTAAATTCCCGCGATGGTTCCGGCCGCAAGAAAAGGTTGCAAAGCTGGAGTTATGACCGGTTGAGGGTAGTCAGTGATATTGAGATCCTCTAGAACCCGGTCACTATTTTCTAGGACAGGTCTTAACCAACTGAAACTGAAAGAGGGTAGTACCTAAACTTCATGCTGGCCTGAAATCTAAGGGCTCTTTTGTGTGACTTGTGTGCCTTCAAATCTGAACTACTTGCATATTCTTGTTATCTGACACATGAGTTCCTTGCAGGTTTTGTTTACAGTCCTTAATCTAGACTTATTACAGGGCTTACTTACACCTCACACCTTTGCATCCACGTACATAACATCATACGCATCATAACATCATACGCATCATAACATCATACGCATCATAACATCATACCATAGCATTTCCTTAACCATTTCAAGAATCTCAAGGGTTTGTGATGCAGGTCATGATGGACCAACTGTCTAGCAAGGGGCAAATGGGATTTATTTTCCTCTAGTCAAGGTTGTTGGAGATCAAAACATGATGACTTGAGTCAGGGGCTATGACCCACTCGATATGGTGAGCCTGACTCTTGAAGAAGGACTCTCAGCAACATGAAGTTCCTTCAATCAAGCTGCAAAATTCAAATTCTAACAAGTTTCTTTGTTTACCCCACAAGATCCTTGAAAACATTGCATACATATACCATACATATCATTGCATTACAGATACCCCTTTTACAGGTCACTTATCTTCTTCGCTGTTTATTTCAGCAATCATCATGTCTACTGAACCTTACACTGAACAAGCTATCAAGGCCCTCCAGGCCCAGAATGCCCAGTTCCAGGAGTTGGTTATGAGCCTAGCCCAGGGTCAACAGGATTTAAAGACTCTGATTCTGAAAGAAAGAAGAAGAAGAAGAGGACTGTTTTGTTCAATACTGGACGCAAATATGGGAATGCACTGCAGAATGAGGTTGAGCTGACTACCCCATCTGTAGGGAAAGACAGTCCACAAGAGAGAGGGGTTCCTAGTCCCGTGGTCTCCGACAACGAGACAGATTATAATGATGAACAGTACCCTCCCGCTGAGGATAGGTACAAACAGCTGGAGGACCGCTTAAGTGCTATGGAGATTCAACATGTGCCCGGGTTGGACTTTGGAGACTTAGGCTTATCCTCTGGGGTGGTGATCCCACATAAGTTCAAGGCACCTGCTTTTGCCAAATACGACGGAGCCTCCTGCCCAAAGCTGCACCTTCGGTCGTATGTAAGGAAGATCCAACCTTACATCGCTGACAAGAATTTATGGATCCATTTCTTCCAGGATAGTCTTTTAGGGACTCAACTCGAATGGTTCTATCAGCTGGATGGAGCCAGTATTCATAACTGGGAGGATTTGGCTACTGCGTTCTATAAGCACTATCAGTATAATTCCGACCTCGCTCCTACGCCTACCCAACTCCAGGGTATGTCACTAGGGACGGGTGAAGGATTTAAAGAATATGCTCAAAAGTGGAGAGACCTTGCTGGAAGGGTGCAACCACCGTTAACTGATCGTGAAATCATCGATATGTTCCTGGGGACCCTGTCTGGTCTGTTCTTTAATCATCTGATTGGAAACTCTTCAGCCGGGTTTACCGACCTTATCTTGACTGGGGAGAGAATTGAAGCTGGCATCAAAAGCTGGAAAATCCAAGAAGCCACACCTTCCGATGCTCATAAAAAGCCTTACAATGGGAAGAAGGAGTCCAATGCTGTGTATGGCAAAAAGAGTCGTCATGATCAACATGTAAGGGCAACCCAAATCTCTAATCCTATGCCTGCTCAACAAGGACAGGGGCATCAACGTAAGAAGGTCGCACCTAAAAGACAATTCACTAAGATCAACATGTCACTGGCTCAAGCGCTACAGCAAATGTTGAAGGCAGGGCTGATTACATTAAGGGCTCCTCTCCGGAACCCAAACACCTCCGCTCCTACCTATCATCCCAATGGAAGGTGCGCATACCACTCTGATAGCCCGGGGCATACTACGAACAACTGTTGGGCTCTGAAGAATAAGGTCCAAGACATGATTGATGCCAAAGAGATCCAGTTTGACCCTCTAGAGACTCCAAACATAATCACTGCTCCTATGCCAAATCATTGAAGACTTTTGTTCATTTGAATTCTGAAGTTGTACTTTTCTTTGATTGTTCAAACAATTATTATGATGTCAAACTCTTTTATTTCATTAATGCATCGCATATGTCTATTTTAAATCAATATATTCGTATTCGTTATATTCAAATTGCTTTCATTTTTTGTGATGTTCAAACTCTTGATCTAAAACTTTAAGCCTCTTGAGGGAGGATGACGAAAACGATACCACGATCTTTACAGTATGCTGTTGAATAGACCCCGCTGATGAGGTACATGCATTGTTTCAAATCCTAAACAGTGGAGTTATAAGGAAGATAATCCCTAGTCAACCCCTTTGAGCCAAAGAAGTTGGAGTTTTTCTTTTCACGTAAAATTAAAACCCTTAATCATAACCTGGGGCAGGGTAGTTCTCTCAGTTGATCCAGGTGCACAATGGATGACATCAAGGAAGTCCTTCCGAAACAAAAGACAGTGATGGTTTCGAGTAATCGTAAGGAAAGGCAGTCATTACCTCTCAGAAATAAAAGCCCATTAAGTCAAAATCTATGAAGGAGACTTATAAAACTGGGGCATCCCGCTGACTGTAATCATAAAAGAAACAGTTCAGGCAAAAAGACAGGTGTTGTACCCCAAAATTTGCCCTCCCATATTCTTCAAAGATTTGCCAAGTCAAGCTTCAAAATTCCCCAAGGGTTGCACAGTGTAAGGGCCTCCTAAGCAGTCAAAATTAGGGTTTTGGTTCTGATCAAGAAAATGAAGTTTCCAAAGGTCCAATCAAGTCCTACATGCCTACAAATATGGTCAAGCATCCTCATACAAAGTTTCAAGGCTTTCAGCACAAAATTGCACAGTCAAAAACCCTAATTGCACTACGGTCAACTGTAGGGGCAAAATGGTCATTTGACAGTCAAAAGTTCAAATTTTTTATCAACATCTCATTTTGAAGCCACAAACATCATTTTATCAATGCTTGATCATGATTCTCAAAGCTTGGCTCAAAAATCATCAAGATGCAAAAGTTTCCTTATTTGGACAGCTGAAAAAGTCAACTGTAAATTGACCAGGGCATAACGTTCACATGGATTATCATAAAAATTCCATCCAAATCTCATTTTTAAGAGAAAGATATTTCCTACAACTCATCTTCATACTTCAAGTCCAAGAAATGCTCTCACAAAAAGTTATCAATTTCAACATTATAGGTCATTTTCAAAAGTCAACAAAAAGGGACTTTAAGTAAAAGGCCATAACTTGAGATTGGTAAATCAAAATGACATGGGACCAAAGGCATTGGTTAGAGGACTCAAAGACCTTTCCAAAATGTCCAAGAACATGAGTAAAGCTTAAAAATTGAGCAAGTTATGCCTTGTGGAAGTTGGGAAATTTTTGGATATTTTGAAAAGTCAACATTGATTCAAATGACCTAAAATTGCTAATGGGCCCATTTTTCTTCCACAATTCATCATCCAAGGCATGTGCACGACCATTTGGCCCAAAGGGAAGTTTTTCTCCATTTTTATTTATTTATTTGAATTTTTTATTATTAATAATTCATTTAATTAAATAAAATACATGAAAAATATAAAACCAATGAAATAAAATCTTTTTGTACATGTAATAGGCTCAATAATTCGTGCATAACCAGATATGGAAGGAATTGGATTGATTGGATATGATTTAGAGCAAAAGCACATGAAAAAAGATTGAAAAAGATCTTTGAAAATCAAATTTCAAAAATCATGAATGCAAAAGATTTGCATTGTTTTCTTTAACCTAATTCACTCAATACATAAGCCTGATCAAACCCTTGTGCTCAAGGACCATTAAGCTGCGCAGAAAAGCATCCATCAAACTTGAAAATTTTTGCCAAAAACTCATAACTGAAAACACTTTTGCAGGGTGGTTCAAGGCATAATAGTTGTTCAAACATCTTCCTGGAGGATCACAGAATGATTTCCAATCAAAATCATTCATCAAAACATCAGGAATTGGTAAAACGAGCAGGACCTGTACCGAAATAATTTCATGTTCTTGCATTTCGATTCACGCACTTTTCATAACTTTTAATGCTTGGTTTATATTCATTGCAAGATTCTGAAGCTAACCATATGGATTAATTGTATTTTTATGCATTATACACGATTATGCCATTGTTGTTCATTAGGGTTCAGGAAGCTCCGAATTGGGGGTTTTTGAATGAGGAAAAATTGGAGTGTGAAACCACCACCATTCAAATCAGTGCGTTTAGACGATCATAAGGCCATGCTCGCGCTCAATTTATGAGCATCACCGGGCTATTCGCTATTTTTCCATAGATGGCCTAAAAGAACACTTAAAAACCGTTGCTTAATATGTTTATGTTTCAGGAACGAGGAAGAAGAAGATGCGTGGCCAGCAATGATTGGTCCTTTTAAAATCAGCGCGCGCTTTTTATGTTTTTTAGGCCACTAACCAATTCTTATTTTTATTAATTATTCGTTATTACATATACAACACGCGCATTCAGCACGATTGGCAAGGCATAAAACTGGTGATGTTCAGGACCTGGGTTCGATCCCAGGTCCCCACCCTTTCCATATATTTTTTTTCAATTGATATTCACGTGCAGGCTCAATGTTGGTGTTCCATGATGCACCTCCAAGATCAAGCCGTCCACGCGTCCAGTACGTCAATCCAAAGGCACAGGTCTGGGGAACACGATGGGCTCTAGTCAACGCTTGAGTACGTGTCCTGGGAAAGTCCACAAGGCCTCATAATCTTGGGCCAGATTGCTAAAAAACCTCACAATTTGGGGCAGACCCCCTAGGTTTGCTAATTGTTTTTTTACTTTCTTTATTTTGCATTATTTCTATTTTCTTTTTGATTATTGTCTTTAATTAATTTATTATTTTCATAAAATACAAAAACCATAAAAAATCAGAAAAGAGAAAAGATAATAAATATTTTATTTTAATATTTTTTGTAATTAAATTGCATATAATTAAATTAGTTTTAAATTAGGTTTTAATTTTAATTCTTTTAATAAAAATCTAAAAAAAACATAGAACTAGGGTTTAATTAATTTTCATCTTTTTTTCTTTTATTCCATAATAACTAAATGTTAGATATTTATTTTTATAATTAAATTTGCATGTAAATTAATTAGGGTTAATATTAGGTTTTAATCTTCTTTTCTTAATAAATAAAAAAAAACAAATAGAATTAGGGTTAGCATTTAATTTCAATTAATTCTTTTTTCATTTAAATCCTAATATACTAAAAAAATACCAAAAACATCTCCTTTTCTTTTTCTTTATTAATTAATTCCATGTAATTTTAATTTTGCCAAAGGGTCCAACACCCTCGTTTAATTCTTATTCGCATATTTATTTCATTTCGTTTAAATATTTATGTATCTCTCCCAAGGCCTTGTAACATTTTAATTTTCTCGCACTTTATTTTCATTATTTTCTTTATTTTTCTGTCAAATCGGGTCCTGGTTTAACTTTGGCGATGTGGACCCGCGCCTTTTGTAATAGCTTAGAAATTTTACTTTTCTCGCAATATTTTAACTGTTAATCAAGGCATGAAAGAATGTATGGACAAAAATAAAAAAACAAACGCTAGATCACCAATAACATGACAAAAGACAAAATACTTGAAAACGACACACAAATCACACACCACCCCTAGGGTACGCCTCACTATTGCCTTGCCTCGAAAGGTGATCGTCGAGTAGAGGATGTCTTAGTAAGTCCTCATGATCCGGGAACCTGGCATGAGGGTAGCTTCTAAGGTGTCTTCCCATTGCTCTGGTGATCACCATGTCCCGAACCTCGAATTGACCCGAACACCTCCAACGGTGGTGCTACCTACCTCTCAATGGTGGGATGGCACTACTTTAAGGACATTTACACAGACGAATTCCTTAGGGTAGGTAGACGACTCTAGATACTTGCTCTAAAATTCAAAACAAATTCAAAAATGCTTTTCACACCGACACCTTTTCAAAAAAAAGCTTTCGAAAGCAATTTTTCAAACACTCTTGAGGACCGATACAAGAGTCGAACTGGAATTTTCAAAGAAACTTTTTAAAACCCACAGTTGAAAAGCAAACAAACCATTTTTGAAAACACAAGTGAGCAAGTATCTAAGAGCCCATGGATAACCATGGATAGAAAGGTTGCTAACACCTTCCCTTTCTATAATCTACCTCCCGAACCGAGAGCAATCTCTATAAGGAATTTTTCTGTGCTTTTGTCCTTTCCATTTGGAGAAAATAAAAGACGGTGGCGACTCTTGCTTCCGCGACATTTCGCGAACCAGCTTTAAACAGTCAGTTCCAGATCCACCGATCACAGAACTGGAGACTCTGCTGGGGACTTAACTTAAAGTGAGGTGTACCTTAGGGTTAGTTCATAACTGTGTTTTCAATTGCTTTCCTTGTTTGCTTTAAATTGTGGGACTGTCTTGGGAGTTCTATAGATCCTAACCCGGATCTGGGGATACCTTTCTTAGAAAGTAGCAACAAGGTTGTGAGGGAACTGTGCGGGGTATACCGACATGGTTGAAACAGTCTGCTACGTTGATGTGGCACTTTGGTGTGTACCGGTAACCCTTGAGTTCAGTCAAGGAGAGTACGGGGCCTCCGCGTGGTGTCGTGAAGCATCAACAGACCTTAGGAACCTTAATTGAACCATCTTGGCCTCTTTAGGGTAGTGAGATAACTGACTTTGGTGCAGTCCGAGGTTGGTTGATACTCGATACTACACTCAATTGAGGGTTGCTTTCCTGGAATATTTCGGTCGCCAGTTCAGTGGCTAAATCGAAACGATGAACAATGAAAGCAATCCCGTGATATTGAGACCCTTAGAACCCGGTTACTTCTAATAGGACAGGTTGAACCCACCAACTTCAAGAGGGTAATACCCAGACCCCATGCTGGCCTAAACTCTAAGGGCTTCTCTTGTGTGACTTGTGTGCCTTCGTACTTGACTACTTGCATGCTTGTTACCTGACACTAGTTTCTTGCAGGTTATGTTTTAAGTCCTTAACTGGGACTCATAACAGGGTACTAATTTTCTTGCAGGTTATGTTTTAAGTCCTTAACTAGGACTCATGACAGGTTTACTTGAGCTTCTTGCAGGTTTTGGTTTGCAGACCTTAAAAAGGGCTCATAACAGGGTTTATCCATACTACCCCATGCATCATAACATCATACCATTGCATACATCCTAACCCATTTCAAGGATCTCAAGGGCTTGTGATGCAGGTCGTGATGAATCAAACATCTAGCAAGGGGCAAAGAGGATTTATTTTCCTCTAGCCAAAGTTGTCAGAGGCTATGACCCACTGGATATGGTGAGCCTTTGACCCTTTGAAGAAGGACTCTCCACAACATACAGTTCCTTCAATCAAGCTATCGGATCCCAATTCTAACAATTTTCTTAGTTACCCCGCGAGGTCCTTGAAATCATTGCATGCATATCATACATATCATTGCATAACGGGTACCCTTTCTCTGCAGGTTGCTTACCTTCTTCGCTGTTTATTTCAGCAGTCTCGTCATGAATCCTGAATCCTCAACCGAGCACACTATCAAGGCCCTCCAGGCTCAGAATGCCCAGTTCCAAGAGCTGATCATGAATTTGACTCAGGGGCAACAAGATCTGAAGACCCTGCTCTTGAAAAAGAAGAAGAAGAGGACTGTTTTGTTCAGCCCTAGACGCAGATCTGGGAACACACTGCAGGATGAAGCTGAGAGGACAACTCCGTCTGTGGGGAAAGGCAGTCATCAAGAGGAAAGGGTTCCCAGTCCAGTGGTCTCCGACAGTGAGACAGATTTCAACGACAAACAGTACCCTCCGGCTGAGGATAGGTACAAACAGTTGGAAGACCGGCTCAGTGCTATGGAGATACAAAAAGTGCCTGGCCTGGACTTCGAGGATCTAGGTCTGTCTTCTGGGGTAGTGATCCCGCACAAATAAAAGGCACCTGCCTTTGCAAAGTACGACGGGACATCCTATCCAAAGCTGCATCTCAGGTCATACATGAGGAGGATCCAGCCCTACACGGCTGACAGGAACTTATGGATCCACTTTTTCCAGGAGAGTCTTTCAGGGACTCAACTCGACTGGTTCTATCAACTGAATGGAGCCAACATCCATACCTGGGAAGACCTAGCCACTGCATTTTACAAGCAATACCAGTACAATGCCGACCTTGCTCCTACACGTACCCAACTCCAGGGTATGTCGCTGGGATCAAGTGAAGGTTTCAAGGAATACGCGCAAAGATGGAGAGACCTTGCTGGAAGGGTGCAGCCTCCATTAACTGACCGGGAACTCGTTGATATGTTCTTGGGGACCCTATCCGGGCCATTCTTCAATCATCTCATTGGTAATTCATCTGCAGGATTTACCGACCTCATCCTGACTGGCGAAAGAATTGAAGCTGGTATCAAGAGTGGGAAAATTCAAGAGGCCACACCTTCTGATACTCACAAAAAGCCTTACACGGGAAAGAAAGAATCTAATGCTGCATACAGCCAAAAGAGTCGTCGTGACCAACATGCAGGGGCAGTCACGATCTCTGGTTCTGCACCACGCCGCCAACCACAAAAGGGAGACCAGCGAAGGCTGGACGAGCCTAAAAGACAATTCAACAACATTAACATGCCATGGTCACAAGCATTGCAGCACATGTTGAAAATGAACCTAATTGCGGTGATCGACCCTCCTGCAAATCCCAAGACCTCCTCTCCAAACTACAATCCAGAAGCGAGGTGTGCTTATCATTCTGATAGCCCGGGGAACGATACCGAGGATTGTTGGGCGTTGAAATACAAGATCCAGAATATGATCGATGCTAAAGAGATTGAATTCGAACCTGCCGAGACTCCCAACGTGATCACTGCTCCCTTGCCAAAACATGGCTAGGATTTAGAGATTTTTGTTCATTTAAACTCAAATTGTATCTTTCTTTTCTTATTCAAACAAACAATTATTATGTTAAACTCTTTTATTTCATGAATGCATTACACATGTCTGTCCTGAATTAATTATGTTTACTATACTTAAAACTGCTTTCATATTTTCGTGACGATCAACTCTTGACTGAAAATTCTAAGCCTCTTGAGGGAGGATGACGAAAACGATACCGTGATCATTACAGTATGCTTTTGAACAGACCCCGCTGATGAGGTACAGGCATTATTTCAATCCCTAAACACTGGAGTTATAAGGATGATAATCCCTCATCAACCCCTCTGAGCCAAAGAAGTAGGAGTTTTTCTTTTCGAAAATTAAAACCCTTTATCATAACCTGGGGCAGGGTAGTTCTCTCAGTTGATCCAGGTGCATGACAAATGGCACCAAGGAGGTCCTTACAAAACAAAGAAAGACAGTGATGGTTCCGAATAATCAATAAAGAAAGGCAGTCATTATATCTCAAAAATGAAAACCCAATAAGTCAAAACCTATGAAGGAGACTTACAAAACTGGGGCATCCCGCTGACTGCAATCACGAAAGAAACAGTTCAGGCAAAATTTAGGGATAATAAAAAAAAAAAGAGGTCATACAAACCCTCAACAAAAAAGGGAATGGCTGCCTGTTCAGAATAAATCATCAATATCTGAACCATCACCGGAAAATCAGAGCAAAGACTCAAACAAGGTCTAACGTATGATCAACTGAGTGTAGGTTTGAAGAACATCACGAAGAGCGGGTGGGTACAAATAATTTGAGCCTTTATCCTTTGTTTCTTAAACCGTGAACCAGGCCACGTTACAACCCTTAAAAGTCCTAGCTGAAGCATGGGTTAGTTCGAAAGCATACTGTTACGAAGGTATCCTGACTCCTGAAGGTTCGCTGCAAAATCTTGAGTTGACACCGCATTGTATTATAAAAAATGCATTTTCAAAATTCAAGACAGACATAGGCTTTTGCATTCTTAAAATAACCTTGTTTGCATATGACTATTTGTTTGAACAACAGGGAAATTCGCGCGATGAACACCTCGTGAACAGAAGTACCTCCAATCAAGGGGCACAGTAGGAGCATTGCCCATTATCTGGGGCATGACAAAATACTTCTAACAGGGGCAACTCCCCACATTATGAAAGCATGGACATAGTCGAAAAAATACTACGCATCATCAAAGACCCGCTAGGTTGACATACCTAGGCAAAAATAAGGGCTTCCCGGCGAACCAAAAGGGTTCGGGCAAAATGAAGGGATGAAATGAAAAAATATGTACACCCGGCAAGTCGAAAACCTGAAAAGGCGGCTTGGGCAAAAATGGGTATCCCGGTGGACTGAAAACCCGAAAGGGCGGTCCAGGCAAAAGTTAGGGATCAAAGCGTACGACTATGTTCCGGTATCTCATCACTTGTCTACCCGAAGATTTGTCAATCACCCACACAGGTATCCTCTTCCCTCACCTCCGAAACAGGGGCAATAATGAGTTATCCAGGCGATCTAATTGCTCTGTCAACCAAAGTACAAAGGAAAGATCAACATAAGGATGATTACCATCTACCTTTATAAATTCCAGATTGTGGGTTAACATCCGAAACCAAACAGGACAATCATCCACTTAATCAAAATCATGCAACCCTACACCGGTTCCTTCTCAATTTTCAGACGAAGTTTTACATGAACTTATCCACAAGTAACCTTACCTCGGTTCATCAAAAAGTTTTACACGAACTTATCCTGCCGTAACCTAACCCCGGTTCCTCCAGAAGTCTCACATGGACTTACCCCAAGATGACCTTACCTCGGTTCATCAAGAAGTTTTACACGAACTTATCCTGCATTAATCTAAACCCGGTTCCTCCAGAAGTCTTACATGGATTTAGCTCAAGATAACCTCACCCCGGTTCATCAAGAAGTTTTGCACAAACTTACGTCACCCAGAAACCCTACACAGGTTCTCCCTTTTCAAAAACGTAGTTTTACACGAACTCGACATCAAGCAACCCTACACCGGTTCCCTCTCTTCAAGATGCAGTTTTACATGGACTCGTCACCCAGAAACCCTACACAGGTTCTCCCTTTTCAAAAACGAAGTTTTACACGAACTCATCATCAAAGTAACCCTACACAGGTTCCTTCTCCATTTCAGATGCGGTTTTACATGAGCTCATCAGCAGGCAACCCTACATAGGTTCCCTCTTTCAACTTACAAAATTACAGTTCAAAATCTCCCCAGGAGAGTCCAATCCAGTTCCCCAGGAAAGTTGGAGTCCATCTCCCCAAGCAGTAAGCTTATCCCCAGTAGATTCTGGAAGCTTATCCCTCGCAGAGCACGAACGCGTCGTCCGACTTTATTCAAAGAGTTATTTCCTTAACAGGATATAACTGGGTTATCCTCAGCCAAAAAACCACGGAAAGAGCGTCCTCGACAGAGTCTTCTTATCCCTAGCGAAGTCTATTAGCACTTCCAATACAACAAGGATATCCCCAGCAAATTATTATCAACAATTCAACGAAGTATCTCTCTCCCCACAGAGTATTGCTTCCCAGCAAGACCGTTAGAGTATCTTTTCTCCCCGCAGAGTTAGTCCATTCGCCAAGTTTATTCCTCAACGGAGTCATCTTCTCCTCCCGGTATTCTTGCAGCTATCATCCCCAGCGGAAGCAAAATCTACTCTTCAACATCAGCCCAGGAGTGACTTCCCGGCACTCGTCAAGGATTTATTTTCCTAGATAAAAACATACATTCCTAAACATCACATAAATCATTATAGCATGCATAGACGCATCATATCATACAAATCTCATTTATGTTGAGGACATCATTGCTTGATCCATATCATGCATTGCATATGACTGACCTTTACCTTTCAGGAAAGATTCAGCTAAATCCTCCATCATATTTCAAGACCTAGACCGGTTCAGTTAATCGACTCCAAAGATTTCTTATCCAGTCCAAGGCCTTCTCTAGTCCAGCTAAATCGACTCCCAACAGATTTTTCCGATGAAGACTCAGTAGAAGTTATCTCAGGTTTTTCTCAGATGTCCGCTTTTGAGATTATAATTTCCTATGGTTCTCTCCCCGACGGTGCGTGAGATGATAATTCCATCCCAGGTTTTTCTCAGATGTTCGCTTTTAAGATTATAATTTCCTATGGTTCTCTCCCCGACGGTGCGTGAGATGATAATTCCATCCCAGGTTTTTCTCAGATGTCCGCTTTTGAGATTATAATTTCCTATGGTTCTCTCCCCGACGGTGCGTGAGATGATAATTCCATCCCAGGTTTTTCTCAGACGTCCGCTTTTGAGATTATAATTTCCTATGGTTCTCTCCCTGACGGTGCGTGAGATGATAATTCCATTCCAGGTTTTTCTCAAACGTCCGCTTTTGAGATTATAATTTCCTATTGGTTCTCTTCCCGATACTGCGAAGATGATATTTCCCACCAAGATTTTCTCAACGAGCGTTGTTGAAGTTAAAATCACCCAAGGTTCTCTCACCGTTCATGTTGAGGTAATAGCCACTCCTGGTTCATTCATCATCTTGTGAAGCTCCATACTCAGCTCCTGTAACCAGTCAGGACACATTTGTACAAAGCATCTGAAAACCAGCTCCTGCAACATGTCAGGTACTCATTTTTCTTTTGCAGGTATGCAGGTTCTCGCTAAGGAATCTCTTATGCGATCAACACCCAGATGGCATCTATAAGCCCATCATCCTATTCATCAATCTCTAAATGGCATCTATAAGCCCATTTCCATCACACTGCTACTATGTGAGCGCAAATTTCTGGGCACTCTAGTGTTCAATCATCTTCTACCCTCGGATTACGAAAGGCACATCAGCCAATCTGCATCCTCAGGTCTAAGAAGATTGAACAGGGGCAACTGTTGTACCCCAAAATTTGCCCTCCCATATTCTTCAAAGATTTGCCAAGTCAAGCTTCAAAATTCCCCAAGGGTTGCACAGTGTAAGGGCCTCCTAAGCAGTCAAAATTAGGGTTTTGGTTCTGATCAAGAAAATGAAGTTTCCAAAGGTCCAATCAAGTCCTACATGCCTACAAATATGGTCAAGCATCCTCATACAAAGTTTCAAGGCTTTCAGCACAAAATTGCACAATCAAAAACCCTAATTGCACTACGGTCAACTGTAGGGGCAAAATGGTCATTTGACAGTCAAAAGTTCAAATTTTTGATCAACATCTCATTTTGAAGCCACAAACATCATTTGATCAATGCTTGATCATGATTCTCAAAGCTTGGCTCAAAAATCATCAAGATGCAAAAGTTTCCTTATTTGGACAGCTGAAAAAGTCAACTGTAAATTGACCAGGGCATAACTTTCACATGGATTATCATAAAAATTCCATCCAAAGCTCATTTTGAAGATAAAGACATTTCCTAAAACTCATCTTCATACTTCAAGTCCAATAAATGCTCTCACAAAAAGTTATCAATTTCAACATTATAGGTCATTTTCAAAAGTCAACAAAAAGGGACTTTAAGTCAAAGGCCATAACTTGAGATTGGTAAATCAAAATGACATGGGACCAAAGGCATTGGTTAGAGGACTCAAAGACCTTTCCAAAATGTCCAAGAACATGAGTAAAGCTTAAAAATTGAGCAAGTTATGCCTTGTGGAAGTTGGGAAATGTTTGGATATTTTGAAAAGTCAACATTGATTCAAATGACCTAAAATTGCTAATGGGCCCATTTTTCTTCCACAATTCATCATCCAAGGCATGTGCACGACCATTTGGCCCAAAGGGAAGTTTTTCTCCATTTTTATTTATTTATTTGAATTTTTTATTATTAATAATTCATTTAATTAAATAAAATACATGAAAAATATAAAACCAATGAAATAAAATCTTTTTGTACATGTAATAGGCTCAATAATTCGTGCATAACTAGATATGGAAGGAATTGGATTGATTGGATATGATTTAGAGCAAAAGCACATGAAAAAAGATTGAAAAAGATCTTTGAAAATCAAATTTCAAAAATCATGAATGCAAAAGATTTGGATTGTTTTCTTTAACCTAATTCACTCAATACATAAGCCTGATCAAACCCTTGTGCTCAAGGACCATTAAGCTGCGCAGAAAAGCATCCATCAAACTTGAAAATTTTTGCCAAAAACTCATAACTGAAAACACTTTTGCAGGGTGGTTCAAGGCATAATAGTTGTTCAAACATCTTCCTGGAGGATCACAGAATGATTTCCAATCAAAATCATTCATCAAAACATCAGGAATTGGTAAAACGAGCAGGACCTGTACCGAAATAATTTCATGTTCTTGCATTTCGATTCACGCACTTTTCATAACTTTTAATGCTTGGTTTATATTCATTGCAAGATTCTGAAGCTAACCATATGGATTAATTGTATTTTTATGCATTATACACGATTATGCCATTGTTGTTCATTAGGGTTCAGGAAGCTCCGAATTGGGGGTTTTTGAATGAGGAAAAATTGGAGTGTGAAACCACCACCATTCAAATCAGTGCGTTTAGACGATCATAAGGCCATGCTCGCGCTCAATTTATGAGCATCACCGGGCTATTCGCTATTTTTCCATAGATGGCCTAAAAGAACACTTAAAAACCGTTGCTTAATATGTTTATGTTTCAGGAACGAGGAAGAAGAAGATGCGTGGCCAGCAATGATTGGTCCTTTTAAAATCAGCGCGCGCTTTTTATGTTTTTTAGGCCACTAACCAATTCTTATTTTTATTAATTATTCGTTATTACATATACAACACGCGCATTCAGCACGATTGGCAAGGCATAAAACTGGTGATGTTTAGGACCTGGGTTCGATCCCAGGTCCCCACCCTTTCCATATATTTTTTTTCAATTGATATTCACGTGCAGGCTCAATGTTGGTGTTCCATGATGCACCTCCAAGATCAAGCCGTCCACGCGTCCAGTACGTCAATCCAAAGGCACAGGTCTGGGGAACACGATGGGCTCTAGTCAACGCTTGAGTACGTGTCCTGGGAAAGTCCACAAGGCCTCATAATCTTGGGCCAGATTGCTAAAAAACCTCACAATTTGGGGCAGACCCCCTAGGTTTGCTAATTGTTTTTTTACTTTCTTTATTTTGCATTATTTCTATTTTCTTTTTGATTATTGTCTTTAATTAATTTATTATTTTCATAAAATACAAAAACCATAAAAAATCAGAAAAGAGAAAAGATAATAAATATTTTATTTTAATATTTTTTGTAATTAAATTGCATATAATTAAATTAGTTTTAAATTAGGTTTTAATTTTAATTCTTTTAATAAAAATCTAAAAAAAACATAGAACTAGGGTTTAATTAATTTTCATCTTTTTTTCTTTTATTCCATAATAACTAAATGTTAGATATTTATTTTTATAATTAAATTTGCATGTAAATTAATTAGGGTTAATATTAGGTTTTAATCTTCTTTTCTTAATAAATAAAAAAAAAACAAATAGAATTAGGGTTAGCATTTAATTTCAATTAATTCTTTTTTCATTTAAATCCTAAAATACTAAAAAATACCAAAAACATCTCCTTTTCTTTTTCTTTATTAATTAATTCCATGTAATTTTAATTTTGCCAAAGGGTCCAACGCCCTCGTTTAATTCTTATTCGCATATTTATTTCATTTCGTTTAAATATTTATGTATCTCTCCCAAGGCCTTGTAACATTTTAATTTTCTCGCACTTTATTTTCATTATTTTCTTTATTTTTCTATCAAATCGGGTCCTGGTTTAACTTTGGCGATGTGGACCCGCGCCTTTTGTAATAGCTTAGAAATTTTACTTTTCTCGCAATATTTTAACTGTTAATCAAGGCATGAAAGAATGTATGGACAAAAATAAAAAAACAAACGCTAGATCACCAATAACATGACAAAAGACAAAATACTTGAAAACGACACACAAATCACACACCACCCCTAGGGTACGCCTCACTGTTGCCTTGCCTCAAAAGGTGATCGTCGAGTAGAGGATGTCTTAGTAAGTCCTCATGATCCGGGAACCTGGCATGAGGGTAGCTTCTAAGGTGTCTTCCCATTGCTCTGGTGATCACCATGTCCCGAACCTCGAATTGACCCGAACACCTCCAACGGTTGTGCTACCTACCTCTCAATGGTGGGATGGCACTACTTTAAGGACATTTACACAGAAGAATTCCTTAGGGTAGGTAGACGACTCTAGATACTTGCTCTAAAATTCAAAACAAATTCAAAAATACTTTTCACACCGACACCTTTTCAAAAAAAAGCTTTCGAAAGCAATTTTTCAAACACTCTTGAGGACCGATACAAGAGTCGAACTGGAATTTTCAAAGAAACTTTTTAAAACCCACAGTTGAAAAGCAAACAAACCATTTTTGAAAACACAAGTGAGCAAGTATCTAAGAGCCCATGGATAACCATGGATAGAAAGGGTGCTAACACCTTCCCTTTCTATAATCTACCTCCCGAACCGAGAGCAATCTCTATAAGGAATTTTTCTGTGCTTTTGTCCTTTCCATTTGGAGAAAATAAAAGACGGTGGCGACTCTTTCTTCCGCGACATTTCGCGAACCAGCTTTAAACAGTCAGTTCCAGATCCACCGATTACAACAGGGATAATAAAATAAAAGAAGAAAGAGGTCCTACGAACCCTCAACAAAAAGAACTGACTGCCTGTTCAAATAAATTGTCAGTATCCGAACCATCACCAGAATATCAGAGCATAGACTCAAACAAGATCTAATGCACGATTAGCTGAGTTTAGGATCGAAGAACATCACGAAGAGCGGGTGGGTACAAATAAATTTTGAGCTTTTATCCTTTGTTTCTTAAACCGTGAACCAGGCCACGTTATAACCCTTAAAAGTCCTAGCTGAAGCATGGGTTAGTTCGAAAGCATACTGTTACAAAAGGTATCCTAACTCCTTAAGGCTTACTGTAAAATCCTGAGTTGACATCACATTTTACAAAAATTCACTTGTTTTATTGAAAACTGCATTTTCAAAAACTTCAAGACAGACATAAGCTTTGCATTCTTAAAATAACATTGTTTGCATATGACTATTTGTTCAAACAGCATAGAAGTTCGCACGAAGAATATCTAGTGAACAAAAGCAATTCCAATCAAGGGGCAGACATAACCATTGTCCATCATCTAGGGCAGTTAAGTCAAGATTCAAGGAATCTCTCAAGATGCCAAATAGCCAGGGGAAAATCTCCGCCCGAGTCACTTGGGGCATGGGACATGAATTCCAGCGACGAATCTTGCACCATCAAACATTTTCTAGTAGTATGGCAACACAACACTACTGACAGTGATAACTCCCTACATCTTGAGAGCATGGACATAGTCGAAAAAATACTACGCATAATCCAAGACCTGCTAGGTCGACTGGCCTAGGCAAAAATAAGGGCTTCCCGGCGAACCAAAAGGGTTCGGGAAAAAATAAGGGATGAAAATGAAAAATTTGTACACCCGGCAAGTCAAAAACCTGAAAAGGCGGCTTGGGCAAAAAAGGGTATCCCGATGGACTGAAAACGCGAAAGGGAGGTCCAGGAAAAAGTTAGGGATCAAAGCGTACAACTATGTCCCGTCATCTCGTCACTTACCTACCAGAAGAAGATTTGTAAATCGGCAGTCATCAAGCGCCTCCACAGGTATCTTCTCCCACAGAAGCTGGGGCAATAAGAACTATCTGAACCGTACAAGTTGCTCTGTCCTCCAGGTACCAAGGTAGACTCAGCTAAAAGAATATGACCAAGATACCTTCATTCCCCGCAGAGTAAGACAAGGGTCAGCGATACTCTCCCCAAGCAGAGTTGGTCTCCCATTAGCCCTAAAAAGGCACAGTATCCCCAACAAGTCAGCAATACTCTCCCCCAAGCAGAGTTGGTCTACCATCAGTCCTGAAAAGTTGGATATCCCCATAAGATCTTAATATTCCCTAGCAGAGTATACAGGTATTCCTCAGCAAGCATCCCCGGCAGTCTTAATATTCCTCGACAGAAATATAAGATTGTTCCCCAGCGGAGTACAAGATACCCCCAGTGGAGTCATTTCCTCAAAAGTTTCCCCAAAGAGTTGAATCATCTTACCCAGTAGATTCTGGAAGCTTATCCCCTGCAGAGTACAAATATCTCTCCCCGGCCATATTCAGAAGGTTACCCCACCAGAGTCTAACTGGGTTATCCTTAGCAAATTGCAACGAAAAGATCGTCCTCAGCGAAGTGCTTCCTATCCCCCAACAAAGCTTATCAACGGAATCCCCCAGTGGAGTTATCGTTAAAATCCCAGCGAAGCATCTCTTCCCACAGAGTAATTCCCCGCAGAGTAATCTCTTCACCAGGTTTATTCCCCAACGGAGTCATCTTCTCCTAACCGGTTTATTCACGCAATCATCTTCGTTCACCATCCCCAGCGGAAACGAAGAACTCAACACTATTCTCCAGCAGCTATCTGGGATTTATTTTCCCCAGCTGAAACATCACATTTTCATACATCATGATACCTGCGCATATGCATCATATAATACGATCTCATTTATGTTGAGAACATCATGCATTTCATACATCATGACATTGCATACAACTAACTCTTTACCTTTTCAGGAAAGATCAATCAACAGACAAAGATCATCACTCCTTCTAGAGATAGTTCAGATGTGACCCAGATATGGCGACATTCCGATACTTATTCCAGATTTCCTTTTAGAAATAGCTTAGAGATGCTCCAGATCCGGATGCTATTCTATTGCTTATTCAGATTTCCTTCTAGAGATAGTTCAGATGCGACCCAGATATGGCGACATTCCGATACTTATTCCAGATTTCCTTCTAGAGTTAGTTCAGATGTGACCCAGATTGGGCGATATTCCGATACTTATTCCAGATTTCCTTTCAGAGACAGCTTAGAGATGCTCCGGACCCGGATGCTATTCTATTGCTTATTCAGATGTCCTTCTAGAGATAGTTCAGATGTGACCCAGATGTGGCGACATTCTGATACTTATTCCAGATTTCCTTTCAGAAATAGCTTAGAGATGCTCTAGATTCGGATGCTATTCTATTGCTTATTCAGAGATTCCTTTCAGAGATAGCTTAGATATGCTCCAGATCCGGGTGTTATTCTATTGCTTATTCAGATTCAAACTTCTAGAGACAACTTAGAGATGCTCCAGACCCGGATGCTATTCTATTGTTTATTCCAGATTCATTCCAGAGATGGTTCAGGTGTGGCCCAGACATGGCGACATTCTGATACTTATTCCAGATTCATTCAAATACAGTATGGATATACCCCAGGCACGGCGGTCATTCTACTACTTATTCAGACGTCAGCAGTTAGATACAGACTAGATATGCTCCAGACACAGAAGCCATCCTATTCCTCATTTAGATTCAACTATCAATTTCAAGTGCAGATATACTCCAGACACAGAAGTCATTCTGTCATTTATCCAGATCCCAGTTACCGTACAGATATACTCCAGATATGGAAGTCATTCTGTCACTTATCCAGATCTCAAATACAGTCCAGATACGATCTAGATTCGGATATCATTCTGCAACTCATTCAAACACAGTTCAGATATGATCCAGATTCGGATGCCATTCTGTCACTCCTTCAAATATGTTTCAGATACGCTCCAGATGCGGACGCAATTCTGACAATCACCCAGCTCCAGCTTATGGATACAGTCAACAATCACTCCTGGATGCCATCTATAAGCCCATCTCCACTTCTATCCATCATCTCTCCAAATGTCATCTGTAAGCCCATTCTCGACATCACATTGCTGATACTACACAATGCGAGTGCAAATTTCTGGGCAATCTAGTGTTCAATCATCTTCCACCTTCGGATCACGAAAGGCACGCAAGCCAATCTACATCCTCAGGTTTAAGAAGATTGAACAGGGGCAACTGTTGTACCCCAAAATTTTCCCTCCCATGTTCTTCAAGGTTTGCCAGGAATCATCTTCCAATGGTTCAAGATTTCTCAAGGGTTGCACAGTCCAAACCACCTCCTAAGCCAGCTGAAATTAGGGTTTTGGTTCTTCCAAAGATTTTGAGGTTTTCAATGGCTCAATCAAGTCTCATAGGCCTATCTACATTCTCAAACACCTACATACCAAGTTTCAAGACTCACAGTGCCAATTTGCACAGTCAAAGGCTTCATTTGACCTACAATCAACTTCAGGGGCAAAATGGTCATTTTGCAGTCAAAAATCAGAATTTTTGGTCAACATCTTATTTTGAGTCCACAATCATCATTTGATCAAGTCTTGATCATGATTCTACAAGCATGGCTCAAAAATCATCAAAGATGCAAAAGTTACTATTTTTGGACAGTAGAAAAGTCAACTGTATCTTGACCAGGGCATAACTTTTTCATGATTCATCAGAAAAATACCATCCAATGCTCATTTTTAAGGGGATGACATTTCCTACAACTCATCTTCACATTCCAAGTCCAAGAAATGCTCTCACAAAAAGTTATCAATTTCTACATTATAGGTCAAATTCAAAAGTCAACAAAAATGCACTTTAAGTCAAAGACCATAACTTGAGATTGGTAAATCCAAATGACATGGGACCAAAGGCATTGGTTAAAGGACTTCAAGACCTTTCCAAAATGTCCAAGAACATGTTCATATGATCAAAATTGAGCAAGATATGCATTGGAGAATTTGGGAAATTTTTGTGAATTTGCAAAAGTTAACTTTGCTCAAAACACTTTGTTTTTGCTAATGGGCCTCAAATTTCTTCTTGAAACTTTATCCATGACTTATGCACGACCCATGAAGCCTATTTTAATTTATTTTCTTATTTTTATTAATTAATTGGATTTATAATTGATTTTAATTCATTTAATAAATTTAAATTGTAGGAAATTCAAAGATATGGTTTTCAATCTTTTTTTGAAGCAAGAATGACCTAATCAAGCTGGCAATTTCGTGTATCAATCAAGGATATCAAAATCTCCAAGTTTGGCAACTTTCTTCAATCAAAAGGATTCAAAAATATTTGATTTTCAATCAAATATTGAATCATCATTCCATGGATCTTTTGTGCAAGATTGTAACCTAATTCCCTTCTATTATATATACACAAGCTAAACCTAATGCATTGGACGAGAATTTGCTGCAGAAAAACCATAATCACATTCAAGAAAATTCAAAGAAAATTGAAAACCGTTTTCCAGGTTCCAGCACGATTCAAAGCATTTTGTGGTTTCTAATACCTTGCAGGAACTCTCAGGGATGTTTTGCAAACAAAACCAAGCCTTAAAGCTCAAGAAATATCCACAAACAGTTTGACGGTTTGCATATTTTGTCCATAATCGAATAGCTTAATTCATGCATCATTAACGTGATTTTTTGTTTGCTTTGCATTGCTAGAGACCACATGAAGCTATTGGCATAATTTAATTGAGTTATAATGCACAGAATCATAAAACGTCATTGATGAATTTTAGTGTTCATACACATTCAAATTAGGGCTTTATTATCCAGGAAAAATTGGAGCCTTTAAGACCCATGGTTGAAACTGTTGCATCCAGACGAATCTAAGGAGACCATCACGAAATATTTTTTTTGCTCATAGGCCTAATCGCTATTATTCGTGGTTGCAGGTTGTGGGGGTTAAAAACCCCCGCTATCTAATCTTTGTTTTGCAGGTTTAGCGAAGAAGACGAGGACGTGTTTGATTCTGAGTGGTGGATTCAAAAAAGGGACGCGTTTTTATTGTGTCCCAGCATAGTATTTATTTTCTTAATATAATATTCATTATCCATTCTTATAACAAACGCAGGCAAGTGGTTCAGTGGATGGTGCGCTGGCTGGTGATCATTGGGACCTGGGTTCGATTCCCAAGTCCACCCCAAAATCATTGTTTCTATTTTTCTTATCATAATCATGTGCAGGCTTTCAAAGGTGTTCCATCATATACCTCACGCTTCAGCATGCCAGGTGGCTGGCAAAGCAGATCTGAAGGCCAAAGATGAACGACCACCATACTCCTGGTCAATGCACGCGCAGCTAATCTCCAAAGTCAAACAGGCTTGTGCGTTAATGGGCCCATAATTGCTTTCTAAACTCCATTATTGGGCCAGCACCCCCCCTGGTTCATTATTTCTTTTTATTTTCTTTTCCTTTTAATCTTTTCATTAATTATTATTATTATTATTATTATTTAATTAATTAACAAATTATTTTCATAATAAATTCAGAAACCTAAAATATTATTTATTTTTATTATTTATTAATTTCACTATTAATTATTATTTTGTAAATAAATACTAACAAAATTGATTTAGTTAATTAGGTTAAATTTGACTTTTTTTCACAATAAATAAAATAAAGTAGAATTAGGGTTTTGACAACTTTTAATTTTTTTTATTTTTTATTTATTTTCATTAAGACATTAAAAAACTAAAAAAATACTCTTTTCTTTTAATTATTTAATTAATTAGGATTAGGTTTAATAAAATGCAAAAAGGACCAAAAATCCATTCTTTTCTCAAAAAGGGTCAAAACCCTAAAGACTTTTCCAATTCAATTTCTTTTCGCGCATCTTATTTTTGATCATATTGATGTAATTGCTCCGAGAATGTAATAGATAATTAGGACCTCTTTTATCTATTCCTTTTATTTTCTCGCAATTTATCTTCAAGGGTTATGTTTTTGGCGATGTAAATACCCGACGCCTTGTAATAGCGTAGATTCACTTTCTGCAATTTATTTTCCGCAACTATTAACTGTTAACTATGCATGACAAGATTTGCCTGACAAATAAAATCAAAACGTAGCTTACTAGGACATGTGCAAAGATAATTAAATTGAAACCTGACACACTCGCACATGCCACTCCTAGGGTACGCCTCACTTGGTTGCCTCGACGTGGTCATTGAGTATAGGGTGTTTTAGAGGTCGCCCTCCTGTCTAAAGATCCAAGTTGCCTCGAAACGGTTGCCTCGGATAAAAATAGGATCTAGGACATTAGGGTTACCGCTAAGGCATCCTACTATTGCTTTGGTGACCACACATGTCCCATATAATCGCATTGACCCGAATAACTCCAACGACGGTGCTACCTACTTCTCAATAGTGGGATAGTACTGTCTAAAGGACATTTACACAACTTAATTTCTTTTGAGTAGGTAGATTTCTCCTGGGTACTTGCTCTTTCAAAACGACAAAACTACTTTTCGCACTTACACTTTCAGACAAAGTTTTCAAACAATACTTCATACACTCTTGAGGACTGATACAAGAGTTAAAACGAAGTTTTCAAACAAACTTTTTCAAACCCACAAACACAAGAAAAGCAAACAATTTTTGAAAACATAGTGAGCAAGTACCTAAGAGCCCGTGGATAACCATGGATAGAAAGGGTGATAACACCTTCCCTTTCTATAATCTACCTCCCGAACCTGAGAAACATCTCGAAAAGGAATTTTGCTGTGCTTTTGTCCTTTCCATGTTGGAGAACATAAAAGACGGTGGCGACTCTTGCTTACCGCGACATTTCGCGAACCAGCATTCCATAACAGTCAGTTCTATTTCCACCGATCACACATCCCTACTGTATTTTGTACCTATCTTGATTCGCAATATCTTGGTTAGGCCATTTTTCTTGAGCTAGTGTGCACTACTCTCGCCATGTATGTTCTCCCTTTGTTAGAGCATGCTACTTTCAGGTGCATTACTCTCGCCATGTATGTGATATCCTATGCTTGTTTGGGATACACTAATCTCGCCATGTACGTGTTTCCTTTGCTTGCTTTCTTTGTACATACCATGCTCTCTTAGGATGTGCTTGTTTCTTTCCCAATTCGAGCTAGTCCTTAGGATAGTAATCCATGCATGCTAACATAGATAGATATTTCCACTTTATCCTTGACATAGGGCCATCATTGTATGATAACATTAGGGATTAAGTTCTAGATAGTCTCCCTTATAAGTTTTCTTTCTTCTTTCATCCTTGCATTTAAAACTAAAACTTTCTTTTTCCTTAAACTAATAAAAACACTCTCTAACAATTTAAATCCTTTCTTAAGGTAAAAAACACCAAAAAAACTCCTTTCTTTTTGCCAATAGACTTTTCTCTTCTAAAGAGCATGTTAGTTCCTTTCCACTACGGGCCGTAAATCTCCAAAGGTCGAGCAGCGGTGGAATTATTGAATTTAACATTTTTCAACTAAAAAACACAAACCCACTAAAACAAATGAGTCGAACTACTATTGCTTTGATTCCTTAAAAGGGATATGTAGGTGGAGGCTTTTTGTGGGGTCTAATCGATCATACCTTTGTAAAAATCTATTTCTTTTCCCCATACTTTCTTTTCCTTTTCTTTTAGATGCATTCCCTCTTTCTTTTTACTTTAAACCTTAGACATAAACTTTGACCACACCCATTAGATTAGAATAACAAGAGTGGATACCATAGAGTACTACGGGCATGTGGGGTGCTAATACCTCCCCCCCGCATAACAGACTCCCTTTCCCAATCTCTTAGTCGTTTGTCCTTGATTTCTCCATTCTCAGGTTTACTCGATGGTTGCCTTTCCCTTCTCGTGGGATAAAAAATGTTCGATGGCAACTTCATTGATTTCATTATCAGTTGACTATTCAACCAGTTGTTTCAGCTGGAGAATTCATTAGGGAAAGGTCAACCAAATGCTGCTCCATCCCGTAGTCGATCCTAGCTCTTGTTTTTCTTTTCTTTGGGTGTTTATTTTCATGCTTTATAGCTTGTTCATTTTGTACATGTATATCTGAGCATATGTTTGTATTGCGTTTTACCGCTTTCCATATTGGTTATCTACTGTGCTGGATTCTGGTTTTCCATGTTGGGTGGGCGTTAATACTGAGGTAAAAGGCCCAATACCCAAGCTGGGACACACTAAGACACTAGGAATAGAGAGGAGCATGATGGCTATTAGATGCAGGTCCTCACCAGCATATTCATTTGGTCTACGCTTGGTTGAGGTTCAAATGAATTACTATCGACACCCACATTTGTGGGTAAGGAGATAGTACTTTTAGGCGGACCCATGATTCCAAGTCACCTTTCACGTACCCTGACCTAGTTTCACCCGTGAATTAGGCGGGAATATATCTTTACAAGTATAGATGGTGACTATGTTCTGATGGTGACTATTTTGTTTTGTTGGTGACCTGGTTCTTTGATTATGTTATGGACCTTTGATCCTGATATATTCAATATGTTTAGAAACTATACAACATTTATTTTGCAAATTTATACATCGGTTATATAGAGGTTTGTACAAATGTTATCCGATTGTACAGTTGTTATCCATGTTGTGCTGAACTTTTGAACCTATGGTATATTATTACATCCATCATTATAAGAGTTTATTTCTCTTATCATCCATGCATTCTCATGCATTTCATTCATTTCAGCCTGGATACTCACAACCTGTACTTCTTATTTAGAATCTCAAGACTTCAAAAATGATTTCCCGACATTCAAGGCTTATCATGGTGCAGTTACAGACGAATATGGTTGCGATGATCATACAGTTGGAGACCCGAATAGGTCAGTTCATGGAAGTTGTTCAGAACATTTCTCGTGGAAAAAAACAGTTGAGGCAGGCTATTCAGAGGCCTACAGTTGTTACTATTGATCATGTTAATCCATCGATTGTTGATCTTAACCAAAGGGAGGTTCCTTTGAATCAGAATGTTAAGAATACCGTTCAGATCCCTGTCAACGGAGCTCCTAACCATGAGAATATTTATGAGTCGTCATATGACACCTTCAGGTTCCTGATTGATGGGACCAAGTATGAGAAAAAGCTTCACCTCTAGGAGGAGAAAATGAAAGCTATTGAGAGTCGTAACTCCCTTGGCTTAGACGTTGCTAGTTTATGCCTAGTACTTGGTATCAAGATCCCTTGGCCGTAACTCACTTTTGAGAAGTATAAGGGTACCACTTGTCCATTGAATCACATCAAGGCCTGTTGCAACAAGATGGCTCCTTCTGCGGAGAATGAAAAGCTTCTCATGCATTTCTTTCAGGATAGCCTCAGTGGAGTATCTCTTGAGTGGTATACTCAGCTTGAAAGAACTAATATCCGGACTTGGCAGGAATTAGCTGAAGCATTTTTCAAGAAGTACAATTATAATAGCAACATGGTGTTGCACCCCAAATTTTAGCCTCTTGATTTAGGCTTATGTTTCATCATAAACATCATATTGCATTGCATTCATGCATTGTGTATGGGTCAAAGTACTTTAGTTATCAAGTTTCCCTCAAGTTTGGAAGATTGATTGTATTGGAAAGTTGCTCAAGCAGAGCCTTATTATCTAAATCTCGGGATCTTTCAAGCCCAAATGTATCACATATCTCAATATATCTTGTCCACCTCATTGGATCATCAGAAGATTGAGTATTGTGCTATTTATAAGGAGAATCACATCTTTTGGATTCATCAGTCAAAATTAGGGTTTTGCCCAAATTGGAGTAATTGGGGTCTATATGAGACAAGTATTAAAGCATCATTCTTTTATCATCATTGGAATCAATTATTTTCAAAAAAGCCTCTCTTGACGCCCAGAGGAATTAGGGGTATGAAGCTTGATCAGCTATCCCCTAGTGCAAGGTACAAAACTAGGGTTTGAGTTTTAATTATGGATTCTTTGGAATTTTTGAGTGGAAACTATTTCCATAGCCTCTATGTGTTTGTAATATCATATGCTTGAACTTTTGTTCACCAATTTTGAAGAGAAGTGGTTCAATTGAATCCAAGGGGCAAAATAGTCATTTTACTCAAAAGTCAACAAAGTCAAAGTTGACCAAGTGAACTTTTGGTCAACATGAAGCATTTGACATGTATTTTCATATCGAATAATCATTGGTGATTGATTCTGATGAGAATTGCAAGTTTGAGAGATTACTTGGATTTGAAGTTATCTTGGTGATTGAAAATTTCACTAAGTATTCTTGATTTTGGCCTGACTTTGCAAGGGCATAAATTTCTCATTTTTCAGGGGAGTTTGGTGGTTATTTTTTCAAATTGAAAAGGTGGAAGAAATCTACGAGGGCCCACAGAGGACAAAAAAACACTTCTTACTCAAAATCAAAAGATATGAGCCTTTGAAGTTTAGGGCAAGTTGGGCATTTGTTGAGGCATCTTGGGCATCTGGCCAGGCAAGGCAAGGAATTTGGCTTAGGCAATTCATCAAACCGTTGGTGACATGCTTGTTTTTGTTGATTCAAGGCATAATTCAAAAATGTGCCTCGTGCATTTTAAAAAGGGCTATGAAAGCTTCTCATTAAACTTGGAATCACTCAATCTGGTTCAAAATCGAAGAAGTTATGATTTGAGGAAGTTGGGTGACGAAACCGGAAATTAGATTGGCTCTCTATGATCTCTTTCAACTTGGACCAATCGAAGTGACCTTGTGGGCTGGACGAAGCCTCATTCTTCTTTCTTCGATTGAACTGATTGAAGTGTGACTCTGTGGGCTGGTCGAAGTCTCATTCTTCTTTCTTTGATTGAACTGATTGATGTGTGACTTTGTGGGCTGGTCGAAGCCTCAATCTTCTTTCTTTGTTTGGACTGTTTAAAGTGTCATCTTGTGGGCTGGTCGAAGTCTCATTCTTCTTTCTTTGATTGAACTGATTGAAGTGTGACTTTGAGGGCTGGTCGAAGCCTCATTCTTCGTTCTTCGTTTTGAATGTTTGACGTGTCATCTTATGGGCTGGTCAAAGCCTCATTCTTCTTTCTTCGATTGAACTGATTGAAGTGTGACTTTGTGGGCTTGTTGAAGCTTCCTTCTTCATTCTTCTTTCTTCATTTGGACTATTTGAAATGTTACCATTATGGACTGGTCGAAGCCTCATTCATGCTCTCTTTGTTTTCTCTCAACTTGGACCATTCGAAGTAACCTTATAGGCTGGTCGAAGCCTCATTCTTGCTCTCTTCGTTCTCTCAACTTGGACTATTTGAAGTAAACTTATAGGCAGGCCAGCGCGCGCGCAGTCTTGGGCAAGTTGGCTTTAGTTACCCAGGAATCCTAAGCCTCATATCTTACTCATCTCTCCATCATTTCTTTCGAACCTCAGCTTGTTTTGAAGCCTAGGGTATGCTCTTCATTTGGCCCAAAGAAAATTTGAGAGCGCACGAGCCAGTTTTCTATGGTCTCAGTTGGAAGTCAGCTGACTCTTGGTGAACGCGTGGGTTATGAAAGTTGCAGATTTTGTGAACCCTTCGATACTGTGTGTTTTCAGGTTGGTATTTCACATACTTGGCACAAATCACTCACCTCATTTTCTTACTTCTTATGTCCAAACAATCACACTTTCCTTGCCTTCCCATGATTTCTACATTTTTGCCAAAATTGGTAACTTTCACCTCAAGCAAAATCACACCATGTGCTCATACTTCCACCTCACCCCCACACTTCACTCACCTTATTTCATTAACCTCCGAGCTCATCAAAACGTAGCATAAAAAAGCCAAATAACAAACAAAACGCAAGCACATACTCTCACACTTTCACTTGTCTGTTTTGGCCAAATTGCTCTCCAATAGATTTATGTGAGTTATGACCTTATTTCCCTCACTCTATATAAACACTTCACTGCTCATTCAAAAAAGGAGGAGGAGGAAAACGAAAGCTGCATTGGAGGAAACTCAGATCTGAAACCACTTTTTCTCAAAAAAAACCATTTCTTCGATTCTCCCAATTTGCTTGTGCGTTTTGAGTGATTCTTCTTGCATTCTCTTCTCTAAGTACTAATGATTATAGATCGAGGCTTGGTTTATAGCTGGAGTGAAGGAGACAGTAGATTCATTTTTGCCTCAAAGGTTAGAATCCTTAACTTTGGATCTTGATTTCTAGCTGTGCATTGTATGATTTGAGTTTGGAATCATGGTGTTTGATGTTCATTGAGTGTCTCTGCAGCTTTAGAGCTTTTGAGTTGATGAGATATGCATGTATGATGATTCTGAAATTTTTGCTCAGTGTGTTTTTGCATTTTTCATGAGATCCGTTCTTGGCCTATTGTTAATCATTTGATGTGATTCGAATAGCATGATGTATATCTTATTTCTGGCTTTGATTTGCACAAAATTTCATGAAAAATGGTGTGGAAATAAGTATGAACGATAGATCTGGACATGAGCCCTTGGAATGTTCTTGCACGAGTTTTTGAAATCGTCCGAAGGTTGAAGATGATGTGGTGGCACGATGCTATTGGTCTATTTAAATTTCACATTATTTGAATTTTATTTTATAAATTGATTTTTCCTGATTTTATTTCTTGATCAAAACTTGATGAAAAAATTCATGAAACCTAAAAATAATATTTCTGACCTTCTGCATTTTTTTTCCAGAATTTTTGAAATTTTTTTGATTGGTTTTAGAATTCTTGTGGTTAATTAATTGTTTTTTTGATATTTGATTTTATTTTGATATTTCCCTTGATCCAAAAATTCCACAAAAAATCATAGAAGCTTATTTTTAATTCTAATATTTGAATATAATTTTGGTTGAATATTTTTCTGATTTTGGTTTGAATTTTGTTTCAAAATGTGAATATTTGTTTAATTGTTTAATGGTTTAAATTTCGATTTTTTTTTTACTTTTCTTCTATTCTAAAATATGGAAAAATAAATTTTCTAATCTATGGAGTTTTCTTTATTTGTGTATGATTTTAGTTTGAATTATTTAGAATTGGAACTTAAGTAATCAACAATTAAGCGCTCCGACTTTACTTTTGTTTGAACTCCTTTCATTGTTAACTTGTGATCCAAGCTTTGTGATACATTTTGTGATACCCGTCTTGGGTTAGGTTTGTGAACCATGATGAAATGAATGAGTATGGATGTGAAGTGTTTGCTACTGACTTATAAAGTCATTGATTGTATTCTTCTCTTGCTCCTTTGATCCTTGATTGATATTTACTTGTAATTCAACATGGTGACAGGAAAGGAGCAACTTTTCTTTAGTTTTGACCTAGTTGTTGTTTGAGTTTGCTTAATGCTTCTTACATCCACTGCTTTTGATGTTTTCCATCATGTTTATTTTACATTATAATGATTATATCATCATCCATCCTTTATTGGTTCATCATTTCTATTTGAAATCACTAATTTGTCTATTGAATGTGCGAAGTACTTTGAGGAAAAGTTTTTCCATTTAGACTTGGTACTATAGTGTTCTACTTTATTTATGGAATGCAATTGGTTGTGTTTGCACTATTCTTTTGTTGGTATATTTGTCATTCTTTTGCAGGATATATAAATGTGAATGTGACTGCTATAGTCCTGCTCTTGAGGCCTCAGTGCATATATTTGATGGCGTGATTTCTGATTTGATTTGTTTACTGATGCTAGCTTGCTTGAAGTTCTCTGGGTTTCTTTTTCTTGCTTATTTGCTAAGGATAGTTATCCTTTTGGTATTGCACTATTTCCCTTTTACTATTTCCACTCCTTATTGCTTTCTATTGCATGATGGGACCTCCATTGTTGATATGTGTCAGGAGTCCCTCTGGTTTATTTAAAGACCTGTTTAAGGAGATTCTACATATATACCTTGCTTTCTACACATGTTTAAACACTTGTTTGTTTACTTGATTGATATTTACCATGCTCCCTTAGGATTGCTCGTGTAAGGTTAGTCCTCGTGCTAGACCTTAGGATAAGAATCCATGTATGCTAACATAGGGTAGAAATTTCCCTCTTTTATCCTCAACCTTAAGGCCAATCATTGTATGATAAGATTAGGACTAAAGATTAAGATAGTCTCCCCTAGTTGTTTTCTTTTCCTTTGCATTCTTGCATCTTAAAACAAAAACTTCTTTTTGGAAAATTATAAAATATCTCTAATAAACTTAAATCCTTCTTCAAGGTAAAAAATACAATCGAATCTTGTTTGTTTGTGCGCCTTTTGGCTTTGTTTTAAATCTTGTCAAAATGATGTCTTGCAATCCTTGCCATTATACTTTGATATCTTTTAGTTGATATTTCACCATCACACCTGTTTGTAGCCGATGTTTCTCCATCGCACATGTTTGTTATCCTACTTTGATTCTCAATATCATTGTTAGTTGTGGTGTTTTATCATTTGGTTTATTGATGTTTCTCCATCATTGCCATGATATCTTGCTATCTTTTAGCCGATGTTTCTCCATCACATATTCTTTTTGCCGATGTTTCGCCATCGCATATTCTTTTGCCGATGTTTCACCATCGCACCTGTTTGTAGCTGATGTTTCGCCATCGCACATGTTTGTTATCCTACTTTGATTCTCAATATCATTGTTAGGTGTGATGTTTTGTCACCTGGTTTATTGATGTTTCTCCATCTTTGCCATGTTATCTTTCTGTTTGTAGCTGATGTTTCGCCATCGCACATGTTTGTAGCTGATGTTTCACCATCGCAGATGTTTGTTATCCTTCTTTGATTTTCAATATCATTGTTTGGTGTAATGTTTCATCGTCTTGTCTGATATTTTGCTACCATGCTGGCGTTTTACCACCTTATCTGAGTTTGTGTTGCCATGCAATGTCTTGTCATCTCTTTTTGCTATTTTATCATCATTGTTGACATTTTTGTTGTTCTATTTGATGTTTTGCCATCTTGTCTCTTGCTTTTGTCTTTTTAACTAAAAAACACAAACCAACCAAAATATATGGGCCAGACTATGCCTGCTCTGATTCCTTAAAAGGGATACGTAGGCATTGGGGTAGGGCTCAAGCGAGCACAACTTTTATTTTCCTTACATTCTTTTTTTCCTTTCTTTTTCATGCATTCCCTATTTGCATTTTCTTTTAGCTGTTAAGTTTAGACATAGATTTTACACACCCATTAGATTAGACAACAAGAGTAGATACCATAGAGTACTACGCACGTGTGGGGTGCTAATACCTTCCCCTCACGTAACAGACTCCCTTACCCGATCTCTCGATCGTAAGACCGTGATATCTCCCTCTTCAAGTTTTCTTGATGTTTACCTTTCCCTCTCGGTGGGATAAAAGACGTTCGGTGGTGAATTCATTGATATTTCATATATTGGATGATAGTTTGGCCGGTTGTTTTAGATGAGAACTTCACTGGGGAGAGATTGACCTATTTCTGGTCCATCCCAAAGTCGATCCTAGCTCTTGTTTGTTTTTTTCTTTGGGTGTTTATTTATTTCCAGCTTTGTCTATACTGTTTGCATATGTTTGTGCATGCATTTTACCGTTTTCCATATATTTGGTTATCTGTTGCGCTGGCTCTACTTTCATGTTGGGTGGGTGATACAAGAGGTAAAAGGCCTAATACCCAGGCCAAGTGACAACCATAGGAACGTTAGGAATATAGTGGAACATGAACGGGTAGTCGACTTTGGGTTGCTAGTGCGGTCATGTCTTCCACGCTCGGATGAGATTACAAATAGGGTGCTATCGTTTCACATAGGTGTTTCAACGATAGTGGCTTCAGGCATACCCATGATTCTGAGTTACCCTTGCCTTACCTTGACCTAGTTTCACCTGTGAGTGGGGAGGGATGATTGATTCTTACAGGTACATATGGTGACTCTAGTTCTGACGGTGACTTTGGTTATATTATTGACTTGAGTTCTATTGGTGACCATGTTCCGATAGTTACTGTGTGTTTTTTATGGTGACTTGATATTGTCAGTGACTGTGTCTTCTCCCGGTTTTGATCCAAACTTCTCACCTTGTGATGGCCATTTATTTCGGTAGTTCTACAATTATCTTTTATGACAAAGAGATTTTGGTCTCATGCAGTTGCTGATCCACTTGGTACTTGATTCTTTTGTGTTCCGAGATGGTGCCAGACCTTTGATCCGGTGATATTCATCATTCATTTTAGAGACAGTGCAACCATTTTCCATGTTTGTGGAACCTTGATCTCATATTCTTGCACATATAATCTGTTAACATTATTTTGACACACATGTTCTTTCAATTTCCAAGGAACCATGCTTGTGAGATTTGTGTTGCACTTCTCCACCTCTTACTGGTTTAAAATAAAAATTAAAAGCATGTGGGTTCCTTGGAAATGATCGAACATGGCATTGCATCCACTCACGCACTTCATGCATATTCATGCATTCATAACAGGTACTCAGAGTTGGAGATTCTTATTCAGACTTGGTCTTCTCTTCAGAGTTATAGACTTGAATTCTTGTTGTCACTTGTTCAGAAATAAGTTATGGAATGACTTCGTGGGCGTATTGGCCAGGATGAAGATTTAGATGTGGTTGTTTGTGGTATACATGCAAGCCTTGTCCCGTGATGGGGAACTCTTCGAAAAGGAAGATAGTCAGTTGAACACTTAGTGGAGCCGGATCACATAAGTCTTGATGATAGTGTCAGAAATCCTACACTGACTATTGCAACATGGATTATTATCTTCTCCCCATCTTTTGGGATCTCTTTCAAACCATGGAGTGCTTAGTGGATTTCATCCACTATCTTGAGTGATTGGAACGTCTTATCAGCAGATTGTTCCCATTTACCAGTTGAATTCAGGAGGTTTGATTTACCAGCAAGAATTGAAGAAGCCTAGAGAACATTTTTGATCCCATCCCAGTGCTTTATTCTCATTTGTTTCCATGATTTTTTAAGCTTCAGCGGGTTAGGCTCCATGCTTCAGTATTATCTACAAATTCCCCTTCCAAATCCTGTTACCAACGTCAAATATGGTTACCACGCTGGGCCACCTGATCTTCTCTTTAGCAGTCAGTATTTTTTCCCCAAGTGAGTGCATGGGTCAAAGCTTTTAAGAAAAGATATAAGAATCCTGAGAAGTATGTTGATACCACGCTTTACATCCTGACACTTCCTTGTCTGTTGGGAGTTCATTTGATTAAGCTTTATGCTTTGGAGACTTTTCTGTTGATTAATCTCTCTCCTGATGCAAATGCTAAGTGTATCTTCCATTCTGAGGAATTTGGTCGTGATGTTGAAGATTTCAAGAGGTTTAACCAAAGTCCAGCTCCTGCCTGACGTCTCTCTTAAACTTCAATTTCTAAGGTGACGGACAATTTCAAACTTTTCTCCTGGTACAACTTTCACCCTCTTTGTTGAGAGAATCTTTTATGAACATTATTCTGGGGCACTCGGCTATTCAGTAGAAAATGGTTTGTCATCCAAAGATAAATTCCAAGCTTGGAGAAATTCAGAGACTGTGGTGCCCAGATCAGTGGGGAATCTCTTATCCAAGTGAGCCTGGAGGTTGTCGAAGATCGTTTGAAGCAATTAGTCCATACAGAGTCAAGTCTCTTAAATATTTAAATTTTAAATCTCATTTGCATTCTCATTTGCAATCTTAATTGTTTTGTTCAGTATCTTCTTGTATGCAAACTTTATAATCTTTTTGAAAGTTAATCATAATGCATTGAATATGTTTGTCTTGAATTAATCCATTTGTTACCACTCTTATTTGTCTTACTATGCTTTTAAAACCCAACTCTTGTTAATAAAGCAATGACTCTGGAGGGAGGATGACGAAAATTTACCTGGAATCTCAAATGGTATGCTTTCGAGTAAAAACCTTGTTGTCGATGTACAGGCCTTGTTTCAATCCCCAAACACCTGAGATATAAGGGAGATAGACCCTCGTTACCCCCTTTGATCCTTCGAAGTATGAGTTTCTTTTCTGTTTGAATAAAACCCTTATTTTTAACCCGGGGTAGGGTAGATGTTCAGTTAAGATGATCGAGCATTCAAATTTCAGAAGGAGTGTCCCATTTGAGGATTGCCACACCTTATCCCTTGCATTATGAGGTCGGGAAAATATCAAAACCATAATTGTTATTTCCTCACAAATATCCTGAGGTCGAGATCGAATGATACAATAATGGTTATCCCTCGCCGACCAAGGAATGAGGCAATCACTTTCCTCCAAAAGTTCAAAGACTTAGGGTCACGCGAATTGTTCAAAAGGGAAAGTATGAATAAGAAAGAAACAAAAAGCCCTGCTAAGTTGAAACTTGAAAACAAGTCGCTTAGGAAAAAGTTAGGGCATACCGCTGGACTCCCAAATTAAAATTAAAAAAAAAAGAATTGGTCCAGGAAAAAATTAGGGAAATTGAAAATAAATTTGAAAAGCCCGAAAGGAAGAAAAGGATTATCCAATAAAAATCCCCGTCAAGAGAAAAGACGTGTGATTAAACACCCAAAAACCAAAGGTTAAGTGAATGTCGTGTCCAAAAAAATTGTTGTGGTTCCTTAGCCATCATAAACTCTTTTGAGAGATGAATGCTCGTGTTGAATTAACTGAATGTAGGACTGGAGAACATCATGGAGAATGGGTGGGTACCAAAATTTTTGAGCCTTAAATCCTTTTTTTTCTTCTAAAAAACCGTGAACTAGGCCACCTTACAACCCTTAAAAGTCCTAATTGAAGCATGGGTTAATTCGAAAGCAAAACTGTTATGAGAATATGGTAACCAGACTCCTAAGAGACTTGTTAAAAAAAATTTGAGTTGGTATCACTCCCTTTTTACTTTCTTTGTATAGAAAAACTTCGATGTTTCGGCATCTTTTCAATAAAATTTTTCTAACTTCAAGACAAGTATATGATTTTCATTAGATTTATCATTCATAGGATAAAACATTCCTTGCATATGAAAAAGTGCTTAAACATCAAGTGTGCATGCATAATGAGAATAAGATGAAGAGTTTGATTATCCCGAGGGACGAATTGCTTCAGGAATATGTTAAAAAGAATGATCTCAATCTGGCGCATGCTTTCTAGCCACTCCTTTGAATTGAAGAAGACTGGTTTGAAAGGTGGATCAAGAACTTTTTGTTTGATGATTGTGTGGAAGTTTTGTCTACCCTCAAATCTTTGATTGAGAAATGGTATATCATTCGCAGTTATTCCCGAAGGACAATTTTATTCAAGAATTTACTTGCGCACGAAGCAGTTCGAGTTGAGAAGTATGATTATGTACTAGCTTGTTTTGAGGACGTAAGTCAATTATCATGAGGAGGTGTTATCTTCTAAACTACATGAAATTCTCATTCCTCTGTGAGCATGAGGTAAAGAAACGGTGTGTCGACATTCTGTCAATCTAGGACAATCAAGTCAAGATCCAGTGACTCTCAAAGTTCCGTCAATATAGGACAGTTATGTTGAGATTCGATAAATCTCTCAAAGTCCTGAGTGATCAAGGTCCTCTAACCAAGATTTATTGAAGCCACTTCTAATATTTATTAGTCAGAGGACGTGTTTCAATGTTTTTAACACTGGGGCGGTTTATCTGGATGGTACAAATCTCAGGAAGTCCTTTCAAGGCAAGTTCTTTAACAACCCTACGAACTGGGGCAAGACATTATACAGGGGCATTGCTCCACCTCAGAGTTGACCAAGTTAATTCCAGTCGCAGGCTAAACAACTTGTGAATTTGAAGAGCATGACCAGAACTCGAGATTGTTATCCTCAACTTATTAGAATTTAAAGTCTATGAATTGTTGTTCCTTCATCAGTAGTGGAGATCTCCATCTCCAACTAAAGTCAGGAGTGTTATTCTCAGCACAGATCTCGGGAAGTCCTCTCGAGGAGAATCTCTTTAAAGGTTAGTCAATCTAAAGAAATTACATCTAAATTCGATGAATCTCTCCATGGAACTGTTTTATCATAGAATTATCCAGAGCTCGAATAATCTAGGGCCGATCATCTCAAGTCAAAATGACCCTCTCCAGCGAAGTTGTCACACTACCTGGGGCATGTTCAGTGATATGTTTTGCATGATTATCATTTGCTTTGCTTATCTGTGTAATTATCCATTACCAGAGCAATATCTTTCAAAATAATCAAAGTATCCCTAACCTGGATAATTTCCTTCGAAGCAACACTAAAGTTTCTACTTCTCCCAAGTAAATCTTCCCAAATGAGAAATATTAAGAATGGCCAACTGGAATTCTGTATTAAAAGAGTCGTGTTCTCTGGATGCATAAAGCTTTGTTTCCCAGTATCACTTAGCAAAAAGTCTTTTGACTGAAGTTGTGATCTTTTGATATGGATTTTCCCTTCTCTGGTAAATCTAAAATGTTTGTGTTCATAAGAGAATATCTATTCCTCGGAGTAGAGCATCTTTACCATGACTGAAGATTTGGTTGAATATCTTCTTATTCCCCGATGAAGTCTCTTCAATAAGACCAAATATATTTGAGATTAATCATGGGTTTCTACAGAGATTTTAAGTTTCTATTGCTTCCCAGTAAATCTCCCCAAGTGGAGAATTTTAAAGATTGACTAGTTGGAATTTCGGATTAAGAGAGTCTTATCCTCCAAGTGCTTGAAGTTTTGTCTTCCTAATATCACCTAATAAAAGTGGAGTGTTCTCATCCCCATCTGAAGTCGAGAGTTCCTTCAAAAATTTCTCCTGTTCCCCGATGAAGTCACTTTATAAAGATTCCTCGTTCAAGAATTCTATAATCTCCATAGCAGAAGTAGGGTTTGAAGTTCGTTATGCTGATAATCTTTTGTTACCCTCAGTGAAGACTATTCAAGTCTGTTCTGTTTCTTAGCGAAGTCATGGGAGAATCATCTCACTTCCTCATAGGAGGTTGTTTGTGAGGATCTTTTGTCCAAGATTTATCATTCCTTAATGGAACTGCCAGATTGGAGATCTCGCTCTCAAAATTTTCATTCCCCCAGCTAATTTTTGTTGAGGTTTATTTCATATCTCCAGTAGAGACCATTGGTTGGGATCTCTTATGCAAAATCTCTCCTCTCCCCAGCAGAGCTGCCTTCAGAAATCTCCCCTGTGAAGTTGCCTTATCAAGAAATCTCCTGTTCAGGAATTCTCATTTATCCAACAGAGTCGTTTCATCGAAATTACTTATTCATAGAATTATCTCTTTTCCTAGCAGATCACAATCCTGGATATTGATAAGTGTTACTTCTCTAAAAGAGTGCACTATTGTGGTTGCTAGACTCGGGATAAAACATCATTGTAGGATTTCGTTCTGGTTGAAGCATATTCTCATTCCCTAGTGGAGCTGAAGATTCTCGTATTTCCAGCAGTAGCATATTTCGTAGGGTTTCTCATACGAAGACTATTTCATTCCTGACAAGATTTCTTTTTGTAAGTTCATTTACCCCATCATGGATCTTAATATCCTTGGTAGTATAAGGGCTCTTTATCCCTAGTGATAGAGTATGGCTGAAATAATTCCTCAGGTAGTTCTGAACCTCAAGCTTATGGTTCAGAGATACCCTCCTCTTTTCCAGGTGAAGATTGGTACTCCCTAGCGGTAGTATCCCTGGGGTGGTCTAGTTAGAATTCTTTTGTTTAAGAGTTTTCACGTTTTCCCAGTTGAATTCGCTTTCATTAAAGACTTACATCAGAAGGTCCCAGCTCCCAGCAATGTTCTCTTTATCCGTGGAAGGAGATATTGGATCTTTTCCCCAGAAGTTTAAGAGGTGGAACATAGGTCAAGATTTCTTCTGCAATAATTTATTTTTGCAGTATTCTCCCCAGAAAGTTATCACCAGTGAGAAATTGACAAGTTATCAAACAAAAGACAGTTTCGATATGATCTTCTCTAGCCGAATTTGCAATTTATTTTTGCGAGTTTTATCAGGGTTCGGCCAGTGGTTATTGGTCTTTTCGTTTCTCCAATATGGAGTAGTCAAGTTGAAGATCAATCTCTCAAAGTTTCACTACTCTGGGGCAGAATATCAATGATTGTACGAATCCCATAAAGTCCTCTCAAGGAATTGTCGTTCACTCTGTAAGTTGAAGCTTGTCAGCACCCATGCAAGAGTATTACCTCTAACTTTCGAATGCTGGAGCAGGGAATTCCCCATAGAGTTAGTTCTCCTCAACATTTTCATGTGAGAGATTATCGATGCAGATAAGGATTTTTGGATACTTTCATTCCCCAACCAAGTCCGGATGAGCATTATCTCGTTTCTTAATAAAGACTATTCCCAGTGGAGTTTACCTTCCTATTTGAATTATCATTGAAGTTTGCATTCAGAAATTCTCATTTTCCTATCTAGGTTTTGACTTGGGGAATTTAATATCAAAAGAATCTTTTATCATTCTCAGTAGGGTTGATGTTGGTTGAGATTTTCGTTTCCCCAATAAAGTAGATACTGTTTGACTATCTTCACGGTCTATTTTATGGTTGCATATCGGAGGTTCCAGAATCCCCAGCAAAGTACTCTCCGATAGAGTTTTGTATCCTTAGTGGAGTTTTGTTTCCTCAACAGAGTTTTGTGGCCCATAAATCTTTTTCAAGAGAAAGGCTTCAATCTGAGACCTCAAATTTGAAGTCGTCTTATATCCCCAGCGGAGTTGCTTAGATGATAATTAAGTCTGTAGAAGTTTCAAATCCCTAGTAGAGTTGCCAATCAGAGATTCCTCGTCATGATCTCTCATTTCCTAGATAATTTGTTGCTTGGGGCATCCTTAATTAAGGATCTTTCCTTATCCCCAGTGTAGTCGTTACTGGTCGATTAATTGAGATTTTGTTAATCTTCGGTAAACAGTAGATGAATTTTCGATGGAAGTTTCCCCGGCGAGGGTTTTGATTCCCTTATCTGGTTTGTTATCTTGGTATCATCCTCAACACAGTTGCACACCGTCTTTTCCAGAAGTTATAGTCTTGCCCTGATCTTCTTTGGCAACGTCCAATCTTCATTGGCACCTCTTTCCATAGATTACAGTTTCGATCTGATCTTCTCCGCCAGAGTTCGCAATTTATTTTTGCAACTCCTCTCAGTGTTTGTAGCCTGTTTATATCATTTGCTCAGTTTTTACTCCCCATAGAGTTTCAATTCTTCAAGGCGTTCTTTCCAGCGGTACCTCTTATTTTCTCTTCTCCAGCAGATTTTGCAATTTATTTTTGCAAGTTAGACAGATTCTGACTTCTTGGTTGTTGGCTTCTCATTTGGCCATTCCCCAGTGAAACACTTAAACATGCATCATTGCATTGCATCTACCAAATCACGTAGAACTTCCATTATATGGAGAATTACGCTATAAAAAATTCAAACATGCATCGAACATAAGCCATTACTGTTTGTATTTTCCCTAGTGAATTTGCTATTTCTTCAGATTATGTCCCCAACGAGGTTTTCATCCTCAATATCCCAGTTTCACCCCATACAAACATCCTTTTGATGTTACTCATCTGATTGGTTAAGTGTCCACTATTGATTGTAGTTTAGTTTTTGCCTTGGCACAGTCTTCTCGGGTTTATTCTTCATTAGCCTTACCGGTTCATTCCAATGTCTATTGATGTACCTTTTGAATACCAGTTTCGCCCTGGTATTCACTTTCAGCAGGTTTTTAGTTTTACGCCCTAATCACCTCGCTTTGGGTCGAGCTTTGAGTTTCGTCTCCTCGCCCGCGCATGAAATCCAGTTTGGTCCTGGTACTCATCTAGTTTAGTTTCACCTAACTAGTTATTGAGTCGAGTTTCATCTCGTTTTTGTTTTCATACCTTGGACCCTTTGATGGTTTTCGTTTACGGAGTCTCTTTGCAGTGTTCGTACTGCATCCCTGGTTGAAATCAGTCTCTTTTGTTCCTTGGATTCTTCTTTCAGTTTTCGTCACTGTTATCCATTGATCTGAGACCAGCAGGTGCTCTAAAAAACATGTGCTCTCATCACTTTGCTTTGGGTCGAGTTTCAATCTCGTCGCCTGTGCATGAAATCCAATTTTGTCCTGGTACTCATCTAGTTTAGTTTAGCCTAACTAGTTATTGAGTCGAGTTTCGTCTCGTTTTGGTTTTCATACCTTTGACCCTTTGACCATTTTCATTTACCGAGTCTCTTTGCAGTGTTCGTGTTGCATCCTTGGTTGAAATCAGTCTCTTTTGTTCCTTGGATTCTTCTATAATTTTTCGTTACTGTTATCCATTGATGTGAGACCAACAGGTGCTCTGAGAAACATGCACTCTCTCCACTTTTTCTATGGGTCGAGTTTCGCCTCGTTACCCGTGCGTGAAATCCAGTTTCGTCCTGGTACTCATCTAGTTTAGTGTCGTCTAACTAGTTATTGGGTCGAGTTTCGTCTCGTTTTGTTCCTCACTCCTGGGATTCTTTCAGTTCCTTCATACTATCTATCTTAGGTTAAGGTTAGTAGATGCCCCTAGAATCACGCACTATAGCCACCTTGCCCCGCGTACTTTTCCAGAGTTTAATTTTTCCTATTATCTATGGTTTGAGTCATATCTCACCCCTTTTGTGGTCTAATTTTATCCTGGAACATTTATTCTGAAGTTTAGTTTCATCTACTCTTCTAAGTTTTAGTTTTGTTTCAACTTTTTTTTCAAAATCCGCGTTACAACTTCATTTTGACGCACGTCTTGGGAGGTCCAATGTTCATTAAACCCTCTGCTTGCTAAATCCAATTTCATTTGGTATCTTATTAATCCCGCTCCTACTACTATTCTTTGTCTTTGGGGGGTTCTACTTTTCCTTCAAGAGTGTAAATTTCCGGGTTCTTTTGTATTCAATCAACTTCAACTCTGAACGCTCGAAAGTTGTCACTTTTCTCACTTATCATATTAAAGATAATTGAATAGGGGCAGCTGTTGCACCCCAAAATTTACCCTCTTGATTTTGGCTTAGGTTTCATCATAAACTTCATATTGCATTGCATTCATGCATTGTATAGGGATCAAAGTATTTTAGTTAGAAAGTCTCCCTCAAGCTTTGGAAGATTGACTGTATTGGAAAGTTTCTCAAGGAGGGCCTTATTATCTAAATCTCTGGATATTTCAAGCCCAAAGGTGTCACATATCTCAAGATATCTTGTCCACCTCATTGGATCATTATAAGATTGAGTATTGTGTTGTTCATAAGGAGAATCACATCTTTTGGATTCATCAGTCAAAATTAGGATTTTGCCCAAATTAGAGTAATTGGGGGTCTAGATGAGAAAAGTATTGAAGCATCATTCTTTTATCATCATTGGAATCAATTTTTTTCAAAAAAGCCTCTCTTTATGTCAAAGAGGAATTAGGGGTTTAAAGCTTGATCAACTATCTCCTAGTGTAGAGTGCAAAACTAGGGTTTGAGTTTTAATCAGGTATTCTTTGGAATTTTTGAGTGGAAACTCTTTCCATAGCCTCTATGTGTTTGGAATATAATATGCTTGAAGTTTTGTTCACCAATTTTGAAGAGAAGTGGTTCAATTGAATCCAAGGGGCAAAACAATCATTTTACTCAAAAGTCAACAAAGTCAAAGTTGACCAAGTGAACCTTTGGTCAACATGAAGCATTTAACATGTATTTTCATGTGGGATAATCATTGGTGATTGATTCTAATGAGAATTGCAAGTTTGAGAGATTACTTGGATTTGAAGTTATCTTGGTGATTGAAAATTTCACTAAGTATTCTTTATTTTGGCCTAACTTTGCAAGGGCGTAACTTTCTCATTTTTAAGGGGAGTTTGGTGGTTCTTATTGCCAATTGAAAAGGGGGAAGAGATCTACGAGGTCCCACAGAGGACAAGAAACAAACTTCTTACTCAATATCAAAAGTTATGAGCCTTTGAAGTTTAGGGCAGGTTGGGCATTTGTTGAGGCATCATGGGCATCTGGCCAGGCAAGGCAAGGCATTTGGCTTAGGAAATTCATCAAACAGTTGGTGACATGTTTGTTTTTGTTGATTCAAGGAATAATTCAAAAATGCGCCTCATGCATTTTAAAAAGGGTTATGAAAGCTTCTAATTAAACTTGGAATCACTCAATTTGGTTCAAAATCGAAGAAGTTGTGATTTGAGGTAGTTGGGTGACAAAACTAAAAATTTGATTGGCTCTCTTTGATCTCTTTCAGCTTGGACCAATCGAAGTGATCTTGTGGGATGGTCGAAGCCTCATTCTTCTTTCTTTGATTGAACTGATTGAAGTGTGACTTTGTGGGCTGGTCGAAGTCTCGTTCTTCTTTCTTTGATTGAACTGATTGAAGTGTGACTTTGTAGGCTGGTCGAAGCCTCATTTTTATTTCTTCGTTTGGACTGTTTGAAGTGTCATCTTGTAGGATGGTCAAAGTATCATTCTTCTTTCTTCAATTGAACTGATTGAAGTTGGACTTTGTGGGATGGTCGAAGCCTCATTCTTCTTTCTTTGTTTGGACTGTTTGAAGTGTCATCTTGTGGGCTGGTCGAAGCCTCATTCTTCTTTCTTTAATTGAACTGATTGAAGTGTGACTTTGTGGGCTGGTCTAATCTTCCTTTTTCATTCTTCTTTCTTCGTTTGACTGTTTGAAATGTTACCTTTATGGGCTGGTCGAAGCCTCATTCCTGTTCTCTTTGTTTTCTCTCAACTTGGACCATTCAAAGTAATCTTATAGGCTGGTCGAAGCCTCATTCCTGCTCTCTTCCTTCTCTCAACTTGGACCATTAAAAGTAACCTTATAGGCAGGCTAATATGCATGCAGTCTTGGGAAAGTTGTCTTAAGTTGCCCAGGAATCCTAAACCTCATGTCTTACTCATATCTCCATCATTTCTTTCGAACCTCAGCTTGTTTCGAAACCTAGGGTATGCTCTTCATTTGGCCCAAGAAAAATTTGAGAACGTACGAGCCAGTTTTCTGTGGCCTCAGTTGGAAGTCAGCTAACTCTTGGTGCATGCGTAGGTTATGCAAATTACAAATTTTGTGCACCCTTTGATTCTGTTTGTTTTCAGGTTGATATTGCACATGCTTGGCATGAATCACTCACCTCATTTTCTTACTTCTTTTGTCCAAACAATCACACATTCCTTTCCTTCCCACGATTTCTACATTTTTGCCAAAATTGGTAACTTTCACCTCAAGCATAATCACACCATGTGATCATACTGCCACTTCACCCTCTCACGCTTCACTCACCTCATTTCATTAACCTCTGAGCTCATCAAAATGCAGCATAAAAAAGCCAAATAACAAACAAAATGCAAGCACATACTCTCACACTTTCACTTGCCTGTTTTGGCCAAATTTCCCTCCAACGGATTATGTGAGTTATGACCTTATTACCCTCAATCTAAACACTTATATAAACATTGCATTGCTCATTCAAAAAAGGAGAAGGAGGAGAAGAATGAAAGTTGCATTGGAGGAAGCTTAGATATGAAATCACTTTTTCTGTCTCAAAAAAATACATTTCTTCGATTCTCCCAATTGGCATGTGCGTTTTGAGTGATTCTTCTTGCATTCTATTCTCCAAATACTAAGGATTATAGACCGAGGCTTGGTTTGCAGTTGGAGTGAAGGAGACAGTAGATTCATTTTTGCCTCAAAGGTTAGAATCCTTAACTTTGGATCTTGATTTCTAGATGTGCATTATATGAATTGAGTTTAGAATCATGGTGTTTAATGTTCATTGAGTGTCTCTGCAGCTTTAGAGCTTTTGATTTGATGAGATATGCATGTATGATGATTTTGAAATTTTTTCTCAGTGTGTTTTTGCAATTTTCATGAGATCCGTTCTTGGTCTATGGTTAATCATTTGATGTGATTCGAATAGCATGATGTAGATCTTATTTCTGGCTTTGATTTGCATAAAATTTCATGAAAATGGTGTGGAAATGAGTATGAATCTGGACATGAGCCCTAAGACTGTTCTTGCGCTCGTTTTTGAAATTGTCTGAAGGTTGAAGATGATGTGATGGCATGATGTTATTGGTCTATTTGAATTACACATTTATTTGAATTTTGTTTTATAACTTGATCTTTCCTGATTTTATTTCTTGATCAAAACTTGATGAAAAAATTCTGAAAATATTCATGAAACCTAAAAATAATATTTCTGACCTTCTGCATTTTTTTTCCAGAAATTTTGAAAATGTTTCGATTACTTTTAAAATTCGTGTGTTTAATTAATTGTTTGTTTGATATTTGATTTGATTTTGATATTTCCTTTGATCCAAAAATTCCACAAAAATCATAGAAGCTTATTTTTAATTCTAATATTTGAATATAATTTTGGTTGAATATTTTTCTGACTTTTGGTTAGAATTTTGTTTCAAAATGTGAATATTTGTTTAATTGTTTAATGGTTTAAATTTTTATTTTAGTTTTGACTTTTCTTCAATTCAAAAATATGGAAAAAAAATAAGTTTTCTGATCTATGGAGTTTTCTTTATTTGTGTATGATTTTAGTTTGAATTATTTTGAATTGGAACTTAAGTAATCAATAATTAAGTTTATTTTCTAAATAATTAGGATTTTGATAATCCCCTTATTTGATTTGATTCCAAAAACCAATTTTCCTTAAGTTTAAATTGAATTCAGCCCTTGTTTGAAGTTCATAGATGGATTGAGGATCTCACAAACATTTTCTTGAATTAATTGATGAGGTTTGGTATTTTCCATTAATTTATTTTGAAAACTTGTCTAGATTGGTGGTTTCATCAACTAGTTTTGATGTTTGAAGCTTATTTGATCCTTCCCTCAACCATCAATGAACTTGAGACTTGCTTTCTGACTTCTATACATCTTAAAGATGCTGGGATTTTTTTTTTTGAATTATGGAAGGCATTTCTAGTTTTGATGAATTTTCAAAGTGAAAGTGCCCAATTGATGTTGCATATCTTGTTGCAATTTATTTGATGGCCAATGAACTTGTGTGAGGCATGTAATTTGGCATTTAAATATCATGTTGCTTCTGTTTCCTCACACCAATTCAAATAAATCCTCTTGATTTTCCATAAGTGGTTAATGAGCCCTTTTGATTCATTCCTCCTAACTAATGTTCTTTTCATGTTTTGTTTTGGACTTTAAACTTTTGGCTTGGGTTTGAGGCCATCAAATGACCAATTATAACATGTTGAGGAATGATACATCAGGGATAGTCGACTTGAGATCACTTGACCTTTTATGCTTGAACCAATTTCATTAATATATGAATTTGATGTTCCTTTCTTCTTTCCTTTTGAATCCTTGAGGTATATTGAATGCACTTGTGCAACATGCATCAACTATCTAAAATTTTGATCATATCCTCATAGCATGTTAGAATATTGATTTCAAGTCTTTTAATGGTTTAACCCCTCCAACTTTGCTTTTGTTTGAACTCCTTTCATTGCTAACTTGAGATCCATGCTTTGTGATACATTTTGTGGTACCCCTCTTGTGTTATGCTTGTGAACCATGATGAAAAGTTTTTCCATTTGGACTTGGTACTGTAGTGTTCTACTTTATTTATGGAACACAATTGGTTGTATTTGCACTATTCCTGTGCTTGGTATATTTTTCATTCTTTTGCAGGACATATACATGTGATTGTGACTATTATAGTTCTGCTCTTTGGGCCTCAGTGCATATATTTGATGGCGTGATTTCTGACTTGATTTATTTACTGATGCTAGCTTGCTTGAAGTTCTCTTGGTTTCTTTTTCTTGCTCATTTTCTATAGATAGTTATCCCTTTGGTATTGCACTATTTCCCTCTTACTGTTTCCTTTCCTTATTGCTTTCTATTTCATGATGGGACCTCTATTGTTGATATGTGTCAGGAGTCCCTCTGGTTTATTTAAAGACCTGTTTGAGGAGATTTTGCATATGTACCTTGCTTGCTACTCATGTTTAAACACTTGTTTGCTTACTTGTTTGGTATTTACCATGCTCCCTTAGGATTGCTCATGTAGGGTTAGTCCTCGAGCTAGACCTTAGGATAGGAATCCATGTATGCTAACATAGGGTAGAAATTTCCCTCTTTCATCCTCAACCTTAAGGACAATCATTGTATGATAACATTAGGACTAGATATTAAGATAGTCTCCCCTAGTTGTTTTCTTTTCCTTTGCATTCTTGCATTTTAAAACAAAAACTTCTTTTTGTAAAATTATAAAATATCTCTAATAAACTTAAATCCTTCTTCAAGGTAAAAAATACAAACCAATTTTGTTTGTTTGTACACCTTTTGGCTTTGTTTTAAATCTTGTCAAAATGATGTCTTACAATCCTTGCCATGATACTTTGCTATCTTTTAGCCGATGTTTCTCCATCGCACATGTTTGTTATCCTACTTTGATTCTCAATATCATTGTTAGGTGTGATGTTTTATCATCTGGTTTATTGATGTTTCGCCATCTTTGCCATGTTATCTTGCCATCTTTTTGCCGATGTTTCGCCATCGCACATGTTTGTTATCCTACTTTGATTTTTAATATCATTGTTAGGTGTAATTTTTCATCGTCTTGTCTGATATTTTGCTATCATGCTGGCATTTTACCACCTTATTTGAGTTTTTGTTGCCATGCGATGTCTTGTCATCTCTTTTTGCTATTTTATCATCATTGTTCACATTTTTGTTGTTCTATCCGATGTTTTGCCATCTTGTCTCTTGCTTTTGTCTTTTTAACTAAAAAACACAAACCAAATAAAATATATGGGCCGAACTACGGTTGCTATGATTTCTTAAAAGGGATACATAGGCATTGGGGTAGGTCCCAAGCGAGCATAACTTTTATTTTCCCTACATTCTTTTTTTCCTTTCTTTTGCATGCATTCCCTCTTTGCATTTTCTTTTAGCTGTTAATTTTAGACATAAATTTTACACACCCATTAGATTAGACAACAAGAGTGGATATCATAGAGTACTACGTGCGTGTGGGGTGCTAATACCTCCCCCTCGCATAACAGACTCCCTTACCCAATCTCTCGGTTGCAAGACCGTGATTTCTCCCTCTTCAGGTTTTCTCGATGTTTACCTTTCTCACTCGGAGGGATAAAAGAAATTCGGTGGAGACTTCATTGATATTTCATTTATCGGATGATGGTTCGGCCGGTTGTTTCACATGGCTCAAACCAGAATTCAACTCCAAGGTTTGACTCAGAGGGTTGATGAATCTTTCAAACAATATACATAAAGATGGAGAGAGTTAGCTGCCAAAGTTCAACCTTCCCTTTTATAGCAAGAACTCTTTGATATGTTTTTAGGTACTCTACAAGGTCCTTATCTAACGGCTGGATGTGCTTCTGAATTTTCAAAAATGATTGTGATATGAGAACGAATTGAGCACAACCTTAAGACTGGTAAAATCCAGGATGTTACTGCTTTCAAGGAGAAACAAGTGTTGTTTCCAAAGACAAAGAGGAAGCTCTTGCTTTTCCTCTAGTTCAAGTCCCTAATCAGAATGCTCCACAACATGAATATACTCCTCAAAAGTGAACTATCTACAAAACCTTCAGCAATGAGGTAGGAAGAATCTAATAACGCCAAGAAAAGTACATGATCCAATTCCAATAACTCGTAGTGAATTGCTCACGCACTTACTTCAACATTCTTTGGTGGAGTTAAAGGAGCCCGTGCCTACTCCTTTTCCTTATCCTTTGGGATATTGTTGCAACTGGTTTTTAAATAAGAGTCGTCACCCTTAATTTTTATCCTAAGGAAGGGAGTACAAAGGAATAACCCTAAAAAGTTCAGAATTCTAGATTGACTTGGTTCTAGACGAGGGGAAGGTGTTAGGCACCCCTTATCTACCTTTTTCACAAGGATACTAGGTTTAGAAGCACATTTTAAGAAATAGGGTTTTGAGTTTTATTAGGGGAAAAGGGTTTTCATTTTAGTTAGGGGGAACTCGCCACGATTTTTGATCGTATGCCTACGTATCATCTTAGGAGGAATCAGAGTCCCATTTCGTAGTTCGCAGTGGGTTTGTGTTTTTTTTATGAATTAAAAAGATATTCACATTTTCCGCACGTTTAGTCTAGGTGTCGTGAATACTGAAGATGTCTAGACTAAACATGCAGTCGATTCGAATAAATTCGCGATCCTTTTTGAAAGTTGTTTATTAAATTAATTTGATTTTTGAAATTGAATTGTAATTGGTTGAATATTTTAACATATTAATTATTAAAAAAATTCTATTTAAATGCATGATAAAAAAATAAAATTTAATGCAATAAATAAAATAATATTTGAATGAGTTTGGAAAATAATGTATTTTTTTTTGTGATAATAATAAAATAATAGAGTATTATAATTATAAAAAATAAAAATATGTAAGTATATAAATATATAAATATATAAATACAAAAAATATTATGAATGATGCAAATATAGGAGAATATAAAATAAATAAATAAATAAATAAAATAAATAATAAAAACGCAGGGGGTCTAAATATATTGATGGTAGTAAAATTATGGGTGTAAAAAGCATGAGTCTGAATTCAAATATTGAATTCAGGCCCAAAGGCTAAGGGGGTATGCTTTAATATTAGACACAAAATGGGTGGTGTCAAGAACCATGGCCATAGTCCAGATTTTGGACTTGGCCCGTTTTGGACTGGGGGTATGTTTTGTAAGCGTTTAGCAAAAATAATAAAAATGGGGTTACTTTAGTATTGGGCCCGGTCTGAAGCGCTTGTGTTGGGAGAGGATCCGTATGGACTGTGTGCAGGCAGGAGTATAGCAAGGTCGTAGGTGTGCGTGATTTGGATTGTTTGGTTGTGATCACATGATGATGGATGATGGAGAATGATAACGATTATGAGAGTGCGTGTACGAAATTGTTAAGCATAATAAAAATGGTTTTTTTACCAAAACAAAACAAGATATTTTTTGTTTTACCTTTCTCCTTCTTCGTCCATTCTCTCTTCACTCACCCCAAACATATCAAAACCCTAGATCAACCGCAACGACGGAACGAACTTTCCTCTTCCAGTTACGTCACAAACCCAAACCTCAACCTTTAAATTAGAAAGCGCAACGTTAAAAGAAAGCTGAGTTATATGTTACTGCGTTATGCTTTCTATTTCGAAACTCTGAGTTCTCGATCGCTAATATCTCCCTTCTTTTGTTTACAGGGGACGGTAGTGAAGGGGATGGTGATGGTGGTGCGAGGGTGAAGGTAGTAGCAGAGGGGGAAGGCGAAGAAGATTGACGATGATGGTTTCTGATGTCGAAACCCTAGACGGCGAGATTTTTTTTCTCTGTAATAGTTTGTGAATCTCCCTCTCCCTCTGTTATTTTCTTTGTAATTTACCTCAATTTCCCCCCCTTCTTTTCTGTATTTTTTTCATTTTATAGTGATTTTAGGATTAGTAAGTTAGGAAATTTAGTTATGTGTCTGTAAATTTGATTTTAGAATTGGTTAGGGTTTGATTTTGGTTTAAGAATTCATTCGATTTTGTCTATACATTTGTATACATCTTAAATTGTTTTTGTCTTTGCATCTAATTATTCTGGAAAGAGCTTAAATGCCAAATCTGACTTTATCACTCATTTTGCTTTTGAAACAATAATTGTTTAAGAATTTGGGCCACACAATTTTCAGAACATATATGGACTTAGGCCTGTATTTCATTATCCGACCCAAAAAATATTTAAATAAAAAAAGAGTGTTTTAAACCAACAGGGCCCTGTGACATTTGGGCTTGCAAAAAAAACTCTATCAAAACTTCTCTTTTAATCAATAAAACATAAATCTATTTCAATTAAGTTTTTTTAATGTAATATTGTAATTAAAATTAATATTAGTATAAAAAGTAGTTGTAATGTTGATAAAAATTTTATAATTAAAAACAAAATAATCTCTTCAAGCTTAAACCAAATGGGCCACATTGTTTTATTGGTTGGGTCTTAACAAAATAAAAATACTTTATGGACCTCATTGACTTAGAATATACACCCCCTAACTTATCTTAATAACAAAGACTTTAATAATTTTAGTGGGCCGGTCTGGAAACCTTAATGGGCCATATCATTTTATTGGGCTTCTTAAAAGAAAAACTAACTTGTTTTATGGACCCCTCTCAAAAATGAACGAAAACCCTAATGGGCCATCAGATATTGGTGGTCTATTTTCTAGATCAATACACCTTTCTTCCCTATTTTAAACCCCAATAGAAATAAAATCATTTAATAAGAACCTATAATATAAGGGTAGGGTAAATTTGGGGTATGATAACTCCCCTATTTAATTGCATTTCGCTTGAATAGTGCGAGAATACGTAGGTCTTACACGTTCTGATCGGAAGTTTATTAAATATTGGAAGACCCAAAAATTTGTCCGAAAGAATATAAGGATATGCTGTAGAGTGTTCCCAAGGGTATGAAGAGTAAGCATATATGATGATGTATCGTCTAACCCGCGTTTGAATTAAAGTTGATTTGACTTAGACACGACGATGCAGATAACTCGCCAGTATCTAAGAAGAGATTGTTTTCATATTTACCGTAACGTAGGAGATAAATGATACAAGTTTGAAAATTTGACTTACTAATGCTTGGAGACTAATATAGCAAGTTTTGATTTGATTTTGTCTTTTCATCACAACCTAGGGGATGAATAAAACAAAGTCTAATAATACATTGCTTCCTGGAGACTGATGCAATAGATTATGCAGATTTATTCACATATCTATCACAACCTAGGAGATAGATAATTGAAAAAAGTTTGATAACTACATCACTGCATGGAGCCTGACGCCATGAGTTATATCACAGATTTCCCACATTGCTGCATGGAGACTGACGCAATGGGTTATATCACATAAAAACTTGATAATAACATTATTGCATGATGAATGAGGCAATGGGCTAAATCACAGAGAAATTGATAATAACATTGCTGCATGGAGACTAATGCAATGTGCTATATCGCGGAAAAAGCTTGATAATAACATTGCTACATAGAGACTGATGCAATGGGCTATATCACAGAAAAAATATTGATAATAACATTGCTGGATGGAGACTGATGCAATGGGCTATATCGTGGAAATTGCTTGATAGTAACATTGTTGCATGGAGACTGATGCAATGGTCTGTATTACGGAAAAAGCTTGATAATAACATTGTTGCATGGAGACTTATACAATGGGAATTTCGCGAAAAAACCTTGATAATAACATTGTTTCATGAAGACTGATGCAATGGTATATATCACAGAAAAAGCTTGATAATAACATTGTTGCATGGAGACTGATGCTATGGGCTATATCGCAGAAAAAAGCTTGATAATAACATTACTGCATGGAGACTAATGCAATGGGCTATATCGTGGAAAAAGCTTGATAATAACATTGTTGCATTGAGACTGATGCAGTGGTCTATATAGCAAAAAAATATTGATAATAACATTGCTGCATGGAGACTGATGCAATGGGATATATCGCGAAAGAGCTTGATAATAACATTGTTGCATGGAGACTGATGCAATAGACTATATCACAGAAAAGTGTGATAATAACATTGTTGCATAGAGACTGATGCAATGGTCTATATCGCGGAAAAGCTTAATAATAACATTGTTGCATGGAGACTAATGCAATGGTCTATATCATGCAAAAAACTTGATAATAACATTGTTGCATGGAGACTGATGCAATGGAATATATCATGGAAAAAGATTGATAATAACATTGTTGCATGGAGACTGATGCCATGGGCTATATCGCGGAAGCTTAATAATGACATTGCTGAATAGAGACTGATGTAATGGTCTATATCACGGAAAAGCTTGATAATAACATTGCTGCATGGAGACTGATGCAATGGATTATATTGTAAATTACGCAAATTGCTGTATGGAGCCTGACACAATGAGCTATATTGCAAAGGAGGAAACACATTGTTGCATGTAGCCTGACACAATGCGTTAAATTACAGATTTCACACATTGATGCATGGAGCCTGACACAATGAGCTATATCGCAAAGAAGGAAAACACATTTGTGATCGGTGGGAATGAGAACTGAATGTTTTTGGGATGCTGGTTCACGTTTGCGTTTGTTTTTGCAAAGTTTCGCGGTAAGCAAGAGTGGCCACCGTCTTTTATTTTATCCAACAAGGGAAAGGACAAAAGCACAGAAAAAAATTCCTTTTCGAGATTGTTTCTCGGGTTCGGGAGGTAGATTATAGAAAGGGAAGGTGTTAGCACCCTTTCTATCCGTGGTTATCCACGGGCTCTTAGGTACTTGCTCACTATGTTTTCAAAAGGTTTGCTTTTCTTTGTGATTGTGGGTTTTGAAAAAGTTTTGTTTTTTGAAGAAAGTGTAAGTGCGAAAAGTTTTTGTTTTGTTTTAAAAAGGAGCAAGTACTTAAGAACGTCTACCTACTCAAAAAAGGAATTAAATTGTGCTAAAGTCCTTTAGACAGTGCTATCCCACTATTGAGAAGTAGGTAGCACCGTCGTTGGAGTTTTCGGGTCAATTTGATTTAAGGGACGAGTGGTCACTAAAGCAATGTTAGGACGCTTTAGTGGTAATCCTAATGTCTTAGATCATTTTTATCGAGGAAACCATTTCGATGCAACTTATGATCTTGGGACAAAAAGGACGACCTCTAAAACATCCTATACTTAATGACCACTTTTGAGGCAACCAAATGAGGTGTACCCTGTTAGAACAAAGTTTGAATCTACTACCCTAAGTTTAAGTTTTGATGATAACAAAATGCAAAGATATATTAATTGTATGATTCATGTAAGACATATATGCTGCCAAAAAATTACATTCTGTTTTACAGAAACTCTGATGGATATCAGCAAGAAAACATCATCATCAGCATCAGAAGATGTCGTATCAGATACCAGAATCAGAAGATCAACTTGTGCTTACGCTGAAGCGTGATGAACAGATCTGCGCGTAACAATCTGGACTCTGATCAAGACAACACTTCATCAGCACCTAAGCAACGTCAGAATGAGCCAAAGCCAGAACACGCTTAAGTGGCAACGGTACTGTGCATTCAAGATGATTTATTACCAACGGCACCATTCCAGACAAAATCTGCTTAATGAGGAAAGAATGTTATTGGCATTGAAACGGAATTAACTACTCCAACGTACCTTATTTCCAATGCTATATAAACAACACAGTGAAGATTGAATTGGTTAATGCTCTACAACCCTCTACACACCAAAAGCTATTCATCATCTTCCTCACTCTCAGTTTTCTAAAGCTCTCAATTTCTTTACTCAATTACTTTAGCACTCTAGTTCTCATAAGCTTAAATTTGTGTAGTATCACAGTTGTGATAAACAGTTTTTGTAGAAAACATTCAACACACTTAGATTTCAATTATCTGTAAGAAAGTAATTCCTTGAGAAACCGGTTTGTGGTTTGAACTCAAGAAGGCTTTAGCAGTTGTTAAAGCAGTTGTAATATTCAGTTGAATATAGTGGATTAAGACCTCGTTGGAGAGAGGCGAAATCACCTTGACGGGTGGACTGGAGTAGTTTAAGGTCAAATGAAGCAGGATAAAAATACTGTGTTGACTGCAATTGATTTCAAGTTTTTACAATTCAATCCCCCTTCTTGTGTTTTTCACTTCTTCAATTGGCATCAGAGCGCCTGGTTCTGAGCTAAAACACTTAACCGTGTCAGTACAAGATCCAGCGTCAGAAAAGCACAATGGCAGGAACATATCAACACACCAGCAATGACAACAATGAAGACAGAGACAGATTCAGCGGCAAACCTCCAGTCTTTGATGGAGAAAATTTTGATTACTGGAAAGACAGAATTGAAAGCTTCTTTCTGGCACATGATGCTGATCTGTGGGACATGGTGACAGATGGATACACGCACCCAGTAAATGCAAGCGGTCAGAAGATTGACAGGAAAGCAATGTTCGACCAACAAAAGCGTGACTTCAAAAATCACCACAAGGCCAGAACCATTCTTCTCAGTTCCATCTCTTACGCTGAATATGAAAAGATCTCTAATATAGACACAGCAAAGAACATGTTTGACTCACTCAGAATGACGCATGAAGGCAACATTCAGGTCAGAGAAACTAAAGCTCTTGCACTCATTCAGAAGTATGAGGCATTCAAAATGGAAGAAAGTGAATCCATTGAAACAATGTTCTCAAGATTCCAAATTCTGGTGGCTGGTCTCAAGGTTCTGGACAAAGGATACTCTACTGCTGATCATGTCAAGAAGATCATCAGAAGCTTGCCAAAGCAGTGGAGGCCAATGGTTACAGCGTTGAAGTTAGCTAAAGATCTCAACAAAATTTCTCTGGAGGAACTTATCAGCTCCCTCAGAAGTCATGAGATAGAGCTAGAAGCTGATGAACCTCAGAAGCAAGGTAAGTCTATAGCATTAAAATCTAACAAAAAATCTGAGCCTAAAGTTTTACAGGCAGTTGAAGAAACATCTGATGGATCCTCATCAGAAGAAGACGAACTTTCCCTTCTCTCCAGAAGAGTGAACCAACTATGGAAGCAGAGGCAAAGGAAGTTCAGGAATCCCAGAAGATCTGATTAGAATGAGTCCTCTTCCAGATACAGAAGGTCAGATTCTTCCTCTGGATACAGAAGATCTGAAGGCTCCTCAGGAAGCAGAAAGCCAAAACCAAGGACATCATCTGCTATGAATGCAATGAGCAAGGACACTACAAGAGTGACTGTCCAAAGCTTCAGAGGGAAAAGCCCAAAAAGAAGTTTGGAAGAGAAAAGAAGAAAAGTCTCATGGCTACATGGGATGACTCTGACTCGTCTGAAGCTGACTCAGAATCAGATGATGAGAGAGAAAACATAGCTCTCATGGCCAACATTTCAGAAGACAGTGAAGCTTCTGAATCAGACTCAGAATCAGACACTAAAGAGGTATTTCCTGACTTTGCAATTAATTTTACTAAGGCTGAACTTGCTGAAAGTCTTAACGAAATTCTGGAAAGGTACCAGCAGATTAGAGTTAAATTCAGAAACCTGAAAAGGAATCTTGAATCTGACTCTGATAAGACTGAGAGTCTTAAATTGGAAAATTCTGAGCTGAAAAATAAAATTTCAAAATTAGAAAATATTTTACAAAACTCTCAGAAGGAAACAATTTCTGAAACTCCCAGCAGCGCTGATGAGATCATCAAGGAGTATGATCATAGCTTTCAGAAGTTTCTTGCTAAAAGCATAGATAGAAGCAAAATGGCTTCAATGATCTATGGAGTTAGCAGAAACGGCAGAAAGGGAATATGATACCAAGGTAAGGTTCCTACACCAAAGAATGCCATGGATTTAACTATTAAACACACTCCTCTGAACTCACATTTTGTGTACGGTCACACACATGATATTAAATATACTAGCAGTAAGTATTATGTGAAACCAAAATTCAACAAGAGTTTTGGTAAATCTAACAAATCAGGACCCAAGAAAATCTGGGTACCTAAGGATAAAATAATACATGTTGCAGATATCTTTAGCAGCAAATCAGAAACACCAGTCATGGTACCTGGACTCTGGCTGCTCGCGACACATGACGGGAAGAAGGCATATGTTCCAAAGCCTGGAACTTAAGCCTGGAGGCCACGTAGGCTTTGGAGGCAATCAGAGGGGAAAGATCATTGGCTCTGGAACTGTAGGTAATGGAAATCTTCCCTCTATAAATAATGTTCTGTTAGTAGATGGATTAATGCATAATCTGTTATCCATAAGTCAATTAAGTGATAACGGTTATGATATAATCTTTAATCAAAAATCATGTAAAGCTGTTAGTCAGCAAGATGGGACTATCCTATTTAATGGAAAGAGGAAAAACAACATTTATAAAATCAAACTTTCTGAACTGAAAAGTCAGAATGTAAAGTGTCTTCTGTCTGTTAACAACGAGCAATGGATCTGGCACAGAAGATTGGGGCATGTTAGTATGAGAAGAATATCTCAGATTAACAAACTCAATCTGGTCAGAGGACTTCCTAATCTGAAGTTCAATTCAGATACTCTGTGTGAAGCATGTCAGAAAGGCAAGTTTGCAAAACCTTCTTTCAAATCAAAAAATGTTGTTTCTACCTCTAAGCCATTAGAACTTCTGCACATTGACTTATTTGGACCAGTTAAAACTGCTTCAGTCAGTGGCAAGAAGTATGGGTTAGTAATCGTATATGACTATAGCAGATGGACATGGGTAAAGTTCTTAAGACACAAGGACGAGTCACACTCTGTGTTTGTTACCTTCTGTAACCAAGTTCAGAATGAAAAGGATCTTAGAATCGTTAAAGTCAGAAGTGATCATGGTGGAGAGTTTGAAAACAAAGAATTTGAGTCATTCTTTAATGACAAAGGCATTCTGCATGATTTCTCTTGTCCTAGAACTCCCCAACAGAATGGAGTTGTAGAACGAAAGAACAGAACATTGCAAGAAATGGCCAGAACCATGATCAATGAGACAAACATTGTTAAGATCTTCTGGGCAGAGGCAATAAACACAGCGTGCTACATTCAGAATAGAATCTCAATAAGACCTATTCTGGAAAAGACTCCATATGAATTGTGGAAGAACAGAAAGCCCAACATTTCATATTTTCATCCATTTGGATGTACTTGTTTTATGTTAAATACAAAAAAATTATATGAACAAGTTTGACTCTAAAGCACAGAAGTGTATTATGTTAGGATACTCTGAACGCTCAAGAGGGTACAGAGTATACAATACAGAAACATAGATTGTTGAAGAATCAATCAGTGTTCGTTTTGATGATAAGCTTGACTCTGAAAAGTCAAAGCAGAATGAAGTTTTTGCAGGTATGGAAGTTGAATTTACAGGTTCTGAAGATAAGTCATCAGAAGCTCTCAACAAAGACACTCCTTCAACATCTGAAAAGAGCACTGCAAGTAATCCAGCAACAACTGCTGATCAACCTCAGAAAAGACTACCCAGAAGCAGCTTGGATCACCCAGAAGAAACTATCTTAGGAAGAAAGGAAGATCTAATCAGAACAAGAGCCAGCTTCAGAAACTCTGAAGAGTCCCTCATGGGACTTGTGTCTCTGATTGAACCTTCTTCTATTGATGAAGCACTTCTGGACAACGACTGGATTCTAGCAATGCAAGAAGAGCTGAATCAATTCACCAGAAATGACGTATGGGATCTCGTTCCCAGACCAAAAGGATTCAACGTCATTGGAACAAGATGGGTGTTCAGAAATAAGCTGAACGAACAAGGTGAAGTTATCAGAAACAAAGCACGACTGGTAGCACAAGGTTATAGTCAGCAAGAGGGGATAGACTATACAGAAACCTTTGCCCCAGTCGCCAGGTTAGAATCTATCAGACTTTTAATTTCGTTTGCTGTTAATAAAGGCATCACTCTGTATCAGATGGATGTCAAGAGTGCATTCTTAAATGGTTATATAGAAGAAGAGGTTTATGTGCACCAACCCCCTGGTTTTGAAAGTACAAAAAATCCAGAATATGTTTTCAAACTAAAGAAGTCACTGTATGGTCTGAAACAAGCTCCCAGATCTTGGTATGAAAGACTAAGTAACTTTCTGATAGAAAAAGAATTCACCAGAGGGAAGGTGGACACTACCTTATTCTGTAAATCAGTTAAGAATGACATCTTAGTTTTCCAAATTTATGTTGATGATATTATTTTTGGATCTACTAATCCTTCTCTTGGAAGAAAATTTGCTAAGTGTATGCAAGCAGAATTTGAGATGAGCCTCATGGGGGAACTGAAGTTCTTTCTAGGAATTCAGATCAATCAAACTCTAGAGGGAACTTACATTCATCAGAGCAAATATGTCAGAGAACTTCTGAAGAAATTTGATCTCTCAGAATGTAAGCCATCAAAGATTCCAATGCATCCCACGTGCATTCTGGAAAGAGAAGAGGTAAGCAAAAAGGTAGAACAGAAAGTCTACAGAGGTATGATTGGTTCTCTCCTTTATCTGACGGCTTCAAGGCCTGATATCTTATTCAGCGTATGTATTTGTGCTAGATTCCAATCAGATCCTAGAGAATCTCACTTAACAGTTGTTAAGCGAATTTTCAAGTATCTGAAAGGTACTACTAATCTGGGTTTATTTTATAGAAAATCTAGTGATTACATCTTAGTAGGCTACTGCGATGCTGACTTTGCTGGAGACAGAGTAGAGCGTAAAAGTACTTCTGGAAGCTGCCAGTTTCTGGGAGAAAATCTGATATCTTGGTCCAGCAAAAGGCAATCCACAATTGCGCTATCAACAGCAGAAGCTGAGTACATAGCAGCAGCAGGATGTAGCACATAAATTCTCTGGATGAAAAGTCAGCTTGAAGACTTCTAGATTTTTGAGAGTAACATCCCTATACTCTGTGACAATACGTCTGCCATTTGCTTAAGTAAAAATCATATTTTGCATTCTAGGGCTAAGCATATAGAAATAAAACACCATTTCATTAGGGACTATATTCAGAAAGGAATTTTGAACTTAAAATTTATTGATACAGACCATCAATGGGCTGATATCTTCACTAAACCTCTTTCTGAAGATAGGTTCAATTTCATTCTGAAACATCTCAGCATGAAACTCTGCCCAGAGTGAAAATGTTTTAATTTTATATATTAACCTTCAGAATGTGTTTTCTTTTTACTGTGAACTTCTGATCAATCTTCTTTCAGAATGATAGACATGCAGATTGTATCAGATTCTATTCTTAAAGATCTGAGCGTTTCAGCTCAAGGATAGACGTGCTGCTCACTAAATCAAACAAGTGTCATCCAATCATCAGCAAATCTCTGAAGCAGAACGCGTGCACACTTCTGAGAAGGCAAAACGCTGATTGGGTGCATTGAGACACATGTCTGGTAACCGTTCCAAATATCTTTCTCAAATCCCCCAAAATCAGCAAGCATTTAATGCACGTAATCATGAGTTAAAATGTAATCATGAATTAATTCTCTTTCTTAAAACCGTTTATGTTTTAAAAACATATTTTGAAATCTATTTAAGCACATTAACATCATTCATTAAATTTTTACCGTCTCCTACATTCATACAAATATTTTCTGCATTCTTCTTGTGTGTTCATCCCCTTTCAAAAGAAACCCTTTTCTCAAATTTTTTTTTGAAGCAGAATGATATTCGTCTGCAGCAAAGAATGAATGAGAATGATCAGAAGATGAAGGAAAGGATGGATGTGCAAGACGGCAAGATTGATACAGTTGTCAGCATGGTGCATCAGCAGCAGGAAACTGCTGATCAGATAAAGAACATGCTAGAAGCTTTGTTCACACGCTTCCCACCCCAACCTTAGTTTTTCATTCATGATGTTTTCGTTGTTTTTCTTTCCATGTTTTTTGTACTATCTTCTAAGCTTTGTATTAAATATAACAGTTTTTCTGCTCTTATCGTTTTAGCTTATTTTACTTACACTTTTTGATTGCTGACAAAAAGGGGGAGAACAAGAATAATATTTTTCAAATAACGGATTACTGAGACAAAAAGTCTCATACATTCAAACACTCTGATATACTTGAATGTTTTCTGTTTTTGCATAAGTTTACAGGTACAAGAAGTTGATCATCTCTGATACACTGAAGCATCACTGAACCTCTGACGTTCTGATGTTCAAAGAAAGTCAATAAAGATCTGATCCTGAAGGAATCATGGAATTAAAAGGGAAGTAATAAACTCAGGGGGAGTATCTCTGATCTAAACTCTGATATCTCTTTATCCCTTATCCTCTTATCTTTGATAACTTCCTATTTAATTCTGATACTCTTTACTATGTGGTTATCTCTGACACTTCTCACGTTAATTCTCAATTAAAAATATCTAGTTTTTGTCATCATCAAAAAGGGGGAGATTGTTAGAACAAAGTTTGAATCTACTACCCTAAGTTTAAGTTTTGATGATAACAAAATGCAAAGATATATTAATTGTATGATTCATGTAAGACATATATGCTGCCAAAAAATTACATTCTGTTTTACAGAAACTCTGATGGATATCAGCAAGAAAACATCATCATCAGCATCAGAAGATGTCGTATCAGATGCCAGAACCAGAAGATCAACTTGTGCTTACGCTGAAGCGTGATGAACAGATCTGCGCGTAACAATCTGGACTCTGATCAAGACAACACTTCATCAGCACCTAAGCAGCGTCAGAATGAGCCAAAGCCAGAACACGCTTAAGTAGCAACGATATTGTGCATTCAAGATGATTTATTACCAACGGCACCATTCTAGACAAAATCTGCTTAATAAGGAAAGAATGTTATTGGCATTGAAATGGAATTAACTACTCCAACGTACCTTATTTCCAATGCTATATAAACAACACAGTGAAGATTGAATTGGCTAATGCTCTACAACCCTCTACACGCAAAAAGCTATTCATCATCTTCCTCACTCTCAGTTTGCTAAAGCTCTCAATTTCTTTACTCAATTACTTTAGCACTCTAGTTCTCATAAGCTTAAATTTGTGTAGTATCACAGTTGTGATAAACAGTTTTTGTAGAAAACATTCAACACACTTAGATTTCAATTATCTGTAAGAAAGTAATTCCTTGAGAAACTGGTTTGTGGTTTGAACTCAAGAAGGCTTTAGCAGTTGTTAAAGCAGTTGTAATATTCAGTTGAATATAGTGGATTAAGACCTCGTTGGAGAGAGGCGAAATCACCTTGACGGGTGGACTGGAGTAGTTTGAGATCAAATGAACCAGGATAAAAATACTGTGTTGACTATAATTGATTTCAAGTTTTTACAATTCAACCCCCCTTATTGTGTTTTTCACTTCTTCATACCCTAGGAGTGGCATGTGCAAGTGTGTCCATTTTCAGTTTATATTATCTTTGTATTTTTAGGTGTTCTACCATTTGTTTTTAGATCTTGTCATACAATCCTAGTTAGCATACATCTAAGCAGTTAATATATGTACATGAATTTAAAGTGCAGAAACTGTAAATACTACACTATTACAAGGCTTCGGGGAGGGGGATTATTTACATGTCCAAAAATTGGGGGAATAATAAGCAGTAAAGCAAAAGTCTTAATTTAAGCTACCACAAACCATTAAGCAGTCACAATAAAATAAACGCGCGTGAATCTAAAAATTCCTAAGAATAAGAGCTCTTTTTTTGTTGTTTTATTTTATTTTGGGAAAATGCTAAATGTCCAATTAAGTCAAATTTAATTAATAAAAAAAACTGATTAAAATTAACTCCAAAACGTACCTAATATTTTTTGCATTTTTTGTTTATGAAAAGGATTGAATTTAAATAAATCCTAAGTCTACTGATTTTAAAATTGGAGAAAATAAGTTAAAATAATTAACTAAATTAAATCCTAATTCTAAGTTATTTATTTTTTATGATTTTTATGTTAATTAAAAAAAACTAAAAGGAATAAACAAAAACAAAATAAACAGAGTACAAATGGGCCAGGCAGCAAAACAGGAAGAAAAATAATTCTGGAGGTCTTGGTCGAAAGAGGTGCAGATTGTCTTTCGACCCAGTGAAGAGTCTGGATCGAAGGTGCATGAGGGGCTGCACTATGAGGGTGTTCGACCTGGATATGTCATCCTTCGATCTGGGGGTCCTGGGTCCAGTTCAAAGCTAGACTGCTGAGCTTCGAAACTCTGAACAGGAATCTGAGAATATGGTTCCTGCAAAACGAAACACGTGTTAAAGGTCCAGGGGGAATTTTACCCCCCCTGGTTTGAATCTCCTCCCTATTCGCACCTGCTGAATCTGGGTCTGGGTTTGTTTTATCCTAGGATTCGAAGGATAAACTCAGATTGTGCCCAAGCAATGGCACAATCTCATCTCTGCGCTGTAGCTTATATGTAGCACATTAAATCATTCACAAACAGCAGTAATAATATGAATATGCAATCAAAATGAATTTAAAAGTGAGTTTGAGATTAGATTTTTTTACCAAACAGAGGTGCTTCGACCTGTAGTTCTGAGGGTGGAGGTGTTCGCTGGGTGGCAGCTTTGGCTTGGAAAATTCTGGGCAGCGTCTCTCCAAGTTCTCTATTTTTTCTGTATATATTTTCGTGTGTTTCTTGCAGCATTTGTGATCTCTTTATATAGAGGGGGTGGAGGGGACAGGAAGACAAAGGTTTAAATGACCTTGATTATGTGTTTGACAGCCATGAAGGAGGATTTGTAACGTTAATTATGTGTTTGAAAGCCATGAATGAGAATTTGTAACATTGGCTAAACACACGGGGTCCTGTCCCTTTTTGAATTTTGAATGACATGCAGCTGGCCTTCGAATGCTCCCTTTCGAATGGGCTGATGGTTTCCTTCTAATGCTCCCTTTCGAATGGGCTGATGTCCTCCTTCGAATGCTCTTCGAAAGCTTCTTCGAATGGACCCTTTGAATGCTTCTTCGAATGTACCTTTTTGGAATTCCAATCGAAGTACTTGTCTATAATTCCAATCGAAAGGCTCCTTCAGAATGTCAATCGAAGGGTTCTTTCAAAATGCCAATCGAAGTGCTCCTTCAGAATGCCAATCGAAGCGCTTGTCCTGAATGCCAATCAAAATGCTCCTTCAGAATGCCAATCGAAAGATCTTTCAGAATGCAAATCGAAGCGCTTGTCCAGAATTCCAATCGAAAGAGCTTGACAGAATGCCAATCGAAAGGCTCCTTCATAACACCAATCGAAGGGTCTTTCAGAATGCAAATCGAAATGTCCTTAAAGCACCACTCAAAAATTTTCTTTTTTCTTATGCAAGAGTTTGTGATCAACCATGCAGGGGGAAGACTTTGGAAAACATGAGAGGGTAAATTTTGGGGTGCAACAGTTTCCCCTGTTCAATTTTCTTAAACCTAAGGTTATAGATTGGCTTTCGAGCCTTTCGTGATCCAAAGGTGGAAGATAATTGAATACTAGAGTGCCCAGAAATTTGCACTCGCATGGTGTAGTATCAACATTGTGATGTCGGGAATGGGCTTACAGATGCCATTTGGAGATTGTTGGTAGGAGGATGGGCTTATAGATGCCATCTGCAGGAGTGTCGATCGCATAAGAGATTCCTTAGCGAGAACTTGCATACCTGTTGTTGTAGAAGATTCCACTGGGGAAGTCTAACTTTGTTGAGATTTAGGAACCTGCCTGTACTTCAACTGAGAGAATGCTTCAGCTGAGTTTTAAGAACCTGTTCATAATTCAATTGGGGGGAAACATCTTCGTCAAGATCTAGGAACTGTCTCGTGCCCACCGGGAGTATACCGCTGAGGTTATAGAACTTATTCACACTATGACGGAGGAAAACATCAAGATCTAGGAACTGACTCGTGCTCAAAGGGAGTATACTGTTGAGGTTATAGTACTTGTCCACACTATGACGTAGGGAAACATCTTCATCAAGATCTAGGAACTGTCTCGTGCCCACCGGGAGTATACCGCTGAGGTTATAGAACTTGCCCACACTATGACGGAGGAGAACATCAAGATCTAGGAACTGACTCGTGCTCAAAGGGAGTATACCGTTGAGGTTATAGTACTCGTCCACACTATAACATAGGGAAACATCTTCATCAAGATCTAGGAACTGTCTCGTGCCCACCGGGAGTATACCGTTGAGGTTATAGAACTTGCCCATACTATGACGGAGGAGAACATCAAGATCTAGGAACTGACTCGTTCTCAAAGGGAGTATACTGTTGAGGTTATAGTACTTGTCCATACTATGACGTAGGGAAACATCTTCATCAAGATCTAGGAACTGTCTTGTGCCCACTGGGAGTATACCGCTGAGGTTATAGAACTTTCCCACACTATGACGAAGGAGAACATCAAGATCTAGGAACTGACTCATGCTCAAAGGGAGTATACCGTTGAGGTTATAGTACTTGTCCACACTATGACATAGGGAAACATCTCCATCAAGATCTAGGAACTGTCTCGTGCCCACCGGGAGCATACCGCTGAGGTTATAGAACTTGTCCACACTATGACGGAGGAAATTGTCGAGATTGAGAACCTTATCTGAAAATTCAACTGATGATAATTCAATTGAGATTTAAGAACTGGTCAGATCTTCGACTAAGCTGAGAACTTAACTACATTTTTCCTGAAAGGTAAAGGTCAGTTATATGCAATGCATGATATGGATCAGAAAATGATGTTCTCAAAATAAATGAGATTGTATTCGTATGATGCGTAATGCATGTCTCATGATGTATGGGAATGTAATGTTTTAGCTGGGGAAAATAAATCCCAGATAGCTTGCTGGAGAATAGAGTCGAATTCTTCGTTTCCGCTGGGGATGGTAAACGAAGACGATTGTAAGAATAAACCTGCAGGAGAGAAGAACTTCGTTGGGGAATAAACTTGATGAAGAGATTACTCTACAGGGAAATACTCTGTGGGGAAGAGATACTCTACTGAGGATTTTAACGATAAGCTCCGCTGGGGGTTCCGCTGATAAGCTCTGTTGGGGATTTCGATGATAACTCCGCTGGGGATTGATTACCATTGCTGGTGATATTGAATCTGTTGAGGATAGAAGTCTTGCTTGGGGAAAGAAAGAACTCGCTAGGGATGATATTTCAGTTGCAACCTGCTGAGGATAAACCAGTTAGAATCTTGTGAGGATAACCTTCTAAAATTGGCTGGGGAGATTTATTTTGTACTCTGCAGGGGATAAGCTTCCAGAATCTACTGGGGAAGATGATTCAACTCCATTGGGGAAGCTTTTTTAGTTGCGCTGGGGAAATGGCTCCACTGGGGGTGTCTTGCATTCTGCCGAGGAACATTCTTATATTCCGTTGAGGAATATTAAGACTGCCAAGGATACTCTTATGTTTGCTGGGGGATATCCTTATACTCCGCTGGGGAATATTAAGACCTTCTGGGGATACCCAACCTTTTCGGTGCTGATGGTGGATGAGCTCTGCTTGGGGAGAGCATTGCTGATTTGTTCATAGTTGCAAGTCTCAGCTGGGAGAGCTACCATTTCTGTCTTATTTTGGGGGAGTGAAAGTATCTTAGCCATATTCTTCAGCAGAATATATACCTTGGTACCTGGTGGACAGAGCAACTAGACCGCTCAGACAATTCTTATTGCCCCTACTTCTGATATCACCCGTAATTTGTCTTTTGTTTCGCATGTAAATATTTATGAGCAGCAATTAATGTCAAATGCATATATCAAAAATGAACATTGGACGTTCTTTGCAAAACAAAACAGATAAAGGAAAAACAATTTGAAATTTGTTTGAAAATGAGTTTGTATTGACTTTGAAATTTGGCCTGTAAATAGGCGTTTTGTACAAGAGGCTGACGTCCTAGTAAGAGAACGCCGCCGAACAAATAGAATTTATACAATTTGTGAAAAGGAAACAAAACAGCTATGTGAATAGTCCCACTGGGTTCCAGCTCTGCTATTGCCTTTATATCTTCAAGCATCTCATCACTTTGATGCTTAGTTGAAGATGAATCAGATTGACTGGTGTTGTCTGAGCCTGATAATTGATACTGAAGTCCGGATGCGAGGTGATCCAATGAGACATAGCGTTACGCTTTAATCCCTAACTTTTGCCTGGACCGCCCTTTCGGGTTTTCAGTCCACCGGGATACCCATTTTTGCCCAAGCCGCCTTTTCAGGTTTTTGACTTGCCGGGTGTGCAGATTTTTTATTTTCATCCCTTATTTTTGCCCGAACCCTTTTGGTTTGCCGGGAAGCCCTTATTTTTGCCTAGGCCAGTCAACCTAGCGAGTCTTTGATTATGCGTAGTATCTTTTTACTATGTCTGCATTGACGGGGTGAGGAAGTTCGTCACCATCCATGGTGGTTAGAATCATCGCTCCTCCTGAGAAGATGTTCTTAACCACAAATGGCCCTTCGTAAGTAGGAGTCCATTTGCCCCTGGGATCACCTTGAGGTAGAATAATGCGCTTGATTATCAGGTCTCCAACTTGATACTCTTGTCGTCTGACTTTCTTGTTAAATGCCTTGATCATTCATTTTTGGTACGTCTGACCATGACAAATAGCAGTAAGTCTCTTTTCGTCGATTAGATTCAACTGATCAAGTCGGGTCTGGATCCAGTCGTCTTTGCTCAAACCTGCATCCTTCATGATCCGAAGAGAAGGTATCTGAACTTCAATGGGCAAGACTGCCTCAATGCCATAAACCAAGGAATAGGGTGTTGCCCCTGTTGATGTCCGTGCTGAGGTACGGTACCCATGAAGAGCAAATGGTAACATCTCGTGCCAGTCTTTGTATGTCACTGTCATCTTCTGCACAATCTTCTTAATGTTCTTATTAGCTGCTTCTACAACCCCATTCATCTTCGGCCGGTAGGGAGAAGAGTTATGATGTTGTATCTTGAATTGTTCGCAGAGCTCAGTGATCATCTTGTTGTTAAGATTGGTACCATTGTCCGTAATGATCCTCTCCGGTAAACCGTATCGACAGATCAGGTTGTGCCGAATGAACCGGGCCACGACGTTCTTGGTTACGGTAGCAAAGGAAGCTGCTTCAACCCACTTTGTAAAGTAATCAATTGCTACCAGGATGAAACGATGCCCATTGGATGCCGTAGGTCTGATCTCGCCGATCATATCAATGCCCCACATTGCAAAAGGCCAAGGTGCTGTCAAAACATTAAGAGGAACTAGAGGAATATGCGCCTTATCAGCATAGACTTGGCACTTGTGACATGTCCGAAAATGCTGATAACAGTCGGCTTCCATTGTGGACCAGTAATATCCTGCCCGAAGGATTTTCTTTGCCATGGTATGTCCACTGGAATGAGTTCCGAAAGTACCTTCATGCAGCTCTGCCATGATTCTTTCTGCTTCAATTTTATCCATGCAACACAGTAAGGTTGAATCATGGTTACGTTTGTAAAGAATGCCATTACTGATGAAAAACTTTGCCGCGAACCTTCTCAGAAGTTCTTGTCATTAACAAATGCATCCTCGGGGTATTCTTGAGCTTCAAGGTACCTCTTCACTTCATGATACCAAGGCTTTTCTGTTACCTCTTCGGTCTCAAGATCACAGCAATGTACAGGTTCATCCAATTTCCAAATAATGATCCAGGGAGCCTCATTGTCCCACTTGACTTTGAACATAGAAGACATCGTAGCTAGCGCGTCCGCCAACTGATTCTCCTCTCTTGGGAAGTGTTCAAAGGTTATCTCCTCGAAATGGGGAAGCAACGTCAATACGTACTCCTTGTAAGGAATAATATTTGGGTGTTTCATATCCCACTCTCCTTTGATCTGACTGATCACGAGGGCGGAATCTCCGAAGACACTTAGAAACTTAATCCTTAGGTCAATTGCAGCTCGAAGACCCATAATGCATTCTTCATACTCCGCCATGTTGTTGGTGCAGTTGTAACATAGTCGGGCGGTAAACGTAGTATGAGAGCCTTTAGGAGATATGATTACAGCGCCAATGCCATTCCCCAAAGCGTTTGAAGCTCCATCAAAGTGCATAGACCATCGGGATACTTCCTCAGGTCCTTCATCCGGTCCAGGTGTTTCACAATCAGTTATGAACATGATATTCTCGTCCGGGAATTCAAAGTTCATAGACTGGTAATCATCCACTTCCTGATGTGCCAAATGGTCTGCCAATACACTTCCCTTGATTGCTTTTTGAGTCGTGTACTGGATGTCATATTCAGTCAGGATCATCTGCCATCTTGCTATTCTTCCGGACAAGGCAGGCTTTTCGAAGATATACTTGATTGGATCCATCTTTGAAATCAACAAAGTAGTGTGAGTCAACATATACTGTCTCAGCCGGAGAGCAGCCCATGCCAAAGCGCAACAAGTTTTCTCGAGCAGTGAGTATCGGGTCTCACAGTCGGTAAACTTTTTGCTAAGGTAATAAATGGCATGCTCTTTTCGGCCAGACTCATCATGCTGCCCCAACACACACCCCATTGAGTTGTCAAGTACTGTAAAGTATAAGATTAGAGGTCTCTCTTCTACTGGTGGCATAAGAATATGTGGCTCCTGGAGGTACTCTTTGATTCTTTCGAAAGCGGCCTGGAATTCATCGTTCCAACGTACCACTTGATCTTTCTTCAGTAGTTTGAAGATTGGCTCACAAGTAGCAGTTAGGTGCGAGATGAATCGGACAATGTAGTTCAGACGTCCTAGAAAGCCTCTGACCTCTTTCTTTGTCTTGGGAGCTGGCATCTCTCGTATAGCTTTCACCTTGGCAGGGTCCACTTGAATACCTTTGTCGCTTACAACGAAACCTAGCAGTTCGCCAGACCTCACCCCGAAGGTGCACTTGTTCGGGTTCAATCTCAGCTTGTACAACTTTAGCCTGTCAAACAGCTTTTGTAGATGGTCAAGGTGTTCCTCCTCAGTTTGGGACCTCGCAATCATATCGTCGATGCATACTTCAATCTCATGATGGATTATATCATGAAATAGAGCAACCATGGCACGCTGATATGTTGCCCCAGCATTCTTTAACCCAAAAGGCATGACCTTGTAACAAAAGGTACCCCACTGAGTAACAAAAGTGGTCTTTTCCATGTCTTCGGGAGCCATCTTTATCTGATTATAACCAGAGAAACCGTCCATAAAGGAGAAGACCTTGTGCTGAGCAGTATTGTCAACCAGAACGTCGATGTGAGGTAGAGGGAAGTCATCCTTAGGGCTTGCCCTGTTAAAATCCCTGTAGTCAACACACATTCGGACCTTACCATCCTTCTTCGGTACCGGAACCACATTGGCAACCCACTAAGGGTAAGAAGTTACTGCCAAAAAACCGGCGTCAAACTGTTTCATAACTTCCGCCTTGATTTTCTCAGATATCTCTGGACGGATACGGCGAACCTTCTATTTTACCGGAGGGAAGTCTTCCTTGGTAGGCAGGCGATGAACCACAATGTCAGTATCCAACCCAGGCATATCTTCGTAAGACCAGGCAAAGATCTCCACGTAGTCATGCAGCATCTGAATCAACCGTTGTTTCACACTAAGCTCTAGATTTGCACCAATCTTGACTTCCTTTTTGTCTGTCTCGGTACCCAGATTCACTGTTTCCACCGACTCTTCATGTGGCTGAATGGCCCTCTCTTCCTGGAGTAGTAGTCTTGCAAGCTCACCAGGCACTTCGAAATCATCTTCCCCTTCGTCTTCGGTTAAGTTGATCGGATTTTCGAAGTCATAACTGGCAGTAGCAGAGTCGTTACCAGTGAGATCCAGAGTGGATTGGGACCTGTATATGTGAGTGTGTGTAAAATAGCTGTTTTGCAATATGTAATAAAGAAAGACAAGGAGCACAAAATTTTAAATGCGAAAACGTCCAATGCTTTTATTAATGGTATATGAAAATGACATACAAAAGCCCTCACAAATGAAGCCACGGTGCCTTGGGTAAGACACCGGGCCATAAAGTTTCAAAACATTGTCTGTTACAAATTCGAAACAAATAGCTCATTACTGAGTAATAAAAGTAATAGGGATGAAATCCTTTGTTGTCCAGTTGTTTGGTCCACCGTTCGTCGTAGGATAGATCCAACTGTCGAATTCGGACTCCTCCACGTCATCTTCGATGGCATTTACTCCCGAGTTGCTGATGAACACAGGAAGTCTTCCAATCCTTGCACTTCAAACAGCCCTCTGAGCTTCTGCAGTGAAACCCAAACCGAACTTGTTAGTCTTCTGAGAGAAATCAGGAAGTCGGCCCTAGTTTGCATACTCACCCTTCTCAATAACAGCCCGGGCATCCTTTAAGGAAGCCATCTTCATAGGAGAATCTTCAATCACGGTCTCAGCTGACGCCAGTGTCTGAGGAACCTCTTCAAAGTGTTGAAATGGGGTCTCAATGAACTCCCCATTCATCTCTACTTACCGGAACGAGTTGAGGTGGCTGACCATGTACTCCTCCTCCCCTTGAATTGTTACAATCTTTCCTCTGACCGGGTACTTCAACTTCTGGTGGAGCGTTGAGGTGAGAAAAGTCTACTGTTGCGGGTGACTTTAGCAGGCCCAGTAATGTTGCTGACGCCGATATCAGCATCAAACTCTTGCTTAATTCCAAGAACATAAACATCTGCCCCATAGTGCCAAGGGACAGCTTTGTCAGAGGTATAGGGGATGGGCCCCAGAATAGTGATGATTATAGGTGCGATCTTCGGAACATATGTAATCCTAACAGGCGTCCTCGAGGGAGCCTTGGAAGAATTGTAGAAAATGGTAATGATTAAAACTTCTTCAGAATGAACGGGTGGAACAACAGTCTTCTCAAAAAGAATCTCTTTACTATCCATCAGGTTTTGGATACCTGACTTCAAAGATGGGCAACCAGTAGGTAAAATAGAGCACAAATGGCAACCTTCACCACAACCCGGAAATAAATCGGCTAGTAACAGATTACTCTTGACAGTCATTAGAGGCGTAACAACATCATCCACAGAAACTACAAATGAGTCTTCCTCAACAACATTCACTCCATGCCTGGGCATGGGAGCAGTTACACCATTAGGCCTCTCATGCGCCTCGAACTCAATCTCCTTTGCATCAATTAGGTCCTGCACCTTGTTCTTCAAAACCCAACAATCGTCTGTATTATGCCCCAGGCTATCAGAGTGAAAAGCGCAGCGGGCATTAGGGTTATACCTTGGTGACATTGTATTTGGATTCTTTGGAGCTTCCTTTAGGGTCACCAGATTGGTCTTCAGCAATTGTGGCAGAATCTGAGACAAGGTCATGCTGAGACGAGTGAATTACCTTTGAGGTCTCTCGTCCCTTCGTTGGTTGTGATGCTGAGGAGCACCGGCAGGTTTTGAGATAACAACCGCATTGACAGCTTGGCGGTGTTCAGGTCTGTTTTGTCTTCTTGAACTATAGACTGCACTAGACTCTTTCTTAAACGGTCTCTTCTCGGTGCTCGATGAGGCACCCTTTTGTATCTTCCCAGCCTTAATACCAGCTTCAATCCTCTCACCAGTCAAGATAAAGTCTGTAAACCTGGTTGAAGAGCTTCCAATCAAATGATTAAAGAATGGACCGGACAGGGTCCCCAAAAACATATCAACAAGTTCACGATCAGCTAAAGGTGGTTGCACCCTTCTGGCAAGGTCTCTCCATTTTTGAGCATACTCTTTAAATCCTTCGCCCGTCCCTATTGACATACCCTGGAGTTGGGTACGCATAGGAGCGAGGTTGGAATTATACTGATAATGCTTAAAGAATGCAGCAGCCAAATCCTCCCAGCTGCGGATACTGGCTCCGTCCAACTGATAGAACCACTCAAGCTGAGTCCCTGAGAGACTGTCCTGAAAGAAATGGATCCATAAGTTCTTATCAGTAGTGCAAGGTTGGATCTTCCTCACATATGACCGGAGGTGCAGCTTGGGACAGGAAGCTCCGTCATACTTGGCAAAGGAAGGTGCCTTGAACTTGTGGGGAATCACCACCCCAGATGATAAACCTAAATCTCCGAAGTCTAGACCGGGCACCTTCTGTACTTCCATACCGTTTAAACGGTCTTCCAGCTGTTTGTACTTATCCTCAGCAGGAGGATACTGTTCTTCATCATAGTCTGTCTCGTTGTCAGAGACTTCAGGGCTAGGAGCCCTCCTTTCTTGTGGGCTGTCTTTCTCTCCAGACGGGGTGGCCAGATCAATTTCATTCTGCAGCCCGTTTCCAAACCTGCGTCCAGTATTGAACAAGACGGTCCTCTTCTTCTTCTTCTTCTTCTTATTCTTCTTCTCTTTCAGAATCAAGGTCTTCAGGTCCTGCTGACCCTTAGCTAGATTCATGACCAACTCTTGAAATTGGGCATTCTGGGCCTAGAGGGCCTTGATAGCTTGCTCAGTGGAAGTTTCAGCAGACATGATGATTGCTGAAATAAACAGCGAAGAAGATAAGAGACCTGTAAAAGGGTACCTGTTATGCATATGATGAATGGTATGCTATTTATGTAATGCATTCAAGGGTTCACAAATTCAAATTTGTTGCAGACAAAAAGAACACACGTCATACTACGAAGAAATTTGTTAGTACATAAGTGCCCCATGGGCGAAATATTACAAAATTCTTAATGTAAAAAGACATTGCGCATCCTCTTTGGAGCGATGTAAGTGTTGAGGGTCTCCTCCTCATGAAGTCGGCGGGTAAGCTCCAAAACCTTCTTTTCACTGGCATAGAAGCTGGCTTCAAAAGTATTTCGCTCTTCCTTGAGTTGGATCCAACTCTTTTGCATTTCTTCCCATGATGTTGCCATGTCAGGATGTAGGATGGCGTATGGAACCTCTCCTTCCATAACAGGCTCTTTGATCAAGGGGAGAATGTGAGGATATGGCATCATAAGATTCTGGGAGCGGGTTCGTACCCACTTGAGGTAAGGCTCAAGGGGGATGGAATTCTTGTGCCCAAGTGTCTTACTATCCACCTTATTAGGCACCCTCCAAGCTCTGATGAACCTTTGTCGAAGTCCTTGCGTATCGTTCTCGAAGTCAAAAACTAAGTCAGGAATTAGCATGTCATGAGGGCCATCCCTCCGAGCATATCCAAATTGTCTCAAAGCTAGACAGGGGTTGTAGGTAATTCCTCCCCTAATTCCAAGTAATGGAACATTAGGAAATTCTCCACAACGATCAATGATGGTGACATTTTCTCTTGACCGAGAACACCAATGTATATCAAAATGTGTGAGGGTCATCAATCGTTGTGACCACCTTAAACCCTGCTCATTCTTCAAAACTGATTGTGGAAGGTGAGAAATAAACCACCTTGCTAGGAGAGGAGTACATCACATGAGAACACCTCTTTTCCTCATTGTTCGTGTGTAAAATGAGTGGAGGATGTCCCCCAAGCAGTGTAGGTATGGGATTCCTGGATATGAAAATCTTGACAGCGTTCACATCTATAAGTTGATCAGGATTTGGGAACAAAACCAACCCATATATAAGGAGTGCCACAATCTCTTCAAAGGCTTGTAGATCAAGAGAATTCCAGCATTTTCGTGCCTTCTCAAACATAAACTTTGCCAAGAATCCTTTGATACCACTTTTGGTTTCCCAATGCCCTTTGATGTCGGATGGTTGTAAGCGTAATGCTTGAGCAACATCTTCAAGTTTAGGTTCCTTTTCCGTACCGTTGTAGGGTAGTTGACTAAGAATAGGAATTCTCATGAGCTGAGAGAATTCCTCCAAAGTAGGCACCAATTGATAATCAAGGAATGTGAAACAGTGGTGTAGGGGGTCAAAGAACTGGAAGAGAACTTTCATCATGTCTTCTTCAATGTTGGTGTTGACCAAGCTGAGGAGTCTACCATGTCTTTCACTGAAGGGAGAATTCTCGGGAATCCTGGATGTAAGCTCCTTGAGTTGAAGAGGGATCCTTAAAAGGTTGACTTGAATTATTTTCCTGCGGAGAGACTCCATGTCCTACAAAATAAGAACAAAGAAGAAGATCTAAACCCTTGAAATGGTTAGAAGATGCATATGATGCTTTATGATGTATGCAAAAACACATGTACAAGCAAATCACACAAAAACCCTAGTTCCAGGCTTGCAGGAGGTTTCATAGGTAAGTATCCTCTTGAGTTTAGTTGGCTCAAAACCTGTCCTATAAATAGTAACCGGGTTCTAAGGAGCTCAATATCATTGGATTGTTTTCTATGTTCATCGTTTCGGTTTAGCCGCTTAACTGGCGACCATAATATTCCAAGAAAACAATCCTCAATGAGTGTAGTATCGAGTATCTACCAACTTCGGACTGCACCAAAGTCGATCATCTCACTACCCCTAAAAAGGCCAAGATGGTCAAATAAAGTTCTAGGTCATTAGTGCTTAGTGACATCACTCAGCGGCCCCGTATTCTCTTTGATTGACTCAAAGGCTACCGGTACTCACAAATATGTCGCACTAATATAGCTATTGCTTCAACCGTGTCGGTATACCCTGCACAGTTTCCACAACGTATTGCTATCTATGAATGTTTCCCAAATCTGGGTGGAGGATTTATAGAACTCCGATACAAGCCCACAAGATTAAAAGCATACAAAGCAATACAATTGAAAACACAAGTGATCTAATCCTAAGGTACACCTCACTTATTTATTCCCCAACAGAGTCTCCAGTTCTGTGATTGGTGGGAATGAGAAATGACTGTTTTTGGAATGCTGGTTCGCGTTTGCGTTTGTTTTCGCAAAGTGTCGCGGTAAGCAAGAGTCTCCACCGTCTTTTATTTTATCCAACAAGGGAAAGGACAAAAGCACAGAAAAAATTTATTTTCGAGATTGTTTCTCGGGTTCGGGAGGTAGATTATAGAAAGGGAAGGTGTTAGCACCCTTTCTATCCGTGGTTATCCACGGGCTCTTAGGTACTTTCTCACTATGTTTTCAAAAGGTTTGCTTTTCTTTGTGATTGTGGGTTTTGAAAAAGTTTTGTTTTTTGAAGAAAGTGTAAGTGCGGAAAGTTTTTTTTTTGTTTTAAAAAAAAGCAAGTACTTAAGAACGTCTACCTACTCAAAAAAGGAATTAAATTGTGCTAAAGTCCTTTAGACAGTGCTATCCCACTATTGAGAAGTAGGTAGCACCGTCGTTGGAGTTTTCGGGTCAATTTGATTTAAGGGACGAGTGGTCACTAAAGCAATGTTAGGACGCTTTAGTGGTAATCCTAATGTCTTAGATCATTTTTATCGAGGCAACCATTTCGAGGCAACTTATGATCTTGGGACAAAAAGGACGACCTTTAAAACATCCTATACTTAATGACCACTTTTGAGGCAACCAAATGAGGTGTACCCTAGGAGTGGCATGTGCAAGTATGTCCATTTTCAGTTTATATTATCTTTGTATTTTTAGGTGTTCTACCATTTGTTTTTAGATCTTGTCATACAATCCTAGTTAGCATACATCTAAACAGTTAATATATGTATAAGAATTTAAAGTGCAGAAACTGTAAATACTACACTATTACAAGGCTTCGGGGAGGGGGATTATTTACATGTCCAAAATTAGGGGAATAATAAGCAGTAAAGCAAAAGTCTTAATTTAAGCTACCACAAACCATTAAGCAGTCACAATAAAATAAACGCGCGTGAATTTAAAAAAATCCTAAGAATAAGAGCTCTTTTTTTGTTGTTTTATTTTATTTTGAGAAAATGCTAAATGTTCAATTAAGTCAAATTTAATTAATAAAAAAAACTGATTAAAATTAACTCCAAAACGTACCTAATTTTTTTGCATTTTTTGTTTATGAAAAGGATTGAATTTAAATAAATCCTAAGTCTACTGATTTTAAAATTGGAGAAAATAAGTTAAAATAATTAACTAAATTAAATCCTAATTCTAAGTTATTTATTTTTTATGATTTTTATGTTAATTAAAAAAAACTAAAATGAATAAACAAAAACAAAATAAATAGAGTACAAATGGGCCAGGCAACAAAACAGGAAAAAAATAATTCTGGAGGTCTGGGTCGAAAGAGGTGCAGGCTGTCTTTCGACCCAGTGAAGAGTCTGGATCGAAGGTGCATGAGGGGCTGCACTCTGAGGGTGTTCGGCCTGGATATGTCATCCTTCAATCTGGGGGTCATGGGTCCAGTTCGAAGCTAGACTGTTGAGCTTCGAAACTCTGAACAGGAATCTGAGAATATGGTTCCTGCAAAACGAAACACGTGTTAAAGGTCCAGGGGGAATTTTACCCCCCTGGTTCGAATCTCCTCCCTATTCGCATCTGCTGAATCTGGGTCTGGGTTTGTTTTATCCTGGGATTCGAAGGATAAACTCAGATTGTGCCCAAGCAATGACACAATCTCATCTCTGTGATGTAGCTTATATGTAGCACATTAAATCATTCACAAACAGTAGTAATAATATGTGTGATTGGTGGGAATAGAACTGACTGTTTTGGAATGCTGGTTCGCGTTTGCGTTTGTTTTCGCAAAATGTCGCGGTAAGCAAGAGTCGCCACCGTCTTTTATTTTATCCAACAAGGAAAGGACAAAAGCACAGAAAAATTCCTTTTCGAGATGTTTCTCGGGTTCGGGAGGTAGATTATAGAAAGGGAAGGTGTTAGCACCCTTTCTATCTGTGGTTATCCACGGGCTCTTAGGTACTTGCTCACTGTGTTTTGAAAAAGGTTTTGCTTTTCTTGTATTCGTGGGTTTTGAAAAGAGTTTTATTTGAAAACTTCGATTTAACTCTTGTTTCTGTCCTCAAGAGTGTATGAAGTGTTGTTGAAAACTTTGTTTGAAAAGTGTAAGTGCGAAAATTCTGTTTTGTTTTGAAAGAGAAAGTACCTAAGAACCTCTACCTACTCAAAAGTAATTAAACTGTGTAAATGTCCCTTTAGACAATGCTATCCCACTATGAAGGAGTAGGTAGCATCGTCGTTGGAGTTTTCGGGTCAATTCGATTAAGGGACGTGTGGTCACTAAAGCAATGTTAGGACGCCTTAGCGGTAACCCTAATGTCTTAGATCATTTTTCCGAGGCAACTGTTTCGAGGCAACTTATGATCTTTGGACAAGAGGGCGACCTCTAAAACTTCCTATACTCAATGACCACGTTCGAGGCAACCAAGTGAGGCGTACCCTAGGAGTGGCATGTGCAAATGTGTCAATTTTCAGTTATGTTATCTTTATACATGTTATGGTGAGCTACGGTTGATTTTAAGTTAAGATAGACCTTGTCATGCATAGCCTATTAGCATACATCTAGCAGTCAATGGTTGCGGAAAATAAAACTAAGCTATTACAAGGCGTCAGATATTTACATCGCCAAAAACAAACCCTTGAAAAGTAAATGCGAAAAGATAATAAAAGCGATAAAAGGTCCTAAGTTAAAGCTATTACATCCTCGGAGCAATTACAATATTGAAATATGAATCAAAAAAACAATACGCGCGAGAAAAATTAAATCGGAGAATTTTAGGGTTTTGACCCCTTTTTAGGAAAGCATGTTTTTGATTATTTTTTTTGAATTAAAGAAATCAGTCTAAATTAATAATTGAATTGATTAATTAAAATAAAAATATTTTTGGTTTTTTTATTTATTTAAGGGAAATAAAATGAGAATGGTTAAAAGTTATTAAAACCTAATATTCTAATTAATTTTAAATTATTGCAAAAAAAATGTTAAAATTAACCTAATTAAAACTAAATTAATTAATTATTTATTTATTTACAAAAATAATGAAATAGTGAAATTAATAAAAATATTGTTTTTGAGGTTTTCTGATTTTATTAGGAAAATATTAATTATTTTAGTTAGTAGTTAATTAAAAATAAAAAAAATCAATCAAGCAAATAAATAATGAAAGAAAATAAAAAAAGGGCAAACTCAGGGGGGTTTGGGCCCAACTTTGGAGGTGAATCTGGAAATTCTTGGCCCATTAACATTCCAGCCTCGTTTGACTTTCAGAATCTTCCACACGCTTGTTGACTTGGACACATGGTAGTCTTTCAATCCTAGCCTTCAGATTTGGCCAGGAGGCCATCTGGCGCCTGGATCCTAGAAGCGCATGGTGGACCATCTTGTGAGCGTTGCATGGAATGACCGGGAGAAAAAATACAACAAATATTGGGGGGACCTGGGATTCGAACCCAGGTCCCAATACTCATTGGCCAGCGTCCCAACCACTCAACCACCTGCATCTTTTTTGTTATTGGAATAGCAACTAAATATAATATATGCAAACCATTTAATATGCTGAAAAAAACAAAACAAAAACGCGCTATGATTTCAAACTGGCCAATCACGCTGTGACACCTCTCCATCTTCCTCACACGACCAGGTTCGATTACCTGCGGATTTTTATCCGCAGGAAGTTTCGTAGGACGTTTCAAAAATTGTCTTTAGGCCATGTAAACGCCACCCAAGAACATAGACGTGTTCGTCTTTGCCTCCTGATCACTCCTATACCAATTATTAGATCCAATTTTCCCTGTATCAAAAACACCTAAAAAGCAAGAACATGAACCCTAGAATCGGGCATCACGATACAGGTTCCAAAAATAAAATTGAATAATGCAAAATCGTTCTAAATTGAATGATAAACACAAATATGCCAAGATTTTAAAGAAAAGGCGCAAGAATTGGAGATTGGGTTGCCATGTTCAGAGTAAAGTTCGAGACGACTTACAGCGCGTTGTAGGGGGTCTTGAGGTCTGGTTTTGATTGCTTTTGCTTCACAGGATATCAGGCTAGAGAGCTACGTGAAGATTTTTGATTGAATCGTCCCTTAACCAAGATATTGATCTCCCACTTTTTCACACTTTTTGCAATTCTGGTTTGGCCGTCTCCTGCAGTTTTCGCTCGTGAATTAGGTTTTTGTGGCTTGCTTGCATATAACGAAATGATTTTAGGTCAAGAGTTGGGCCACTATCCATGTACATTCAAGGTTTAGGATTTGATTTTATCACCATTGTTAACCTTTCCAAAAATAGGCCAAATCTGAGATTTTATGCACAAATAAGCCTTAGCACGAGTTGGTTGGTTGTCACATGATGTTTGCAAGTTGTAAAAATCACAAAGATCCCTTTTCAATAATTTTTGGATTTTATTTGATTTAATATTGATTAATAATGAATTAAATCAATAAAAATGAAATAAAATAGAAAAATAAATGTTTGGTCATGAAATTAATCATGGGACACGTGTGTGGCATGACAAGACTAAATCAAGTGGGAAAAAGTGGGCCCTTTTGTCAAAAATTGGAATTTTGAGGATTGTTGACTTTTGGCAAATTTGGAAAAATGCCCAACTTCAACAATGCATAACTTCCTCAATTTTGAACGTTTGGAGGTGTTCTTGGACTTTTTAGAAACCCTGAGATTCCCTCTAATCAACCCTTTTGGTCTCATATCATTTTGAACTTCCATTCTAAAGTTATAAGCTTTGGCACAAAAGGTGTTTTTGTTGACTTTCAAAAATGACCTATAATGTCCAAATTTGTAACTTCTTGTGAGTGCATTTTCTGATCTTGGGGTATGAAGATGGATTGTAGGAAATTTCATCTTCTTCAAAATGAGATTTGGATAGGTCATTTCTCATAAAGTATGAGAAAGTTATGCATGGTCAAAGTTGAGTTGACTTTTCCTACAAAACCCTAATTTAGCAACTTTTGAATCTTGATGAATTTTGAGCAATCCTTGATGAATCATGATCAACCCTTGATCAAATGATGAATTATCCTTCAAAATGAGAATGTTTACAAAAAATCCCGAGGTTTGACTGTATTTGGGACACAGTTGACTTTTGACCCAGCACAGTCGATCTTTGGGCCTCTTGAGCAATTGGCTGACCAAAGTTTCTCTGCAAGGCTTGAAATTTGTCATGGATGAACTTAAGAAAATATTAAGAAATTGGGAATCACTTGAGGTCATTTGGATATGAGGACCTTACTGCAACACAAAACCCTAATTTTGACGACTACCTTAGGAGGTGATTTGACTGTCCAACCCTTGAGCCAACTTGAGCAACTTGAAGATTATTCTTGACATGTCTTGAGGAATATGGGAGGGAAAATTTTGGGGTACAACAGTTGCCCCTGTTCAATCTTCTTAGACCTGAGGATATAGATTGGCTTGCGTGCCTTTCGTGATCCGAAGGTGGAAGATGATTGAACACTAAAGTGCCCAGAAATTTGCACTCGCATGGTGTAGTATCAGCGTTGTGATGTCGGGAATGGGCTTACAGATGCCATTTGGAGAGATGAGGGATAGGAGGATGGGCTTATAGATGCCATTTGGAGATTGTTGGTAGGAGGATGGGCTCATAGATGCCATCTGGAGATTGTTTGTTGAATTGTAACTTTGTAAGTTGAAAGAAGGAACCTGTGTTGGGTCGCCTGATGATGAGTCTGTGTAAAACTGCATTTTGGAAGGAAGGAAACCTGTGTAGGGTTGACTGATGATGAGTCCGTGTGAGATTGCATCTTGGAAGGAAGGAAACCTGTGTAGGGTTGACTGATGATGAGTCTGTGTGAGACTGCATCTTGGAAGGAAGGAACCTGTGTAGGGTTGACTGATGATGAGTCCGTGTGAGACTGCATCTTGGAAGGAAGGAACCTGTGTAGGGTTGCTTTGTAAGGAGTTTGGGGTAAAAATATGTCAGGAAATTGTAAGGAGGAACCTGGGTAAGGTTACTTCGGGATAAGTTTGTGTAAAACCTCTGGAGGAACCTGGGTAAGGTTACTTTGTGATAAGTTCGTGTAAAACTTCTGGAGGAACCTGAGTAAGGTTACTTTGTGATAAGTTCGTGTAAAACTTATGGAGGAACCTGGGTAAGGTTACTTTGTCGATGAGTTCGTGTAAAACTTCTGGAGGAACCTGAGTAAGGTTACTTTGATGATAAGTCCGTGTAAAACTTCTGGAGGAACCTGGGTAAGGTTACTTTGTCGATGAGTTCGTGTGAAACTGCATCTTGGAACGAGAAGGAACCGGTGTAGGGTCGCCTGATGATAAGTCCGTGTAAAACTTCATCTTGGAAGGAAGGAACCTGTGTAGGGTCGCCTGACGATGAGTCCGTGTAAAACTTCATCCGAAAGAGAAGGAACCGGTGTAGGGTTGCCTGATGATGGTCAAGTAGATAATTGTCCTGTCTGGTTTCAGGTTTTAACCTACAATCAGTCGTCCACAAATGTTTTTCCTGGATTGCTACAAGTATTAAACTGGGACTTGAAAAGGTTGGTCAAGGAGGTATCTGTCCTGGATGGTTTCAGGTATTGATCTCTGACCTGAGAAAGGAAGTATTCCTGGCTTGTTACAGGTATTGATCTTCAATCTCTTCGTGTAGATAATTTCCTGGCTGGTTTTAGGTATTGATCTGCAATCAGTCGTCCACAAATGTTTTTCCTGGCTTGCTACAGGTATTAATATGGAACTTGAAAAGGTTGATGGTAGCCATCTTTTGATTGACCTTTTCCTGAAAAAGGTAAAACGTTAGCTGTATGCAATGTCATGATGTATGAAATGCACGATGTCATGATGTTCTCAAAAATAAATGAGATCGTGTCGTATGCACTTTATCATGTATGTAAATAGGAGGTATGAAATGTGAAATGTTTATGAATGTATTTTCGTCTAGGAAAATAAATCCCGGAGCTGCTGGAGAATAGAGTTGAGTTCTTCGTTTCCGCTGAGGATGATGAACGAAGATGATTGCAAGAATAAACCTGAAGGAGAAAAGAACTCCATTGGGGAATAAACCGGTGAAGATATTACTCTACGGGGAATTACTCTGTGGGAAGAGATGCTTTGCTGAGATTTTAACGATAAACTCCGCTGGGGATTCTGTTGATAAGCTCTGTTGGGGATTTTAATGATGAACTCCGTTGGGGATAGAAAGAACTTCGCTGGGGATGATCTTTCCGTTGCAAGTTGATGAGGATAACCCAGTTAGGCTCTTGTGAGGATAACCTTCTGAATTTGGCTGAGGATATTTATTGTACTCTGCTGGGGGTAAACTTCCAGAGTCTACTAGGGATGATGATTCAACTCCGTTGGGGAAGCTTTTCAGACTGTGCTGGGAAACAGCTCCACTAGGGGTATCTTATATTCCGCCAGGGAACATACTTATGCTCCGTGGAGGAATTTTAAGACTGTCGGGGATACTTTTATACTTGCTGGAGAATATTCTTATACTCCGCTGGGGAATATTAAGACCTTCTGGGGATACCAAGCTTTTTTAGGGCTTATGGTAGACTAACTCTGCTTGGGGAGAGTATTGCTGATTTGTATATAGCTGCAAGTCTCAGCTGGGAGAGATACCATTACTGCCTTATTCTACGGGGAGTGAAAGTATCTTAGCCATATTCTTTAGCTGAATCTACCTTTGTACCTGGTGAGCAGAGCAACTGTACAGTTTGGACAATTTTTATTGCCCCAGTTTCTGCGGGAGAAGAAGGCCTATGAGGTGCTTGATAACTTTCGATTGACAAATCTTCTTCTGGTAGGCAAGTGACGGGACATAGTCGTACGCTTTGATCCCTAATTTTTGCCTGGACCGCCCTTTCGGGTTTTCAGTCCATCGGGATACCCCTTTTTGCCCAAGCCGCCTTTTCAGATTTTCGACTTGCCGGGTGTACAGATATTTTATTTTCATCCCTTATTTTTTTCCCGAACCCTTTTGGTTCGCCGGGAAGCCCTTATTTTTGCCTAGGCCAGTCGACCTAGCGGGTCTTTGATTATGCGTAGTATTTTTTGACTATGTCCATGTTCTCAGAGTGTAGAGAGGTGTCACTGTCGGTAGTGTTGTGTTGCCATACTACCAGAAGATCTTCGTTCGATCATGCAAGATTCGTTGCTGGAATTCATATCCAATGCCTCAGTTGATTCTGATGGAGATTTTCCCCTGGCTATTTGGAATTTTGAGAGATTCCGTGAATCTTGACTTGACTTCCCCAGATGATGGACAATGATCATGCCGTGCCCCTTGACTGGAAGTGTTTCTGTTCATTAGATATTCGTCGTGCTAATTTCTCTACTATTTGAACAAATAGTCATATGCAAACAATGTTATTTTAAGAATGCAAAGCTTATGTCTGTCTTGAAGTTTTTGAAAATGCAGTTTTCAATAAAACAAGCAAATTTTTGTAAAATGTGATGTCAACTCAGGATTTTACAGCGAGCCCTACAGGAGTCAGGATACCTTTTATAACAGTATGCTTTCGAACTAACCCGTGCTTCAGTTAGGACTTTTGAAGGGTTGTAACGTGGCTTGGTTCACGGTTTAAGAAACAAAGGATAAAGGCTCAAATTTTATTTGTACCCACCCGTTCTTCGTGATGTTCTTCAATCCTAAACTCAGCTAATCGTGCATTAGATCTTGTTTGAGTCTTTGCTCTGATATTCCGGTGATGGTTCGGATACTGGTAGTTTATTTTGAACAGGCAGTCATTTTTTTGTTGAGAGTTTGTAAGATCTCTTTCTTTTTGATTTTATTATCCCTGTCTTTTGCCTGAACTGTTTCTTTTGTGATTACAGTCAGCGGGATGCCCCAGTTTTTTTTGTAAGTCTCCTTCATAGGTTTTGACTTATTGGACTTTTATTTTGAGAAATAATGACTGCCTGTCCTTACGATTATATGGAACCATCACCGTCTTTTGTTTCAGAAGGACTTCTTTGATGCCATTCATTGTGCACCTGGATCAACTGAGAGAGCTACCCTGCCCCAGGTTATAATTAAGGGTTTTAATTCATGAAAAGAAAAACTCCAACTTATTTGGCTCAAAGGGGTTGACGTCCGCTGTTTAGGATTTGAAACAATGTCTGTACTTCATCAGCAGGGCCTGTTCAAAAGCATACTGTAAAGATCGTGGTATCATTTTTGTCATCCTCCCTCAAAAGGCTTAGAATTTTTTAATCGAGAGTTTGAGCATCACAAAAAGGAAATATAAAGCAATTTTAAGCATAGTGAAAACAATTAATTCACAACAGACACGTGTAATGCATTAATGAAATAAAAGAGTTCGAATGATAATTGTTTGAATAAGCAAAGAAAAGTACAACTTCAGAATTCAAATGAACAAAAGTGATTTCAATCCTAGCCATGTTTTGGCAAGGGAGCAGTGATCACATTGGGAGTCTCAGGAGGCTCGAATTCGATCTCCTTAGCGTCAATCATATTTTGAATCTTGTATTTCAGCGCCCAACAATCGTCAGTATCGTGCCCCGGACTACCGGAATGATAAGCACACCTTGCATCCGGGTTGTAGTTAGGAGAAGAAGTCTTAGGGTTCGGAGGAGGGTTTATCACCTTAATCAGATTCATCTTCAACATGTGCTGCAATGCTTGTGACAATGGCATGTTGATGTTGGTGAACTGTCTTTTAGGCTCGTCCGACCTTCGTTGATTTCCCTTTTTCTGTTGTCGGTGTGACACAGAACCAGAGATCAAGATTGCCCCTACGTGTTGGTCATGACGACTCTTTTGACTGTACACAACATTGGACTCTTTCTTCCCACTGTAAGGCTTTTTCTGAGCATAAGAAGGTGTAGCTTCTTGAATCTTCCCACTTTTGATGCCAGCTTCAATTCTCTCACCAGTCAAGATAAGGTCTGTAAACCCGGCTGAAGAGTTCCCAATCAAATGGTTAAAGAATGGACCAGACAGGGTCCCCAAAAACATATCGACCAGTTCACGATCAGCCAAAGGTGGTTGCACCCTTCCGGCGAGGTCTCTCCATTTCTGAGCATACTCTTTAAATCCTTCACCCGTCCCTATTGACATACTCTGGAGTTGGGTACGTGTAGGAGCGGGGTCGGAGTTATACTGGTACTGCCTATAGAACGCAGTAGCCAAATCTTCCCAGTTACGGATACTGGCTCCATCCAGCTGATAGAACCACTCAAGTTGAGTCCCTGAAAGACTGTCTTGAAAGAAATGGATCCATAAATTCTTATCAGCAGTGTAAGGTTGGATCCTCCTCACATATGACCAGAGGTGCAGCTTTGGACAGGAAGCTCCGTCATACTTGGCAAAGGCAGGTGGCTTGAATTTATGGGGAATCACCACCCTAGAGGATAGACCTAGGTCTCTGAAGTCCAGCCCGGGCACGTTCTGTATCTCTATAGCGCTCAAGCGGTCCTCTAACTGTTTGTACTTATCCTCAGCAGGAGGATACTGTTCTTCATCACAGTCCGTATCTTTGTCGGAGACTATAGGGCTAGGAACCCTTCTCTCTTGTGGACTGTCTTTCCCTCCAGATGAGGTGGTCAGATCAACCTCATTCTGCAGCCCGTTTCCAAACCTGTGTACGGTGTTGAACAGGACGGTCCTCTTCTTCTTCTTCCTCTCTTTCAGAATCAGGGTCTTCAAGTCCTGCTGACCCTTAGCTAGGCTCATGACCAACTCTTGAAACTGGGCGTTCTGGGCCTAGAGGGCCTTGATAGCTTGCTCAGTGGAAGGTTCAGTAGACATGATGATTGCTGAAATAAACAGCGAAGAGGATAAGAGACCTGTAATGCAATGATATGTATGATATATGTATGCAATGTTTTCAAGGATCTCGTGGGGTAAACAAAGAAACTTGTTAGAATTTGAATTTTGCAGCTTGATTGAAAGAGCTTCATGTTGTTGAGAGTCCTTCTTCAAGAGTCAAGCTCACCATATCGAGTGGGTCATAGCACCTGACTCAAGTTATCGTGCTTGGATTTCTAGACAACCTTGGCTAGAGGAAAATAAATCCCCTTTCCCCCTTGCTAGCCATTTGATTTACTATAACCTGCATCACAGACCCTTGAGATCCTTGAAATGGTTAAAGAAATGCTAAGGCATGATGTTATGATGTGTATGCTATGTGTTTGAGCACAAGTGTGAGGTGATGTAAGTAAGCCTTGCAATAAATCTAGATTATTGGATAAGGACTGTAAACAAAACCTGCAAGGAACCCATGTTGTCAGATAACAAGTATGTGCAAGTAGTTCAAGTTTGAAGGCACACAAGTCACACATATAGCCTTAAGTTTAGGCTGGCATGGAGTTTAGGCATTACCCTCTTTCAGTTTCAGTTGGTTAAGACCTGTCCTAAAAATAGTAATCGGGTTCTAGAGGATCTCAATATCACTGACTACCCTCAATCGGTCATAATTCCAGTTTGGAAACCTTTTCTTGCGGCCGGAACCATCGCGAGAGTTTAGTCTCAATGAGTGTAGCATACTGCTACTGTTCTATGGCCAAGTTGGTCAATTTAAGGTTCTAAGGTCAGTTGGTGCTTAATGACTCCTCAGAAGACCTATATTCTCCTTGTTCCAACACAAGGGATATCGGTACAAAACAAGGTGTCACACCAACGTAGCTACTGCTTCATCTGTGTCGGTCTACGCCGGACAGATCCCTCACAGTTTATTGCTACTTACCTAAAAAGGGGTACCCCCAGATCCGGGTTAGGATCTATAAAACTCCGATACAAGCCCACAAAATTTAAGGCATACAAATCATACAATTGAAAACACAAGTGATCTAATCCTAAGGTACACCTCACTTATAAGTTTCCCCAGCAGAGTCGCCAGTTCTGTGATTGGTGGCAATAGAACTGACTGTTTTGGAATGCTGGTTCGCATTTGCGTTTGTTTTTGCAAAATTTCGCGGTAAGCAAGAGTCGCCACCGTCTTTTATTTTATCCAACAAGGAAAGGACAAAAGCACAAAAAAATTCCTTTTCGAGATGTTTCTCGGGTTCGGGAGGTAGATTATAGAAAGGGAAGGTGTTAGCACCCTTTCTATCCGTGGTTATCCACGGGCTCTTAGGTACTTGCTCACTGTGTTTTGAAAAAGGTTTTGCTTTTCTTGTATTCGTGGGTTTTGAAAAGAGTTTTGTTTGAAAACTTCAATTTAACTCTTGTTTCTGTCCTCAAGAGTGTATGAAGTGTTGTTGAAAACTTTGTTTGAAAAGTGTAAGTGCGAAAAATTTATTTTGTTTTGAAAGAGCAACTACCTAAGAACCTCTACCTACTCAAAAGGAATTAAACTGTGTAAATGTCCCTTTAGACAATGCTATCCCACTATGAAGGAGTAGGTAGCATCATCGTTGGAGTTTTCGGGTCAATTCAATTAAGGGACGTGTGGTCACTTAAGCAATGTTAGGACGCTTTAGCGGTAACCCTAATGTCTTAGATCATTTTTCCGAGGCAACTGTTTCGAGGCAACTTATGATCTTTGGACAAGAGGGCGACCTCTAAAACTTCCTATACTCAATGACCACGTTCGAGGCAACCAAGTGAGGCGTACCCTAGGAGTGGCATGTGCAAATGTGTCAATTTTCAGTTATGTTATCTTTATACATGTTATGGTGAGCTACGGTTGATTTTAATTTAAGATAGACCTTGTCATGCATAGCCTATTAGCATACATCTAGCAGTCAATGGTTGCGGAAAATAAAACTAAGCTATTACAAGGCGCCGAGTATTTACATCGCCAAAAACAAACCCTTGAAAAGTAAATGTGAAAAGATAATAAAAGCGATAAAAGGTCCTAAGTTAAAGCTATTACATCCTCGGAGCAATTACAATATTGAAATATGAATCAAAAAAACAATACGCGCGAGAAAAATTAAATCGGAGAATTTTAGGGTTTTGACCCCTTTTTAGGAAAGCATGTTTTTGATTATTTTTTTTGAATTAAAGAAATCAGTCTAAATTAATAATTGAATTGATTAATTAAAATAAAAATATTTTTGGTTTTTTTATTTATTTAAGGGAAATAAAATGAGAATGGTTAAAAGTTATTAAAACCTAATATTCTAATTAATTTTAAATTATTGCAAAAAAAATGTTAAAATTAACCTAATTAAAACTAAATTAATTAATTATTTATTTATTTACAAAAATAATGAAATAGTGAAATTAATAAAAATATTGTTTTTGAGATTTTCTGATTTTATTAGGAAAATATTAATTATTTTAGTTAGTAGTTAATTAAAAATAAAAAAAATCAATCAAGCAAATAAATAATGAAAGGAAATAAAAAAAGGGCAAACTTAGGGGGGATTTGGGCCCAACTTTGGAGGTGAATCTGGAAATTCTTGGCCCATTAACATTCCAGCCTCGTTTGACTTTCAGAATCTTCCACACGCTTGTTGACTTGGACACATGGTAGTCTTTCAATCCTAGCCTTCAGATTTGGCCAGGAGGCCATCTGGCGCCTGGATCCTAGAAGTGCATGGTGGACCATCTTGTGAGCGTTGCATGGAATGACCTGGAGAAAAAATACAACAAATATTGGGGGAACCTGGGATTCGAACCCAGGTCCCAATACTCATTGGCCAGCGTCCCAACCACTCAACCACCTGCATCTTTTTGTTATTGGAATAGCAACTAAATATAATATATGCAAACCATTTAATATGCTGAAAAAAATAAAAAAATGCGCTATGATTTCAAACTGGCCAATCACGCTGTGACACCTCTCCATCTTCCTCACACGACCTGGTTCGATTACCTGCAGATTTTTATCCGCATGAAGTTTCGTAGGACGTTTCAAAAATTGTCTTTAGGCCATGTAAACGCCATCCAAGAACATAGGCGTGTTCGTCTTTGCCTCCTGATCACTCCTATACCAATTATTGGATCCAATTTTCCCTGTATCAAAAACACCTAAAAAGCAAGAACATGAACCCTAGAATCGGGCATCACGATACAGGTTCCAAAAACAAAATTGAATAATGCCAAATCGTTCTAAATTGAATGATAAACACAAATATGCCAAGATTTTAAAGAAAAGGCGCAAGAATTGGAGATTGGGTTGCCATGTTCAGAGAAAAGATTGAGACGACTTACAACGCGTTGTAGGGGGTCTTGAGGTCTGGTTTTGATTGCTTTTGCTTCACAGGATATCAGGCTAGAGAGCTACGTGAAGATTTTTGATTGAATCGTCCCTTAACTAAGATATTGATCTCCCACTTTTTCACACTTTTTGCAATTCTTGTTTGGCCGTCTCCTGCAGTTTTCGCTCGTGAATTACGTTTGTGTGGCTTGCTTGCATATAAGGCAATGATTTTAGGTCAAGATTTGGGCCACTATCCATGTACATTCAAGGTTTAGGATTTGATTTTATCACCATTGTTAACCTTTCCAAAAATAGGCCAAATCTAAGATTTTATGCACAAATAAGCCTTAGCACGAGTTGGTTGGTTGTCACATGATGTTTGCAAGTTGTAAAAATCACAAAGATCCCTTTTCAATAATTTTTGGATTTTATTTGATTTAATATTGATTAATAATGAATTAAATCAATAAAAATGAAATAAAATAGAAAAATAAATGTTTGGTCATGAAATTAAGCATGGGACACGTGTGTGGCATGACAAGACTAAATCAAGTGGGAAAAAGTGGGCCCTTTTGTCAAAAATTGGAATTTTGAGGATAGTTGACTTTTGGCAAATTTGGAAAAATGCCCAACTTCAACAATGCATAACTTCCTCAATTTTGAACGTTTGGAGGTGTTCTTGGACTTTTTAGAAACCTTGAGATGCCCTCTAATCAACCCTTTTTGTATCATCACATTTTGATCTACCATTCTCAAGTTATAAGCTTTGGCACAAAAGGTGTTTTTGTTGACTTTCAAAAATGACCTATAATGTCCAAATTTGTAACTTCTTGTGAGTGCATTTTCTGATCTTGGGGTATGAAGATGGATTGTAGGAAATTTCATCTTATTAAAAATGAGCTTTTGATGGGTCATTTATCATAAAGTATGAGAAAGTTATGCATGGTCAAAGTTGAGTTGACTTTTCCTACAAAACCCTAATTTTAGCAACTTTTGAATCTTGATGAATTTTGAGCAATCCTTGATGAATCATGATCAACCCTTGATCAAATGATGAATTATCCTTCAAAATGAGAATGTTGACAAAAAATCCTGAGGTTTGACTGTATTTGGGACACAGTTGACTTTTGACCCAGCACAGTCGATCTTTGGGCCTCTTGAGCAATTGGCTGACCAAAGTTTCTCTGCAAGGCTTGAAATTTGTCATGGATGAACTTAAGAACATATTAAGACATTGGGAAGAACTTGAGGTTATTTGGATATGAGGACCTTACTGCAACACAAAACCCTAATTTTGACTTGACTGCCTTAGGAGGTGATTTGACTGTCCAACCCTTGAGCCAACTTGAGCAACTTGAAGATTATTCTTGACATGTCTTGAGGAATATGGGAGGGAAAATTTTGGGGTACAACAATATGAATATGCAATCAAAATGGATTTAAAAGTGAGTTTGAGATTAGATTTTTTTACCAAACAGAGGTGCTTCGACCTGTAGTTCTGAGGGTGGAGGTGTTCGCTGGGTGGCAGCTTTGGCTTGGAAAATTCTGGGCAGCGTCTCTCCAAGTTCTCTATTTTTTTCTGTATATATTTTAGTGTGTTTCTTGCAGCATTTGTGATCTCTTTATATAGAGGGGGTGGAGGGGACAGGAAGACAAAGGTTTAAATGACCTTGATTATGTGTTTGACAGCCATGATGGAGGATTTGTAACGTTAATTATGTGTTTGAAAGCCATGAATGAGAGTTTGTAACGTTGGCTAAACACATGGGGTCCTGTCCCTTTTTGAATTTTGAATGACATGCAGTTGGCCTTCGAATACTCCCTTTCGAATGGGCTGATGGTCTCCTTCGAATGCTCCCTTTCGAATGGGCTGATGGCCTCCTTCGAATGCTCTTCGAAAGCTTCTTCGAATGGACCCTTTGAATGCTTCTTCGAATGGACATTTTTGGAATTCCAATCGAAGTTCTTGTCCATAATGCCAATCGAAAGGCTCCTTCAGAATGTCAATCGAAGGGTTCTTTCAAAATGCCAATCGAAGTGCTCCTTCAGAATGCCAATCGAAGCGCTTGTCCTGAATTCCAATCGAAATGCTCCTTCAGAATGCCAATCGAAAGATCTTTCAGAATTCAAATCGAAGCGCTTGTCCAGAATGCCAATCGAAAGAGCTTGACAGAATGCCAATCGAAAGGCTCCTTCAGAACACCAATCGAAGGGTCTTTCAGAATGCAAATCGAAATATCCTTAAAGCACCACTCAAAAATTTTCTTTTTCCTTAGGCAAGAGTTTGTGATCAACCATGCAGGGGGAAGACTTTGGAAAACATGAGAGGGAAAATTTTAGGGTGCAACAATATTGCTGCATGGAAACTGACGTAATGAGTTATATTGTAGATTTTTCACATTGCTGCATGGAGCCTGACACAATGAGCTAGATCGCAGAGGAAGGAACACATTGCTGCATGGAGCCTGACATAATAAGTTACATTGCGGATTTCACACATTGTTGCATAGAGCCTGACACAATGAGCTAGATCGCCGAGGAGGAAAACACATTGCTGCATGAAGGCTAACGCAATGAGTTAAATTCTAGATTTCGTACATTGCTTCATGGAGCCTGACATAATGAGCTATATCGCCTAAATAGCTTGTTAACAACGTCACTGCATAGAGCCTTACGCAATGATCTATATCACAGAGGAAGGAATACATTGATGCATGTAGAATGATGCAACTGATTAAATTGCTAATTTCGCACATTACTGCATGGAGCCTGACACAGTGAGCTATATCGCAAAGTAGGAAACACATTGTTGCATGGAGTTTGATGCAATCAGTTATATTGTGAATTTCGCACATTGTTGCATGAAGACTAACACAATGAGCTATATCTCAAAAAAGGAAAACACATTGCTGCATGGAGTCTAATGCAACAAGTTAAATTATGGAGGAAGTTGTTTTGATGATCCAAATCTTAGATAACTAAATCAGAGATGAGATTTCATTTTTACCGGTTGTATTTGTTTTTAACCAAGGTAATAATTAGATAGAGAGCCCAAAGATATTGGTTATGCCCAAAAGCATGTTTTGAGAAATGCCATGTGTAATGTATGTGCATGATGTCTTAAATCAGTATGGAACCCAGAGTGTATATACACTGAGTGTGTATGCCCCCAGTATTTTGAAATTTTTTTTGATAATTTTCCTTCTTAAACCATCGGGTTCTTGTAGTCACCAACTTCCCAACATTGTTTGTTGCCAACTATTGTATCTCCAAGTTGATTTGAATTTGGTGAAAAGTGTCAGTAAGATCTTGATGTCTGTATCGCAGGTGCAGGCGTAGGTATGGATGTAGATATAGACGTTGGCATGGACATTGTCATAGTCGTAGATGTAGACGTGGATGTAGAAATAGGCGTGGATTTTCTTTCGATGTTTTTATAATTAGAATCGTCTTTGGTGCTTTATCAAATGTTCTTTGGTGTTTTCGTATGTTAGGTGCATAAAACATTGTGAATGACCTTGATATTTTGATATGGTTATGCGTATGTTATGCTTGATGTGAAGCTTTTCGACGGGAAATCTTCTATGGAGATTTCCAAGGAATCTACTGTCGAGATTCGATTGAGAATTACCTTCTGCCAAGGTCTTCTGGAAAATCAATCACTTAGATTAACCAGGGGAATCTACTACCGATATTCTGTCGAGCAAATACCTTCTACAGAGGTCTTTTGAGAAATCAACTACCGAGATTTACCCAGGAGAATCTACTGCCGATATTCTGTTGAGAAATTACTTTCTACCAAGGTCTTCTGGAAAATCAACCACCGTGATCAACCAGGGGAATCTACTGTCGAGATTCAAATATGATCCACCTTCTACCGAGGTCTTCTAGATAATTAACTTCCATGATCAACCAGGGGAATTTACTGTCGAGATTCAATTGTGAGTTACCTTCTGCCGAGGTCTTCTAAATAATCAATTGTCATGATTAACCAGGGGAATCTACTACCGATATTCAATGTAGAATTAATAACTTGATCGACAATGATGATTGTATTCACATGCAACATGGTTTATGTTATGCATGTATATTTGATTAATGCATGAAATGTAATGATTGATTGATGCATGTAATGAGTGACTTGGATATGATTAAATGGACATTGGGTTTTGAAATGCAAATGTGTAGTTGGGCTTTTTGAGATATGCTTGCCCTATGATGTCGGACTTTGTCAGATGGATGAGCTGATAAGTATAGTTTAATTTTGGATCGAAGAACCCTAATGCATGATTTATGCAGCTTTACACTTTATGATTATGACTCGAATGGTTTTTTTTAATGGTGCCCCTGTGATGGGTCATGGATGATTAAAGCGTAGAGGTTTACCTATGCAACAAGGTTGCTTGCCACATGGTGGTTGGATGTTATGCTATCATGATTTCTCGATACTCGATTTAAACTCGAAAATTGCTGATGCGGGAGAAGGATCCACTGGAGGTTATGAAAGTACGCAGAGAGATTGCCCCTATATGGAATGTCTTTCCATAATTTGTTGGTAGAGTTTTGGAAGAGATTCTCTTTGATACGAGCTTGGAAATATTTTGATCATAATATGAATGACCCCACTATTTTGTACTATGCCCCTGATTTAAAGACTATTGAAAATGTTTGGCTTTGATGAACCATTTTTAATCAACCCCTTTTGATCGAGCCTCGCAGTGGTTTGCCCCACCATTCAAATTTTGTAAGAGGTGCCCCTCAATCTCCTGGATCTGGAGGAAGTACCCTCAGAGAGAACTTAGATCTCACCGTGAACTTGACATAGATTTCCCCAAGTATTTGAAGCTTGCAAAGTTTGTACTTTAAGTTGCTTGAAGGGGATTTTGTACCCTACGTGCAGTAGGATGAACTTGGTACGTACCGCCCCAACATTTGAATCTTGGAAGGTTGCCCTTGATTATCAAGGCCTTGAGAGGTTTGTTAAAATGAGGAAATCGAGTCATACCCCATTGTGATATGACTTGATTAAGGAATTCTCTTTCGAAAGGTATACCCCTGATTGGTACTTTGAAATATGATCCAAGTTGATTGAAACTCAGAATGATTTCCCCTAGTCAATAAGATCTTCATGTGATATACCCCTATGATCACTAGTATTTTTCCCTATCTATAGGGATCCTCTTAGATGCTTTCCCCCTAGTTAGAAGCTTTTTGGAAATGCTTCCTTTGATAAGACCTTTTTGAAATCTTCTTGATGCTAAGTATTGATTCATAGATAAAATTGTACATTTTGAAAAAGTAATTCTGTTTGATTCACCTGCAAGTTTTGAAATCGAAGTTTTAATATAAATGGATGATTAGAGATGAATATTTGAAGAAGTAGAGTAGTTAGAAATAATTTTAACAAACGTAGGAGACAGTTTAACACAAATCTTACTCAGTATGCTTTCATAGTGAACCTAGCTTCAATTAGGACTTTTAAAGGTTATAATGTGGCCATGGTTCGTGGTTTAAGAAACAAAAGATATAAGGCTCAAAATTTATTTAGCCCACCCCTTTCTCCTTGATGTTCTCCAGTCCAAATTTTAATTAATGCAACAAATGCATTTAATCCCCAAGAGAAATTTCGTATTCACGCAGATGATGAGAAGCGTGGATAAATATCCAAGCACTGATGGAAAGCATTGATAAGATCCAAGCATTTGGTGAGAAGCGTTAAAGATTCTTAAGGTGGCAGTCACAATATTTTTCTCCAATTTATTTATTTTAATCCCTTATTTTTGCATGGGCCGATTCTTTTGAATTCGGTTCATCGGGATGCCCTAACTTTTGCCTAAGTCAAGTTTTTTTTTAACTTGACTTAGCGGGATTTATTATTTTTTGAAATTCCTTTTTTTTTTTGCTTTTGATTTTGAAAATTTGTGATTGCCTATTTTGATATTATAAGCTTTGTCTTTATCGTTTCGTTGATTTTGAAGGATGTTATGAGGAAGAAGATGTCATGAACTTTGTTTTTATTTATTGCTTCCTCAATTTATGTTGATGTGCAAGGAGAAGAAGATGTGATTGAATCTTGGCTTAGATCGTTTCCTCAATGATGTATCGAGGAAATAGATATGCTCGAACTTTTTCTTAGATTGTTTCGATTCTCCTGGGACTTGAATGCATCGTCGAACTAATTGAAATCTACCTTGCCCCTGGTTAAGATTAAGGATTTTTTAGAAAATAGAAAGAACTCTGACTTCTGGATCGAGGGGGTTAACTACGGATTAACTCCTTATTTCTCCACTATTTAGGATTTGAAACAATGCCTTACATTGTTAGTTAAGCCTTACTACTAAAAAGCATACGCCAACGAAATTCGATTATTTTGTATTTTCATCATTCTCCTTCGAAGTTTGTTAAAGTTGTGCCATGCAAGATAGAAAATAAGAATAGAAAGTCATTGACTACTTGAGGAATGAATCGACTTCAAAAAACATGCATGATTATTTTATTAGAATTATTTATCAAAAGATACAAATTTATAGCAAATGAAAAATTAACAACTAGGAAATCAAAAATTGAAATAATAAAGGCCTAATGATCTATAGATAAGCCCCCTTGTTGATCCACTGACTTTAGGGAATTATTCTTAGACTATGGATTTTTCAAAGCATAGGGCGACCGTTCACCAATGGGATCCCTTCTTCAAAAGTCAACTGTTTATTATCGATCAAATCTTGGACCTTGTATCTGAAATCCCAACGTCTTGCACGGCTATATCTCGGAGAGTTGGCATGATACTCACACCTAGCATTTGCATCATACTTAGGTGGGAGTGTCCCATTCGGAGGATTCAGTGACTTCTGCTCTACCAAAGATGCCTTGAGTAAATGTTGTAGTAGTCGACTGTGTAGTGTGGGAAGTGGATCAAATCTCTTTGGTGGTAGTTTTTTTCTTCGTCTTTGTTGGGCATATCCCTTATGTTGATAAGGTTTTCATAGTTGCTGTTGAGGTGGGGGAACTTCCCATGGTGGCGGAAAATAGGCCTGTGGCTGGGGTGATAAAGGTTACCTTCGCTCCTCAGTAATAATTGCATGATCAAGGTAATTTGAGTCTTCAACTAGTGGACCTCATCCTTCAACAGTTCTTGGCCTATTTTGAGTTCCTCCATGGTTTCTTGGGACATGCTCTGAGTTTGCTTGTGAGTACCGAGAATTTTGCTAGCTGGACCACAATTGGATAAGGGTGGAAGTTTTCTTGTAAGTGTTGGAGATATGATCTTTATGTAGATGGATGAAAATGGAAATATATGAAAAATGCTTGGGTGTGTGTGTGATACGGTGGGAGAACTGACTTGGGTGTTTTGCATTTGATCGCAATGTTGCGGATAACAAGAGTCGCCATCGACTTTTATTTTATCCAATAAGGAAAGGGTGAAGAGAACAGGAAAGACCTTTGAGATGATTTATTGAGTTCGGGGGGTAGATTATGAAAAGGGAAGGTGTTAGTACCCTTTTCATCCATAGTTATCTATGGGCTCTTAGTTGCTTGCTAGATCACTTTTGAAATTTCTTTGTTTGAAATGTGTTTGTGGTGGGTTTTGAAAGTATTTTTGAAAAGCGCCTTCGTTTAGGCAAACTTTGTAATGATTCTCGTCTCTATAAGAATGCATATAAAGTGTTGGACTTTTTGAAAATATTTCATGTTTTGAAAGTGTTTGGTGTGTTTGAAAAGATATTTATTTTGAAGATGGATTGTGAGCAAGCAACTAAGAACGTTCTACCTACTCAAAAGTCTTTTGTTCATTTCTTCCTTTGATATTTCTATCTTACCATTGATTGGTAAGAAGCCTTATCTTTGGATGTAAAGGGACGGGCATGGGTCATCGTATAGTCATGAATAACAATGTTGTGAGATATCTTAGCATTTCTCTTGAGGGACTAAGATCATTTATAAGGCAGCATACGAAGTGTCATCGAGCGACTATGATCTTGTATTTTTTTATTATTTTTGCTAAGATGTCACACATGCATACTATGACTATTTTCTTAAGGCAACAAGTGGAGTTAACCCTAGACGTGCAAGTTTGCAAGTGTTTATTTTTTTTATGCTTGATTTTGTCTTGGATTAAGGTTTTCTAAGCATTGATTTTATCTTTCCATGGAAACCCTAATTACTAGCATTTATATGAAAGCGATAAATTGAGGAAAATAAATATCCTACGTTATTACATCATTTGGGGAGGGGGATACAAATTTACAAATGGGGATTGCGAGAAATTAAACCCTAATTATCTATTACAACCATATTGAATTTGTACAAGAAATAACATGAATATAATGTATACAAAAAAGAAATGGATCTTGCTTTGGATTTTTGTTAGGAAAATTGTTTTGACCTAATTAACCTAAAGGGATGTGATTAATAAAAAAAATAGGAAAACTAATCCTAAGTTAAAAGGAAATCAAATTAATCAAGAAATCATTTTTTAGGGTTTTTTATGGAAGGCTTTTGGTTAATTAAAATAAATATGAAAATAAAATATTTTTTGTGATATTTTTTATATATTCATAAAATAGACATTGTAAATAAATAGTGTGCAAAAATAAACTCAAAAGGAGTTGTTTTGATTGGTTGGAAACATGTTGAAGTTTGTTAAAAAATGAAACAAGTGATAAAAAATTGTTTTGGTCCTACCAAAGTTTGAACTCAGGTTCTCCACACCTTTCATTCAGAACAACCAACAATCAATATGTTATAAACTTGTATGTTAGTTTGGAAAAACTGACAAAATAAATACAAAAGGTCTCGCTGGGGCTCGAACCCAGGACCTTCTACATGGCAAGGCTTTAGCATGCGCTGTTTGTACCACTGGGGTGATTTGTTTCATTTGTTAGTTATACAACTTGCATTAAATATAAAATGAACTCATTTCTGAAAATTTGAACATGGCTTCATCTTCTTCCTTCGCCCATGCTGGGATGCATAACTCCATTGTTAAGCTTTGAAAAGCTTCATTTCTCAGCTAAATCGAAAGATGTAAATATCAAACCTGCCAAAAATTTGAATACGAAACTAACAACATAATTTTCAAAAGTTATGGGTCAAAGGTTAGCCTGAATTTTGTTCAGTACCAAAATCAAAACCTAACGTGTCAGAGTTGAAATTCTTAAGACACAAACAATGAAAATTAAAACTGAGAGCATGGTCAGCTTCCTAGATATGATATCTACATCTTTTCTTTTATTTGTTTGTGCTGAAAATGCTTGTACCAAGATATCACAGTTAAGAAATCTTATGTCTTGAAGTGAAAATCGAAACACCTCTATATGACTTCCAAAAATGACGTGATGATGGATTAAGCTTGCAGGGACCTTCCTTGAGCTAGTGGGATCACTAATTTTCTTTAAAAGCCAGAAGGAGTTTGGAGTTGGATCTTCAAAGTCAGAAATGGCAAGCAATGTGGCTTTCGATGCAGATTCTGAGTTTAAGGAGTTTTGAGAAGTTTTGGGAGTGTTCTAAGGCTGGTGTATGGAAGCTTAGTGAATCGAAAGGCCAAAAAAAACTCACGGAGGGGTTTGAGATTTTGTGTGTAGAGTTATAATGTGCCAAGTTTTGTACTTGTGTGCAGGTTCTGAGTTTTTGAGAGTTTGGGAGTGTTTGAGGATTTTTCAACACACAAGAATCTGGGCCCATTCGCTTGCAAATGGTCTCTCTATTTATAGAGAAAAGGTTTGGGAAGTTTAAATAATCAAATTTGCAATATAATAAATTATGGTTTTGTTAAAAATGAAAAAATCAAGTTGAATGGATTTTTATGGTCCCAAAGTTCAAGTACAAGCATGGCCTGATGTTTGTTGGGTGCAAGAGACTTGACTCATGCTTTTCATATTGCTTGCAATAAGAGATAAAGGTCACAAGGCTCAATGAATTGACAATTTGCATAAATCTTGGTTTTCTAAAATGGCAATGGTAACTTTGTGCCATTAAGGGAAAATTGGCTTGGACAATACTTTAAACACTTGGGTAAGAGCTTAATTAATTGTGTAAACAATTAATTATGGAGTGAAACACAAGTTTGAGGCATGCAAAGCAAGATCATGTAGCATGGCCTATGGGTTTGATCATTGTTCTTCAAAATTTTGTCTTAGACTTGATTCCTTCTACAAAGATCTTGAATCTCTGTAGAACTTTGATCTTTTTCTTTACTCTGCTCGAATACTCCGTCCTTTCATTTTGATCACATAAATTCATAACTTTCGACCAAACTCATTAATATACAAAACAAAATTTGTTTCCACCAATTGTAGGTTCTTCGAATGGACCACATTCATCTGAATGTACCACTTATTTCGTCCTTTCATTTTGATCACATAGATCCACAACCTTCAACTAAACTCATCAAAAGACGAAACAATATTTGTTTCCACCAATTGTATGTTCTTAGAATGGACCACATTCATCTGAATGTACCACCTTGAGTATGCAAGATGATCTCATTGGCATAATCGAAACGAAACAATTTATGGGTTGCTTTTCTACTAAGCAAACTTCACAAAGTTTTTTCAGGCATCTCAAGACTTGGAGAACCATATCTTGAGTAATCATTTGATTAAGTGGTAGAAAGTTCAAATTTACAAACTTCAAATGCCACAACCAACTATCCTTGTGGTCGAACAGTTTTTAAACATTGAACTTCTGTCAAATTGATCATTGTCTTGCAATGAACTATTATCAGCAAGTTTTTTTGTTGAATTGTAATTCATAGTGTCAAAACTATATGTGTCGAAGGGTTTAGTATGTAGATTGAAGAAAGTTGCTCAAAGGAAGCCATTGACCAGTCGAATCTTGTGGATTGCAGCAAGCATGAAGATAGACTTGTAATTCATAGTGTCGAAACTATGTGTGTCGAAGGGTTTAGAGGTGGATCGAAGCTAGTTTAGAGGTGAATCGAAGTAGGTTGCTCAAAGGAAACCATTACACAATTGAAGCTTGTGGATCGAAGCAAGCTTGCTCTTCTTCTACTTGTCAAAATCTTCCTACCACTCCTTTTTGATCAGTCATGTGGTTCGAACTGTATGAACTAGATTTTGAATTCAAACAGTTATCTACAGCTGCACACCTTTTTTTTCTGCTTTGCCCTTTCGACAGTTTCTTCTTCCTCCTTTCGAGGATTCAGAAGTTCCATCTTTGACCTAATGCTTGAGAGCCCAATATGATCCATGGAAACTATATGGGGCATTAAAAGTCCAATTGTACTTTTCCAAACCCAAACCTTAATTTGAGCCATCAGTGTTGAGGAAGTGTCTTGAGTTGATCAAACCTTATGCAATTTTGAGCAATGGAGATTTTGTGAGAGAATCTTTGAGAAATTGGAGAGGGAAAAATTTGGGATACAACAGCGTGCAAAACATTTTTGGATTTTAGGCACGCAAAAAGTTTAATGGATATGGAATGCGATGTAGACGTAGTATGAGAGTAGATGCAGGGGTACCCTATACAAGTTTAATGATAGCCATGGTGATATCCTACACTGACTCAGAGGTTGAGACAAGCATGGATTCCTTACAGAAGAAGGTAATAATAAACATAGATTTGATGATATCCCATATTATCTCAGAGATTGAGACATGCAGGAATTCCTTAAGGATAATGGCTAATGAAAGACGACGAGGAATCCCTACAGACTAGGGATTACAACATAGATGGAAGCCCTATGGGCTAAAGATAGTAGTGGAAGAAAAGATAAACCTTGCGAGTTTATAAATTATAGTGAGATTTGTGAAAGATACCCTTAGAAGGTAGGATCTTAGTCTTGGTCTACGGATAGTCTACCATCCCCATAAGGTGGTTTCCTTAAGGGTATCATGAATAACACTAGAGGGAAAAGACATAAAGGCCTCCCATAAGTGGAGTCTCTTTGCTGACCGAAACTTTCGTCTCTAGTTCATGAAAGGTCTCATCATGAGTTTTTGGTTTAAAGGCCTTACAAAGAGTCATATGTGTCATTACAAATTCCTACTTCCCAAGAGGATGTCTCCCAGAGGTATTCGTTTTACGAAATTCCACCGACTCTAGGAGAAGTCGTCGCATAAACTCATAGGATTGATGTAACCCCTTGGCTAATAGACGAACCTTATTTCAAAGTGTTTTTGAAAATACTTTTTGCAAAATTTAAATCCCACCACATATGTAATAATATAATGAATAATAAAAAAAATAAGAATAAAATAAATAAATAATTAAATGAGCAAGAAATAAAGACCCAATAAACAAGAAAAACCCTAAAACCCTAAAACCAAAAGAGGAGGCTTCTAAACCTAGGGTTGAGTCCCCAACAGAGTCGCCAGCTGTTGCAACTGGTTTTTAAATAAGAGATGCCACCCTTAATTTTTATCCTAAGGAGGGGAGTATAAAGGAATAACCCTATAAAGTTCAGAGATTCTAGATTGACTCGGTTCTGGACGAGGGGAAGATGTTAGGAACCCCTTATCTACCTTGTTCAAAAGGATACTAGGTTTAGAAGCACGTTTTAAGAAATAGGGTTTTGAGTTTTATTAGGGGAAAAGGGGTTTTAATTTTAGTTAGGGGGAACTCGCCACGATTTTTGATCGTATGCCTACATATCCTCTTAGGAGGAATCAGAGTCCCATTTTGTAGTTCGCAGTGGGTTTGTGTTTTTTATGGATTACAAAGATATTCACATTTTTTGCACGTTTAGTCTAGGTGCCGTGAATAGAAGAGCTTGTTAGAGTATGTATGTACGAAGTGCGCCTAAGAGGGGGGGGGGGGGTGAATTAGGTACTTTAAATTTTTTCTGGTTTTAGTGATGAAGAATATTATTTTTCTAGTTTATGGTGAGTTTATGAAAGAGTAAAGTGCAGAAAAATAAAGTGACACAAGTGATATATCCTGATTCTCCTCACACTCCGAGATTACTCTAGTCCCCTTTCAACATGAAAGAGATTTCCTTATAGTTGGCAAACTTAAACAAGAACTACCCAAAACCAAGAACAATCCTCTTGGAACAAGAATAATCCTCTTGGACTTTTCACTATGTTAACAATGAGAACAATCCTCTCAAAGTGACTTTACTTGTATCCAACAATCCTGGAAAAACAAGATTTCGAAATCACTTGTTCTTATTTTCAACAATCCTGAAAAATAAGCTAGTATAGCAATATTTGATTTGAGTGAGTTTGTGTAGAAATGATCACTTTGAGTGATTTTATCAATGAATTGATCTTCTCTTCCAATAACAATAGTATACAATGACTCAAGATATATAATGCTCAAAGTTTTCTGGTTGACAATAAGTGAAAGTGTGTAGAAAACTTGTGTATGAAAGTGTATAAAATCTTGAGTTTGATTTTTTGAAAATTCAGAAAATATGATTGGAAGAGGCACTTAAAATGAATTTGAAAATGAGTATTTATATGTTCATAGAACCCTTTTGAAACAACATATAATTCTGCAAAACAATCATGAACAATTGCCAAGATTAAGTGAAAGGTTTCATTGAAATGGTGTTATGAACATGCATGAGTAAAGCTGTTGTTTTTCAAAATCGTTCAACATGCAATTGATTGCACGGGGTTTCAAAAACTAAAAATTTCAAATATTTTGAGTGATAAATTGATTTCACAAGTGTGTAAATCGATTGCACTTGAAGTTAGTAGCAAATATTGATTGAGAGCAATAAATTGCACAAACATGCAAATCAATTGCACTTAGAAATAGTAGCTAACATTTTGAAAACGTGAAGCATGTAATTGATTGCACCAATATGCAAATCGATTGCACATAAGTTAAAATTGTTTTTTTGCTTAGAAAACTTGAGAAAAATTTTTGGCAAGATAAAATATTTCTTTTGATCATTGAGCATCTATGTCTTAAGTTTAAAGTAAGTATTATCATTATACCTTGAAATTTGCTAAGTGCTTGAACCAAAGACTCTATCCAAAGATGCTTTTAGCTTTATCAATAATCTTTTCCTTCTTGTCAAAATTATTTGTCTTCGCCAAAACAAAAGTGAATTTGAGAAGCTTGATTTTACATTCTCCCCCTTTTTGATGATGACAGACAATCTTGCTTGATGCATTGTAATTTCCGAAAAGAGACTTCTCCCCCTAAGATGCATAACTCCCCCTTTGTATGAGAAGGTTAGAATCCTTTTAATTTGTTCATCTTGGTTGAAGAGTACCTTAGAAATTCAAGACAGGAAATATACAAGCATAAAGTGCCACATCCTTCTCCCCCTTTGACATTATCAAAAAGAAGGGAAAGATGCAATAAAAAATGGATAATAATAAAACAACATTGAAAAAACTTAATCAAACATGCATAAAAAATATTCATAGACATAGTCATAGTAAAATAACAATTACAAAGAAATCTGAACAACAACAAACAAAACGTAGCATAACATAAGAAGGACATAACAGAAAAACAGCATAAATAACAAAGTTGGACATAGTTTTATGGTTGATTCATGTCACAGTTGTTATAGTAACAGGGTCCTTGATTGGGGAATTTTTGTTGTAGAGGAGGTTCTGTGTAATGTGGTGGAGGTGCAGCAGGATTATTAGGGTCATATGGAGGTATGTGAAGGTGAGAGTAAAGGTAGGAAAATTGTTGATTCACATCTGAGCGAAATTCATTAATCTGAGATTTCGTGGAGTGATTGATGGCATTCCACTGGTTGTTTATGTTGGTATTCATGGAAGCAAATTGTTGAGACATAAAATCCATAAGATCTTGATTACTTGGACCAGAAGGAGCAGTAGGTGGAGGAGGTACATCTTTACAGCCTTCTTCCTCTTGATTGTTTCCTTCTTCACCAATCATATCTTCACCAATGTATGAGATTGTTTTTGTTTCTGTATTATAGTGAACTCCCATTCTCGAGTCAACATTTTTGATGGAGATCTGGTGAACATTTGGATCCATATCAACTTTTTCAAAACCAGCAAAATCAACTCCAAATTCTTCCATAATTAATGTAATAAAGTAAGCATATGGTAGAAATTTTGACTTTGCATCAACCCTTAGCATATGAACCATTATGAGCCTTGCCCAATTAACGCTTATACCTCTCTTCCTTGCATAGATCAGTTGCATTTCCGTATCAGTCACGGTGCAGTGGTTTCCAGTCCGTGGAAACATAATATAGACCATGAAATAATGAAATAGTCTATCGTCTATAAAAAAAGTTACCTGCACTCCATGAGTCTCTAGATGGAATGACTCCTCCTAGACCACAAATTCTTTTAGCACAGAATTCAGCTTTGTTCAATTTTCCAAAGCTGTAGTAAAAATCATTTTTCTTGTAATCATCCCATGCTTCATCTTCAAGATCTTACAAAGAGCTCCCAGTATAAGGGATATGTAGAATCTCACAAATAATTTCAGGGGTTAGAGAGATTTTTGTACCCAACACATATGTAACCATCTTGCCTTTGTGAGGAGTCAAATTACTGAAGAATACTCTTACTAAATCCAGGTAGTATGGACCAAATGATGAAACCAGTGGTTCTAATCCATATGCCGTCAAATCATTCTGAAAAGTAAAGCATTCATGAGGTAAAGATGATAGCATACCATATTTTAGAGTGGACACTATCTTTCTTTGAAAATCCTTTTTTAAATCTTTCTTCTTGATCTTCAGTGAGAGTTGAGATTAATGGATTCTCTGCAGAAGATGAAGCAAATTTCTTCTTTACTTTATTTGTAGCTGACACCTTTGGTTTTTATCTGGATGCCATGAGGAAGGTGTTTTTTTGAATTTAGGGTTTGGTAGTTTTTTATGTTTTAGGTTTTGAGAGGAAGATGTTTGATGAGCTGAAATTGGATAGGATATGTGAGTAAATAGAAATGAGTGGGTTGTATTATATGTAATTACATTTAATTGACTTTTCAATAATAGAGGTGAGCTTGGGAATATGAGAGAGAAAGAGAGAGGAATTCTGACCAACAAATATTCCTGTCATAAAAGCATGTTACAGTAGGTGCAATGGATTTGCATACAGATGCAATCGATTTGCAAACAAAATAGAATCAAAAGAAAACTGAAATACACAGTGTGCAATCGATTTGCACTAAAAATAGAAATGTCAAAAATGAAACATACAGTGAGGAATCGATTTACACTATTGTGCAATCAATTTGCATCAACCAAAAATGACCAAAAACGTATTTTTCTTAAATTTAAATACCACTTAACATATATATTCACATATAACAAGTTAAAACAAGTATATGAAAGCATAAAAAGGATAGAAAGCACCTTATACGCCGTGTTCATCAAGAATGCCAAGTTCTCGTCGAATCTTGTAAAACGGTTCTCTTGCCAAATGTTTAGTGAAGATATCGACAAGTTGATTATGAGTATCTACAAATGCGACCTCGACATCTCCTTGAAGTACATGATCATGAAGAAAATGATGTCGTATGTCGATGTGTTTGGTTCTTGAATGCATGACCGGATTCTTTGTAATGTTTATTACACTTGTATTATCGCACCATAGAGGAATGCATCCTAGATCGAGTACGTAGTCACGAAGTTGTTGCTTGAGCAATAATATTTGAGCGCAACTACTACCCGCTGTAATATATTCTGCTTCGGCCGTGCCAAGAGCAACACATGCTTATTTCTTGCAAGCCTATGATACTAATGCATTTCCAAGGAAGTGACAAGTACCACTTGTGCTTTTTATATCAGTTTTACAACCTGCATAATCTGCGTCAGAGTAACCAACTAAATTTTAAACACTACCTTTAGGATACCATAATCCAACATTTGTTGTTCCTTTGAGATACTTCATGATCCATTTCACCGCAATGAGATGAGATTCCTTTGGATTTGCTTGAAAGAGATGACACAGACAAACACTGAACATTATGTCACGATAGCTTGCCATCAGATATAATAAGGAGCCAATCACACCTCGATATTTTGTAATGTCAATGGAAACACCTGATTCATCTTGATCAATATATGTACCATAATCCATTGGTGTAGACATTGCCTTACAGTTATCCATGTCAAATCTTTTCAACAATTCTTTGTAATACTTGGATTGGTTGATGAAAATGCCATCCTTTAATTGCTTGATTTTAAGTCCAAGAAAATAATTCATTTTACCCATCATGGACATCTCAAATTCTCCTTGCATCATTGCTGGAAATTCTTCACACATTTCTTTGTTTGAAGAGCCAAAAATGATATCATCAACATAGACTTGAACTAGAAAATTGTTACCTTTTATTTTCTTGATAAACAATATCTTGTCAACTTTACCCTTTTCAAAACCTTTTTCGCATAAGAAATTACTTAGCTGATCGTACCATGCCCTTGGTTCTTGTTTCAAACCATAGAGAGATTTTCTCAATTTAAAAACATGAGATGGATTCTTGAAAACTTCGAACCCCTGGGGTTTCTTAACATATACTTCTAACCTTGCAACCGAAGCACAAGTTTCTTCAAAATCTATTCCTTCTTCTTGATTGTAGCCTTGTGCTACCAACCTTGCTTTGTTCCGAACAATTATTCCATTTTCGTCAAGTTTGTTTTTAAACACCCATCTTGTTCCAATAATGTGTTTGTTGCTTGGCCTAGGGACAATTTCCCAAACTTGATTCCTTTCAAATTGATTTAACTCTTCTTGCATAACAATAATCCATTGGTCATCGCCTAAGGCTTCATTAACTTTGGAAGGTTCAATTTGAGAGACAAACGCCATGTTTAGACAATCATCTTTGAGATTTAGTCTTGTTGTCACACCTTGACTTATATCACCAATTACTTTATCGATAGGATGATCTCTATGAGTTCTCCATTCTTTTGGTAGATCATTGAAATTTGATTCTTGTTGGGGTGATTCTTCTTGTTGAATTGGTTGATCCTTATTGACATCTTTGGAAGTATTTTCTTGAGAAACTTCTAGTATTTCATCATCATAATCATTACAAACAATATTATCCTCCTTGGAGTGGTTAGATTCATCAAAAGATACATGCATTGATTCTTCAATTGTTAAAGTTATTTTGTTATAAATTCTATATGCCTTACTAGAAAGAGAGTAGCCAAGAAAAATACCTTCATCGAATTTTTCATCAAACTTACCAAGGTTATCTTTGTGTTGTTTAAGACAAATCATTTGCAACCGAAAATGTGAAAGAAAGCAATGTTTGGTTTCCTCCCTTTGAAAAGTTCATATAGAGTTTTCTTCAAGATTGGTCTTATGTTAAATCTATTGCTAACAAAACATATCGTGCTCACCGCATCCACCCAAAAATATTTTGGAAGATTTGAATCTCTAAGCATTATTCTTGCAAGCTCTACAAGAGACTTATTCTTTCTTTCCACCACTCCATTTTATTGAGGAGTCCTTGGTGCCGAGAAGTTGTGAGATATTCCATGTTCTCCACAAAATTCTTCAAATAGAGCATTTTGAAATTCTCCGCCATGATCACTTCTTATGGAGGAAATTGTTAAAGACTTCTCATTTTGAATTTGTTTAGCATACTTATTGAAAGCCTTGAATGCATCACTTTTCTGCACTAAAAAGAATGTCCAAGTATATATAGAGAAATCATCAACAATAACCAAAGCATATACATTACCTCTGAAACTTCTTGTTCTTGATGGACCAAATAAGTCCATATACAATAATTGTAGTGGCCTTGTAGTAGACACCACATTCTTAGATTTGAAAGTTGATTTTTTTTGTTTCCCTTTTTGACATGCATCACAAAGTCTATCTTTGACAAAATTTCTCTTAGGCATCCCAATGACAAGATCATGCTTGATTAATTTATTCACGTGTTCCATATGAATATGAGAAATTCTTTTGTGCCAAAGCCATGAATCATCGTTGTTTTCCATGAGACATTTTACCTTCAAAGATGGATCATCAAGGGAAATCATGAATATATTATTAATTCTTTTACCTTTAAGTATAACCTCATGTGTAACTTCGTCTTCTATCAAGCATTCATCTTTAGTGAACTTGATCTTGAAGCCCTTGTCACAAAGTTGGCTAATACTAAGAAGATTGTGCTTTAGTCCTTCAACATAAAGAACATCTTCAATCAATATGAAAGGTGGATCACCAACTTTGCCTTTGCCAATAATTCTTCCCTTATTATTGTCTCCATAAGTGACAAAACCCTTGGCCTTTAGTACTAGATTTGAATATTGGTTTATGTCTCCCATCATATGCTTTGAACAACCACTATCAAGATACCAAAGATTACATGTGGTCTTCAAGCATACCTACAAAACAAATTAGGTTTTATTAGGTACCCAAGTTACTTTGGGTCCTTCATAATTAGTACCTTTCTTTACCCACATATAATGCACACTTGCCACACTAAAGTTTCTAATATAGCAAGCATTAGGTGTATGGCCTTTAATAAAATAATAAAAACAAGTAGGTTCAAATTTACTTCTTTATCTAGAAGGGTAAGATTTCTTCTTAGGAAATGTTTTTTTTAGGATAATGATGAACCACTTTAGGTTTATTCACTTCCTCTTTAGATGATTGATCACTAGCCTTAACAAATATAGTTTTATTAGAACTTGGTTTTGAAAACTTTGAATATCCAAGTCCACTTTTGTCATTGGAATATATTTGTTGGCTAAGAACACCTTCCAATCCAATTTGACCTTTTTCATATCTTTCAATAACTCTTTTTAATTGGACAATTTGGAAAGAGAGTGATTCACAATTTTGCATACAAAATTGTGTTTTTGTTCATCACTCAAATTTTGTTTTTCATCTTTGAAATCTTTTTCCATAGTTTCACATTTTTCTTCTAATGATGAAATTTTTTTCTTTTGAGATGAAATAGTCTTATACAGAATTTTGCATTTATTTAATAGTTCATCTATAGCACCTTGTGCATCACTATAAAAAAGAGAAAATTCATTACTAACCTCATCATCTTCATTATTGGAATGGTGTGAGGCCATCAATGCTAGATTTGCACTTTCATCACTATCGGAATCGGACGAAGAACTTATTTCATTATCCTCCCTGGCAACATAGGCCTTTTTGTTTTTGAGTTCCTTTTTGCCTTTGTAGCCACCTTTCTTGGAGATTTTCGGACCATCCGGCTTTATATGACCTTACTTACCACATTCATAACATGTGACTTCTTGTGTTGATGTGGAAGCTTCCATTTTCATAAATTGTTTCTTCCTTTTTGCATGAGAAAATGATTTTTCATTTCTACCAAAGAACTTACCAAGCCTTTTAACAAGAAGCATGGAATTTTCATCTTCTTCCGAATTGTCTTCCTTTTCAACTTCCTTGGAATCAATCTTTAAGGCAACATTCTTGGATTTCTTCTCTTGATTTTAATTCTTTTCAAGTCTTCCGGGTTCCGTTTCATATTCTTGAAGTTTTCCAAACAACGTTGCGGAAGTCATTGAAGAAATATTTTTCTTTTCCAAAATTGTCGTTACCTTTGGTTTCCATTCCCTAGTTAAGGATCTAAGAACTTTCAGATTTAGTTCATCATTCGTCAAAGTCTTACCAAGAGCACTTAGATGATTTGTCAACTGCACGAGTCTCTTTTGCAAGTCAAGGATGGTTTTTCCGGCTGCATTCGAAATAGATCGTATTCTTGACTCAAAGTATTTAGTCTTGATCTTTTAACTTCAACAGTTCCTTCATGAGTTTGTACCAAGGTATCCCATATTTCTTTCGTCGTTTTGCATGCCGAGACACGAAAGAATTCATCCATGCTAAGTGCACCTTGAAGAAGATTGATTGCCTTTTTATCATAGAAGACCTTTTTCTTATCATCTTCATCCCATGCAGCTTTAGGCTTTGATGAGCCAGCACCATTGATCACTGTTATAGGAATAAATGGACCATTCTCGACGACATCCCATATTTCTTCTCTTTGTGCTTTTAGATGTGCCTTCATGCGTATTTTCCAAAAGTCAAAATATTAACCAAAAAATAAAGGAGGCTTGTTGTTACTACCACCCTCTATGAAAATGAGATTTTGATTTGCGGAAGCCATTCTGGATCTTTTAGGAACAGGTTACCTATAACCTGCTGTGATTCCAATTGTAAGTACGAAGTGCGCCTAAGAGGGGGGGTGAATTAGGTACTTTAAAATTTTTCTGGTTTTAATGATGATGGATATTATTTTTCTGGTTTATGGTGAGTTTATGAAAGAGTAAAGTGCAAAAAAATAAAGTGACACAAGCGATATATCCTGGTTCCCCTCACAGTCCGAGAGTACTCCAGTCCCCTTTCAACATGAAAGAGATTTCCTTATAGTTGGAAAACTTAAACAAGAACTACCCAAAACCAAGAACAATCCTCTTGGACCAAGAACATTCCTCTTGGATTTTTCACTATGTCAACAATGAGAACAATCCTCTCAAAGTGACTTTACTTGTATCCAACAATCCTGGAAAAACAAGGTTTCAAAATCACTTGAACTTATTTTTAACAATCCTAAAAAATAAGCAAGTATAGCAATATTTGATTTGAGTGAGTTTGTGTAGAAATGATCACTTTGAGTGATTTTATCAATGAATTGATCTTCTCTTCCAATAACAATAGTATACAATGACTCAAGATATATAATTTCCAAATTTTTCTGGTTGACAATATGTGAAAGTGTGCAGAAAACTTGTGTATGAAAGTGTATAAAAGCTTGAGTTTGATTTTTTCAAAGTTCAGAAAATATGATTGGAAGAGGTACTTAAAATGAATTTGAAAATGAGTATTTATATATTCATAGCACCCTTTTGAAACATCATATAATTCTGCAAAAGAATCATGAATAATTACCAAGATTAAGTGAAAGGTTTCCATTAAATGGTGTTATGAACAGGCATGAGTAAAGCTACTGTTTTTCAAAATCGTTCAGCATGCAATCGATTGCATCCTTGTGTAAATCGATTGCACGGGGTTTCAAAAGCTAAAAATTTCAAATATTTTTGAGTGAGCAATCGATTACACAAGTGTGTAAATCAATTGCACTTGAAGTCAGTAGCAAAAATTGATTGAGAGTAATCGATTGCACAAACATTCAAATCGATTGCACTTAGAAACAGTAGCTAACATTTTGAAAACGTGAAGCATGTAATCGATTGCACCAATATGCAAATCGATTAAACATAAGTAAAAACTGATTTTTTTTCTTATAAAACTTGAGAAAAAGTTTGGACAAGATAAAATATTTCTTTTGATCATTGAGCATCTATGTCTTAAGTTCAAAGTAAGTATTATCATTATACCCGAAAATTTGCTAAGTGCTTGAACCATAGACTTTATCCAAAGATGCTTTTAGCTTGATCAATAATATTTTCCTTCTTGTCAAAATGGTTTGTCTTCATCAAAACAAAAGTGCATTTGAGAAGCTTGATTTTACATAGTAAACAAGCAGTCGATTCGAATAAATTCACGATCCTTTTTGAAAGTTGTTTATTAAATTAATATGATTTTTGAAAATGAATTGTAATTTGTTGAATATGTTAACATATTAATTATTCAAAAAATTCTATTTAAATGCATGATAAAAAAAATAAAATTTAATGTAATAAGTAAAATAATATTTGAATGAGTTTGAAAATAATGTATTTTTTTTGTGATAATAATAAAATAATAGAGTATTATATTTATAAAAAATACAAATATATATAAGTATATAAATATATAAATACAAAAAATATTATGAATGATGCAAATATAGGAGAATATAAAATAAATAAATAAAATAAATAAAATAATAAAAATGCAGGGGGGTGTAAATATATTGAAGGTAGTAAAATTATGGGGTGTCAAAAGCATAGGCCTGAATTCAGATATTGAATTCAGGCCCAAAGGCCAAGGGGGGGTTGCTTTAATATTAGACAGCAAAATGGGGGGTGTCAAGAACCAGGGCCCAATTCCAGATTTTAGACTTGGCCCATTTTAGCCTGGGGGTATGTTTTGTAAGCATTTAGAAAGAAAAAAAGGGGGGTTGCTTTAGTATTAGGCCCGGTCCAAAGTGCTTGTGTTGGGAGAGGATCCGTATGAACCGTGTGCAGGAAGGATTATAGCAAGATCGTAGGTGCGCGTGATTTGGATTGTTTGATGGTGATCATATGGTGATGGATGATGGAGCATGATAACGATTATGAGCATGCACGTACGAAATTGTTAAGCATAATAAAAATTGTTTTTTTACCAAAACAAAACAAGATATTTTACCTTTCTCCCTCTTCGCCCATTCTCTCTTCTCTCACCCCAAACATATCAAAACCCTAGATCAACCCCAGCAGCGGTGTGACCTTTCCTCTCTCCGGTTCTGTCACAAACCCAAACTTCAACCCTTAAATCAAATACCGCAACATAAAAAGAAAGCTGAGTGATCTGTTACTGCATCATGCTTTCTCTTTTGAAACTCTGAGTTCTCGTCACTAATCTTTCCCTTCTTTTGTTTGCAGGGGACGACGGTGAAGGGGATGGCGATTATGGTGCGAGGGTGAAGGTAGCGGCGGAGGGAGGAAGGTGAATAAGATGACGGCGAGGGTTTCAGATGTCGAAACCCTAGACAGCGAGTTTTTTTCTCTATAATAGTTTTTGAATCTCTCTCCCTCTGTAATTTTCTCTGTAATTTACCTCAATTTCCCCCCCCCCCTTCATTTCTGTATTTTTTTCATTTTATAGTTATTTTAGGATTAGTAATTTAGGAAATTTAGTTACGTGTCTGTAAATTTGATTTTAGAATTGATTAGGGTTTGATTTTGGTTTAAGAATTCATTCTATTTTGTCTGTACATTTGTATACATCTTAAATTGTTTCTGTTTTTGCATCTGATTATTCTGGAAAGAGCTTAAATGCCAAATCTGACTTTATCACTCATTTTGCTTTTGATTTGAACAATAGACGTTTTAACAAAAAAACAAGTGTTTTTTCCAATTAATTGAAACATTAATTGTTTAAGAATTTGGGCCACGCAATTTTCAAAACATATATGGACTTAGGCCCGTATTTCTTTATCCGACCCAAAAAATATTTTAATAAAAAAACATAGTGTTTTAAACCAACTGGGCCTGTGACATTTGGGCTTGCAAAAAAACTCTTTATCAACACCTCTCTTTTAATCAATAAAATAGAAATCTATTTTAATTAAGTTTTTTAATGTAACATTTTAATTAAAAACAATATTAGTATAAAACGTAGTTGTAATATTGATAATAATTGTTATAATTAAAAAAAATCTCTTCAAGCTTAAATCAAATGGGCCACATTGTTTTATTGGTTGGGCCTTAACAAAATAAAAATACTTTATGGACCTCCTTGACTTAGAATATATACCCCCTAACTTATCTTAAAAACAAAGACTTTAATAATTTTAGTGGGTCGGTCTGGAAACCTTAATGGACCATATCATTTTATTGGGCTTCTTAAAAGGAAAACTAACTTTTTTTATGGACCCCTCTCAAAAATGAACGAAAACCGTAATGGACCATCAGATATTGGTGGTCTATTTTCTAGATCAATACACCTTTCTTCTCTGTTTTAAACCCTTGTATAAAAAAACCATATAATAAGATTTATTTAATTAGAACCTATAATATAAGGGTAGGGAAAATTTGGGGTATGACATATATGACCCCGATGCATACTGTGAATTCTATTTTGGGGAACCTGGCCATACGATCGAAGGTTGTAATGTTTTCAAAGGCAAAGTTCAGAAGCTCATTGATTCCAAAGCAAATGCGTTCACCTCAGAGGGTCTGTGCATTAAATGAATTCTCCTTTGACTCAATGATGGAAAGACTGTGAGAGCATCTTCTGAAGCAATAAGTCCATACGGAACCTAGTCTCCTCAATATGGCAATTTATAGCTTCATTTTGCATTCTCATTTGTAATCTTTCTTGTTTTGTTCAATACTTTCTTGTATGTGAAACTTACTTATTTTTGAATACTAATCATAATGAATTGAATATGTTTATCTTGAATTAATCCATTCGTATTCACTCATTAATGTTTTTTTTCTTCTTTTTGATGCTTAAATCTTGTTAAATAAACAAAAAAAACCTCTGCAGGGAGGATGATGAGAAATATACCAAGAATCTCAGACGATATTCTTTTGAGTAAAACCCTGCTGACAGTGTACATGCATTGTTTGAAACTCCCAAACACCAGAGATATAAGAGAGATAGACCCTCGTCAACCCCTTTGAGCCTTAAAGCAGGAGTTTTTTTTCTTGTCAGAAAAAAACCTCAAGTTTTACTCGGGACAGGGTAGTGTTCAATTAATTTGATTGAGCGCTCAGAACTTATGAAGAGTGCGCATCTAAGGATACAATAATGGTTATCCTTCAGAAGGTTGAGGAAAGTAAAAAACGCAATGGTTAACCCTCGTCTATTAACAATGTGCATAAAATAGAACGATATTCCAATGGGTATCTCTCGCATGCCAGAAGGTCAAAGATGACGATACATTAATGGTTATCCTTCATATACGAAGGACTGAGTAGCCACGATCCTTCAAACAAATTGAAGACGACATGAAGATCAACAAATTGTTCAAAAGGAAAGAAAATGAAGGGATGAAAGAAAGAGACAAAAATTCCCGCTAAGTCGAAACTTGGAAAAAAAGTCGCATAGGCAAAAGTCAAGGCAAAATTCAGGGAAAGCGGAAAGCACAAAAAGCAAAATGGGATTACCAAATAAAAATTCTCAACAAAGAAAAAATATGTGTGATCAGACACTAAGAACAAAAGAGGTGAGTGACTGCATGTCCAAAAATCTCGTTTGACTCTGTAACCATACCAAACTCTTTTGAGAGATGAGTACTCGCATCGAGTTAACTGAACTTAGGGCTGGAGAAAATCATGAAGAACGGGTGGGCACCAAATATTTTGAGCCTTAGATCCTTTTTTAAAAAAAACCATGAACCAGACCACGTTGTAACCCCTTAAAAGTCCTAACTGAAGCATGGGTTTAATTCGAAAGCAAACTGTAACGAGAGTACAGTAATATGACTCCTAGGTGGCTTGCTAAAACTTTTGAGTTGGTATCACACAATCTTTTTTTACTTTCTTTTGCACAAAAAAATTTGATGTTTAATCTTTTCAATAAGTTTTTTAAACTTCAAGCCAAACATGAGCGTTGCATTAGAATTATGATTCTTAGAATAAACACTCTTTGCATATGAATAAGTGATTATACATCAAGCAAGCTTGCATAATGAGCATCAGATGGATGTTTGATTATCTCGAGGGAAAAATTGCTTCAGGATACCGTTGAAATGTAAGTCATTTTTGAATGATCTCAATCTGGGGAAAACCTTTTATTGAGTCTGTTGAGTAAAAGAATACTAGTTTGAGAAATGATATGAAGCAGATTGCAAAAGTTAATTGTCCAGAATCTCTGTCGAGTATCGGCGGATTACTTTCAGTTGGTCCTGAGGGACATATTTCTTCAAGTATTTTCTTAAACATGAGGGAATTCAAGTTGAGAAGCACAATTGTGTACTAACCTACTTTTAAGACGCAAGCCAGCCACCCTAGGGTTGTGTTGTCTTCATAACTCGGCGAGCTTCTCATTTCTCCGTGAGTAATAGATAAAGAAAAGGTCTGTCAAGACTTTGTTGAGCAGGGGCAAGCATGTTGAATACTCTATTGAGTAAGTGTTTAGTCAATATGAGGTATTCAGGTAGGGATTTGACACCTCAAAGTTCAATCAATCTGGGGAAGTTATGTCAAGATTCGAAGAATCTCTCAAGGTACTAAACAATCAGGGGCATACACCCCGAGCTTGGTTGAAACTATCTCCAATTTTGTTCAGCCGGGGGCAGTGTTTCAAAGATTACAACACTAGGGAAGATTATCTTTGATGATATAGATCTCAGGAAGGCCTCTCGAGGCAAATTTATTCGAATTCCCTACAGACTGGGGCAAGATGTTATGCATGGGAATCCTTCACTTCAGAGTTGATTAGGTTAAATCCAGCCTCAAGCTAAACAAATTGTGAATTTAAAGAGCATATCAGGAAGTCAAGATCGTTATCCTCGGCTCACTAGAGACTTAAATCCATGTATTGGTGTTCCTCCATCAAAATCCAAAGCCTAAATTTGGGTTGTTGGAATTCTTCGACAGAAGTCAAGGATTATTTTCTCCAACTGAATTTAGGATTCTTATCCTCAGCTGAGATCAGGATTTAATTCCAGGTTGTGGGTTTTCTTCAGCAGAAGTCAGAAGATAAGATTTTATCCTTTAAGTTCCCAACAGACATGCTCGCTTTGGCACCTTGCATATAGTAATCATCATGGCATTGCATTGCATCTTCAAAAAGTGCATATCATTTCCATCGATTTGGAGCATTACGCTAAAAATATCAAACATGCATTGAAGCATAAGCCAAATTAAAGTCTTTTTCGAGCACCCTTTATATCTATGAAGAGATTCTATCAATCAGAAATCCCAAGTGGTATTCTCTACAGGTTGTCCTCAAACCATATTTTCTTGTTGTTGCTATCTATAAGAATTCTTGACATCGTGTCAGTTTCTCACCAATCCACAATCCAATTCATTTACCAAGCGTCTTAATCTTGTTGCGGTATTTTTTACCTATGGCTTGCCTTTGTAGTTAGAGTATGATTCAGAATTAGTGTATAACCTTTCTTTCTTCTCAAGTATTTGATTATCCATACTTGGTGTGTGGTAATTCAGATAATTTCTACTCGTGAAGAATTGCACCCCGCCTTTAGCCTCAGGGATATCGTAGTTCTTGCATATTTGCAACCTCTCAAAGTCCAATATGTTTTGGCAACTATCTTCTAGAGCCGTACAATCGGTCTCTTATCTATTTGCAAGGTCGCCTTTCCGCTAATCCTACTGATGCAAGCAACCTTGCTATCCTTGTTTTCCCAATCACCTGATTGGTTCCTTCAAGTAACTTTATAGTTTTCAGTAACCTTACTGTTCACCAATTTGTTTTTTGTTACCCGGTAACCGTACCGATGTTCATAACCTGGAAATACTTACCTTCTCCAATCACCCGATTGAAGCTTCCCGGTAATCCTACTGATGCTAGCAACCTTGCTATCCTTGTTATCCCAAATCACCTGATTGATGTCTTCCGGTAACCCACCGATATTATCAACCTTACTACTTCATTTTTTTCTGATAACCCTGTCGACGATAATGACCTCACTATGGCTTTCTTTCTCAATCACCCAATTGTGACACCCAGTAACCCTACCGATGTCAGCCACTTTGATATCATTTTTTTCCAAATCACCTGATTGAAGCCTCTCGATAAACCTACTGACGTTGGTAACCTTACGATGATTTTTTTTCCAAAATACTCGTCTCCCCGTAACCCTACCGATGTCTATAATTTAAAATGTTTTTCGTTCCAACCACCTGGTCGGTACATAGTCCAGTAACCATACTGAAGCCCAAACATTTTTCACCAGCGGTTTTGTTTCAAAACTTGGTCATTACCCAGTAATCTTACTGTTGAGTCTTACGTTCGTGATATCTTTGTAAAGAGTCCTTTCTTTCGGCCTCTTTCCTTCTATGTGTCCTTTCCTCCGAACATGTATTCTTGATATCTTTGGTTAGACCTTGACTCCGGTCTATTCCTGTTATATGTCCTTTCCGCTGGACATGTATTATGATATCCTTTGGTTAGACCTTTCCTCTGGTCTATTCATGTTATGTGTCCTTTCCTCCGGACATGTATTCTTGATATCTTTGGTTAGCCATTTCCTCTGGTCTATTTTTGTTATGTGTCTTTTTCTCCGGACATGTATTCTTAATATCTTTGTTTAGACCTTTCCTCTGGTCTATTCCTGTTATATGTTCTTTCCTCCAGACATATATTTGCAATATCTTTGGTTAGATCTTTCCTCCGATCAATTCTTGCTATATGTCCTTTCCTCCGAACATGTATTCTTGATATCCTTTGGTTAGACCTTTCTACCGGTCTATTCCTGCTATTTGTCCTTTTCTGTAGACATGTATTCTCGATATCTTTGGTTAGACCTTTCCTCCAGTCTATTCCTACTATGTGTCCTTTCCTCTGGACATGTATTCTTGATATCTTTGGTTAGACATTTCCTCCGGTCTATTCTTGGCTATATGTCTTTTCTTCCAGACATATATTTACAATATCTTTGGTTAAAGAATTTTCTTTCGGCCTCTTTCCTGCTAGACGTCCTTTCCTACGAACAAATATTTTTGATATCTACAATAAATTCCTTTCTTCTGGTATCTGTCGTACTTTTTCTTTCTTCCGAACATGTGCCTATGATATCTTTGGTGAGAGTTATTTCCTCCGAACTTCCTCTTGTCGTGTATTTTATCCTCCGGACATGTATCTTTCACATATATCTTTACATCCGAACGTTTGTGGCTGATATCTATGTTAGAGTCCTTTCTTCCAATCTCTTTTTGATATGTGTTCACTACCAACTCCTAACGCATGGTTACAAAAATCCATATCCTAATGTGTGTGTCCTATCCCAACTGGGCATACATTTGTCCTTGATAACCACGATTCATAAAAAAACAAAAGTGCAATGATACCCGACTGGCTTTAGAGTGCAAATTTTATGGTTATATTTAGAATTCAATCCTCTTTCACCTTGATTGTTCGAAAGGCTTCCTCCAATCTCATTCTCTGGTCAAAGAAGATTTAATAGGGGCAGCTGTTGTACCCCACAATTTTCCCTCTTCATTATGATCCTAATTGGTTTATATTTCATTATCAAATGCATACATGCATTCCATGGGATCAAGGTATTTTTATCATTATAATAAAGCTCCAAGTATTTGTTCAACGCATGTCGAGTTGTGGAAGATTTGGGTGTTTTTGGTGAATTTTAAGTAGTGCGAATAGGAAACAGTTTTTTAGCTGATTTGAGTTTGGAAATTCACATCTCCCTTTTGGAACGGTGTTTTAGATTTATTCTTAAGGTTTTGAGACCGTCTCGACATTCTCTTCAACTTTCGTGTTTGGACCAAAAGCTAAATCTCGAAGGAAGGTCTCCGAATACGCCATTCTTTTGGAAGTTATACAATGAAAAAATCAATGGAAAAGTGGACTGGACCGTTATTTCGTGTGCACTAAAAAATTCATAACTCTTGGATGGAATATCATATGCACGCGGTTCTGATTGCCAAAATTACATTTCGATGTCATCTTGATGTCATCTTTGGAGGCTAAAAGCTGGTTCACGAAGGAAGGACCTGTGAATTTTGAGATTTTGAAGAGATGTTTGTGCTGAACCGGAATTCATTTCTGTTAATGTTTGATACGGTAAAATTCATATCTCACTCGATTATTATTGTATTGAGCTGGGTCTGGTGGTGTTGGTTCATAAATTTTGTATAATACAACTTATCTTCAGGTGCTAAAAGCAAACGGTGACCTGAAGGTTCCCGTTGTTTAACTTCTTCACGCGTGATGCAATAAAATTCTGCACAGGAAATTATTTTTGTCTGACACAGCGTCAGTGAAACTTCAAAAATTCATAACTTCCTCTTTGTTTATCAGATTGAGCTAGTTCTTTCAACAATGTGTCAAAAATTTGATTATCTTTATTTTTTGTGATGGAACTTGGGAAGATTTTGTATGTATGATGATGTGGAACTTTACAGTCGTGTCAGACTCACGCTTTCAAGTCAAGACACAATCCAATCTAAGGCTCAATTTCTCACACTATATAATCTCCAATCTGATTTTTGTTAAGAGAGACTCCCATAATTGACAAATTCACACAAACACTCCAATCTTTTCTCTCAAGTCCCTAAAGGATCAAATCAAGGTTCTACACTTTTTTGATCAAGAATATTCAATAACTTTTCAACAACTTTTAAAGGTTGAGCAAATCAAGAGCAATTCTCCTCTGATCTTTAATCTGATTGTTGCTATCTCTATACCTAACTTTCCTCTTCGTTCTATCAGTGAGAATTTTTTATTTAAGCAATTTTCCAATTAAGTGTTTCTTGAATAAGCACTTTTGAAGACTCTTAAATCAAGCTTTGGTTCAGGAGTTGAATTGTGAAATTGATTTCAATTGTGAAAATGTGATTTGATTTGGAATCATGTTGTGCAAATCCAGAATTGGATAGATTTAATAAGTGCTTAATGAATTAAGTAGTTTTCATAAAAGTGTTTATGCAAAGAATCAAAGCTTGATGTTGTGTAAAGATTATTTTGTTGATTCTTGATTAATCATGTGTGACATAATTTACATTTTGAATTGTGCAAAAAATAATGAGCATGAATTTGAGATACTATGTGTTTTGTGATATGCTTGATTTATTATCTTACCTTGCAATGGAACCAAAAGCTTGTACAAGATTTGATCCACAAGCCTTCTAGGCTTTAAAGTTTTTTGGAAATATGCGCAGGTAACCGGTTAACTATGTGTAATACGGTTGGAGAACTGACTTTTGGTTTTGCATTTTATCGCAAATGTTGCGGATAGCAAGAGTCTCCACCGACTTTCTTTTATCCAATAAAGGAAAGGGTGAAAAGAACAAGAAATACCTTTGACAATTTTTCTGAGTTCGGGGGGTAGCTTATGAAAAGGAAAGGTATTAACACCCTTTTCATCAGTAGTTATCTATGGGCTCTTAATCACTAGCTCACTTTTGAAAATGCTTTGTGAATGTGTAAGTTTCAAAATATTTTGAAAATGCCTAAGTTCGGAAACTTTGTAATGATTCTCGTATCAGTTGAGAACGTATACAAAGTGTTTGTTTTGAAAATATTTCAGAAAAGCATTTGTGTGAAAAGAGATGTTTTGTGAGCAAGCGACTACAAGCTATATACCTACTCAAAAGTCTTTTGTTCTTTTCCTCCTTCTTTAGATAGTGCTATCCTATCATTAGTTAGTAGGAAGCTCTATCGTTGGATGTTTGAGGGATAGGCGCGGGTCATCGTACAATCATAAAGGCAACATATAGGAATACCTTTAGCAATTCGAAGGGAATATCATCATGTGTTCATAGGCAACATCGAGGGATAAGATCATTTACCGAAGTCAGCATCAAATGGTCATCGAGGGACTATGATCTTTATGATGAGTTTTAACTGAGGGTCTTTTATAATGGTATCCCTACATTCGAGGGACATGACTGTTTTTTTATCCGAAGGAAACAAGTAGATTCACCCTAGGTGTGTGTGTGAAAAGTGATTTGTTTTTAGTTAATTTGTCTTTGATTAGGGTTAGCTATCATTTGTTTTTAGTCCTTCTATACAAGCCTATTAGCATACATCTAGCAGAGTTATAAGGAAAGCGGTAAAGACGGAAAATAAATTTCCTACGCTATTACAAAGCTTCGGGAAAAGGGGATACAAACCACAAAATTTAGGGGAAATAGAAAGTAAAATAAAAACCTATTTAATCTATTACAACCTTTAGCAGTTGCATAATTATGATAAAATTAATGCAAAAATAAGAGAAACACGACGATTGCAATAAAGAAATGGGGAGATTATTTGATGGAAAATAAATGATGATTAATTGTTTTTTTTTATTTTTGAGAAAATGGAATTAAAACCTAAAAAAACTAAGTTATTTTTAATTGAAGAAAAGTTTAATATTGAAAGGAAATTATGTTAATTAATTTATTTACAAAAAAGTTAATTTAATTTAACTAAATAAAAAAAAATCAAATTGATTTAACCTAAATCTAAATTAGTTTTAATTAATTAATTAATTAGTAAAAGTAAATTATGTTTTAAAAAATAATTGGTAAAAAAAAGGATTGATGGGCTTGCAGAAATAAACCCAGGGGGTGTAATAAAGCAAACCCATTAAGCCCAAACATGCTGGCCTGAATGCTTGAATGAGATCCAGTGCAACTCCTCCTTAAGAGTCTGACATGGACGTGAGATTTGAAATGCTGGATCTGGATTAGATAGTGATGATTGAAGAGGTGTATGATGCGCGCGTGGACTGGTAGGCATTGGATCTGCAAGAGAAAAACAATGATAAATAACATACCAGGGACAGGGATCGAACCCATGCCCTAGTACACGAACACCTTTGCAAACACACTCTTACCGCTGGGGAGGCCTTTACATCCGGTTATGTAAATCAAACAATAAAAATAAATATAAAAAATGGTTTTAATGGTCGAAGAAGCACCGGAGCCCTAGCTCCGTTCGTCTTCTCCGGTGACCTGCCAATGTCAAAACCTACGAAAATTAAACGTTAGTAATCCAAAATGTCACGTCCCCTCTAATTCAAAGCTCCTGAATCAAAATCTGGAATTAGTTTTGGCCAAAAGTGCTTGTATCGTGAGTTTTGGATCAACTAAAACTAATCGAAGCTATTATGGTATCTCACGATTTTGGCTGCATGGAATTACAAAACTTATCCAAACCTGTTCAAATATGCCTTAGAAACCCATTAATAGTGTTAGTACAGTTTAAAACAAGGTAAAATTAAAGGTATGATTTTTGAAAAAAATATGAAATCAGTAATGCTATATTATGCAATTTTACGCGTTTGGGATCATGACAACTGATGCAAACCTACCCTTTGATGCTCCAGAAAGCGAATGGTATTGAGGTTTTGGAGTAAGAGGGCTTGTAACACAAGTTTTGAAAACTTAGGGTTCTTTGAAAAATGTTGATAATTTTGGCCAGCTCTTAGAGTCAGGGATGCATGACCTGTGCTTCTGATCTTGTATGTAGATATAGAGAAAGAAGTGAGGTGAACAAAATATGGCAAGGAGACCAATGCATTCATGGCCATGAGACAAGAATCAAACACTCTTATAACCTTCCATTTTTTAGATTTTTCTTACCATTTTCAAGTTCACACGATTTTGTCATATACCTCATGTGTTCTTGGGCCTCCATGTGTTTGAAATTCAAAGCCCACGCACCTTGGCCCAATGATCTTATATTTCATTTGATTTAATTGCATTTAATTGAATAAAAATTCAAATAAAAGAAATAAAAATCATGAAAAATATGTGCATGGATTCAGAGGTTATCTAATACATTGTGAACATGTTTGAACATCAAAAGTTAGGCCCACTAGTTCAAAATTCCAAGTTTGCTGAGTTTGCATTTAATGCATTTCCTCAAAATTCCCCAACTTGCACTGGTCATAACTCACTCAATTTTCATATTTTAAAGGTGATCTTAGACTATTTGGAAATCTCAAGACGTCCTCTTCAATTCCTCTTTTTATCATTTGTGCATTTGGAGTGTCTTTTTGTTGACTTTTGAAATGACCTATAATGTATGGGCTCATATCTCTCAAATTAAGCCCTTTTTGGACTTGCGCATACAGAAACAAAGTTGTAGAGCATTGAATTTCCTTCAAGATGGGCTTTGGTTGGGGAAAATTTGATGAAGCATGTCAAAGTTATGCTTGGTCAAAGTTAGTTAACTTCTCCTAAGGAAGCCCTAATTTGGAAACTTTTGACGTTTGATGATTTAAGGGCTTTCCTTGGGGAATCATGATCAACCCTTGATCAAATGATGAATATCACTTTAAAATGTTTATGTTGACCAAAAATATTGAAGTTTGACTGTATGTTGACCATAGTTGACTTTTTACCCAATACGGTTGACTTTCAATCATCTGATCTATTGACTGAGCAAACTTGTGATACAAGGATTGAAACTTGATATGAGCAATGTTGAAGATCTATGGAAAATCATGGAAACCAAATGAGACCTTTGCAACCAACTCTTCCTTGAGAAACTCAAAACCCTAGTTGTAGATCCCTTGCTTAGGAGGAGGTTTGACTTGTCAGCCCTTGAGTATCCTTGAATTCTTGAGACCCTTAAAAGAATGTTTCGAAGAAAATGGAAGGGGAAATTTTGGGGTACAAAAGCTTCCCATGTTCAATCTTCTTAAACATGAAGATTTAGATTGGCATGTCCGCCATTCGCAACTTGAAGGTAGAAGAGGATTGAACACTTAAGTGCCCAGAAGTTTGCACTCACGCATGCACCAAGTAACATTGTTGGTTGATTATACCAGGAATGGGCTTATAGATTCCATTTGGAGAGGTTATGGAGAGTCTTCTAAGATGGTCTTATAGATGCCAACCAAAGTGAATGTCGATGGAAGTGTCAGAAGGAGTCTACGATTGACTGCATCTGAGGAATGCTTTTCAGAATGAACATATTCCGTCCTGTCTAAAGGAGATGCTTCTCAGAATGAATTTCTGAATGAAAGTGATTTTCAAAATGAATATCCTAAAGGGGAGTGTTCATCATGTAGATAGTCACCCCCTTCCTATTTTGGGAATTGATCTACATTCCGTTTGTTGGTAAACTCATACTATTTCGGGAATTCATACCGCTGGTGATAAAGATAGTCGCCCCGTCCTATTTCGGGAATTGATCTTTATCTGATCATAAAGAAAGAAAGATAATCTATGTCCTGTTTCGGGAGTTAATCTTTGATCTATTCATGTAGATAGTCTCCCTGTCCTGTTTCGAGAATTGATTTATAATCAGTTTGTTGGTAAACCCGTCCTGTTTCTGGAGTTCATACCATTGGTGATAAAGATAGTCGCCCCATCCTGTTTCGGGAATTAATCTTTATCCATTTGTTGGTAAATTTATCCTATTTTGGGAATTTATACTACTGGTGATAAAGATAGCCGCCCCGTCATGTTTCTGGAATTGATATTTATCTGATCATAAAGAAAGAAAGATAGTTTCCCCGTCTTGTTACGGGTGTTAATCTTCAACCTGTCTGAAAATTGTTTATGATGTTCGTCTGTTGGCAGACTTTACCTGAAAGGATAAAGAGTTAGTTGTATGCAATATTATGATGTATGAAATGCATTGCGTAACGATGTAATCAAAGTAAATGAGATCGTGTCATATGTGTTTCGTATGCATATGCTATGATGTTTGTAAATGATGCATGAATGTGAAATGTCATTGAAGTGTAGCTCTGTATAACATCTCGCTGGGGAAAATAAATCCTTGAATAGTGTTAGGGATGAATAATATGTGTAATCTTCAATCTCTTCTGGAATGTTTCCGCTGGGGACTCATGCTCTCTATTTTAGGAAATTCCGTTGGGGAACGTTGATTTCTTCTTGGGGAGAAGAGTTCAAAATTATTGGTCGTTCATCATTTTACTGGAGAATTTAATTCTTATATCCCCTGACTGGGGATAATAGAGACGGATAACCTTTCGAGGCGTTGTCTAACCGAGTTTCTGATATGGACACTTACTCGTCTAGAGAGGATAAGTTTGAACGATATCTGGTCTGACTTCAGATTCTATAGCAACTTTCTAGGGATAGCAGCCTGGACTACCCTTTGCTGGAGAAAGGGATTTTGCCGATGATTTGTAGTTGTCAGAGAAATAGGCTCAAGCTGGGGAGAGTGTTTTCTGTTGGGAAATAAACCTTGTTTTGGAAATAAACCCTAAACTTGCTGGAGAAACTTTTGTTGAGGAATACTTATGCCGAGGATATGAGCTCCACTGGAGAAAAGAACTCTGCAGGGGATTTTACCGTTTCGGAGGAATAATCTCGGTTGGGGAAGAGAATTCCTATGAATTCTGCTGACGTCATAATCTTTGACAAGGGTTGGGAATCCATTGGTTAGTCATGTTGTCGGGGAAAAGATCATATTACCTCATCCGCTAGGGAAATCTGCTGGAGAATTAAGTTATTTCAGCCTTGCGGGGAGTGTATCTTTGTTGAAAACGAGCTTGCAAATATGACTTTGTGGGGATAATCCTGGGAGGAATTATGGGAGACTTAAACATTATCCGAACTCCTAGAGTTTTGAGAAAATGCTTATTTTTGGTTTTATGGATATATTTGTTAAAAGTACTCATATTCATATGCATATGTTCATTCAATTTAGTTATTGGACGTTTTTGCAAACAAGACAGAAAAAACAAAACATTTGAATTTTCGAAATGGTATTTGTATTGATAGTTTGCCTATAAACAGGCGATTTTGTACAAAGAGACATAAATCCTAGTAAGAGGAAATCGTTGCGAAAATGAAGAAAGATTACAAAGTGAAAACATATAGCTATGTGAAAATAATCTCGTCGTGTTTCAACTCTGCTATTGCCCCTATGTCTTCGAGCATCTCATCCCTTACTGTCGAAAGAAGTTGATTGAATTGATTTGTACCATTTGAACCTGATGTTAGTAACAAGGCTTTCTATGAGTGATCCAACGGGACATAGTTATATGCTTTAATCCCTAACTTTTGCCTGAACCTCCCTTTCGGGTTTTCAGTCGACCAAGATACCCCTTTTTTTCCCAAGCCGCCTTATCAGGTTTTCTACATGCCGGGTGTACAATCTCTTTATATTCTTATCCCTAATTTATGCCCGAACCCTTTTGGTTCGCCGGGATGCCCTTATATTTTCCTAGGTCGGTCAACCTAGCCGGTTGTTTTTTATGCGTAATATCTTTGGACTATGTCCGCATTCATAGGGTGTAGAAAATCTTCACCGTCCATGGTGGTTAATATCATAGCACCACCAGAAAATATTTTCTTAATCACAAACGGCCCTTTGTAGGTGGGAGTCCATTTGCCTCTGGGATCACCTTGCGGTAGAATGATGCGCTTTATTACCAAGTCACCGACCTGATATACCTAATGTTTGATTTTTTTGTTGAACACTTTATCATATGCTTTTGATACACCTGACCGTGACAGACATCTACCCTGCCTCGGGTTAAAAATAAAGTTTTTTTTCGGTCATAAAAGAAATTCCTACTTCGAAGGCTCAAAGGGGTTAACGAGGGTCTATCTCCCTTATATCTTCCGTGTTTGGGAATTGAAACAAGGGTTGTACATCGTTAGCAAGGTCTTTACTCGAAAGCATACCATTTGAGATTCCAGGTAAATTTTCGTCATCCTCCCTCCAGAGTTATTGCTTTATTAACAAGAGTTGAATATCAAAAACATAGTAAAACAAGTAAGAGTGATAACAAATGGATTAGATTAAGTCAAACATATTCAATGCGTTATGATTAATCATTTAAAAAGATGAGAAAGTTTCCATACAAGAAAGTACTGAACAAAACAATTAAGATTGCAAATGAAAATGCAAATAAAATTTGAAATTTCCAGGTCGAGGAGACAAGACTCTGTACGAATTGATTTCTTCAAAGGATCTTCGGCAACCTCGAGGCCCACTTGTATAAGAGATTCCCCTTTGATATGGACACAACAGTCTCTAAATTGCTTCAAGCTTGGACTTTATCATTGAATGACAAACCGTCTTCAACTGAATAGCCGAGTGCCCCAGATGATGTACACAAAAGATTCTCTTGAAAAAGAAGGTGAATGTTGTACCAAGCAAAATTTCATACACTGAATCCAAGTATCTTCTACCACACGGGAGAGATGCATTCCATCAAATAGAAATTGGACATTGGAAAAGACGCCAGACTGAAGCTGGACTCTAATTAAACTTCTTGCAATCTTCAACATCACGGCCAAATTCCGCAGAATGGGAGACACACCTAGAATTTGCATCAGGAGAGAGATTAACCAACTAAAATTTTTCCAAAGCATGAAGCTTAATCAACTAAATTACCAACATACGAGGAACCTCCAGGATGTAAGGAATTGAGATGGTATCAAAATACTCCTAAGGCTTATTCTATATTTTCTTAAGAGCTTTGCCCCATATATTCACTTGGGGGAACAAACACTGACTGATGACGAGAAGATCAGGGAGCTCAAAGTTGTGGAGAGTGCCCCTGATTGAATAATCGGGTACCCCGGTGTGGTAACCACATGTGGCGTTGGTAATAGAATTTGGAAGGGGAATTATAGACGACACTGAAATATAGAGCCTAACCCACTAAAGCTCAAACAAGAGTGGAAACAAATGAGAATAAAGTACTTAATGGGTTCAAAACCATTCTCCAAGATTCTTCCGTTCTTACTGATAAAACAAACCTCTTGAATTTAACTGGTAAATGGGAAGCATCTGCTGATAATACGTTCCACGCACTCAAGATAGTGGATGAAATCTACAAGGCACTCCACAGTTTGAAAGAGATTCCAAAAGACGAGGAGAAGAGAATAACTCATGTTGCAACAGTCGGTGTAGGATTGCTGACACTATCATTAAGACTTCCATGACCCGGCTCAACTAAGTCTTCCACTGATTATCTTCCTTCTCGAAGAGTTCCCGATGATGGGACAAGTCTTGCATGTATACCACAAGCAAACACATCTGAATCTTCATCCCGGCCAATACCCCCCATGAAGTTATTCCATAACTGATTTTTGAACATGCAACAATGGTGAGTCAAGTCTGATTCTGAAGAGGATAACAAATCTGAATACGAAATCCCCAAATCTGGTCACGTAACATGGGGAAGTCACATTCGCAATTCTGAAGAGAATGCTGAAGTTGAATAAGAAAACAAAAGTAGGAACACCTATTATGTATGAGATGTATATAGTGCACAGTATGCATGCAAAGACATGTTCACTCATTTCCAATGAACCCTCATGCTTTAATTTTTTTAACAAATAAGGGATGGAAAAGCTTGGCATGAGGCTCAAAGGTATGATTCCTTGGAAAAGGAATGAACACATATGCTAAAATGAAGTTAATAATGATCATGAACATAAAGATGCGGGATCATGGTTTCCATCATGACAAATAACCACTGCACTATCTCTGAACTAGGTAATACCACCAGATCAAAGGTTCGGAACCAAACTCAAAATACAAGAGATCCAATTACCTTGAAGATCGGCAACAATATGTGATCGAAATCTCCCCATCATAATAGATAACTGTTGAACTTGCTTCTGAATAATCATATGGAACAAGATCAATGGTCCGGAACATACACCAAAAGAACCATAGCTTCAATCAGAATCATAATCACCATCAAAAACAATGTCACCAATGGAAACACACAGTCACCGTCAGAATATGGTCACCATTAGAACATGGTCACCACTAGTACCTGTAAGAAAAATTTTCCCGCCCCACTCGCGGGCGTAGTCTAAGTCACGGGCGTAGTCTAAGTCGCGGGCGTAGTCTAAGTCACAGGCGTAGTCTAAGTCGCGGGCATAGTCTAAGTCGCGGTAAGGTCAAAGATCTCATCTATTGGTATCATCATACGATGACACCCATCCGAACCTCCTCTGAAGTCATGGGTCTCATGGTCAGGTCTACAAGACATCCGCCTCATAGATGCCATGGCCACTCTGTTCCTAGTTCCTATGGAATTCACTCATAGCCTGGGTATGAGGCCTTTTACCTCATGGAAAAACCCATCCACCAAGAAAACCAGAATCCAGCACAACAGATAACCAATATGGAAAGCAGTAAAATGCAATGCAAACATATGCTCAAATAAACATGTATAAATGAATAAATTGAAAGCATAGAAAAATAAACACCCAAAGAAAAGAAAACAAGAGCTAGGATCGACTTCGAGAAGGACCAACATTTGGTCAACTGATCCCCAGTGAAGTCGCCAGCTGAAACAATCGGTCGAACGGTCATCAGATATAAAATCAATGAAGTCGCCACCGAACGTCTTTTATCCTGCCGAAAGGGAAAGGTAAACACTGAGAAAACCTGAAGGGATGAAATCACGGTTTGCAACCGAGAGATTGGGTAAGGGAGTCTGTTACGCGAGGGGAAGGTATTAGCACCCCACACGCCCGTATTACTCTATGGTATCCACTCTTGTTTCTTCTAATCTATGGGTGTGGAAAATCTATGTCTAAACTTAAACGCTAAAATGGAAAGATGCAAGAGGGAATACATGCAAAAGAAAGGAGAAAATAATGTAGTTCGGGCCCTACCCTAATTCCTACATATCCCTTTTAAGGAATCAGAGCAGCCGTAGTTCGGCTCATATATTTTGGTTGGTTTGTTTTTTTTAGTTAAGAAGACGAAAGCAACAATCAAGATGGCAAAATATCAGATAAAACGATAAAACATCAACAACGATGATCAAGAAACAAAAAAATGACAAGACATCACATGGTAACACAAACTCAGATAAGATGATAAAATATCAGCATGATAACAAAATATCAGAAAAGAGAATGAAACATTACACCTAACAATTATATCGAAAATCAAAGTAGGATGACAAACATACACGATGGTGAAACATCGGCAAAAAGCTAGCAAGATAGCATGGCAAAGATGACGAGACATCACAATTCAGATGATAAAACATAACACCTAACAATGGTATTGAGAATCAAGGTAGGATAACAAACATACGTGATGATGAAACATCGGCTAAAATATGGCAAGATAACATGGCAAATATGGCGAGACATCACAATTCAGATGATAAAACATAACACCTAACAATGATATTGAGAATCAAATTAGGATAGCAAACACATGCAATGGCGAAACATCAGTAACAAACATATGTAATGGCGAAACATCAGCTAAAAGATAGCAAGGTAACATGGCATAGATAGCGAGGAATCACAATTCAGATGATAAAATATCACACCTAACAATGATTTTGAGAATCAAAGTAGGATAACAAACACATGCGATGGAGAAACATCGGCAAAAAGATAATAAAATGTCATGGCAAGGATGGCAAAACATCAATTTAACACGGTTTAAAACAAAGCCAAATGGAACACAAATAATTAAGATTGGTTTGTATTTTTTACCTTGAAGAAGGATTTAAGTATTGTTAGGTATTTTGGAGTTTAATAAAGAAAAGGTTTTTGTTTTAATGTACGTGCAAAAGGGGAAGAAAAAGTCTAAGGGAAACTATCATATTTTCTATGCCTAATGTTATCATGCAATGGTAGTCCTATGTCAAGAATTAACGAAGATGTAAATTTCTACCTAATAGTAGCATGTGTGGTTTGCAATCTTAATATCTTTCTCGAACATTAACCTAAAAGAGTCGAGGAAAATCCTAAAGGAACATGGTAGCGGAAAGCAAATAAACAAATAAGTGCTTCGACAAAAGCACGGAAACAATGCAATGTGAAGTCATATGCAGGGGTGCAAGGGAGATTCCATAGCCAAGGTGAGCAGATCACCCGAGTACAAGCACTCTCAACTATGGGACAAGATAGCTATATTGGGTATTGAATTATCAGGCAAGCAGAAGATATGCACAAAGTGATGTTTAAAGCGTCTAAGCATCTGACCTAGATATAGAGGATCAAGGTAGATGATAGAAGATACTATGAACAATCACGGAGTGTCAGCATTGGTCAATGCGAACTCCTGACAAAGTGTTAGGGTTTGATTACAAAACCTTTCCCCACTTGACAGACTCGATGTATAAGATCGACACAACTCCAAAGTATCGACGTACCACGTGAGCTAAGGATGACACGTACTAAAATGTGTGGGGGTCGATTACGGACCCTCCCCTCTCGCCTCCTTTTGAGGACTTCCGTGGGGGATGGGAAAATGTGTGAGCACAAATGTAAACACACCTGTAGGATACCTACTTCGAAGGTAGAATTTTAAACAAGCACAAGTAGCACACAATGGCACATAATGCAAAATTTCCCTAAGCGGGTCTTTAAATAAACCAGAGGGGTTCCTGACATGATCAGCAATGGAAATCCCCATCATACATCTCTAGTCCTACTTCTCATGGCAAGGAAAGCGATAAAGCGCGAAAATAGTAAAAAGGAAGAGATGAAATACCAAACAGATGACAATCCATATCAAGCAAGAAAAAAATAAGAAAACCAGAAAACTTCGAGCAAGCTAGCATCAACAAAGAAATCTAGTGAGAATATGCGGCGAGGCATCAATAAGAAAGATTGGAATTTGTAGCGGATACATACGTATCACAAAGTTCCTGCATAAAATACAATTATGCACACCAAGAACGGAATGTGTATCGACACATCCATATTTTTGAGCACATGCACAAAATAAAACTATACAAGATACGGGGCACCAAACAATGTCATGCATGTTGAACGCAAAATTAGACCATAAATTTGAAGGCGGAGAAAACACTTAGAGGGGGGGTTGAATAAGTTTTTCCTTTTTCTCGCGCAATAATAATTGAAGGACACAAGTAATTTTATCCTGGTTCGTTTGAAACTCAAACTACTCCAGTACACCTGCCAAGGTGTTTTCGCCTCTCTCAACGAGGACTTAATCCACTATAATCAAAACTGATTACAAATGCAAAACCAAACTGTTGTGACTAACAATACAATGCACAAGCCAACTGCAAGTGACTAACACCTCTAAGACTCAACTAGTCCTAGCCCTCTTGAGAAATCTGACCCAATTCGTTTCTCAAGGAACAATTACAAAGATTATCTCTTAATAGTAGTGAATCAAAATTCTTCTAATAAGCTATATCACAAACTGTGATTTATCACTAAGATTTTAGCCCAGCACTTAAGAATTACCGACTATATACAAAGAGTTTACAAGAATTAAAATAGTGAGCTTTAGTATATTTTGTGTGGATCAGTAACATTGCTTTGAAACAAATGGTCTTCTATATATAGCTTCAAATTTTGATCGTTACTGCTTTGAAGAGAGAGTATGCATTAATGATGCTTGTTAGCTTGACCTTTATGTTTCCAATGCTCTCGTGTGTAGTACCACTTGAGTGTGTTAGCTGTATTAGCATTAAATGATCAATGGTACTGTCAGAGCTTGTCTCTGGAAGTTTAAGAGTTTGCTTGCAGTGTTGCAACATCAGAGTTTGCTTTAACTTTTCTTCTATCAGAGTTTGCTATATCACTCATTCTGTCAGAGTTTTCTTCATTTTATGTTCATCAGAGTTTGCTTCAGCTTGCATTATCAGATATTACTTTCAGCGTGCTTCTTTCAAATCTTTGCTTCAGCTAGCTTTATCAAAGGTTGCTTAAGATTACTTTTTATCAGAGTTTTCCTTGGAGTGCTTCCTTCAGAGTTTGCTTCAGAATTGCGGTTACATAAAATTTCTTAGGAACTTCTTTATCCTTTTTCAGCTCAGTGTAGAATGATGTTTCACTTTTGAGAATGCTTAAGTCAGAACATCATCTGAATTAGAAAACATGCACATCAGAGTATAAAATATATTATACAAAATTTATTTCATTGTTATCATCAAAACTCTAAAATATGATTAGAACCAAACTTTGTTCCAACAATCTCCCCCTTTTTGATGATGACAAAACAATTCAGATTTTGATTTTTAAAAATTTTGTACAAGAATGAGAATCTCCCCCTGGGATAAATATTTCTTCTTCTGAAATAAATAATAAAAGAACTTAAATGCATAAGAGAAACTTCCTGAGATTGTTCTTCATAGCTTTGGGACATTTTTCTTTCAGAGTTTCTTTAAGAGCTCCTGATCTTTTCTTCACAGTTTCTTTAGCAGATCTTTACCAGATGATGTTTAGAGCTTAGTCTTTCAGAGTCTTGAGGTACCTGCATATCTCTTAAACAGGAAAAAACTTTGTATTTTGTTAAGAATGTTTGAGATTTAGTCCCATAACTGCTATCATGGATCATATCAAAGTCATATTTTCTCCCCCTTTTTTGTCATAATCATAAAGCAAAAAAAATTAAAGAGATTCAAAAGATTTTTATATAGAAGATGTCAAAGGACATAAGTACAAAAAATGGGGAAAAAAATAAAACTAAGATTGACGAGAGACAAGAGAAAGATCAAGATTCTTGATTTCTGTTGAGGATTCCTCTTGTTTCATCATCCAAGTTCTGATTTCTTTGTTGGTTTTATCCTGTTTGTCTAGACGTTCATGTATGGCTTCATTTTCCTTCTTCAGCTCATTCAGAGTGTCAATCACCAGCGAAGTTGGAGCAGGTGTTGAAGCAGCTTCAGAAGATACAACCTTTGGAATAAAACCAACAGAGTATGATCCTATAACATTGGAGAGAAGATTTCCAAGATCAATCAGAAGGGTTGGCACATTCTCAGAGGCAGCTTGAGCAGAAAGTTGGTGATACAGAGTCATTGCCAAGGAATTTGGATATGACTCAGAGCCATCTTCAGATTCATCTTCTGAATTTCCATGTGAACAACAAGTGGTAAAGGAGCATTGGTAATCTGCATAAGAGACTTCTTATCCCAGATATCTACCACTTTTGTCTTGAAGGCATTCAGATTCTGGTTGAAATTCTCAAGAACCTGAGAATAGCACATATATTGCATTTTAAAGGATTCATCATTGAATTTCCTTATGAATGCTTCGCACAGAAAATCAGATGCAGTTGGGTTCAGGTTGCTGGCACTGTTTGCCTTCAGCAGGTCTATCCAAGTCTGCATTTCTGTTGGAAAATTCTAGAAACGTATATTAACATCTGACTGAACAGGTTTCCGGGTTGGTTTAGGAACAACCTTCTTGGTGGATTTAATTTGCAGATAAAGTAGAGATTCAAGATCAACTACAGTCCTAAGAAATTCAGATGGTTCAGATGGTTCAAGAGGTTATGATGAAGATGGAATGGAGGTAGGTTCTGGAGAGTGAGGTGATGAGGGTTCTGGTGAGGTAGGTGTGGGAATTTTTGGTGATGTAGGTGGTGTAATGTGAGGAGAGATGATGATGGTGGTTTGAGCTGAGGAAGAAGGAATAGGTGTTGGGGATTTATTCAGAGCAAAAACGTTTTCAGAGGGAATGATGAAGGATAGAGGTTGTGTAGCCAGAGGCACATTGATTCCTTGTAATCTTCAAGAACCATCATACCACTCAGAGGATTTTGGGGATAGAGGTCTGATGGGGGATGTTTGAAGAGGGTTTTCAACAGGAATATTTGGATTTTGTTGGTGGGGAGCAGAAGTAGAGATTTCAGGTTGAGAGATATATGGAGAGAGTGGTGGTTGTGTTTGAGTTTGTGGAGGAACTATAGTATCAAAATTATCTATGTCAGATGATACTTGATCAATTTGAGGATTATTATGTAGGGGTTCAGAGGGAATAGTTAGGTCTATGTCAACTTCAATATCTCCTAGAGTTTGGGGTTTAACAGATGTTGTTATACACACAAAATCACAAACAGAGATGGTTTCAGAGGATATACCTGGAGATTTCTTCTTCTTCTTCTTCTGAGGATGTACAGAGGGACCTTCTCCTGCTTGCCTTTTCTTCTACTTCTGGAGGAAAACTTCTGGAGCAGGTACATTCCTTCCTTGAAGCCATGCTGGGTCAATGGGAATGCCACTTTCCTTGCAAGCTTCAATAAAGTGCAAAATGATCTCAAGGTGATCACCAGAGTTGAAGAGAGGAAAATATGCAACAAGGATTCTCCTTCTAGTGATAGTTTCTGACAAATATGGAGTAGGTTCCACCAGAAGTTTGTCAATCAGCTTCCTTTTGAGCAGGTTCTCCCCAGTCAGAGCTTTTCCACAAGTGGGCTCCAATTCTCCAAACAAATTTGCTTCTTCTAGATGAGTTATCAGACCACTCTCTGTCAGAATATCTGAGATTAATCTTCCCAGAGGGATCCAATTTCTTTTAGACTTAGGGTTTTTTACTCTTTCAACTTCCCTGGTTTCATTTACATGCGTCCAGAGATGGTTGAACAGAAGATAGGGCAGATCAATCTTCACATTTGTGCCAAGACAAAACAGAAGATATTGTTGGTCAACATTGATGTAGTCAGGGGAACTGGTTTCCTTCCTGTGATGAATGCAGCCATGAATTATTCTTTCCCAGATTTTGTATTTGTTCTTCAAATCTCTGACATTGTTGGATGCTTGCCCAGTAGTGAAAATCTCAACATAAACTTTAGACATATCCATTCTTCCACTTGTCATTCCAGTAACACCATTACCTTCAAAACCTAGTAGCCTCCTTATGAGATTCTCAGTGATGGAAATCTCTTTTCCAATTACGAATGATAGAATGACCTTTGGTGAAGTAATGGCATGAATCCAGAATTCCTTGACAAGATGAGGGAACACTGGTCCAACTAGATGATCAAAGAAATTTTGCCACCCTTGGAACTCTACAGCCGGAAAAAATGAAACCCTTTTGATTTCAGATTTTCAAAATCAACCATTAGTTCACTAACCACTTCCAAGCTATCAACAGGGATGAGTGTTATTCTCTCAGGAGTGACATATTTCTCTATATGTTGAGAGCTGCTTGAAGAAATAGGAATTCTTTCGGAAGGGGATGAAGATGAAGCCATTTAGAACGCTTAGGTTTAGGATGAGAAAAAAAAGAGAGTTTGAAAATACACATAAGCGATTGAAATTTGAGAGAGAGAGAGAGAGAGTAAAAAGTAAAAAAGGAATTTTGCAAAGTATTTATAGCTTATGAAAAAGAATTTTAAAGTAATAAAATAGTTAAAGAATTTAGAACAATTGAATTAAAAAAAATTAATCATTATAAGCAATTAATGAGTTTTGACATTGAGGGGATGCGTGAGATTTGATCAAATCTGAACAGTTACCTAGGAATGGCGTCTCAATAGAAGTGCACGCATGTGTGACCTTTCAAAGTTGAAACACGTGTTCAACTTCTGAGGATAGCGTGTGACAGCTGGTTTAATGTAATGAACTTCTGAACCATTTTTGTAATGAAACGTTAGACACATTTCAGAATATTATAGATGGTTTCTGAAGTAACTCCTCTTCTAACTTATGAAGAGTTGTTAATCATAACATTCATTTCAGAACATTCTAAAAACATCTATAGAAAAAAAATTCATTAAGGACAAAGTTCCATACTAATGTTTTTCAGAATGAATTTAAATTTATCTTCAGAAAGAGGTTTAGTAAAAATATCAGCCCATGATGGTCTGTGTCTACGAAGTTTAAACTTAAAATTCCTTTCTGAATATAGTCCCTTATGAAATGATGTTTAATTTCTATATGTTTTTCCTTAGAATGTAAGATAGGATTTTTTGAAAGACAAATAGCAGAGGTATTATCACAGAAGATATGAATCATACTTTCATAGAGATGATAATCTTCCAGCTGGCTCTTCATCCAGATCATCTGAGTGCTATATCCAGCAGCAAATGTATATTCTACTTCTGTTGTTGATAGTGCAATAGTGGCTTACTTCTTGTTGTACAATGAGATAAGGTTATCACCCAGAAACTGACAGCTTCCAGAGGTGCTTTTTTGTTCTATTCTATCTTCAGCAAAGTCAGCATCACAATAACCTACTAGTTTAAACTCTTTGGATCTTTTATAACATAGTCCAAGGTTAGTAGTACCTTTCAGATACCTCATAATTTGCTTAACAGCGGTTAAGTGAGATTCTCTAGGATCTGATTGGAATCTTGCACATAAACATACACTGAATAATATATCTGGTCTAGATGCATTCAGATAGAGAAGAGATCCAATCATACCTCTGTAGAGTTTCTGCTCTACTTTCTTACTTACCTCATCTTTTTCCAAAATGCATGTAGGATGCATTGGTGTCTTTGCTTCTTTACTTTCTGATAGCTGGAATTTATTCATGAGTTCTTTAACATACTTTGTTTGATGTATGTAAGTACCTTCTGGAGTCTGATTTATTTGAATTCCCAGAAACAATTTTAGTTCTCCCATCATGCTCATCTCAAATTCAGCCTGCATAGACTCAGCAAATTCTCTTCCAAGAGAGACATTAGAAGTTACAAAAATAATATCATCTACATATATTTGACAAATTAAAATTTCATTTTTAAGTGTTTTTCTGAATAAGGTAGTGTTGACTTTCCTTCTTGTAAAATTCTTTTCTAAAAGAAAGTTACTTAGACGTTCATACCAAGCTCTGGGAGCTTGTTTCAGACCATACAGAGACTTTTTCAGTTTAAAAACATGTTCTGGATATTTTGAGTCATCAAAACCCAGAGGTTGATGGACATAAACTTCTTCTTCTATGTAACCATTTAAAAATTCACTTTTAACGTCCATTTGATATAATGAGATGTTATGTTGAACAACAAAAGAAATTAATAATCTAATTGATTCTAACCTGGCGACTGGGGTAAAAATTTTGTTATAATCAATTCCATCTTGTTGACTATAACCTTGTGCAACCAGTCGTACCTTTTTTCTGACAACCTCTCCTTGCTCATTTAACTTGTTTCTGAATACCCATTTTGTTCCTATGATATTGAATCCTTTAGGTTTTGGAACTAGATCCCACACATCATTTCTGGAAAATTGATTTAGTTCTTCTTGCATAGCTAGGATCCAATAATTATCTTGCAGAGCTTCCTCTATCTAGGTTGGCTCAATCAGAGAGACCAATCCAAACAGTGATTCTTCATTGTTTCTGAGGGAGGATCTTGTTCTGATGGGATCTTCTTTCTTTCCAATAATCACATTTTCTAGATATGCTGATGTGATTCTAGGGAATCTTTTCTATGAGGTTTGTTCAGAAATTCTTAGATTGTCCAGAGCATTTGCAATAGAAGGATCTTCTAAGTTATCCTTTTCTTCTGAATCTTTAGAGTTTGTAAGATGATATTCTGTACCTGCAGGATTTTCATTTTGCTTTGGCTTTTGCTGGCCAAGCTTATCATCAAATCTGACTTTGATTGATTCTTCAGCAATTAGAGTTTCTGTGTTGTATACCCTATAACCTTTTGAGCGTTCAGAATATCCAAGCAGAAAACACTTTTGTGCCTTAGAATCAAACTTGTTCAGATTATCTTTAGTATTCACAATATATCAAGTACATCCAAAAGGATGAAAATATGAAATGTTGGGTTTTCTATTTTTCCATAATTCATAAGGAGTCTTTTCAAGAATAGGTCTTATAGAGACTTTATTTTTAATATAACATGTTGTGTTCACTGCTTCTTCCCAGAAGCGTTTAGCCACATTGGTTTCATTAATCATGGTTCTAGCCATTTCTTGCAAAGTTCTATTCTTTCGTTCTACAACTCCATTTTGTTGGGGAGTTCTAGGACAAGAGAAATCATGAGAAATGTCATTTGCTTTAAAAAAAACTTTTCAAAATAATGGTTTTCAAATTCTCCTCCATGATCACTTTTAACTTTTATGATTCTAAAGTCTTTTTCATTTTGCACTTGGTTGCAGAAGTCGAAGAACACAAAATGTGACTCATCCTTGTGTTTTAAAAACTTAACCCATGTCCATCTGCTGTAGTCATAAACAATGACCAATCCATACTTCTTGCCTCTGATGGATGTAGTTTTAGCTGGTCCAAACAGATCAATGTGAAGAAGTTCCAACGACCTAGAGGAAGAAACAACATTCTTTGACTTAAAAGAAGGTTTTGAAAATTTTCCTTTCTGACATGCTTCACATAGAGCTTCCGAGTTGAACCTCGGATTGGGAAGTCCCCTGACCAGATTGAGTTTGTTAATTTGAGATATTATTCTCATGCTAACATGTCCCAATCTTCTGTGCCAGACCCGTTGCTCATCGCTAACAGACATAAGGCATTTTACATTCTGAGTTATAAGGTCAGAAAGATCAATTTTATAGATGTTGTTCTTTCTCTTGCCAGTAAAAAGGATTGTTCTATCTTTTTGACTAGCAGCTCTACGGGATTTTTGATTAAAGATTATGTCATAACCTTGCTCACTTAATTGACTTATGGACAGCAAGTTATGCGCTAATCCTTCGACCAACAGAACATTAGTTATAGAAGGAAGGTTACTGTTTCAAATGGTTCCAGAACCAATAATATTTCCTTTCTTATTTCCTCCAAATTTGACATCTCTTCCAGATTTAAGTTCCAAACTTTAGAACATAGACTTTCTTCCCGTAATATGTCGTGAGCATCCAGAGTCTAGGTACCATGACTGGTGTTTCAACTGTGATGTTAAGGACATCTACAATATATATTATTTTCTCCTTAGGTACCTGTTGCACCCCAAAATTTTCCCTCCCATATTCTTCAAAGTTTTTCAAGAATAACCTTCAAATGGTTCAAGTTTACTCAAGAGATTGCACAGTCAAACCACCTCCTAAGGCAGCTGAAATTAGGGTTTTGGTTCTCTCAAGGAAGTTGAGGTTTTCAATGGCTCAATCAAGTCCCATATGCCTATATACATTGTCAAGCATCTACATGTCAAGTTTCAAGACTCACAGCATCAAGTTGCACAGTCAAAAGCTTCATTTGCTTCACAGTCAACTGCAGGGGCAAAATGGTCATTTGGCAGTCAAAAGTCAAAAATTTTGGTCAACATATTATTTTGAAGCCACAATCATCATTTTATCAAGTCTTGATCATGATTCCACAAGAATGGCTCAAAAATCATCAAGATGCAAAAGTTTCCATTTTTGGATAGTTAAAAAGTCAACTGTAATTTGACCAAGGCATAACTTTTTCATGGTTCATCAGAAAAATCCCATCCAATGCTTATTTTGAAGGAGAGGATATTTCCTACAACTCATCTTCACATTCCAAGTCCAATAAATGCTCTCACAAAAAGTTATCAATTTATACATTATAGGTCAATTTCAAAAGTCAACAAAAAGGCACTTTAAGTCAAAGACCATAACTTGAGATTGGTAAATCAAAATGACATGGGACCAAAGGCATTGGTTAGAGGACTTCAATACCTTTCCAAAATGTCCAAGAAAATGTTCATATGATCAAACTTGAGCAAGATATGCATTGGAGAAGTTGGGAAATTTTTGGGAATTTGCAAAAGTCAACTTTGCCTAAAACACCTCATTTTTGCTAATGGGCCCCAAATTCCTTCTTGAATCTTTACCCAAAGCATATGCACGACCCATTGAGATTAAATTGAGTTATTTCCTTATTTTTATTAATTATTTGGATTTTTAATTGATTATTAATTCATTTAATTCATTTAAATGTAGGAAAATACCAAGATATGTTTTTTCAAATCTTTTGTGAAGCAAATACACTCAGGGCAAGCTGGCAATTTCATGCATCCATCAAAGAGACAAAAATCTCCCAATTTGGCAAGGTTTTTTCAATCAAAAAGATTGAAAAATATTTGAATGAAAATCAAATATTGAAAACTTTGTTCCATGGATCTTTGACCTAGTTTGTACCCTAATTCCATTCCAATACAAATACTGAAGCAAACCCTAAAGCCTTGGACGTGCAAGCTGCTGCAGAAACATCATTACCATATTGAAAAAAAAACCAAGAAATTTGAAAACTGAATTCAACCTTCCAGGCCAATTCAAAGCCCTTTCTTGATTCCAATACATTGTTGGGACACTCAGGAACGGATTGCAATCAAAAACAAGCCTTAACATTCAAAGAACATGCAAGAACAAGTCACACGGTTTGGTTATTTTTTCATAATCCTAAATCAATATTCATGCATCATTAATGAGTTTTTTTGTGTGTATTGCATTGCTAACACCTTTCTGAAGCTGATGATATAGGTTAATTGTATTATGGTGCCCTGAAACGTAAACCACCATTGTTGAATTCTAGGGTTTCGAAGCTTTGATTTTAGGGCTTTGCTGCACAAGTAAAATCAGAACCAATGATACCCATGTTTGAAATCGTCTGAACGTGACGAGCACAATAGACACCTCGCGCCCCATTTATATAGCTTAGATTCCTATTCGCTATTATTGGCAGTTTTACTTTGTGGGGGTTTAAAACCCCAATTAATTGCTTCTGTTTTACAGGGAAAAAGGGAAGAAGGTGATTACGTGTGGATGCACGATTGGCTGATTCAAATATAATGCGCGCTTTTTCTCTTTCCAAGCATAATTGATGTTTTTTGTATATTATTTTCACTATCCATCATATTAACAAATGCAGGCGAGTGGAGTAGTGGTTGGTGCGCTGGACGTTCATCATTGGGACCTGGGTTCGATTCCCAGGTCCCCCAAAATAGTTCTATTATTTTTCATAACATCTTCATATGCAGCGCTTGTCAAGGGTTCCACCATATAACCCCATGCGTCAGCCAGCCATGTGTCTCCTAACACAAATCCAATGGCTACAAGGGAAGGAACATCATGTTCTCAGGTCAAAGCAAGCGTAGACGATTCCCAAAGTCAACAAGGCTTGGAGAGTTATTGGGCCTGAAATCTGCAAATTCACCTTCATTGGGTCCATCAAACCCCCCTGGTTAATTGTTTTTCTTTTTATTTTCTTTTAACTAACTATTTTTTATTATTAATATTACTAACATAATTAATATTAATTTTCACAATAAACTCAGAATTAAATATTTATAATATTTTTATTATATATTAATTTCATTATTAATTTATTTTGTAAATAAATACTAACCAAATTGACTTAGTTTTAATTAGGTAATTTTGACATTTTTTACAATAAATAAAATTAGTTTAGAATTAGGGTTTTGTTTACTAACTTTTTAATTTCTTTTATTTTATTTTTCATTAAAATATTAAAAAACACAAAAAAACTTTTTTTCTTTAATTAAATAATTAATTAGTAAATTAGGTTAATTTGAATTAATTGCAAAAAAAAGGACAAACTAAATTCTTTATTTCTCAAAAGGGTCAAAACCCTAAGGACGTCCCGATTAAATTTTCGTTGCGCATTATTATCTATTTTGATTATTATGTAACTGTTTCCAAGGATGTAATAGTTAATTAGGTTTTACCGTTTTCTTTACTTTCTGCATTTATTTCCAAACGGGTTTTTGTTTTTGGCGATGTATAGACCCGCGCCTTGTAATAGCGTAGATTTACCTTTCCGCATTTTATTTCTCGCACTCTTAACTGTTAATTATGCCTGCAAGACTGTATTCCAGATAAAATTAATCCGTAGCTCACAAATGCATGATCAGAGATAATATAACATGAAAGCAACACACAAGCACATGCCACTCCTAGGGTACGCCTCACTGGTTGCCTTGAACGTGGTCGTCAAGTATAGGGTGTCTTAGAGGTCGCCCTCCTGTCTAAAGATCCTGTTGCCTCGAAACGGTTGCCTCGGATAAAAAAGGATCTAGGACATTAGGGCTACTTCTAAGGTGTCCTACTATTGCTTCGGTGACCACACATTGTCCCTAATAATCGAATTGACCTGAATACCTCCAACGACGGTGCTACCTACTTCTCGATAGTAGGATAGTATTGTCTAAAGGACTCTTACACAGCCTAATTCCTTAGAGTAGGTAGATTTATCATGGGTACTTGCTCTCTCAAAACAAACAAAACAACTTTTCGCACCTACACTTTCAAAAGGTTTTCAAACAAATATTTCATACACTCTTGAGGACAGATACAAGAGTTACTTAGAAATTTTTCAAACGAAACTTTTTCAAAACCCACATACACTTGAAAAGCAAACCAATTTTTGAAAACATAAGAGCATGTACCTAAGAGCCCGTGGATAACCACGGATAGAAAGGGTGCTAACACCTTCCCTTTCTATAAATCTACCTCCCGAACCGAGAGACATCTCGAATAAGGAATTTTGCTGTGCTTTTGTCCTTTCCATGTTGGAGAACATAAAAGACGGTGGCGACTCTTGCTTACCGCGACATTTCGCGAACCAGCTTAAAAAAAAGTAAGTTCTATTTCCATCGATCACAGAACTGGCGACTCTGCTGGGGACAGTTAATAAGTGAGGTGTACCTTAGGATTAGACCACTCTTATGTTTTCAATTGTATGTTTTGTTTGCTTTATTATTGTGGGTTGAATCGGAGTTTCATAGATCCTAACCCGGATCTGGGGATGCCCTTTTAGGTAGCATAAGCTGTGAGGGACCTGTCTGGCGTAGACCGACACGGGTGAAGCAATGGCTACATTGGTGTGACACCTTGGTCTGTACCGATATCCCTTGTGTTGCAACGAGGAAAATATGGGTCTTCTGAGGAGTCATTAAGCACCAAGCGACCTTAGAACCCTAAATTGACCCAACTTGGCCATAGAACAGTAGCAGTATGCTACACCCATTGAGGCTAAACTCTCGCGATGGTTCTGGCCGCAAGAAAAGATTTCGACGCTGGAGTTATGACCGATTGAGGGTAGTCAGTGATATTGGGATCCTCTAGAACCCGGTTACTTTTGATAGGACAAGTTTTGAGCCCACCAACTTCAAGAGGGTAGTACCTAAACTTCATGCTGGCCTAAACTCTAAGGGCTTTCTGGTGTGACTTGTGTGCCTTCATACTTGAACTACTTGCATACTTGTTATCTAACAACACGAGTTCCTTGCAGGTTTTATTTAAAATCCTCAATTGGGACTCATTACAGGGCCTACCTACATCACTCCATGCATAGCATAACATCATACCATTGCATACATCTTGCATAAGGACTAATCCATTTCAAGGACCTCAAGGGTTTGTGATGCAGGTCACGATGAACCAAAATGTCTAGCAAGGGGCAAAAGGGGATTTATTTTCCTCTAGCCAAAATTGTTCAGAGATCAAAACATGGTGACTTGAGTCAGGGGCTATGACCCACTTGATATGGTGAGCTTTGACTCTTGAAGAAGGTTCCTCTAGCCAAGGTTGTCAAGGGCTATGACCCACTCGATATGGTGAGCCTTGACTCTTGAAGAAGGATTCTCAACTACACGAAGTTCCTTCAATCAAGCTACGAAATTCAAATTCTAACAAATTTTCTTGTTTACCCCGCGAGATCCTTGGAAACATTGCATGCATACATACATATCATTGCATAACAGGTACCCTTGTTACAGGTCACTTACCATCTTCGCTGTTTATTTCAGCAATGGCTTCCCAACAAGACAACCAGGATCTTCATGCTCAAGAGACTCGGTTCGGGGAGATCCTCCTAAATCTATCCAAGGGGCAGGAAGAGCTGAGAACACTCCTCACGGGGACTTTGGTCAGGAACAGTCCAGAAGACAGTAAGGATGAATGGCTGAAACATCTGCAAGCTGAGGTGGATACAATGAGAACCCAGATGCTGGGGTAGATGACTCTCATTCAAGACTTAGCTCAAAGACAAGAAGAGCTTAGGGTTCTCGTCAACCAACTGCTTTGGGATAACCAACTGGGAAAACATCTAAGATTGAAGAGCCAGTCATCATTAAATTCCCTTTGAGACAAGAAGACAAGGGAAAAGCTCCTCAACTTGCTTCAGGGTCACAAATTCAGCATCAACCTCACCAGCTTCAGCAAGACAGTATGAAGCAAGTAGTCAGGGTTGGAGACCAAACCGGTAATCAGCCTCCAAGAAGTCAAAGGTTTGGTTTGATGAATAGACCTCTCCAAGCTGCTACTACTTCACGGGTCCAACAACGACCTCTCCAAGAACAATGGGCTGATCAGAGCAAGCCAGACAAGCCTAAGAGGCAATTCACCCAGCTTAACATGTCGCTGTTTCAAGCCTTACAACGCCTATTGAGATTGAATCTGATCACACTAAGGGACCCCCCAAAGAATCCCAACAAGACACCTTCAAGGTACAACCCCAACGCCCACTGCGCTTATCATTCTGACAGCCCGGGGCATGCCACAAACGACTGCTGGTCTCTGAAGAACAAGATCCAAGACCTGATTGATGGAGGAGCAGTGGAATTCACCCCAGATGGTCAGGTCGAGTTCTTCTACTATCCCTAGACGAGAAGACCTTTTGTTCATTGGAATGTTCAAGTTGTATTTTTCTTTGATTTTTCAAACAATTATTGTCATAGCAAACTTTATTACATTATCAATGCATCGCATATGTCTGTTTTGAATCAATATATTCACATTCGCTATATTCAAACTGCTTATTTTTGTGATGATCAACTCTTGATTGAAATAATTCTAAGCCTCTTGAGGGAGGATGACGAAAATGATACCACAATCTACAGTATGCTTTTGAACAGACCCTGCTGATGAGGTACAGGCATTATTTCAATTCCTAAACACTGGAGTTAAAAGGAAGATAATCCCTCGTCAACCCCTTCGAGCCAAAGAAGTAGGAGTTTTTCTTTTCACAAAAAAATTAAAACCCTTAATCATAACCTGGGGCAGGGTAGTCTTCTTAGTTGATCCAGGTGCACAATGAATGGCATCAAAGAAGTCTTTACAAAACAAAAGACAGTGATGGTTCCGAATAATCATAAAGACAGGCAGTCATTACCAAAAAAAACTAAAGCCCAATAAGTCAAAACCTATGAAGGAGACTTACGAAACAGGGGCATCCCGCTGACTGTAAATACAAAAAGAAACAGTTCAGGCAAAAAAAAAAACAGGGATAACAAAATCAAAAAAGAAAGAGGTCCTACAAACCCTCGACAAAAAATGATGGCCTGCTCAAAATAAGTTGTCAATATCCGAACCATCACTGGTATATCAGGACAGAGACCCAAACAAGGTCTAACGCATGATCAGCTGAGTTTAGGTTTGAAGAACATCACGAAGAGCGGGTGGGAACAAATATACTTTGAGCCTTTATCCTTTGTTTCTTAAACCGTGAACCAGGCCACGTTATAACCCTTAAAAGTCCTAGCTGAAGCATGGGTTAGTTCGAAAGCATACTGTTACGAAAGGTATCCTGACTCCTTAAGGCTTGCGGTAAAATAACGAGTTGACATCACATTGTACAAAGTTTGTTTGTTTTACTGAAAGACGCATTTTCAAAAAATTTAAAGACAAACATAAGCTTTGAATTTTTGAAATAACTTTGTTTGCATATGACTTTTTGTTCGAACAGCAGAGAACTTCGCACGAAGAATATCTAATGAACAAAAGCACTTCCAACCAAGAGGCCGACATGATCATCTGGGACAGTTAAGTCAAGATTCGGAGAATCTCTCAAAATGCCAAATAGCCAGGGGCAGATCTCCACCTGAATCAACTGGGGCATTGGGCCTGAACTCCAGGGACAAATCTGGTACGATCAAACATCTTCTGGTCGCATGGCAACACAACAACGGGGGCACCTCCCTACATCCTGAGAGCGTGGACATAGTCGAAAAATACTGCACATAATCAAAGACCCGCTAGGTTGACACACCTAGGCAAAAATAAGGGCTTCCCGACGAACCAAAAGGGTTCGGGCAAAAATAAGGGATGAAAACGAAAAAATCTGTACATCCGGCAAGTCGAAAACCTGAAAAGGCGGCTTGGGCAAAAAAGGGTATCCCGATGGACTGAAAACCCGAAAGGGCGGTCCAGGAAAATGTTAGGGATCACAGCGTACGACTATGTCCCGGTATCTCGTCACTTGCCTACCAGAAGAAGATTCATCAATCGGCGGTTATCAAACACCTCATAGGCCTTCTTCTCCCACAGAAACTGGGGCAATAATGAATTGTCTAAGCGATCTGGTTGCTCTGCCCACCGAGGCACCAAGGTAAGTTCAGCTGAAGAACATGACCAAGATATATCCACTCTCCACAGAGTAAGACAGATTTCGGCAATATTCTCCTCAAGCAGAGTTGGTCTCCCATCAGCCCTAACTAGGCACAGTATCTCCAGCAAGTCATCAATACTCTCCCCAAGCAGAGTTAGTCTACTGTCAGCCTTAAGGAAGTTGGATATCCCCAGAAGATCTCAATATTCCCCAGCGGAGTATACAAATGTCTCTAAGCAAGCATCCCCGACAGTCTTAACATAAGATTGTTCCCCGGTGGAATACCAGACACCCCAGTGGAGCCATCCCCTAGTACAGTTCAAAAAGTTTCCCCAGGAGAGTTGAATCACCCTCCCTAGTAGATTCTGGAAGCTTATCCCCAGTAGATTCTGGAGGCTTATCCCCGCGGAGTACGAACACATCTCCCCGGCTTTATTCAAAGGTTATTCCCCACCAGGGCTTATAACTGGGTTATCCTCAGCTAATTACCACAGAAATATTGTCCTCGGCGAAGTTCTTCCTATTCCCCAGCAGAGTTCATCAAATTCCCCAACAAAGCTTATCAGCGGAATCCCCAGCGGAGTTATCATCAAACCTCAGCGAAGTATCTCTTCCCACAGAGTAATCCCCACAGAGTAATCTCTCCAACAAGTTTATTCCCCAACGGAGTCATCTTCTCCTACCGGTTTATTCTTATAATCATCATCCCCAGCGGAAACGAAGAACTCTACTCTTCAACATCAGCCCAGGATTCAACTTCCCGGCATTCGTCAAGGATTTATTTTCCTAGACGAAAATACATACACATATCACATTTTATACATCCTGCTTACGTACATGATAAAGTGCATACTACACTATCTCATTTTTAGAACATCATGACATCATGCATTTCATACATCATGACATTGCACACAACTGATGTTTTTCCTTTTCAGGAAAAAGGTCAATCCAAAGATGATTACCATCAACTGTCGCAGTTCCAGATTCGATACTTGTATCTAGCCAGGGCATATCTGTGAGCGATTGATTGTGGATTCGATACCTGTATCTAGACAGGGCATATCTACACTAAAGAGATTAAAGAGATAGCTGGGAAATGCTCCAGATATGGATGCTGTTCTTTTGCTTATTCAGATTTTCTCTTCAGAGATAGCTGGGAAATGCTCCAGATATGGATGCTGTTCTTCTGCTTATTCAGATTTTCTCTTCAGAGATAGCTCAGAAATGCTTCAGATATGGATGCTGTTCTTTTGCTTATTCAAGAGTTTCCTTTCAGATATAGCTTGGAAATGCTCCAGAGATGGATGTTGTTCTTTTGCTTATTAAAGAGTTTCCCTTCAGAGATAGCTGGGAAATGCTCCAGATATGGATGATGTTCTTTTGCTTATTCAGATTTTCTCTTCAGAGATAGCTCAGAAATGCTTCAGATATGGATGTTGTTCTTTTGCTTATTCAAGAGTTTCCTTTCAGATATAGCTGGGAGATGCTCCAGATATGGATGTTGTTCTTTTGCTTATTCAGATTTTCTCTCAGAGATAGCTTAGAAATGCTTCAGATATGGATGTTGTTCTTTTGCTTATTCAAGAGTTTCCTTTCAGATATAGCTGGGAGATGCTCCAGATATGGATGTTGTTCTTTTGCTTATTCAGATTTTCTCTTCAGAGATGGCTTAGAAATGCCCCAAATATGGATGCTGTTCTTTTGCTTATTCAGAGATAGCTTGGAAATGCTCCAGATATGGATGCTGTTCTTTTGCTTATTCAGATTTTCTCTTCAGAGATAGCTGGGAAATGCTCCAGATATGGATGCTGTTCTTTTTCTTATTCAAGAGTTTCCTTTCAGATATAGCTAGGAGATGCTCCAGATATGGATGTTGTTCTTTTGCTTATTCAGATTTTCTCTTCAGAGATAGCTCAGAAATGCTTCAGATATGGATGTTGTTCTTTTGCTTATTCAAGAGTTTCCTTTCAGATATAGCTGGGAGATGCTCCAGATATGGATGTTGTTCTTTTGCTTATTCAGATTTTCTCTTCAGAGATAGCTCAGAAATGCTTCAGATATGGATGTTGTTCTTTTGCTTATTCAAGAGTTTCCTTTCAGATATAGCTGGGAGATGCTCCAGATATGGATGTTGTTCTTTTGCTTATTCAGATTTTCTCTTCAGAGATGGCTTAGAAATGCCCCAAATATGGATGTTATTCTTTTGCTTATTCAGAGATAGCTTGGAAATGCTCCAGATATGGATGTTGTTCTTTTGCTTATTCAGATTTTCTCTTCAGAGATGGCTTAGAAATGCTCCAAATATGGATGTTGTTCTTTTGCTTATTCAAGAGTTTCCTTTCAGATATAGCTTAGAGATGCTCCGGACCCGGATGTTATTCTATTGCTTATTCAGAGTTGCTTTTCATAATTGGCCTAGAGATGCTCCAGACCCGGATGTTATTCTATCGCTTATTCAGATTTCCTTCTAGAGATAGTTCAGATGCGACCCAGATTTGGCGATATTCCGATACCTATTCCAGACTCCTTCTAGAGATAGTTCAGATGTGACCCAGGCATGGCGACGTTCTGATACATATTCCAGATTTCCTTTCAGAAATAGCTTAGAGATGCTCCCGACGCGGATGATATTCTATCGCTTATTCAGATTTCTCTTCAGAGATAGCTTAGATATGCTCCAGATCCGGATGCTTTTCTACTGCTTATTCAGATTCCAACTTCTAAAGACGACTTAGAGATGCTCCAGACCCGGATGCTATTCTATTGTCTAGTCCATATTCATTCAAAAGACATTCCAGATACGATCCAGATGCGGATGACGCTCTGTCACTCACTCAGATATAATATGGATATACCCCAGACACGGCGGTCATTCTACTATTTATTCAGACGGCAGCAATTAAATATAGACTAGATATGCTCCAGACACGGAAGCTATTCTATTTCTTACTCAGATTCAACCATTCATTACATTTCCAAATGGCATCTATAAGCCCATTCCCGACAAGGTTCTGTCACATATCCAGATGGCATCTATAAGCCCATCCTCCCATCCATTATCTCTCCAAATGGCATCTGTAAGCCCATTCCCGACATCACATCACTGATACTCTACTATGCGAGTGCAAATTTCTGGGCACTCTAGTGTTCAATCATCTTCCACCTTCGGATCACGAAAGGCACGCCCGCCAATCTACATCCTCAGGTCTAAGAAGATTGACCAGGGGCAACTGTTGCACCCTAAAATTTTCCCTCCCATATTCTTCAAAGTTTGTCAAGAATCACCTTCAAATGGTTCAAGTTTACTCAAGAGATTGCACAGTCAAACCACCTCCTAAGGCAGCTGAAATTAGGGTTTTGGTTCTCTCAAGGAAGTTGAGGTTTTCAATGGCTCAATCAAGTACCATATGCCTATATACATTGTCAAGCATCTACATGTCAAGTTTCAAGACTCACAACATAAAGTTGCACAGTCAAAAGCTTCATTTGCTTCACAGCCAACTGCAGGGGCAAAATGGTCATTTGGCAGTCAAAAGTCAAAATTTTTGGTCAACATCTTATTTTGAAGCCACAATCATCATTTTATCAAGTCTTGATCATGATTCCACAAGAATGGCTCAAAAATCATCAAGATGCAAAAGTTTCCATTTTTGGATAGTTAAAAAGTCAACTGTAATTTGACCAAGGCATAACTTTTTCATGGTTCATCAGAAAAATCCCATCCAATGCTTATTTTGAAGGAGAGGATATTTCCTACAACTCATCTTCACATTCCAAGTCCAATAAATGCTCTCACAAAAAGTTATCAATTTATACATTATAGGTCAATTTCAAAAGTCAACAAAAAGGCACTTTAAGTCAAAGACCATAACTTGAGATTGGTAAATCAAAATGACATGGGACCAAAGGCATTGGTTAGAGGACTTCAATACCTTTCCAAAATGTCCAAGAAAATGTTCATATGATCAAACTTGAGCAAGATATGCATTGGAGAAGTTGGGAAATTTTTGGGAATTTGCAAAAGTCAACTTTGCCTAAAACACCTCATTTTTGCTAATGGGCCCCAAATTCCTTCTTGAATCTTTACCCAAAGCATATGCACGACCCATTGAGATTAAATTGAGTTATTTCCTTATTTTTATTAATTATTTGGATTTTTAATTGATTATTAATTCATTTAATTCATTTAAATGTAGGAAAATACCAAGATATGTTTTTTCAAATCTTTTGTGAAGCAAATACACTCAGGGCAAGCTGGCAATTTCATGCATCCATCAAAGAGACAAAAATCTCCCAATTTGGCAAGGTTTTTTCAATCAAAAAGATTGAAAAATATTTGAATGAAAATCAAATATTGAAAACTTTATTCCATGGATCTTTGACCTAGTTTGTACCCTAATTCCATTCCAATACGAATACTGAAGGAAACCCTAAAGCCTTGGACGTGCAAGCTGCTGCAGAAACATCATTACCATATTGAAAAAAAGCCAAGAAATTTGAAAACTGAATTCAACCTTCCAGGCCAATTCAAAGCCCTTTCTTGATTCCAATACATTGTTGGGACACTCAGGAACGGATTGCAATCAAAAACAAGCCTTAACATTCAAAGAACACGCAAGAACAAGTCACACGGTTTGGTTATTTTTTCATAATCGTAAATCAATATTCATGCATCATTAATGAGATTTTTTGTGTGTATTGCATTGCTAACACCTTTCTGAAGCTGATGATATAGGTTAATTGTATTATGGTGCCCTGAAACGTAAACCACCATTGTTGAATTCTAGGGTTTTGAAGCTTTGATTTTAGGGCTTTGCTGCACAAGTAAAATCAGAACCAATGATACCCATGGTTGAAACCGTCTGAACGTGATGAGCACAATAGACACCTCGCACCCCATTTATATAGCTTGGATTCCTATTCGCTATTATTGGCAGTTTTACTTTGTGGGGGTTTAAAACCCCCGCTAATTGCTTCTGTTTTACAGGGAAAAAGGGAAGAAGATGATTACGTGTGGATGCACGATTGGCTGATTCAAATATAATGCGCGCTTTTTCTCTTTCCAAGCATAATTGATGTTTTTTGTATATTATTTTCACTATCCATCATATTAACAAATGCAGGCGAGTGGAGTAGTGGTTGGTGCGCTGGACGTTCATCATTGGGACCTGGGTTCGATTCCCAGGTCCCCCAAAATAGTTCTATTATTTTTCATAACATCTTCATATGCAGCGCTTGTCAGAGGTTCCACCATATAACCCCATGCGTCAGCCAGCCATGTGTCTCCTAACACAAATCCAATGGCTACAAGGGAAGGAACATCATGTTCTCAGGTCAAAGCAAGCGTAGACGATTCCCAAAGTCAACAAGGCTTGGAGAGTTATTGGGCCTGAAATCTGCAAATTCACCTCCATTGGGTCCATCAAACCCCCCTGGTTAATTGTTTTTCTTTTTATTTTCTTTTAACTAACTATTTTTTATTATTAATATTACTAACATAATTAATATTAATTTTCATAATAAACTCAGAATTAAATATTTATAATATTTTTATTATATATTAATTTCATTATTAATTTATTTTGTAAATAAATACTAACCAAATTGACTTAGTTTTAATTAGGTAATTTTGACATTTTTTACAATAAATAAAATTAGTTTAGAATTAGGGTTTTGTTTACTAACTTTTTAATTCCTTTTATTTTATTTTTCATTAAAATATTAAAAAACACAAAAAAACTTTTTTTCTTTAATTAAATAATTAATTAGTAAATTAGGTTAATTTGAATTAATTGCAAAAAAAGGACAAACTAAATTCTTTATTTCTCAAAAGGGTCAAAACCCTAAGGACGTCCCGATTAAATTTCAGTTGCGCATTATTATCTATTTTGATTATTATGTAACTGTTTCCAAGGATGTAATAGTTAATTAGGTTTTACCGCTTTCTTTACTTTCTGCATTTATTTCCAAACGGGTTTTTGTTTTTGGCGATGTATAGACCTGTGCCTTGTAATAGCGTAGATTTACCTTTCCGTATTTTATTTTCCGCACTCTTAACTGTTAATTATGCCTGCAAGACTGTATGCCAGATAAAATTAATCCGTAGCTCACAAATGCATGATCAGAGATAATATAACATGAAAACAACACACAAGCACATGCCACTCCTAGGGTACGCCTCACTGGTTGCCTCGAACGTGGTCGTCAAGTATAAGGTGTCTTAGAGGTCGCCCTCCTGTCTAAAGATCTTGTTGCCTCGAAACGGTTGCCTCGGATAAAAAAGGATCTAGGATATTAGGGTTACTTCTACGGTGTCCTACTATTGCTTCGGTGACCACACATTGTCCCTAATAATCGAATTGACCCAAATACCTCCAACGACGGTGCTACCTACTTCTCGATAATGGGATAGTACTGTCTAAAGGACTCTTACACAGCCTAATTCCTTAGAGTAGGTAGATTTCTCATGGGTACTTTCTCTCTCAAAACAAACAAAACAACTTTTTGCACCTACTTAGAAATTTTTCAAACGAAACTTTTTCAAAACCCGCATACACTTGAAAAGCAAACCAATTTTTGAAAACATAAGAGCAAGTACCTAAGAGCCCGTGGATAACCATGGATAGAAAGGGTGCTAACACCTTCCCTTTTTATAAATCTACCTCCCGAACCGAGAGACATCTCGAATAAGGAATTTTGCTGTGCTTTTGTCCTTTCCATGTTGGAGAACATAAAAGACGGTGGCGACTCTTGCTTACCGCGACATTTCGCGAACCAGCTTAAAAAAAAGTCAGTTATATTTCCACCGATCACAGTACCCATATCCTTTTGGGTCCTTTTTAGTTAGAGTTTATAAAGTTCTGTTTGAACTTTGATTTAGCATAAAAAATTTCATAGTGAGATGTGTATTTGATATCATGTGTGTGCCCAAAAATAAATTGTTTGTGCAGTGGTTTATATGTGATAACCATTTCCTCAACACATTTAGGTTTATATGTTTCTTTCCTTTTGGGAGTTTCATATCCAATTCCTCTTTTGTTATTTCCACTAACACCATAGACCATTGAAGCCATTTTGCTTCTATCTATGCTTTTAGCAAGAAATGTTTGAAAACTAGAGTCATATTCTTTAAGAATATCTCATGAACTTGAAGAAGAATCTAAAATAGAAATATTTTGAACCTTTTGAACTTCCTCTTTGAGTTTAAAATTGTTTTCTCTAAGTTCAGAGTTTTCTGTTTCAAGTTTCTCAAAATCAGATGCAAGATTCTTTTTGATTTTCTTGTATTTGATTTTAAGTTGACTGTAGTTTTCAAGAAGTTTTGATAAGCTTTCTACAAGTTCGTCTCTAGAGAATTTAGAGAATACCTCTTTCGGTTCTGAATCAGAGTCTGAGTCATCGTCATCTGCTATGGTATCCATAAATGCTAGGTTAGTGTGCTCATCTTCTGAGTCAGATTCAGCTTCAGAAGATTCTGAATCATCCCAGGTGGCCATCATGCCTTTCTTTCTTCCAAACCTTTTCTTTGGTCTTTCTCTTTATAGCTTAGGACAATCACTTATGTAGTGTCCTGGTTCTTTACATTCATAGCAGACTATATCTCTTCTGCTTGACTTCTTATGTCCAGAAGATTCTGGTTTATCTTTTGACCTCTTGTAGTTTCTGAACTTCTTTTGTCTGTGCTTCCACATCTGGTTGATCCTTCTGCAGAGCATAGATAACTCATCTTCTTCTGATGCAGAGTCTTCAGAGTTTCCTTCTTCTTCCTGAAAAGCGTTAGTTTCACATTTTTTAATAGATTTAAGGGTGACAGACTTACCTTTCTTCTGAGGCTCATGTTCATCAGGTTTTATCTCCTGACTTCTTAATGCACTGATAAGTTCTTCAAGAGATACATCATTCAAATCTTTTGATACTTTGAATGCAGTAACCATAGGTTCCCATCTTTTGGGTAAACTTCTGATAATTTTCTTAACATGGTTTGCCTTGGTGTATCCTTTGTTCAGAACTCTCAGGCCAGCGGTAATAGTTTGGAATCTTGAGAACATAGCTTCAATGGACTCATTTTCTTCCATTTTGAAGGCTTCATACTTCTGGATGAGAGCCAGAGCTTTTGTCTCTTTTACTTGAGGATTGCCTTCATGAGTCATTTTGAGAGACTCAAACATGTCCTGTGTTGTATCTCTGTTGGTGATTTTCTGATATTCTGTTTTAGAGATAGCATTCAGAAAGATATTTCTGGCTCTGTGGTGATTTTTGAAATATAATTTCTGTTGTTTATCCATGTTCTTTCTGTCAATATTGTTTTCGTCTTTGTCTTCTGGATGTGTGTAACCATCTAGGACCATATCCCATAAATCAACATCAAGACCTAGAAAGAAACTTTTTAGTCTATCCTTTCAGTATTCAAAGTCTTCTCCATCAAACACAGAAGGTTTGGTGCAGTTGTTGTTGTTTTGTTCAGTTTCCATAGTGTTTTCCTTCTGGATCTTTTTCTGACACTGTTAGGTGTTTGCACCCAGAACTAGAGCTCATATGCCAATTGAAGGGTGAGAAAACACTTATAGGGGGGGGGGGGGGGGTTGAATAAGTTTTTCCTTTTTCTCGTGCAATATTAACGGAAGGACACAGGTAATTTTATTCTGGTTCGTTTGAAACTCAAACTACTCCAGTCCACCCGCCAAGGTGATTTCGCCTCTCTCAACGAGGACTTAATCCACTATAATCAAAACTGATTACAAATGCACAACCAAACTGTTTTGACTAACAATACAATGCCCAAGCCAACTGCAAGTGAATAACACCTCTAAGACTCGACTAGTCCTAGCCCTCTTGAGAAATCTAACCCAACAGGTCTCTCAAGGAACAATTACAAAGATTATCTCTTAACAGTAGTGAATCAGAATGCTTCTAATAAGCTATATCACAAACTGTGATTTATCACTAATATTTTATCCCAGCACTTAAGAATTACCCACTATATACAAAGAGTTTACAAGAATGAAAATAGTGAGCTTCAGTATATTTTGCGTGGATCAGTAACATTGCTTTGAAACAAATGGTCTTCTATATAGCTTCAAATTTTGACTGTTACTGCCTTGAAGAGAGAGTATGAATTAATGATGCGTGTTAGCTTGACCTTTATGTTTCCAATGCTCTCATGCGTATTACCACTTGAGTACGTTAGCTGTCTTAGCATTAAATGATCAACAGTATTGTCAGAGCTTATCTCTGGAAGTTTAAGAGTTTGCTTGCAGCGTTGCAACATCAGAGTTTGCTTTAACTTTTCTCCTATCAGTGTTTGCTATATCACTCCTTCTGTCAGAGTTTTCTTCATTTTATGTTCATCAGAGTTTGCTTCAGCTTGCATTATCAGATATTGCTTTCAGAGTGCTTCTTTCAAATCTTTGCTTCAGCTAGCTTTATCAGAGGTTGCTTAAGATTACTTTTTATCAGAGTTTGCCTTAGAGTGCTTCTTTCAGAGTTTGCTTCAGACTTGCGTTTACATAAAATTTCTTAGGAACTTCTTTATTCTTTTTCTGCTCAGCGTAGAATGATGTTTCACTTTTGAGAATGCTTGAGTCAGAACATCATCTGAATTAGAAAACATGCACATCAGAGTATAAAATATATTATACAAAATTTATTTCATTTTTATCATCAAAACTCTAAGATATGATTAGAACTAAACTTTGTTCTAACAAAATTGAAAGTCCAAACAAGTTTTTTGATCAAATAATCGAGTAATAATTACATGATCGAAAACTATCCAAATGTACCTTGCACAATCAACACACATGTTAAAAACAACAAGGAAAATCTAAGTATAAAAGAGTAGAAGGAAATTTGGAGCAAGCAATAGCCAAAGAAAAGCTAAAGAAGCAAAAATAAAAAATTTGGAAAAGATGCATCGATCGCAACAAGGCATGAGTCCACTCATGCCTGAAATTTTCTCAGTTTGCGTCGACTAGGGGGTCGGTGTAACATTTCCCGCAGGTGACCAGAATGTTTGCGTCAACTGCAACAGGGCTTGAGTCGAATCGTGCCTGAAATTTTCAATTTGCATCGATCGGAGGGTCAGTGCAACACTTCCCATGTGTGGTCCAAACTGTTTGCGTCGATTCAAAAGGTTATTTGTTGACTCAACTGCAGTCTTGTTCAATTGAAACTTTGAAGCAACAAAACTTTTGCATCGAGTGTCTGTTTCGCGCATGGTTCAAATCATTGGAAAGCTTGAAATTCATAGAATATCCATGGCACGAAACGAAAACTAAAACAACACAAATTATACGATAAATTCCCCGATCTTAGCATGATCGACATGTGAATTCATGATCTGATTTCATGAGTTTCGACGCATTTTTATCGGATCAAAAACCAAATTCACATCAATTATGCTATGACCATATCACAAGGAAATTTGTACGCAACCAAAAATCAATTGAATCACGCTGTAAGATCAAGGCACAATGGCTCAAGCATTTTGTCAAACACATAATCTCTGAAATTCAACTCATGATTTTTGCACAATTAGAGATCCAAATTATACCACACATAATCAATCAAGAATCAACAAAATAATCTCTACACAAGTTCAAGCTTTATTTTCTCGAATAAGCACTTTCATGAAAATCAATTAATTGAATAAGCACTTATTTAATCATCTAATTCCGGATTTGCACATCATGATTCAAGATCAATTAATATTTTCGTAATTGAAATCACTTTCACAATTCAAATTAGATCAAAGTTCAATTTATTGATCCACAAAAGTGCTTATTTAAGAATCACTTATTTAAAAAGTGCTTAAATCAAGAAAAGCTTACCGTAGAATTAAAGAGGAAGCTTAGGTATAGAGATCACAACAATCGGATTCAAGATCAGAGAAGAATTGAGCTTCTTTGACTTTTGGATCTTGAAGAAGTTGTTGGTGTTCTTGATGAAAATGAGAGAAAGTTGCTCTTTGATCCTTGAGAGTTGAGAGAATTTGTTGATTTGTGCTTGTGTCAGTTTTTTGAATTATGAGAGCCTCCCCTTTGAAAATTGCAGTGAATAAGAATATATAGCATCAAATTTTTTTGATTGAATGAGCCTCCAATAAACACAAACAAATGTGCAAATTTACAGTTCATTAGAGTCTGACACCTTCAGGTCAAATTCACAGGGCCCTCGGTGCGACTTTCAAATTTAAAATGTGAAATAAAATGTATCCAACATTGAGAAAAACATTGTGTCCAAAGATCGGCTCAAACGTATAAACGGTGATTTAGTTATGATTTTTCAAAGTTTTTCCCAGATGAAAATATTTCTTGGTTCAGGATTTTCAATGCGTTGTGCACGTTTTAGACCAAAAAGAAAGGCCTTCGGGATACCGTTTGAATTGGAAAGTTGAATGCAATATTTAGCCAACTCAATTTTTGAACCACTTCCACCGGAACCAACTCAATATGATAAGAATCGACCGAGTTATGATTTTATGAAGATGAAGCAGGTGAACATTTGTCACAATTTTCCTATGCGAACATATTTGATGAATTCATATATTCGAAGACTTTCTGAGCAGAATTGGCTTCTATCCGTGAGAGAAAAAGATGTAGAGGACATCAAGATGGAATTTTGGCCACTGTAATGGGATCAAAACGAGCCATAGGCTTCGAGTTATGAATTTTTTAGTGCGCCAAAACTGCATTTTCAGCATATTTTTTATTGTATTTTTCCAATGTATAACTCTGAAAGATTCGCGTATTCGTAGACATTCCTTTGAGAATTAGCCTTTAGCCGAATATGAAAGTTGGATAGGACATTGAGACTGATTCAATAGCGAAAGAACCACCTCGATATGGTATATCAAATCAGAGTTATAAATTTATGAACGCTAGAAATACCGTTGATTGGTAACCCAAAAACTTAGTAACAGAATTATTTGACCGTCTTCTGCACATAATCGGCTCCACCTGAACACGAAAAAGTGAAGATAATATCCACACGGACCCGGTGATAAAATGTCAGCTCAAAATAATACTCTGGCCTGGAGTTATAAAGTTCTGAAGTCTGCCTTGCCGAAACGGACTTTCAACTTGAATTATTCTGAATCATACGAAATCTCTGGCTTCCTTCTACAACTCAAGACATGATAGAATACACGGGAATTAGCCATGGTAAGAAATAATTCATTCACTGCATGGATTATTTATACAAAGCCTCAAACGTCTCTGATAAGCAGTCAATACCTTTTGGAACTTCCTTGATACCATTTCAAATGCATGAATATGTATGATATGCATATGATGAAACATAAGCCATAAATACTTTGAAATCAAGAGGATAAATTTTGGGGTGCAACAAAGGGTTGTAATTAATACCTCCCCTAATGACAAGGAGTGGAACATTAGGTAATTCTCCATAACGGTCAATGATAGTAATATCCTCATGAGATCGGGAATACCAGTAGATATATGTCTGAGAGAGTGACGTCATTCTTTAAGACCACCTCAAACCTTGTTCATTCTTTATTATCGAACGAGGAAGGTGCGAAATAAACCACCTGGATAGAAAAGGTATACAACAAATGAGATTTCCTCGCATCTTCATAGTACGAGTGTGAAGAGAATGCAATACATCTCCCAACAAGGTAGGCACAGGGTTACGAGCAAGAAATATCTTGATGTCGCTCACATCTATGAGATGGTCTGGGTTAGGGAACAGTACCAATCCATAGATTAACAAAGCAAAGATCTCCTTGAAGGCATGAAAACTCATAGCATCCAAAAACAGTTGGGCCTTCACTATCAGAAATTTTGCAAGAAAACCTTTGACTCCACTTCTCGTTTCCCAATTAGATACAATGTCAGACCGCTTCAGATGTAAGGCTGCTGCAATATCTTCTGGTTTTAGAGATTTCTCTAAACCGGTGAAGGGTGTTTGATCAAGAACAGGTAGTCCTAGTAGTTGAGAGAACTCCTTCATTGTGGGTACTAACTAATAATTTGGAAAGGTGAAGCAGTGATGTGCAGGGTCAAAGAACTGGAATAGAACACTCATCATGTCTTCGTCAAAACCTAGGGTAACCAGACTAAGTAGTCAACCATGGCTTTTGATGAATGGAGAACTTTCGGGGACCTTTGATACTAACTCCTTAACCTGATGAGGCACCCTTACAAAGTTGATTCAGATAGTGTTTCTACGAGCAGAGTCCATAACCTACAACAAAGGACAAAGATAAATGCCTTGGTACTTGAAATGGTTAGTGAAAATGATATGGTGTGATGTCATGATGTTATAATGTCATGTTCGAACAATTAATCATACACACACAAAACACACAAGGCCTTAGGGTTAAGCTTGCATGGAGTTTGTAGGTAAGTACCCTCTTGAAGTTTTAGTTGGCTCAGTCGGTCCTAAAAGAAGTAACCAGGTTCTAAGAGTCTCAATATCACCGATCTTTCTCTCGGGTGTTGTTTCAGCACAAGCATTTGATTTGCGACCAAAATATTGCGAGAGTCCAATCTCAATGAGTGTTGCATCGAGTATCAACCAGCTTCAGTATGCACCAAAGTCGGCTATCTCGCTACTTTCTAATGGCTAAGTTGTGTCAACTAAGGTTCTACGGTCAGTTAGTGCTTTATGACACCACGCGGAAACCCAACATTCTCCTTGACTTAACTCAAGGGACACCGACACTAACCAATGTGTCACACTAACATAGTCATCACTTCAACCGTATCGGTATACGCTGTACAGTTTTCATGATCTATTGCTACTTACCTAAAATGCCCCAGATCCAGGTATAGGATCTTTACAAAAATAAACCCGAGCAAAACCCCGAAATATAAAGCATACAAATCAAGCAAGTAAAGAATTTTAAATGTGATATAGCTCTTAAGGTAACCCCACTTTTAATTCTCCCCAGCAGAGTCACCAGTTCTGTAATACGGTGGGAGAACTGACTTTTGGTTTTGCATTTTATCGCAAATTTTACAGATAGCAAGAGTCGCCACCGACTTTTCTTTCATCCAATAAAGGAAAGGGTGAAAAGAACAGGAAAGACCTTTGAGAATTTTTCTGAGTTCGGGGGGTAGGTTATGAAAAGGGAAGGTATTAGCACCCTTTTCATCCATAGTTATCTACGGGCTCTTATTCGCTAGCTCACTTTTGAAAATGCTTTGTGAATGTGTAAGTTTGAAAATATTTTGAAAATGCTAAGTTCGGCAACTTTGTAATGATTCTCGTAACAGTTGAGAACGCATACAAAGTGTTTGTTTTGAAAATATTTCAGAAAAGTGTTTGTTTGAAAAGAGATGTTTTTATGAGCAAGCGACTACGAGCTATCTACCTACTCAAAAGTCTTTTGTTCTTTTCCTCCTCCTTTAGATAGTGTTATCCTACCATTAGTTATTAGGAAGCCCTATTGTTGGATGTTTGAGGGACATGCGCGGGTCATCATACATCCATAAAGGCAACATACAAGGATACCTTTAAGAATTCGAAGGGACTATCATTATGTATTCATAGGAACCATCGAGGGATAAGATCATTTACCAAAGCCAACATCGAAGGGTCGTCGAGGTACTATGATCTTTATAATGATTTTTAACCGAGGGTCTTTGCTAATGGTATCCCTACGTTCGAGGGACATGACTGTTTTTCTATCTGAAGGCAACAAGTGAAGTCACCCTAGAGGTGCGTGTGTGAAAAGTGATTTGTTTTAAGTTAATTTGTCTTTGAATAGGGTTAGCTATCGTTTGTTTTTAGTTTTTCTATACAAGCCTATTAGCATACATCTAGCAGAGTTATAAGGAAATCGGTAAAGACAAAAAATAAATTTTCTACGCCATTACAAAGCTTTGGGGAAAGGGGATACAAACCACAAAATTTAGGGGAAATAGAAAGTAAAATAAAAACCTATTTAATTTATTACAACCTTTAGCAGTTACATAATTATGATAAAATTAATGCGAAAATAAGAGAAACGCGACAATTGCAAGAAAGAAACGAGGAGATTATTTGATGGAAAATAAATTATTAAATTTTTTTTGAGAAAATTTTAATAGTGAAAGGAAATTAAGTTAATTAATTTAATTAATTAAACTTAAAAAAATTAATTTGATTTAATTAAATAAAAAAATCAAATTGATTTAACCTAAATCTAAATTAGTTTTAATTAATTAATTAGAAAAAGTTAATTATATTTTTTAAAAAAGAATTGGTAATAAAAAGGATTGATGGGCTTGCAAAAATAAACCCAAGGGGTGTAATAAAGCAAACCCATTAATCCCAAACATGCTAACAATGATGCTTGAATAAGATCCATTGCAACTCCTCTTTGAGGGTGTAACGTGGACGTGAGATTTGAAATGCTGGATCTGGATTGGATGGTGACGATTGAGGAGGTGTATGATGCGTGCGTGGACTGGTATGCATTGGATCTGCAAGAGAAAAACAATGAAAATTAACATACCAGGGACAGGGATCGAACCCATGCCCTGGTATGAAATTCTGGCTGCAGATACTCAATGTCACGTTCAATGTTATGACACCGTATCTGACTTACTATATGACAGTAAATACAAAAGCAATAAAGAACACAGTCAATTGTTTACCCAGTTCAGTGTGCAACAACACCTACTCTGGGGGCTACCAAGCCAGGGAGGAAATCCACTATAAGAGATGTTAATTCAGGAATAAACCAACCAGTTTATCTCCTTCACTTAAGACCTACCCAATGCAATTTCAATCTAAGTACAACTTAAACCTGAGTTCCTACTCACTCCCCCTCAATCACAGCAGTGATACATAAAACAATTTGACTAATGAATTGATGAAGACACTCTTCAAAAACATACACTTGATTAAGCTTCACAGCTTTTTAATCAAGCAACACAACCACTCTTGCTTCACAGCTTTGAGTGATACACAAACTTAACTTGACTCTGCTTCACAGCTTTAGTCAAGAAACATTCAAACACTCTTGCTTCAAAGCTTTGAGTGCTACACAACCCTTACAATTAAAAACCTATTCCAAGTCACTTATCACAATGATAATTGCTTGGAGTACAATAATTAAACCTATACAGTTTACAAATGATCTTCTGACCAAAAAGGGATTACTTGCAAAACAGCAGCTCTGTTGAATATATAGCAGCTGCAACTTCAGTTAGGGTTTCCACAAAAACCTAGGGTTAATTCCGTTTGACCTTAAGACTAGGTCACAGGACTTTATTAACCAGGTTAGGGTTGAGCTAGGTTACCCCTCAGAAAACGCAGGATTCTGTTCTGGAAAGACTGAGTTATTTTCCTGAAAAAACTCAGAATTAACCAACCTGCAAACCTGTTAGTTCAGAACAGGATGTCTTAACATCTGTTATGACATCTGAGGAACCTGTCTACTGATTTAGGAAAATGTGATCATTTTGCAAAAAGCTCAGATACACACTTATAAACATCATTACCTGAATGACAATATTTTTCTGCAAAGGTACCTAATGAATCAGTACAAACTAAACTAGAATGTTATGACATCAGTCATGACATTCACACATACACTTGGGTTTTACCAAAAATGCAAGCCAATACCTAAACAACTACAAACTCCCCCTTTGGCAGATTTTTGGCTAAAGACCCTAAGCAATCAGAGATAGATAGCAGCAGAAAGAAATGACTGCAGAAAAATAGAATGTCTAATTGAGCAAGTACTAATTAAGTAAGTACCAAAATATTCTCCCCCTCTTTAGCCACAAATGGGCCAAAGATACATGTTTATAAAGATTATACAGTTATCCAAAACAAATAATAAGAGCAGCAGCAGAAAAAAAACTGAACACACTTCCAAACTCCACCAGATATCAGCACCAACCAGCAACACCACCAAACAGCAACCAACCTTTAAGCACTGTCATCAGACTCAGAGGAGCTAGTTTCTTCAATGTTGAGATGACCTTCAGCTTCTACACCTTCTTCCCTTCTGTTTCCTTCAGCTTCCTCCTTTTCTAACCTGGCAATTAGGATTTCTAGGATCTTTTTCCTAGCATCCAGCTCTTTGCAAGTCTCTTTTAAAACAGCTATGACATCAGATGTCTTGGACTGGGTCTTCACAGACGATGTCTCAGCTGATGTTATGACAATATCTGGAGCATGAGATCCCTGAAACAGTTTGTAGTGCAAGCCAAGGGCAGGAGCTCTTTTGCAGGCTGTATCTCTTGCCACAAGGATATCAGGGTATTGTGCAAGGATAATTCCACAAAGGAGGGAGGGAAAGGCGATTGGTCCTTTGACAGCATAACTGCCAGCATGCTTTAAAGTTTGTTCAAAGATGTACCTGCCATAGTCAAAAGCGAAAGCAGTCTTGGTTCCCACAGCATAAATAAATCTCCCCAATCCTGTGGAGATAGTTGATTTATGATTTATAGGCACCCAGTTGGTTGCACCTATTTTATGCAGGATGGCAAATTTCATGCTGAGTTTGCTGGCATTTAGCTTGCCTTTCAAGGGCCAGCACTTCACTTGCCTGGTTGTGATGGTTTGACAAACTTCATTGTCAGTGGCCTCCAGATCAGGACAATCCTCATTTGTTCTTCCAAGAAACTTGTTAATTTCTGATGGAGAGAACTTGACCCTTCTTCCTCTAACAAAAACACTTTCAAAGTCAGCTGACCTTCCATCAGCACAATCATTAGACAAGTTCACTACAAACTCCTTGACCAGATTTTCATAACTGTCTTCATCAGTCCAGCATTCTTGATCAGGTCCATGATGTCTTTGCACTCCAAGGCATCATTGTTGAGTTCTCTCTCTAAAGCTATTCTCTTTAAGCAAACATACTTCCATCTGTTTGCATTGTCAGGATGATGAAAAGAGATGTTGTCTGTTGGGACTTCAGGCACTCTAGAAATTTTGCTGGAGGGGAGCTTCCTTCTGATAGGAATTTCTTCAGCATCAATCTCAAATTCTGATTCCTCATCAGAATCAGAAGATTAAGGTTCTTTTCTCTTCTTTGAAATTGGTTGTCTAGCAGTATGCACCTGGGCCTTCTTCCCTTTTGTCTGAATACTTTTCTCAGCCATGCCTTCAGCCTTGGATTTCATAACAGCAGGTTTATCATTCTGATTACCTTTTCTTTTCATCAATCTCCTAGCTATGCTAGGGTTTACATTGGCAATCAGATCATTATCTGAGTAATCCTCATCCACATCAATGATAGGTGGATCAGCAGTCTTTTCTGAGGAGTTCTGAATGTTGTCTTTTTGTGTCACAACATTCTCAGAGACATCTACATTCTCAGAGATGTCCATATTTGGGCTTTCTGATTGATTTAAAGGGACAAAAATCCCCGGTACAGGTTTGTTTCCGCTTAGTATACTAGTAACAAGCCTAGCAATAGCTTGATGAACTTGAACTGATCCTTCTCTATTTGGAACAGAAGAAGAAGGATGAGAAGGATTACCAGAGGCTGCAGCTTGAGCTCTTCCTGCATGTCTAGTTCTTAGCTTTTTGACTTTGGCTGGGTCAGTTGCCATCTCCCTGAGAGGAGTGACCTCAAGAACTTCAGATTCTATGCATGTGGTGATTGCTCTAGAGTCTTGGTCAGATGATGAGGATGATGAGGATGATGAAGTCGCCTTGGTTGAAGATGATGTCTGAGACATTTTGATTGACTTTGAGTACCAGTGGCAATTTGAGAAAAATCTTTGATTGAGAGGAGGGAACAGGTTGCAAAGACGAGAGAGGTAGGAGGCAAAAGAGAGTCTTTTCAACTTCTTAAGGATTTTGAAAGAATTGGGAAAACATATGATTAACCCACTAAAAATAGACTTAATAAAATTAACTCCTTCAATCCTTGTTTTAAGCAAAATTAATTGCTATAATTTCTCATGTTGGTAAATACCCATCCTGCCCCTCAAGTTTTCAAGTTTATTTCCAACAAGAGCCTTGGTAGAAGAATCAGTCAGCTGAAGCTTAAAGATACCATGTTCCAGTTTAAATGACTTCTTCTTTACAAAGTCAATGTGCTTGTTCCTGTTATGCTGAATAGGGTTTAAGGAAATATTGATTGTATTCAGATTGTCACAACACAATGTCACAACATCTTGTGAGACATTATACTCAGTGAGCATCTGTTTTGACCAGATATTTTGAGAACAGTTATTCCTTGCAGTAACTATTTCCGCACAGAGTTGGGAAGGCATTCTTTTGATATGAATCATAGTTCTGGTTGATTCTTGAATGATTTTCTTTTTGTCCAGTCCATTTTGATGGAGAGTTATAGGAGAGGAGACTTCAAGCCTCATTTCTTCAGGGAAACAGAATTTATTAGACTTGTTATTTCCAACATCCTTGTCAAGATAACTTATGGTTCTGACAACACATCCTTCTTCAAGTTTATTTGCCACATCACAACCATTATCAACCTGTAGTTTTGGAGTCCTTCTGACTGCTTCCATAGAGGTAGCTCTTTTCATTCTTCTTAGATGAAGATGACCAAGCTTATGTTGCCACAGTTTCATCTCTTTTTCTTCTTTGGTAATTGGACATATAGTAGAGTTATCAGTGTTCTCAGGCTGCCACAAGTAGCAGTTATCTTTGGATCTGATTCCTCTCATTACAACTTCTAGTTTTTCATTAATTACTAGACATTCAGATTTTGGGAAGTTGACCTTGAATCCTAGATCACATAATTGACTGATGCTAATGAGATTAGCAGTCAACCCTTTTACCAGCAGTACTTTATTCAGACTTGGAACTTCAGGGCAGTCCAAATTACCAACTCCTTTGACTTCACCTTTAGCACCATCTCCAAAGGTCACAAAACTGGTGGTGTGAGGCTTAACATTATTGAGGAGATTTTTGATTCCAGTCATGTGTCTGGAACATCCACTGTCAAAGTACCAGCCTTCCTTTGCAGACACTCTCAGGGAAGTATGGGCTATCAGGGCAGTAGCCTTTTTCTTCCAATGAGGAGTATGTGGTACCCTTTTTGGCTTAGGTTTAGCACCTGAGTTTTGATTAGGGTATCCATGCAATTTGAAGCAGAAGGGCTTTATGTGTCCATACCTCCCACAATGATGACATCTCCATCTTTGGTATTTTTTCTTCATGTATTTCTGATGTTGAGAGTTGTGTTGAGACATCTGCTTTGACAATTGTTTAACATGCCTGATCTTCTTATCTGCACCAGATTTCTTAGCTTCCACAAATCCTAGACCAGATTTTTTTCCCACATTTTGTCCAACTTGAAGGATCTCTTCCAATTTATCTGATCCATTGGTCAACATCTTGACAGATTTAGTCATTTGGTTCAGTTGTGAGTTCAACAATTGAACTTCCCCTTCTAGGTGACTTATAGTTTCAAGATCTGCCCTTTTTTCAGCCTCCAGCTTTATAATGAGTTTTGATTGTTTCTCATTCTGCACACAGACTTCAGCACTTCTGATACACAATTTCTTGTAGGTATCAGCCAGTTCTTCAAATGTCACTTCTTCATCACTAGTGTCACTTTCAGAAGTACAAACACTAGTTAGAGCAGTAACTAGTTTGGCAGATTCTTCTTCAGAATTACTTTCTGAATCATAGTCAGACCAAGTAACAATAATTCCTTTCTTTTGTTTCTTAAGAAAGGTAGGACATTCAGCTCGAATATGTCCATATCCTTCACATCCATGGCATTGAATACCTCTGCCTTGGTTTCCCTTTTCTTCTGACCTTGGTCTTCTGCTGGAACTGTCAATGTCAGAGGGAATGTTATGAACATTAGACCTTGACTTTGGATCCATTCTTTTGATGAGCTTGTTGAACTGTCTTCCAAGCATGGCAATAGCTTCTGAAATATTTTCTTCTTCATCCTCCTTGTTTTCAACATCAGTGTTGGATACAAGTGCTATGCTTTTGTTCTTCTTGTCACCATTATCAGTGATCCCTATCTCAAAAGTCTGAAGAGACCCAATAAGTTCATCCACTTTCAACTTGCTAATGTCCTGGGCTTCCTCTATGGCAGTTACCTTCATTGCAAATCTTTTAGGCAAGGATCTGAGAATCTTCCTCACCAGTTTTTCTTCTGACATCTTTTCTCCCAGTGCTCCTGAGGTGTTGGCAATCTCCAAGATGTTCATGTGAAACTCATGAATGGTTTCATCTTCCATCATTTTTAGATTCTCAAACTTGGTAGTCAACATCTGAAGCCTTGACATTTTTACTTTGGAAGTGCCCTCATGAGTAGTTTTGAGAGTGTCCCAAACTTCCTTGGCCAGTTCATATTGATGTACTAGTCTGAAAATGTTTCTATCAATTCCATTGAACAAGGCATTTAAAGCTTTGGAATTTCCCAGGGCTAACTCATCTTCTTCTTTACTCCAATCTTCCTCAGGCTTCAGACTGATTGTCCCATCTTTCTCAGTTATGGTGGGATGGATCCATCCTTTGTCAGCAGCTCTCCAAGCCTTTTTGTCCAGAGATTTTAGGAAGGCAATCATACGAGGTTTCCAGTAGTCATAATTAGTTCCATCCAGAATGGGTGGTCTATTTCCAAAAACTCCTTCTTTGTCCATAGTGCCAGAAAGTGATATCCCTAGATCTCACCCAGTAATACAGGCAGGGTGCCTGCTCTGATGCCAATTGAAATTCTGTCTGCAGATACTCAATGTCACGTTCAATGTTATGACACCGTATCTGACTTACTATATGACAGTAAATACAAAAGCAATAAAGAACACAGTCAATTGTTTACCCAGTTCAGTGTGCAACAACACCTACTCTGGGGGCTACCAAGCCAGGGAGGAAATCCACTATAAGAGATGTTAATTCAGGAATAAACCAACCAGTTTATCTCCTTCACTTAAGACCTACCCAATGCAATTTCAATCTAAGTACAACTTAAACCTGAGTTCCTACTCACTCCCCCTCAATCACAGCAGTGATACATAAAACAATTTGACTAATGAATTGATGAAGACACTCTTCAAAAACATACACTTGATTAAGCTTCACAGCTTTTTAATCAAGCAACACAACCACTCTTGCTTCACAGCTTTGAGTGATACACAAACTTAACTTGACTCTGCTTCACAGCTTTAGTCAAGAAACATTCAAACACTCTTGCTTCAAAGCTTTGAGTGCTACACAACCCTTACAATTAAAAACCTATTCCAAGTCACTTATCACAATGATAATTGCTTGGAGTACAATAATTAAACCTATACAGTTTACAAATGATCTTCTGACCAAAAAGGGATTACTTGCAAAACAGCAGCTCTGTTGAATATATAGCAGCTGCAACTTCAGTTAGGGTTTCCACAAAAACCTAGGGTTAATTCCGTTTGACCTTAAGACTAGGTCACAGGACTTTATTAACTAGGTTAGGGTTGATCTAGGTTACCCCTCAGAAAACGCAGGATTCTGTTCTGGAAAGACTGAGTTATTTTCCTGAAAAAACTCAGAATTAACCAACCTGCAAACCTGTTAGTTCAGAACAGGATGTCTTAACATCTGCTATGACATCTGAGGAACCTGTCTACTGATTTAGGAAAATGTGATCATTTTGCAAAAAGCTCAGATACACACTTATAAACATCAGTACCTGAATGACAATATTTTTCTGCAAAGGTACCTAATGAATCAGTACAAACTAAACTAGAATGTTATGACATCAGTCATGACATTCACACATACACTTGGGTTTTACCAAAAATGCAAGCCAATACCTAAACAACTACATGGTATACGAACACCTTTGCAAACACACTCTTACCACTAGGGCGGCCTTTACATCTGGTTATGTAAATCAAACAATAACAACAAATATACAAAATGATTTTAATGGCTGGATAAGCGTCGGAGCCCTAGCTCCGGTCGTCTTCTCCAGCGACCTGTAAATGTCAAAACCTATGAAAATCAAATGTTAGTAATCCAAAACGTCATGTCCCCCCTAATTCAAACCTCCTTAATCCAAATCTGGAATTAGTTTTGGACAAAAGTATGTGTGTCGTGATTTTTGGATCAAATAAATCCGATCAGAGTTATTATGGTATCTCACGATTTTGGCTGCATGAAATTATAAAACTGATCCAAACCTGCTCAAATATGCCTTAGAAACCCATTAATAATGTTAGTATAGTTTAAAACAAGGTAAAATTAAAGGTATAATTTTTGCAAAAATTATGAAATTGGTAATGCTATGATATCCAATTTCACGCGTTTGGGATCATGACAACCGATCCAAACCTACCCTTTGATGCTCCAGGAATCGAATGAAATTGAGGTTTTGGAGTAAGAGGGCTTGTAACACAAGTTTTCAAAACTTAGGGTTCTTTGAAAAATGTTGATAATTTTGGCCAGCTCTTAGAGTCAGGGATGCGTGACATGTGCTTCTGATCTTGAATGTATATATAGAGGAAGAAGTGAGGTGAGCAAAATATGGAAAAGAGACCAATGCATTCATGTCCATGAGACAAGAATCAAAAACAGTTATAACCTTCCATTTTTGAAATTTTTCTTGCCATTTTCTAGTTCACACGGGTTTGGTATATTCTTTATGTGTTCTTGGGCCTCCATGTGTTTGAAATTCAAAGTCCACGCGCCTTGGCCCAATGATCTTATATTTCATTTAATTTAATTGCATTTAAATGAATAAAAATTCAAATAAAAGAAATAAAAATCATGAAAAATATGTGCATCGAATACATTGTGAACATGTTTGAACATCAAAAGTTAGGCCCACTAGTTCAAACTTTCAAGTTTGCTCACTTTCCATTTCATGCATTTTTTCAAAACTCCCTATCTTGTACTAGTCATAAATATCTCAATTTTCATATTTTGAAGGTGATATTAGACTGTTTAGAAAGCTCAAGATGTCCTCTTAAATTCCTCTTTTGATTATTTTTACATTTGGAGACTTTATCTTGATGTAAGTTGCCTTGACAAAAAGTGTCTTTTTGTTGACTTTTGAAATGACCTATAATGCATGGGCTCATATCTCTCAAATGAAGAACTTTTTGAACTTGAGCATACAGATTCAAAGTTGTAGAGAATTGAATTTCCTTCAATATGGGCTTTGGTTGGGGGAAAGTTGATGAAGCATGTGAAAGTTGTGCTTGGTCAAAGTTCAGTTGACTTCTCCTAAGGAAACCCTAATTTGGCAACTTTTGACTTTTGATGATTTGAGGGCTTTCCTTGGGGAATCATGATCAAACCCTTATCAAATGATGAATATCACTTCAAATTATTGATGTTGACCAAAAATAACTGTATGTTGACCATAGTTAACTTTTTACCCAATACAATTGACTTTCAATCATCTGAGCTATTGACTGAGCAAACTTGTGATACAAGGCTTGAAACTTGATATGAGAATTGTTGAAGATATATGGAAAATCAAGGAAACAACTTGATACCTTTGCAAACCAATCTTCCTTGAGAAACTCAAAACCCTAGTAGTAGACCCCTTGCTTAGGAGGAGGTTTGACTAGTTAACCCTTGAGTATCCTTGAATAATTGATACCCTTAAAAGAATTTTTTAAAGAAAATATGAGGAATAATTTTATTGTACAACATCAATTTTTGTAATCGGTTACCTGACTTACAGTAGCGTTTCCAATCTTTTTGTATTGGGTAACCGGTTACCCAGTTATGGTAAGCGGTTACCTCAAGTCAATAGCTATTTTCTCAAATTTTTGACTTAGGGTAACCGGTTACAAAAATTCTGGTAACCGGGTTCCCAAGCCAAAAAACAACAACTTCCTTTTTTTTTTATTGTGTTTTCTCTTTTGGCTTAGTTTTTCCTTGTTATTTTTTACATGTGTGTTGATTGTGCAAGGACTCATACTAAGGGATTCTCATGATGATATTAATTCGTGTTCCACTTTATTTGCGAACACGAGTTCAATATTATTCTTGATTCATGTTTTTCTTTATTTGCGATATAGGGATGCGATTCTGACGAGCTTATGCTTTGACCCTCATGATTTGAGGAGTATACATGCTTGTTGAGTTTTTTGTCTGGACTATATTTTCATGCAGGATGACTTTTGTGATGGTTTCCGATGCACACTATTTGTGATTTATTTTCACACTGTTTCTTCGAGGCTTATGTTGGATGTCCAATTTCTGACTTGCTTTGTTTGTTGATGCTAGCTCACTCGAAGTTTTCCGAGTTTCTTATATTTTCTTGCTTGTCTGCTACATATTGTTATCTGTTTGGTATTTCATCTCTTCCTTTTTACTACCTCCGCAATTTACCGCTTTCCTTTCTATGAGAAGTAGGATAGAGATGTATAATGGGGATTTCTGTTGCTGATCATGTCAGGAATCCCTCTGGTTTATTTAAAGACCTGTTCAGGGCAATTCTGCATTGTGTGCATTTTGTGTGCTACTTGTGTTTGTTTAAAATCCTACCTCTGGAGTAGGTATTCTGCGGGTGTGTTTACATTTATGCTTGCATATCCCTCCACCCTAATAAGTCCTCAAAAGGAGGCAAGCGGAAAGGGTTCACAATCAACCCCCGCATTTCTTTTGTGCCATCCTTAGCTCACGTTGTACGTCGACGCTTCGGAGTTAGGCATATCATGTGTATCGAATCTGTCAAGTGGAAAAGGGATTTGTAATTGATTCCCTATACTTTGTCTTAAGATCGCGTTGGACGGCGTTGATGCTCCATGTTTTTTCTACCCTCTTCTCGCTTGTTTTCCTTTGTTAATATGACCCCTTGGCTAAAGCTTCCCACTTCATCCCTTTTCCCACTTGTTTTCCTTGGTTGATATGACCCCTTGGCTAAAGCATCCCTACTATAGTTTGTAGTTATCTCGATTAGCGATATCTTGGTTAGGCCATTTTTCTTGAGCTAGTGTGCGCTACTCTTGCCAAGTATGTGCTCCCTTTGTTCAAGCTCGCTACTTTGAGGTGCATTACTCTCGCCATGTATGTGCTCGCCTCTGCTTGTTTGGGATACACTATTCTCGCCATGTACGTGTTTCCTTTGCTTGCTTGCTTTATATATACCATGCTCCCTTAGGATGTTCTTATTTCTTTCCCGATTCGAGCTAGATCTTAGGATAATAATCCATGCATACTAACATAGATAGATATTCCCCTTTATCCTTGACATAGGGCCACCGTTGTATGATAACATTAGGGATTAGATTCTAGATAGTCTCCCTTTTTTGTTTTATTTCTTCTTGCATCCTTGCATTAAAAAAATAAAACTTTCTTTTTTCTTAAACTAATAAAAATACTCTCTAGCAACTTAAATCCTTTCTTAAGGTAAAAAACACCAACCAACTCCTTTCTTTTCGCCAATCGGCTTTTCTTTTCTAAAGAGAATGTTCTTTCCTTTTCACTACATGTCGTAAGTCTCTAAAGGTCGAACAATGGTGGAATGACTGAATTTAACATTGTTCAACTAAAAAACACAAACCCACCAAAACAAATGAGCCGAACTACGGCTGCTCTGATTCCTTAAAATGGATACGTAGGCGGATGCTTTATGTGGGGCCTAATGGAGCATATCTTTGTAAAAATATATTTCTTTTCCCCACACTGTGATACGGTGGAAGAACCGATTGTTAATACTGGTTTGCATTTTGTATTCATAAATGTCGCGGTCAGCAAGAGTCGCTATCGACTTTTCTTTTATCTAATAAAGGAAAGGGTGAAAAGAACAGAAAAACACCTTTTTCGAGATTTTCTGAGTAAGGGGGTAGATTATGGAAAGGGAAGGTATTAGCACCCTTTCCATCCGTGGTTTTCCACGGGCTCTTAGGTACTTGCTCATTTTTGAAAACTGTTTTTGAGTTTGTGTGTTTTGAAAATTGTTTTGAAAATTCCTTAGTGTTGCGATTCGCTTTGTGATAACTCTTGTATTAGTCCTCAAGAGTGTTGATAAGGCGAATGTTTTTGAAAATATTTTGGTGTAGGTGAAAAAAGTTGTTTTGAGCAAGCATCTAAGAACTTATCTACTTATACTCGAAAAGGTTATTCTTTTCCTCCTAACCTTTAGACAGTGCTATCCTACTATTAGTGAGTAGGTAGCCCTATCGTTGGATGTATGACGGACTATCGAAAGGGACGTTTATGGTCATTGAAGGTAACATTTAGAGATACCTTAGCATTTCGAAGGGACTGTCATCATATATTCATAGACAACATCGAGGGACAAGATCATTTCTCGTAGGTAACTCGAGGGACATTGAGGGACTATGATCTTTATGATGACTTTAACCGAGGATCTTTGCTAAGGGTATCCCTACGTTCAAGGGACATGACCATTGTTTTTCCGAAGGCAACAAGTGAGGTTACCCTAGAGGTGCGAGTGTGCAAATGATTCAGTTCGGTTATTTATCTTGCAATTAGGGTTTTCTATCGTTCATTTTTATCTTTCCATGTATTCCTATTAATCTAAGCATTGCATAAAATATAGTAGCTGAAGGTAAAGACGGAAATGTAAACCTAGGCTATTCAGAGCTTTGGGGTAGTTACGTAATAGTGAAGAGTGCGGAAAAGAAATCCTAAAACTATTACATCCCGGAAGTAATTACATGATAATGATAAAAAATGCAGGAAAAATAAAGCTACGCTATTACAATTCAACGTGCCCTATACACTTTATCTAGGAAAATAAAAAAAAAAAGATGAAAATAGAAAAGAAAATGTTTTGGTGATTTTTTTATGAAAAAATGATTTATGATAATTAATTAAATAAACCTAAAAAACCTAATTAATTTTAATTAATAAAAAATATTAATTTTGAAAAAAGTTAATTAAAATACCTAAATCCTAACTAGTTTTTATTAATAATAAAAAAAGGTTAATTTTGAAGAAAAAAAAGGTTAATAAAAAAACCTAAACCCTAATTAATTTTAATTAAAAAAAAGGTTAATTTTGAAAGGAAAAAAAAGTTAATTAAAAAAATCTAAAACCTAATTAATTTTAATTAAAAAAAGGTTTTAAAAAAAAGTTTATGTTTAATGATTAATGATTAACAAAAAAGGATTAAGTTTGCCAAAAAATAGATAGGGGAAGAAGCATCAACGGAAAATAGGGTTAGAAAATACAAATAATGCAAATGTCAGGGGTGGGTGTTGAAACAAAAATTAATTTAAAACCTAAAATTAAATTAAAAAACCTATAATTAATTATTCGAGTTTATTATGAAAAATCAAAGGTTTGTGAAAAATGTTAGGTTTTATGAAAAAGGTTTTAAACAGAAAGAATGAAAATAGGTAAAAGGATAAATAAAATGGAAGAAAACCAAAATTAATAGGGGTGAGTGTTGAATTCACGCCCTTAACCTCACTGATCACCCGCTTTACCACTGCGCCATGATGTCGTTGGTTGTTGTTATGATCTGACCTCAGCGTTTTGTAATAACCCTGCATGGAATTATTACGGTGGTCCAAACCCTTACTGGAGTAGTAGTGAGATGGGGGTTTGTAACAAGGATGACTTGTTTGTAGTGTAATGGGGGTTTGTAACAAGAATTTCAAGATTTTTAGGATTCTTGAAATAATTTGATATTTTGACAAGGTTGTGGCAAAGGGTTTTTTTTCGTGTCCTGTTTGTGTGAAAAGAATGAGATTATATAATGGAAATTAGAGTAAAGATATGGGCTTTGAATATGCATTTGGGCCTCCAATAACCACAAGTAATAGTGCAGGTTTTTATTTACTTGAGTCTGTCACGTTTCAGGCTAAATCGCAGGGACTTAGGTGTAATTTTTGAAGTCGAAATGTGTAAACAAAATGTAACCGACATCGAGAACTAACTTCTGTCCGAAAATGGGCTCAATCGGATAATCAGTTAATTAGTTATGAATTTTTGAAGTTTCGCCAAACTTATTTTGGGCTCTAGTGTCAACTCTGACACGTTCTTCAATAAAAAGCTGGTATTGATCGGAGCAGAACCCGGTCTCTACTTTGGAAGCAAAGTTGTAGATCTATGAGTCAGTGACCTTGTGTAAAAAGATGGGCCCAATCCGATAAAAATTGACCGAGTTATGAATTTTTGAAGTTTTGACCCAGATGAAATAATATTCAGCATTCAGGATTTTTGGCGCGTCACGCACACTCTTGGCACAAAACGAAGGCCTTTTGGATACCCCTCGAACTCGATACCTCCTGTGAAAATGTAGCCAACTCAATTTGGGAAATTTTGGCACCAGAACCAGCTCGATACGATGAAAATTTCCAAAGTTATGATTTTCTGAACATGACACAAATAAACTTCTGTCACAAATTTTATGTACTAAAATACGTGATAAATCCGCATTTTTGAAGAACTTCTGATCGAAATTGGCTACCCGCCGTGAGAGATGAAATGTAGATGACGTCAAGACGGAATTTTGGCTACTGGAACGGGTTCAAAACGAGCCACAATATTCAAGTTATGAATTTTTAGTGTATAAAAACTGCACTTTCAGCACACTTTTTCACCATATTTCTTTGAGAAAAATCGCACATTCGGAGACCTTATTTAAAGAATTGGCTCTCGAGCCAAACCTGAATTGGAGAATATATTATCAGGGATATCTTGGCGAAAGAACACATGAATATGATGCGCCAGGTTAGACTTGTGAATCTTTGAACCCTGAATCGTTGCGAAATGGCGAACCGATCTTCAGCATAAAAAAATACTCTGAGAACATCCATTGGTGAAATAAGCATCACTTGTATCCTGACAAAGCTTGATAAATATACCTTAATCCCATAACCATAGAATCAATAATATGCGAGTATGTATAAGCCAAACAGGTCGAAATAAAGAGGGTGAATTTTGGGGTACAACAGCTGCCCCTGTTCAATCTTCTTAAACTTGAAGATTAAGATTGACTTGTCTGTCTTTCGTGATCTGAAGGTGGAAGATGATTGAACACTAGAGTGCCCAGAAATTTTCACTCACATGAAGTAACACCGTTGGTTGATGATGTCAGGAATGGGCTTACAGATACCATTTGGAGAAGATGACTGAGAGTCGTCGGAGATGGGCTTAGAGATGCCATCTAGAACAATGTTGATTTCACGAGATATTCCTTTGTGGGGATTCCCATGCCTGTTATTGGGGAGGACTCTGCTGAGGAATATCGGTCTTTGTTCGGGGAATAGAGTTTAGGAGCTTCAGTTGTCCATTACTCTACTGGGGAGTCATCTCTTGATTGAAGAGACGAAAATGAACTGCTATCTGGTCGGGATCCAGGCTTCACGGTGACTTGCTGAGGATAATAAGGTTGACTGCTATTTGGTCGTATTCCAGGCTTCATAGTGACTTACTGGGGAAATGAGATTAAACTGTCATCTGGTCGTACTCTAGGTTTTGCAGTTTCTTAAACTGGAATAGAAATCAGAAGAATCTTAGTGTCAATTTAACTGAACCAAAGATAGGTCTTTAATTAACTTTGAATGGAATGAAAATTAGAAGAATCTTAGTACCGATTCAACTGAACCAAACAAAAGTCTTGGAATATCTTCAACTGGAATAGAAATCAGAGAGATCTTGGTGTCGATCTGACTGAACTAGAGAAGGTCTTGTGAGGACATCTTTGAGGAAAATACTGAAATAGCCTTTCATCGACGTAGCTTTTGAGAAGACTACCAGGTCACGTAAGTAGCCAACAGTGTTTGTTGATTTGATCTTTCCCTGAAAAAGGTAAAGAGTTAGTCGTATACAATGTCATGATGTATGAAATGCATTGTGATGATGTTCTCAAAATAAATGAGACTGTGTTGTATGCGATGTGTATGCGAATGCCATGATGTATGAATATGGGATGCTATTGCGATATTTGCTAGTCTGGGAAAATAAATTCCTAACTGTTGTTGAAGAGTATTGGGAAGATGAATCCTTTGTTTCCGTTGAGGATGATGAATAAAGATGATTCGCTGGGGATTTCCTCTTCCTGTTTGAGAATATTATGTCGGGGATTCTTAACTCCTGTTTGAGAATAACTCTGTGGAGAGAGATAATGTTTGGTTGAAAAGATTTTACCGATGTGGAGAAATAAACTTTGTTGGGAAATAAGCTTCCGCAGTTAGAGAAATAAACTCTTCCTGGGAGAAGGCTTTATAAACTGTTTAAGATTATAAAGCTTGGATGGGGAACACAGATTTCAGCTCTCGGAAGGAACTTTGCTGGAGAAAGTAATTCCTGCTTGGGGAAGAAAAGACCAAAACTTTGGTTGTTTCTACTCTGTGGGGAACATAAACGTCACTAGGACGTATGCTGAGGATACGACGATGACTTCGCATCAGGATGTTTCTGCCCCTGTACCTGTTGGAGAAAGTACCTTCAGAGATTTTGCGGATGGATGTATGTCGTGATTGTACTTGAACATGTATTGAATGAGTTTCAGAATGACATCCGTTTTTGGATCGTATCTGAACTGTACTTGAAACATGTGTTGAATGAGTGTCAGAATGACATCTGTCTCTAGATCGTATTTGAACTGTACTTAAAACATGTGTTGAATGAGTGTCAGAATGACATCCGTCTTTGGATCGTATATGAATTGTATTTGAAACATGTGTTGGATGAGTGTCAGAATGATATCTGTCTCTGGATCGTATCTGAACCGTACTTGAAACATGTGTTAAATGAGTGTCATAATGACATTCTTCTTTGGATCATATCTGAACTGTATTTGGAACATGTGTAGAATGAGTGTCAGAATGACATTCGTCTCTGGATCGTATCTAAACTATATTTGAAACATGTGTTGAATGAGTTTCATAATGACATCCATCTCTGGTTCGTATCTGAACTGTACTTGAAACATGTGTTGAATGAGTGTCCGAATGACATTCGTCTTTAGATCGTATCTGAGATGTATTTGAAACATGTGTTGGATGAGTGTCAGAATGATATCCGTCTCTGGGTCGTATCTGAACTATACTTGAAGAGAATCTGAATATGTATTAGGATGACATTTGTCTCTGGATCGTACTTGAACAATTTCTAGAAGAGAAGTCTGGAATAAGTACAAGGATAACATCCGTCTCTGGATCGTACCTGAACCGTTTCTAGAATAGGACTTGGTTTATTTATAATGTTTCTGTTGGGAATTCCTATTCAATTGCTTTTGAGAAGAAATCCGCTGAGGAACATTGATTTCGCTTGATTGTACGTGATTTGTTGCTGGAATTCATGTTTAATGCCCCAAGTGATTCAGATGGAGATCAGCCCCTGGCTATTTGGCATTTTTGAGAGATTCCTTGAATCTTGACTTGACTGCCCCAGATGATGGACAATGATCATGCCATGCCCCTTGGTTGGAAGTGTTTTTCCACTTGAGGTGAACCTTTTCATTGAGAAAGTTTTTATTCGCTAGATATCGTCATGTGAATTTCTTTGTTGTCGAATAGATAACTATATGCAAACAACGATGTTCAAATAATGCAAGGTTTATGCTTGTCTTGAAGTTTTTGAAAATTCATTTTTTCAGTAAAACAAATTTTGCAAGAGAGTGATATCAACTCAGGATTTATAGCAAGTCCTACAGGAGTCAGGATACCTTTTGTAACATTATGCTTTCGAACTAACCCATGCTTCAGCTAGGACTTTTAAGATTATATCGTGGCCTGGTTCAAGGTTTAAGAAACAAAGGATAAAGGCTTAAAATTTATTTGTACCCACCTGTTCTTCGTGATGTTCTTCAGTCATATGCTCACTTAATTGTGCATTTTGAATCCCAGTTGAGTTTTGGAATGTGCTTGATATTCCGGTGATAGTTCATAGATTGAAAGTTTGTTTGAGAAGGCATACATTTTTGTAACCTTTTCTTTTTTGTTGAGAATTTGTAGGACCTTCTTTTTTTCTGATTTTGCTATCCCTGTCTTTTGCCTGGACTGTTTCTTTTGTGATTACAGTCAGCGGGATGCCCTAATTTTTCTTAAGTCTCCTTCATAGGTTTTGACTTAATGGGCTTTTATCTTGAGAGATAATGACTGCTTATTTTGATGATTACGCGGAACCTATCAACGTATTTTGATTTGGAAGAACATCTTGGATGTCATTCATTGTGTACGAAGCGGAAGATTGCGACTGAATGCGCGTCTAAATTGACTGAGAAACTACCCTGCCCCAGGTTATAATTAAGGGTTTTAATTTGTGTGAAAAGAAAAAATCCTACTTCTTTGGCTCAAAGGGGTTGACTAGGGATTGTCTTTCTTATAACTCCACTGTTTGGGATTTTAAACAACGACTGTACATTGTCAGCAAGGTCTGTTCAAAAGCACACTGTGTGAGATTGTGGTATTGTTTTCATCATCCTCCCTCTAAAGGCTTATAGCTTTTTAATCGAGAGTCAAATATCACGTAAAGGAAGCAAGAAAACAGTTTAAATAAAATGACAATGAAATCATTCAAGACAAACATATGCGATGCATTAATGGGAAAACCAAAGTTCGGCATAACAATAATTATTTGAACAACAAATGAAATTACAAATGAAAAATAAAAAAATGAACTGGACTCTCTCAATGATTTTTCCTAGGAGCAGTGATCACTTTGTGAGTCTCTGGAGGGTCGAATTCAATCTCTTTGGCGTCAATCATATCCTGAATTTTGTTCTTCAGAGCCCAGCAACCATTTGTATCATGTCCAAGACTATCAGAATGCTATGCACACCTTTCGTCGGGGTGGTAACTAGGAGCAAAAGTATTGGGATTTCACAAAGGAGCCTTTAACGTAATCAATCTTGAGTTCAACGTGTGTTGTAACGCTTGAGCTAGTGACATGTTGATTCTGGTGAATCATCTCTTAGGAATGACCTCTTTATGCTGGTTCCCCTGTTGGTGTTGTTGCATAGGCGTAGGATTAGAGAACAGTATTTCCCCCACAGATTGATTGTGGTCGTCTGCCTTATTACGACCCTTCTGGCCATACATAACATTGGCTTCCCTCTTACCAGCAAATGGCTTCTTCTCAAAATTAGAAGATGCAGCCACTGGGATCTTCCCACTCTTGATACCACTTTCGATCCTTTCTCTAGTCAGAACCATCTCTATGAATCCAGATGAGGAACTCCCAATCAGCATATTAAAGAACAAGCCCGTTAGAGTGCCCATGAACATATCTACCATTTCCCGATTATTCAGAGGAGGTTGTACCCTACCATCTAAATCCCTCCATTTCTGGGCATATTCTTTGAAGCCTTCGCTAGAACCCATAGACATGCTTTGAAGTTGTGTACGAGTTTGAGCAAGGTCAGCATTGTATTGGTACTGCTTGTAGAAAGCAGCAGCCAAGTCTTCCCAAGTATGAATGTCTGTTCTTTCTAGCTGGTAGAACCACTCCAATTGTGTGCCAGCTAAACTTTCTTGGAAGAAATGGACCCATAACTTCTGGTGAGCAGTGTGAGGTTGGATCATCCTAACATAGGACCTTAAGTGCAACTTAGGACAGGAGACACTGTCATACTTAGTGAACGTGGGGACCTTGAATTTTGGTGGGATGATCATGCCAGAAACCAGGCCTAATTCTTCAAAGTCCAAGCCAGGTATCTGCTGAATATCCATAGCATTGAGACGATCCTCCCGCTGTTTGTATTTATCATCAGTAGGAGGATACTGCTCTTCAGAATAATCAGTTTCGTCTTCATCAGTTATCGGGTTGTTATCTTCTTCATGATTATCCCCCTTATTTGATGGAGTTGAAAGATCTAAAGCTCCTTTAACCGGTCTTCTGAGTCTTCTTCCCATATTAAGGATTCCAGCCGATTTATTTGCTTTCTTTTTATTCTCTTTGATGACGAGAACTTTCAGTTCTTCCTGCCCCTGGGCCAAAGCCATGAACATTTGTTGAAACTTATCATTTTGAGTTTGTAGATCCTTCATTGTTCGTTTTAGAGCCATTGCTGAAATAAACAACGAAGAGGATGAGAAACCTGCTTTGAAACCTGCTTATGCAATGATGATGTATGTATGCCATGTTTTCAAGGATCCTGTGGGGTAAACAAGAAAATGTCAGAAGCTGAAATTTGTAGCTTTTATTGAAGAACTTCGTATCATTGAGTGTCCTTCTATGAGAGTAAAGCTCACCATATCAAGTGGGTCATAGCCTATGACTCAAGTTGTTTTGTCTTGGTCCTTTGATGGTATTGGCTAGAGGAAAATAAATCCCCTTGCCCCTTGCTAGACGCCTAACCTGCATCACAGACCCTTGAGATCCTTGAAATGGTTAGTATGATATGCCATGTTATGATGTCATGATTATGCTAACAAATCAAAGATATAGCAAGCACAAGAAAATCACACAAAGACCTTAGGTTTAAGGCTTGCATGGGTTTTAAGGTCATACCCTCTTAAAGTTGGATTGGTTTAACCTTTCCTATAATAGTAATCGGGTTCTAAGGGATCTCAATATCACCGACCTTTCTCACAAGCTTCGTTCGATAAGAGACTTACTCGCAACCAAACAAAACACAGGAGTCAAGTCTCAATGAGTGTAGCATCGAGTATCTTCTGACCTTGGGAATACACCAAAGACACCCATCTCACTACGTCCTAATGGCCAAGTTGTTCAATTAAAGGTTCTAAGGTCAACTGACGCTTTATGACACCACGCAGCGGCCCCGTATTCTCCTTGATTAACTCAAGGGCTACCGATACCAACCAAAGTGTCGCATCAACATAGCCATCGCTTCAACCGTGTCGGTATACCCCGCACAGTTTCCACGATCTATTACTACTTACCTAAAAGGTTTCCCCAAATTCAGGTGTAGGATCTATAGTACCCAAACAAATATCCTTAAAAGTAAAGCAAACAAACAAGCAAACAATTCAGAAATGATCTAGACCCTAAGGTAAACCCCACTTTTATTATTTTCCCCAACAAAGTCGTCAGTTCTGTGATACGGTGGCAGAACCGACTATTAATACTGGTTTGCATTTTGTATTCGCAAATGTCGCGGTAAGAAAGAGTCGTCGCCGACTTTTATTTTATCCAATAAAGGAAAGGGTGAAAAGAACAGAAAAATATATTTTTCGAGATTTTCTGAGTAAGGGGGTAGATTATGGAAAGGGAAGGTATTATAACCTTTTCCATCTGTGGTTTTCCACGGGCTCTTAGGTACTTGCTCATTTTTGAAAACTGTTTTCGTGTTTGTGTGTTTTGAAAATTATTTTGAAATTTCCTTAGTGCGGCGATTCGCTTTGTGATAACTCTTGTATCAGTCCTCAAGAGTGTTGACAAGGCGAATTTTTTTTAAAATATTTTGGTGTAGGTGCAAAAAGTTGTTTTAAGCAAGCATCTAAGAACTTATCTACTTATACTCGAAAAGGTCGTTCTTTTCCTCCTAACCTTTATATAGTGCTATCCTAATATTAATGAGTAGGTAGCTCTATCGTTGAATGTATGAGGGACTATCGAAAGGGACGTTTATGGTCATTGAAGGCAACATGTAGAGATGTCTTAGCATTTATAAGGGACTGACATCATATATTCGTAGGCAACATCGAGGGACAAGATCATTTCTCGTAGGAAACTCGAGTGACATTGAGAGACTATGATCTTTATGATGACTTTAACCGAGGATCTTTGCTAAAGGTATCCCTACGTTCGAGGGACATAACCATTGTTTTTCTGAAGGCAACAAGTGAGGTTAACCTAGAGGTGCGAGTGTGCAAATGATTCATTTCGATTATTTATCTTGCAATTAGGGTTTTCTATCGTTCATTTTTATCTTTCCATACAATCCTATAAATCTAAGCATTATATAAAATATAGTAGCTGAAGGTAAAGGAGAAAATGTAAACCTAGGCTATTACAGAGCTTTGGGGCAGTTACGTAATAGTGAAGAGTGCGGAAAAAAAATCCTAAAACTATTACTTCTCGGAAGCAATTACATGATAATGATTAAAACAAATGCAGGAAAAATAAAGCTACGTGTTGGCTACTAAATTCGACACCCTTGTTTTTATTAATATAAGCCATTAAAGCTGAAGAATGGTTTCGACTAGCTGGTTCTGTCGAAATGCTCATCAGAATATGGCAATGTACTTAGAGAATTTCTTCCAAGGAAGAATCTTGTTGCCTTCGTCGTCGAAGGTGCTTCTCAACGAAGGTGTTCGATTGCTCATAGTGGAACGATTTGAGATTCAAACATTTGGAGGGAAAACGGCTCCCAGCGGTTACCAAGTGCAACGTGCCAAGATCTGGAGCGTCGAATGCTGTGAACGTGCCAAGTGGAGTCATCTCGAAGCAGCGTAACTGCCCGACGGTTACTTGGGATGTGTTTAGTATAAATATTAGTAGTTCACGCAGTTTTTCGCGTGTGTTCACAATTATATACAAGTCACTCATATAGATTCGAGTACCCAGCGTGAGAGAAGGAATTGTTGAGAATGTATGTGTGAAACACCACTTTAAATTAATCAAAGTCATTTATTTTCCAGAACTTTATTGCTCTTCATTTACTTTTCCAGTCGAAAGCCTTTATTTCAAGCCTTCCTTTATTCTATCAAGTTTCCTTCTTCATGCAATTTACATAAAGCTTCTTTATTTTCTTGTCATTTAACCATTACCAAACTTAGTCAAAACTCAAAAATCAACCATGTCTTAGGATCAATCTGATCGATCCTGTGAGTCACCAAATAAGTAACCTTTTGGAAGATCAGTGGTTGTTTACCAATTCCCACGGTAAACAAATTGGCACACCTGGTGGGACCTTGTGCTGATTTTGAAGTTTAACCCTTTTTATACAGAATATCATCTTTTTCGAGAAGTATTGCATGTTATTGAGAAGTGGTAGAATATACACTAACAATACCAATACTGCCAGAAGAAGAGAAGCGATGGCGAATCCGCCAAACAATAACGAAATCCCACAAACGAATGTGGGAACAATGGTTATCCCAACCGTAAGTGAAGCGATAACCGCTGGTTCAACACCAGCAGTAACGGTCACAACGACGGGGCCATTACCTCCGTTTACTGGCCCCAGAGTGCCTTTAGGAACTCCCCCACCAAGGGGAAATCCAGGAACAAGGCCTTATGTTCCCCCAGGATTTATGACAGGCGGTCAAAATCGAGAACCACTCTATGGCATGCCAACTTCTGAATTGGCTAGCCTGACGAACGTTACGTCCACTTTTTCAGACCCTTTAGTGAGTGCCTCTTCGCCACTCCAAGGTTCTGGAGTAGGTATGGCGAACAGAAGTAGGACCCAACTCTTAGGAGGAACGTCCCAAGTAGCACATGGCCTTACAAATGCCTCGACAGCAGTCTTGAGGCAACAAATGGACGAAAGCAACCACGATATGGTTCAAATGTTGGCACAAACTTTAAGTACAGTGCTGAATCCTCTAATACAAAATACCACCCAGTCGAACCAGCAGATGACTGCGCAAATGGCGCGTCTGGCTGATTTCTTTGGGGTATCCCAACCTATTCGACAGCCCCAAAGGGCGCAAATAAGGGGAAACCAAGGTATACCTTTAGAGGAAGAAACCACCATTAACCAAGTGCAGCAGCCTGTCGAAGAAAACCTTAGGGCACGATTGGAGCAGCCTGTCGAAGAACCTAGGGTCATAGCCCCAGAGGTAAGGATAGTCAACAGAAACCAAAATGCTGACGAAGTAGTTCAGCATATCCAATACCAGAATATGGGTTTGGAAAATAATCTGGCAGCCATGATCGAAAGAATCATGACTCAAAATGGGATGAACATGGGCTTTCGTAGGCCCAACTTCATATCCCCATTGTCAGAATATGTGTTACAAACAGACTTACCTCCTAGATGTAAAGTCCCTAAGTTCACTAAATTCTCAGGGGACACGACAGAATCTACTGTCGAACATGTGGCGAGATACTTGATCCAAGCAGGGGATATTTCGAACAACGAAAACCTGAGGATCAAGTATTTCCCAAGTTCTTTAACAAAGAACGCGTTTACTTGGTTCACAACTCTCCCCCCCAATTCGATCCATCATTGGACCCAGTTGGAGAGATTGTTCCATGAGCAATTCTACATGGGACAAACCAAGATAAGCCTGAAAGAATTGGCCAGTGTAAAGAGACGTTTCACTGAACCTATAGACGAGTATCTAAATAGGTTTAGGTTGCTCAAAGCAAGATGCTTTACGCAAGTGCCAGAACATGAGTTAGTCGAAATAGCCGCAGGCGGCTTAGATTATTCCATTAGGAAGAAGTTAGACACTCAATACCTGAGAGACATGGCCCAATTGGCCGATAGAGTTTGACAGGTAGAACGCCTTAAAGCTGAAAAAGCCAAGGCAACGAAAACTCATAAAAGAGAGAGGATAGCGTATGTCGAGATGGATGACGAAGATCCAGAAACCTTCGACGAAACTATAACCGTCGAAGAAGGAGAGGTCGATTTAGCGGAACTAAAACAAGGGCCGCCATACTCTTGCAAACTGTTAGTCCCCTCGAGTGGAAAAAATCCCACTGGTCCGGAAAGGACCAACGATAGGTTCCCCCAAAAAGACTTATAGTTTTGATATTACAAAATGTGATGAAATCTTTGACTTACTTGTAAAAGATGGCCAAATGATAGTACCCCCAGGGGTAAAAGTACCTCCTCTTGATCAAAGAAAGAAAAGAGGCTTTTGTAAATATCATAATTTTCTGGGCCATAAAACGTCTCAATGTTTTCTTTTCAGGAATCTTGTGCAAGACGCTATCGAAGAAGGGAGGTTGAAGTTTGCTGACAAGACCCCCATGACTGTGGACTCCAACCCTTTGCAGGCTGAAGCCCATTATGCTGAACCTTCAGAGGTGAACGTGATCGGGGCATCCAGAAGCCAGTCGAAGAGGCCAGGAATCACAATGGTCGAAGTCTCAAAGGACCATGTCAACATGCCAATCTTTGGCAGTTTTTTTGGGAATCTATCCAGAAAGACAATTGAAGCGGTCCAAAAGGCGGTCGAAAGCCCAAAGCTGGAGACAGTTGGAGCCCAAAAATCTGGAACAAAACCCAGTTCTCACTTGGCTGCAGTTCAAGGCCAGACAGAGGACTTGGAGATTCAGATGAAGCAATTGACTCTTGCCAACAAAGACACCATGAATGTCAACATGGTCGAAGTCTCTGAACCAAAAGCATCAGAGGAGGCCATGAGGCAAGAACAAGCCAACAAAACTGCTTTCCCTCGGGAAAATGAAAATCTGGCAGATTTCCTGCAAAGATGCCAGAAAAAGAAGTCAGAAGTGATGCTGTGTCCTAGATGCAGTTCGATCTTCGACAAAAAAGCTGCTGAACATATTCAAGGTGTAAGAGCAGCAAACAGAAAAAGGGAAAGTGTTGATACTCGACATGACCCCAGAAGAACCCCCCAAAGAAGTTCAAATCAAGAAAAGAGGCCACTGATTTTCAGGCCTCCGACTAATGTGCCAGTTGATACTTGGTACAAAACATCTGGTCGAAAGAGACCAAGCGAGGAAAGATGGCACTCCTTCGAAGTGCCAAGAGGTTCATCTTTTATACATAAGAAAGAGCCTCAGGTTGCTACCCCTAAAGTGACCCAGGTATCAAGCAATTACAAAGGGAAGAATCCCATGTCTCGATCTCAATGGAGGAGATACCAGAGGCGACGAAAAGCTGAGAGGGAAGCTGCTAATGAACCAAAGGCAGAATCAAGTTCAAATGTTCCTCAAAGAAAGCAGAGGAAGCCTCTGGAAAGACAACCAGTAACCAATAGGCTAGTCTGGCCTAACCAGGGTGAAGTTGATAACGAAGATGGCTCTGAGTCTGATGACACCTTAGATATCATGGTGAACATAGTCTCAGTTTTGCCAAGAGAGTTCAACCGCCAGGTGGAGATCGAAACAAGCGATTGGGAAGTGGAGCAAGAAATGGCCAAGCATGGGCCAATGTGCTATTTCGTCATGGATAATGGCGCTACTGAAGAGCAGAATGGGTTCTTCGAACCTTCTACAGAGGCGATGAAAAATCACCTTAAGCCTTTATTTATAAGGGCTAGACTCGAAGAAACCACAGTAAATAAGATCTTGGTGGATTGTGGGGCAACCATCAACATCATCCCTCACTTTATGCTGAGAAAAATAGGCAAAAGTGATGAGAACATCAAGCCTCACAACATGGTCCTGTCGAATTATGAAGGCGGCATAGGGACCACTATGGGTGTGATCCAACTGGACATCAAGGTGGGATCTATCCTTCGACCAACGATGTTTATGGTCATATCGGCCAAACCTAACTATAATCTTTTGTTGGGCCGTGAATGGATTCATGGTGTTGGAGTTGTACCATCATCAATGCACCAGAGGTTACTACTATGGCGTCCTGATGGAATGGTCGAAAACATAGAAGCGGACCAAAGCTATTACCTGGGCAAAGTAAATCACCTAGGGCTGGCAGACTTCAACAAGAACCTGGCTCACATTGGGCCATGCCCAACACCTGACTTCGACTTGGCGCCAGCGCCAAATACTTTTTGTTCCCTATACCTGCACCCTGAGCATGGTTTTCAATGGGACAGAGAAGACTTGTCCCACATTGACTTTAGTGGGTTAACTGATATCCAACCAACTGGTTGGGGAAGTGAATTCAGTGAAAATGACTGAGTCACAATCATTGCAGCGAACTTCGGCTTACGTAGCCGAAGCAAGGATGATAACAGCTCTCGAAGCCGAAGTAAAATATATGGCCACACAGGCCAATGATCAAGAGTTACCTTCTGCAGGTCCTGGAAAAGATTTCGACCCAGAACCTCCTGATATCATGCCAGAAGGGATGCAGGAACAAAGGCTCGACGCCATTTACGACGATGAGCCTTTGGGATTCGAAAAGGACCCCTTAGCAAATAACATCAAGATGCTAGCGCAGGATCCTTTAGAAGAAATCAACTTTGGCGAAGGGTTAGAGAAAAAGCCAACTTACATTAGTGCAAAAATTGACCCAGAACTCAGGTTGGAAGTAATCCATTTGTTAAAAGAGTTCAAGGACTGTTTTGCATGGGATTACGACGAAATGCCTGGTCTCGACAGAGGATTGGTAGAACTTCAGTTGCAAATCAAACCTGGGAAGAAGCCAGTCAAGAAAAGTCCAAGACGCTTCGCTCCAGAAATACTGTCGAAGATCAAAACGGAAGTCGAAAGACTGCTGAAGTGCAAATTCATACGAGCTACGAGGTATGTCGAATGGATTGCAAACATTGTGCCAGTGATTAAGAAAAATGGTACATTGAGGGTGTGCATAGATTTCAGAGATTTGAATGCTGCTACACCCAAAGATGAATATCCTATGCCTGTGGCGGAAATGCTAGTCGATTCTGCCGCTGTCTACGAGTACCTGAGTATGCTCGATGGTTATTCAGGATATAATCAAATTTTCATTGCTGAAGAAGATGTGTCGAAAATAGCTTTTCGATGCCCCGGGGCTTTAGGCACTTACGAATGGGTAGTGATGCCTTTTGGCCTAAAAAACGCTAGGGCAACATATCAGCGAGCGATGAATTCCATCTTCCATGATTTTATTAACACCTTTATGCAAGTATATATTGATGACATTGTTATAAAATATGTTTCCAGGAAGAACCATATAGACCACCTTCGACAATCATTCGAAAGAATGAGAGAACATGGTCTGAAGATGAACCCTTTGAAGTGTGCATTCTGTGTAAAAGCTGGAGATTTCTTGGGCTTCGTTGTCCACAAGAAAGGAATCGAAATCAATCAGAACAAGACGAAGGCAATTCTGGAAGCGAAAGCGCCAGCGAACAAAAAGGAATTGCAATCTCTGCTGGGCAAGATAAATTTCCTGAGGAGATTCATATCTAACCTAAGTGGGAAAGCTCAAGCCTTTTCACCTTTACTTCTCCTGAATAAGGAAAGGTTCGACTGGGGGCAAGAGCAACAAGAAGCCTTCGACAAAATCAAAGGGTATCTCACAAAGCCACCTATTTTGGTGCCTCCTTGCAGCAACAGGAGTATGAGATTGTACATAGCTGCATCCGACAAAACTTTGGGAAGCATGTTAGCCCAAGAAGATGAAAATGGAGTCGAAAGACCCATTTACTATCTTAGTAGAGTTTTGAACGATGCAGAAACTAGATATAGCGAAGTTGAAAAATTGTGTATATGTCTGTATTTCTCTTGTACAAAGCTCAAACAACATATAAAACCAGTTGATGTGTATGTTTCGTCTCATTTTGATGTTTTCAAGTACATGTTGTCGAAACCCATCCTGCACAGTCGAATTGGCAAGTGGGCGCTAGCATTAACTGAATACTCCTTGACCTTTATGCCTCTTAAGGCAGTAAAGGACAAGTGGTGGCAGACTTTATAGTCGACCACTCAATTCAAGTTGAGAGTATTAATTATGTGGAGATAGAGCCTTGGAAATTCTACTTCGATGGTTCCAGCCATAAGGATGGAACAGGAGTAGGGGTCTTGATTATTTCTCCAGAAAAAATTCCAACAACATTCAAGTACAAGATATCAGGTACTTGTTCGAACAATGAGGCTGAGTACGAAGCTCTAATTACTGGCCTTGAGATATTGTTGGAATTGGGGGCAACTCGAGTCGAAATAATGGGAGACTCAGAGTTAGTCATCAAGCAAGTCACAAAAGAATATAAATGCATAAGAGAAAATCTCATTATGTACTTTGTGATAGCAAATCGTTTATTGAAAAAATTCGAAATGGTCAACATTCGACACATACCCAGGTTGGAAAATCAAATAGCCAACGATTTGGCACAAATTGCATCTGGGTACAAAATTTCAAAAACGAGGTTACAAAGAGCAATCGAAGTCCGGGAGAAAATAAAAGCAACTTGTCTGTCACCAACAGACTTGGAATCGACAAGACTAGGGTATGCTGATCAAAGGAACTTCGAAATTTCATTCATAGACAATTTGTCAGAGCAAGATTGGAGGAAACCCATTGTGGGTTACCTACAAAATCCAGCAGCTTCGACAGAAAGAAAAACAAAATATAGGGCGTTAAGTTACGTACTCATGGGTAATGAGTTATTTAAAAAGACGCTTGAAGGGGTATTGCTAAAGTGTTTAAGTGAAACTGAAGCATATGTAGCCCTTTCGACTACGCACGCTGGAGCATGTAGGGCTCACCAAGCAGGCCATAAGATGAAATGGTTGTTGTTTCGACAAGGACTATACTGGCCCACCATGTTGAAAGATTGTGTCGAGTTCGCCAAGGGTTGCCAAGAATGTCAAGCCCATACAGGCATCCAGCATGTACCAGCAAGTGAACTTCACTCGATAGTGAAACCTTGGCCCTTTAGAGGATGGGCGTTGGACCTTATTGGAGAGATTCGACCAGCATCATCAAAGAGCCAGAAGTATATATTGGTAGGCATTGATTATTTTACTAAGTGGATCGAAGCTATTCCTTTAGTCAATGTAGACCAAGAAAATGTCATTGAATTTATTCAAAAGAACATTATCTTTAGATTTGGAATCCCTGAAACTATAACTATTGATCAAGGATCAGTTTTCACCGGTCGAAAGATGCAGGAATTCGCTCAGGAAATAGGCTTTAAACTCCTAACATCAACGCCTTATTATGCACAGGCAAATGGTCAAGTCGAAGCAGCGAATAAAATAGTGATTGGCTTGATAAAAAAGCATGTTGGGAAGAAGCCGAAAATTGGCATAAGACGTTAGACCAGATCTTGTGGGCCTGTCGAACGTCCCCAAAAGAAGCCATAGGTACAACACCATATAGGCTAACTTTTGGTCATGACGCAGTGTTGCCAGCGGAAATTTGTCTTCAATCTGCAAGGGTTCAGAGACATCATGATATCCCCTCTGAAGTTTATTGGGATATGATGTTAGACGAACTAGTAGATTTAGACGAAGAAAGACTGCGCGCTCTCGACCTACTAAGGATTCAGAAGAAAAGAGTAGAAGACTCTTACAATAAAAAAGTGAAACCTAAGGCATTCTCGCCTGGAGAATTAGTTTGGAAGGTGATTCTTCCCATGGATCGAAGGGATCGAAGCATGGGAAAATGGTCACCCAAATGGGAAGGACCATTCAGAATTATCCAAACTTTTTCTAGTGGAGCTTATGAAGTCGAAGAGTTAGCTGAAGATAAAAGGCTCTTGAGAGTAAACGGCAAATATTTGAAAAAGTATAGACCTATGCTCCAAGAGATCAAATTAAATAGCAAGTAATGACTAAATTAACCATAAATAAGCCAAGATGGAAAATTTTATTAAAAAATTAGCCAAAATGGCTACATTGTCGAATACATATTACAATACATGGTTAAAGGGATGAGTCAATCAGAAGGGGATAGAATCTTTGAGTCGAAGGTACTTGGCCTGCTGCAACTCCAGTCTTTTGTTGCACAAGGCATTCGCCTGGGAAAGCTTGGCAATTTGGTCATCGAAGGCTTGGGCTTTCTCAGCAAACTCTAGGCCTCGCGTAACTTCAGCTTGACTCTCGGTGTCTGGAACAGTCGAGAGAAGCTCCTCCTTGCGCTTAGTATTAGCGTTCATCTTGGCTTCCAGCTCTTCGATTTGCACCTTTATGAAGGCATTGTCTCGATCTATGGCATCAATTTCTTCTTGCTTAGACGCCTTTTGCTTCGACAACTCTGCAATTCGAGAAGTCGCCTCTGCTACAGCAGTCCAGGAAGAAGAACTTTTGCCATGTAACGCTTCGAGCTGGATGTTGAAGCCCCTCTTTCGTTGATAGTCTGTTGAGACTTGATCAACAATGGAGTATAACTCCATGATAAAGCTCGAAACCTCTGGAGTCACAGCGAGCAAGTCGACTGCATTCAAAACAACTCCCAAACACGACGGAGCAGTAGGGTCCCCCTCCAAAGCTTTCATCAAATCTTTCTTTAAGAACTGAGCCTTGACCTTCGTCAAAGCCTCATCGAGAGGAGAAGTCTCAGTGGACTTCCCTGATTGAGTAGAAGCCTCCTGACTAAGATCAGATGAACTTCCCTTTCTCTCGATAATGGCATTCAGATAGCCAATGGGATCAGTTTGCTTCAAGAGTGCTAAGTCCTCTTTGGACCTATGCTTTGTCGAGGTGGTAACCTTTGTAGCAGCGTTGTCTTGGGGTTGAAGTTGTTGAGTAGCATTCGCATCAACATGACTCTCTTCGACTTGAAGTTCAGCAGTGCCAGCATTAGCATGATCCCCTTCGTCATGTTGTTCCTCCGACAGATCGACCACTTGAATCTCTTTTGGTTGTTGTTCTTCTATTTCGGCGTTGGCTTCATCGTTCGCTGACTCCTTCTCTTGTGGCCTACTGAGTTCAGCAGAGTCTAGTGTTTCAGAAGTCTTTGGTGCTGAACTTTCAGTGGTTTCCTGAAAATAGAAGAGGAAGAATCTTCTAGTTTAGAAAGAGACACAATCAAACGTGAGCATCGACACCTGAGTTAAAAATGGTCAGAGAAACTACCTGCAGAGGAACTTCAGCCCCAGGGCTGGAATTATCACTTTCGACGGGTTTATTGAGCAAAACATTTAGCTCCTCCTCCGTTGGCTCTTCGATTATTACTGGAGGCGGCCTGGGTCTTCTCCCTGCAACCTTTATTCTGATTGTGGGTCGAGTCTCAGGAGAAGGAGCATCTTTCTTCAGTTTTCTCCGTTTTAGAGGAGCGGGGGGAGAGTCGTCTTCTTCGTCACTCCCAGATTCGACTTTCAGTGCAGGTCGTTTCTTGGGTGAAGGTGCCTAAAAACTAATTGGAGTTCGATTTAGAACGCTACATCGAAAATCAGAATGTTAAAACAAGAAGGAAGTAATAAAAGTTTGGTTACCGGTGTTGAGGTTTTTTTCGAAGGGCCTTCCCCCTGATGGCTTGTTATGGTTTTCGCCGGTGCTGGAGGTTTTGTCAAGGGACCTCCTCCCTGATGGCCTTCTGCAGCTTTCTTGGCTGCAGGCTTTCGGACAACTGAAAGAAGACAAGTTATAATTAACAGGCTACCAGTCGAAATGGAAAGACAAAATAATTTGGAGAGTGAACTTACATTTCTTTATTTTTTCAAGGACTAGAACGAAAGACTTCTGAAGTTCATCCACAAAGTCTTTCTCGTCGAAGAACTCTTCAGCATAGTAACTCCTCCACCAGTCTTCAAAGGATGGTGAGCAGAGGAAGTTAAGTTGATAATCGAACAGTGAAAGTACTGTTCGACATGCATATCTGCCAATATGCTTGGTGGCAGCATCTTCAGTATAGTCATTGCAAAAATATAACATGGATTTATCCCTAGGAAAAATAGGAGAAGGAAGTGATTGAATGATACCAAACTGTCGAGAGACCAAGTTTGGTTGATACGCGATCAAGCTCAAGTGAGTCTTGGAGCTTTTAAAGCGCAGTGGCATTATTCTAGGTGTGAGAAAGGCTTCCCACATTATTGTGTGTTCTTCGACCTGAGGGTCACCTGACGACTTGGGATGGGGCCTGGTGAACCATTCTGGACCAACCTTTCGTCGAGCGAAGGGAGCCATGGTCGAAGCAAATTCTTTTCTTCTTGCAAACATCAAGACGAAGTTTGCAAAAGTCTGTTGAAGCTCCAGCCCATCTTCAGTTGGGGTCAGTAGAGCTAATCTGGTGCCTTCAATTCGCCTATTTGCTATCTCAGGGGCATGCTCATTTATTTGAGTCTTCTGAGGTAAGAAAGACTCAAAAGTGGCATTGAGCCACAGCTGAAGTATCCAAAAAGGTCCTGCAAGCAACAGACTGGCTCTATTCTCGATGACCTTCAACAGAGTCGCTCCGCTGCTGATCGACTCGTACAGATTCGCCAAGATTAATTCTGCCAAACAAATATTTTGGCCATGGTGAAGCTGGGTGGCGAGGGTGACCATCTTCTTTGTCACCTGTAAAGACTTTGTACAGAACACAAAGCGTGACAGCCAAAGGGCTAGAAACGCAATATGCTCTACATCCGTCACAGTTGCTGTCGACCTATCATGGTAATGGTTGATATAGGTGGTATAGGTGGGTTTCGTAGCTGAGAATCCAATCTGATCCTCCGACATCTCCTCTGGGTCGAAATAATCCCCAGTGGGTCGAAGGCCAGTGATGGCAGCCACGTTGAAAAGCGTGGGTGTTAGCATTCCACAAGGAAGGTGGAAAGTGAAATGAGTGTAATCCCAGAAAAGCAAGGAGGCTATCAGCATCTCAGGGGAATAGTTGAGACCCGTCTTCGACAGCATAACTAGGTCGTATATCCCCCAGGTTCTTCCAGATCGAAGTCTGGCTTTGTTCCATCTTCTCTAGCCAAGCGCTGTAGTCAGGAGTAAGGCTAGGGCTAGACCTGAAAGCCCTAACACCCCTATTGAAGAAGCGAAGATCTATCTTCTCCTTAGCGGGATCTTCGTTGTCCTCTGCATCTTTTTTAGAGCACCCAACAGGTTTGAGCTTTTCAAGCACTAGAAAGAAGCTTTTGATCTTCATGGCTTCATCGATGCATGGGGAAAACGGGCCAGACATGGCGAAGATTTGGTTGGAGTATCCAACCGGAATCATTAGTTGGTGTGAATAAGCTTCACGCTCAGCAGTTGCTAGGGGTTCAGGAACCCTTCATTGGCCTGTAGGGGTAACTATGGGGACAGTTGAGAAGATCTTGGGTTTAGCATTTCTGGAAGGGATGTTAGAACTAGGAGCGGTAGAGGAACCTGAGGCTATTGTTGAGTTAAGGTTGAAGATGAAGTGAAGAACAAGGTGTTTGCAAGTTTGCAGAGATTTTGCGTTCAACAAGGAAGTTTGAATGCAAAATAGCGTGAAAAAGTCCCACAATGGGTACTTAGCGCTATTTATAGTGGTTGGGAAATCCCCAAATTCGAGGCCATTTAATGTTGCAGAAGATAGTGGGACACGTGGCGTCCCCCCGTTGATATAGCCGTTCTGCAGAAATGAAAAGGTGCAGCATGCGCCCTCGTTTTTGGGAAATTGTCATGATGAAAATTTGTGAAAAGACATTGGGCACGCTAAACGCCGTACTGAGGTAACGTCTTAGGTACGGATGAAATGATGGCTTTTTCTTGGGATTGTCAGTGGTTGGTAGAAGACAAAAAGTGCGCAGGTTAATTTGTGGCTAAGGATGAAAGACAGGTGTCGAATAGAATCTCAAAGAATGCCTTTTTCTTTTCAGCGTCGAAATAAGGCATTCTTGGGGGGCAATTTGTTGGCTACTAAATTCGACACCCTTGTTTTTATTAATATAAGCCATTAAAGCTGAAGAATGGTTTCGACCAGCTGGTTCTGTCGAAATGCTCATCAGAATATGGCAATGTACTTAGAGAATTTCTTCCAAGGAAGAATCTTGTTGCCTTCGACGTCGAAGGTGCTTCTCGACGAAGGTGTTCGATTGCTCAGAGTGGAACAATTTGAGATTCAAACGTTTGGAGGGAAAACGGATCCCAGCGGTTACCAAGTGCAACGTGCCAAGATCTGGAGCGTCGAACGCTGTGAACGTGCCAAGTGGAGTCATCTCGAAGCAGCGTAACTGCCCGACGGTTACTTGGGATGTGTTTAGTATAAATATTAGTAGTTCACGCAGTTTTTCGCGTGTGTTCACAATTATATACAAGTCACTCATATAGATTCGAGTACCCAGCGTGAGAGAAGGAATTGTTGAGAATGTATGTGTGAAACACCACTTTAAATTAATCAAAGTCATTTATTTTCCAGAACTTTATTGCTCTTCATTTACTTTTCCAGTCGAAAGCCTTTATTTCAAGCCTTCCTTTATTCTATCAAGTTTCCTTCTTCATGCAATTTACATAAAGCTTCTTTATTTTCTTGTCATTTAACCATTACCAAACTTAGTCAAAACTCCAAAATCAACCATGTCTTAGGATCAATCTGATCGATCCTGTGAGTCACCAAATAAGTAACCTTTTGGAAGATCAGCGGTTGTTTACCAATTCCCACGGTAAACACTACGCTATTACAATTGAATGCGCCCTATACACTTTATCTAGGAAAATAAAAATAAGATGAAAATAGAAAAGAAAATGTTTTGGTGATTTTTTTATGAAAAAAAGATTTATGATAATTAATTAAATAAACCTAAAAACCTAATTAATTTTAATTAATAAAAAAATGTTAATTTTGAAAAAATTTAATTAAAATACCTAAATCCTAATTAGTTTTAATTAATAATATAAAAAGGTTAATTTTGAAAAAAAAAAGTTAATAAAAAAACCTAAAACCTAATTAATTTTAATTAAAAAAAGGTTAATTTTGAAAAAAAGGTTAATTAAAAAAACCTAAAACCTAATTAATTTTAACTAAAATAACAGGTTTTAAAAAAAGCTTATGTGTAATGATTAATGAAAAAGGATTAAGTTTGCCAAAAAAATAGATAGAGGAAGAAGCATCAATGGAAAACAGGGTTAGAAAATACAAATAATGCAAATGTCAGAGATGGATGTTGAACCAAAAATTAATTTAAAACCTAAAATTAAATTTAAAAAAACTAAAATTAATTATTCGAGTTTATTATGAAAAATCAAAGGTTTGTGAAAAATGTTAGGTTTTATGAAAAATGTTTTAAACAGAAAGAATGAAAATAGGTAAAAGGATAAATAGAAAGGAAGAAAACTAAAACCAATAAGGGTGGGTATTGAACTCACACCCTTAACCTCCTCAGAATGTCTGTCTTGCCATGCATTAGTGGTTGTTATGATCCGGCCTCAGTGTTTTGTAATAAACCTGCATGGGACCATAATGGTCAAACCTGTAGTGTTGAATCTCATGGACACATTAAACAAGTTAGTATACCATGAAATACACAAAAAATAAATATATGATATTTTGTAATGTTAAAACCGATATGGGATGTATGAATGCTTCTACACCCTTTTGATCATGGAGATCAAACCATCCTTATCTTTACTGGAGAAGTAGTAAGATGGGGGTTTGTAACAAGGATGACTTGTTTGTAGTGAGATGGGGTTTGTAACAAGGATTTCAAGATTTTTTAGGGTTCTTGAAAGAATTTAATATTTTGATAGGGTTGTGGCAAAGGGTTTTTTTCGTGTCCTGTTTGTGTGAAAAGAATGAGATTATATAATGGAAATTAGAGCAAAGATATGGGCTTTGAATGTTCAATTGGGCCTTCAATAACCACAAGCAATAATGTAGATTTTTATTCACTTGAGTCTGACACGTTCCAGGCTAAATCGGAGGGACTTAAATGCAATTTTTGAAGTTGAAATTTGAAAACAAAATGTATCCGACATCGAGAACTAACTCATGTCCAAAAATGGGCTCAATCGGATATACGGTGAATTAGTTATGAATTTTTGAAGTTTCTCCTCAAACAAACTTATTTTGGGCTCCAGTGTCAACTCTGGCACGTTCTTCAATAAAAAAATGATATTGATCGGAGAAGAACCCGATCTCGATCTTGGAAGAAAAGTTGTAGATCTGTGAGTAAGTAACCTTGTGTAAAAAGATGGGCCTGATCCGATAAAAATTGACCGAATTATGAATTTTCGAAGTTTCAACCCAGATGAAATAATATTTAGCATTCAGAATTTTCGGCGCGTCACGTGCACTCTAGGCAAAAAACAAAGGCCTTTTAGATACCGCTCGAATTCGATACCTTCTGTGAAAACGTAGCCAACTCAATTTTTGAAACTTTGGCGCCAGAACTAGCTCGATACAATGAAAATCTCCCAAGTTATGATTTTCTGAACATGACACAAATAAACTTCTGTCAAAAATTTTCTGTATAAAAATACTTGATAAATCCGTATTTTTGAAGACCTTCTGATCGAAATTGGTTTCCAACTGTGAGAGATGAAAATGTAGATGACGTCAAGACGTAATTTTGGCCACCAGAACGAGTTCAAAACGAGCCACGATATTCAAGTTATGAATTTTTTAATGTATAAAAACTGCACTTTCAGCACACTTTTTTACCATATTTGTTCGAGAAAAATCGCACATTCGAAGATCTTCTTTAAAGAATTGGATCTCGAGCCGAACCTGAATTTGAGAATATATTATCAGGAATATCTTGACGAAATAACACCTGAATATGATGCGCCAGGTTGAACTTGTGAATTTTTGAACCTTGAATCGTTGAGAAATGACGAACCAATCTTCAGCACGAAAAATACTCTTAGAACATCCATTGGCGAAATAAACGTCACTTGTATCCTGACGAAGTTTGATAAATATACCTTGATCCCATAACCTTAGAATCGATGATATACATGTATGTAATAATGAAATGTAAGCCAAACAAATCAAAATAAAGATGGTAAATTTTGGGGTACAACACACACTTTATTTTCCTTTTCTTTTACATGCATTCCCTCTTTCTTTTTTTACTTTAAACCTTAGACATAGACTTTGACCACACCCATTAGATTAGAATAACAAGAGTGGATACCTTAGAGTACTATAGGTGTGTGGGGTGCTAATATCTTCCCCTCGCGTAACAGACTCCCTTACCCGATCTCTTGGTCGTTTGACCGTGATTTCTCCCTTCTCATGTTTACTCGATGTTTGTCTTTCCCTTCCCGTGGGATAAAAAACATTTGATGGTGACTTCATTGATTTCATTATCAGTTGACTATTCAGTCGGTTATTTAAGATGACGACTTCACTGGGGAAAGGTTGACCAAATGCTGTTATATTAGTAGAAAAATGGTTTTTAATTGGTTAACTTATTTTGAATTTCGATTTGATTAAAGTGTATGATAAGACACAGAGTGAGGGAAGTCTGATAAAGTCTTCCTCCTCACGTGGACAAATATTGGCCACGTGTTGCTCGTCGTGAAAGATGCGGCGGGAGTTTGATAAAGTTTCCCTCATCACGTGGTCATATATTAGTCACGTGTTGCTCGTAGATGGAGTATTTAATGAGTTATATGAATTTTAATATCTTTGTAAATTATTGAATTAATTAAATTATGAAAAATATTCAGATTAATTTAAATTTAAAAAGAATTTGAATTATGTACAAATAAATGATGTAATTTCTAACTAAATAATTAATCTAATTAATCTTAGAGAATCCTAAACAAAAGTATTCTGCATTTTTTGTCTTTTTAAAAAAAGGAGAAGAATAATTAAGTTAATCTAAATGAATGAGACTAAGCTAATTGACCTAAATTAATTAAACATATTTAACTATATTAACACAATGCTAAGTTAGGTAAATAAATACAAAACTAAAACACAGATGGAGGTGCATTCATATATAACTCATAGAACTATACCCCAAAACCCATCATTGACAATTTAATCCTCGTTTATAACTATTGTTAAAACAAACGGTTAATAATATAAAGAATTGGAAGGAACCATGCAACAAGTGGAGAAAAGAAAAACAAACAACCACTATCATCATATCAAGAACATTTAAATGAGAAAATAACTAAAACATAAAATTTCTCTTTCTCTATGTAAATTAAAAAATAAAGGAAAACAATGTTCCCTTTCTCACAAATCTTTGGTGGCAGATATGAAATCGACGATAATGGCGTCGTGTTGGGGGAATCGTCGGAGGTATGTGCGGCTTCATCGAAGGAAGATTGTTGTGCGACGAATTTGAGGATGCGGGTTCCAGGTTCACGGTGTTCATCGCGATGGTGATGGTGCGCGGCGGGTGTTGGTTGAATCGTTGGTGGTTCATGGTTGTCGTCGTGGGTTCTGATCTAGAGGAAGGAAAAGTTTGTGAAATTACTTTTGATTTTTGGTCGATTCCGCTTCTTCTTTTGAGTCATTGTTCTGCCTGTTTCATATTTGTTATGAATTTCTATTTGTGCTTTAAATGAAATGTGTTGTAGCAAGTTTGTGAGGTTGAAGTTTATGGCATGAAAGGCTTAAACAAGGCTTGAATTTGGTTGTGATTATTTTTGAATTTGTATGAACAATACTTGACTGCTAATGGATGAAGGTTTGTGAAGTTGAATATAGTGAATTTGCAGGTTGGTATTGAAGGCGATGGTTCGTTGGTTGTGGAATCAGAGGTGGAAATAGGGGTGGCCGGTGTTATTGTTGCAAATTTAGAGGGTGCACAGTTGATGACAGAGGGAATTCGCCGACGCAACCTGTAGCGGTAGAAATGTTTAAGACTAAGTCAATAGATTGACTAGATTTATACATATCAAAACAAAAATCGTCACTGCACTTTATTGTTTCCAAATGAATGGGAAAAGAGAGAATAACACAAAAGAGGGGGGAAAGGTTCAAGGTAACGAGGTTGGTTATACAAAGGGAACGTATTAGCACTCTAAACATCTACGGTACTCTGCAGGAACCTCTTTGAAAAATCTGTATATTTTGGCTATAAAATGTTGTATGAAAATAGATTGTGGTGGTGAGAAAAGAAATATTTTTTATGATTTTTTCACCTGCTGTGGTTACCTTTAGTGTCTACGTATCACCTTTCGTGCAATAGGGGATCAGGGTACACGTAGTTCACCTTTAAAAACTTTAAAACACAAGTGTGTTGGTTAATTTTATGAGATAAAACATCATCGTCATTGTCCGTGTGGAAAACATACTTACTATCCACAATCATGAGAAAGGAGAATTTGTATCTTCTTAAAGTGGAGGTTATGGCTTAGATTTTAAAATCAACAATGTCTCACTCAACACCCAAGTAGAAAATATCTCAATTCACTATATATTATAGAAGTATAGTTGTTTGCATCACTACAAGGATTGAAAAGAGTCTAATCTTTTGAGAAAAGTTTTAAAGTAAAAGCCAAAGTGGCAAAAATGATTTGAATGAGATTGATTGACTTTTAGTCTTCTCACAAAAATGTCAAGGTATTATTAAGTTGATTGAAGTTTATTTATGAAAATGTTTTGAAAATGCATGGACCTGAGTCCAAGTTTATTATGAAAGTGGTTCATGTTTAGAAACAAGAAGAGTTTTCAAAAGGAGAGAGAAGATTTTTGAAATTAAAGAAGATAAGAGGAGATAAAGAGACTTTCCTAAAGCATAAGGTAAAGGCTAAGGAGAAGAATCATCTAACCAACAAGAAGACAATACTTGACATTATGAGTCAAGATAGAATTCTCATTCTTTGGATTGAAACCAAGCAAGCAAATATATTAGACCTCTTGAGAGAACCAAACTTCAAATGTATTAAATCTTCACAAAAATTATGCAGAGTAATGGATGTATACAGATGAATTCTGGATTACAGACAAGGTATGTAATCACAATAACCTGCACACAAAACAAACAAACAACCCAATGTCTTGAGGTAAACCTCAAGAACTCTAGACAAAATATCAATTAAGGTCACAAGGTCTCCAACATATGATCAAGGTCTCTAATCCTAAGTCCAAGAAGTCCAATACTCTATAATACCAAGTGTTGTACCCCAAAATTTGTCCTCTCATTTATCAAGACTTTTCTCACAAGACTTCTTGGACTCGAGACAAGATTAGGGTTTGGTCAGCTCAAGACACCTCATCTTGCACTAATAACCCAAAATCAGGGTTTGAGTTTGCATAAGGATTTTTGGACCACCAATGCTTCATGTGACTTTCATACATCATTTTGGATCCCTAAGATTGCTCATAATAAGTTTCAAGCATTGAACAACATTTTTGATCAGTCAATTGGACAGTTGACCTAGAAATCAACTGTATTGGGGAAAAAGTCAACCATGGCCAATTTACAGTCAAACTTCATAATTTTTGATCCACGTCAACATTTTAGAGTCATATGTACCATTTGATCAAGTTTGGATCACAACTCCTCAAGAAATTTGATCAAATCATCAAAAGGGCAAAATGATCAAAATTAGTGTTTTGACTGAAAAAGGGCAATTTCTGATTTTTAACCTAGCCAATGACCAATTGGGTTCAAAAATGATTTCAAGGATTCAATGGCATCATCTTGATCTAATTACATGGTGTTGTACCCCAAAATTTGCCCTCCCATATTCTCCAAGAAATGGCCAAGTCAAGTTGCAAAATTCTCCAAGGGTTGCACAGTGCAAAGGTCTCCCATACAGTCAAAACTAGGGTTTGTGTTCTGATCAAGGAAAGGAAGTTTTCAAGGGCCCAATCAAGTCTCATATGCCTACAAATATGGTCAAGTATCCTCATATCAAGTTTCAAGGCATTCAGCTCAAAATTGCACAGTCAAAACCCTAAATTGCACTACAGTCAACTGTAGGGGCAAAATGGTCATTTGGCAGTCAAAAGTTCAAATTTTTGGTCAACATATCATTTTGAAGCCACAAACATCATTTGATCAATGCTTGATCATGATTCTCAAAATTTGGCTCAGAAATCATCAAAGATGCAAAAGTTTCCTTATTTGGACAACTGAAAAAGTCAACTGAAATTGACCAGGGCATAACTTTCACATGGATTATCAGAAAAATTCCATCCAAAGCTCATTTTGAAGAGAAAGACATTTCCTACAACTCATATTCATACTTCAAGTCCAAGAAATGCTCTCACAAAAAGTTATCAATTTCAACATTATAGGTCATTTTCAAAAGTCAACAAAAAGGGACTTTAAGTCAAAGGCCATAACTTGCGATTGGTAAATCACAATGACATGGGACCAAAGGCATTGGTTAGAGGACTCAAAGACCTTTCCAAAATTTCCAAGAACATGAGAAAAGCTTAAAAATTGAGCAAGTTATGCCTTGTGGAAGTTGGGAAATTTTTGGATATTTTGAAAAGTCAACACTACTTCAAATGACCTAAAATTGCTAATGGGCCCATTTTTCTTCCATGATTCATCATTCTAAGCATATGCACGACCACTTGGCCCAAAGGGAAGTATTTTCTCATTTTTTATTTATTTATTTGAATTATTATTTATATTAATTCATTTAAATCATTTAAATATATGAAAAATATCTAACTTGACCTAACCAATCTTTTTATACATGTTTTGGACTCAATATTTCGTGCTTAGATAAATGTGGAAAGATTTGGAGCAAATTGATCATAATTGACACAAGAACACATGGAAAAGATATGAAAAGATCCTTAAGAAAATCAAATTTCCAAAACAATGATTACAAGAGATTTGATTGAGTTTTTGTGACCTAATAGACTCCATACAAATACCTGATCATAACCCTAATGATGCTAGACACGCAGCTGCTCAGAAACATAAGAATCAAACTTGAATTTTTCTCTAAAAAAGGCAATTCTGAAATCATTGTTAGAGGTCGATTCAAGGCATAAAAACCATTCCATTAGCTTCCTTGAAGGTTCCTGAACGTGTTCTAATCCATAACACTCATCAAAACTCCAAGAACTGGTATATTGAACCGAAACTGCATCAAGAAAATTCCACGATCGTGCATCATGATTCACACACCCTTTGCATTTTTTATTTATTGATTCATGTTCATTATGACATTCTGATGCTAACCAACATATTCAATTGCATTTTTGTGCGCTATATACGATTATGCCATGTTTGATTGTTAGGGTTTATAAAGCTTCAAATTAGGGATTCTTAAAAGAGGAAAAATTGGCCCTCAAGACCATGACCATTAGCATCAGTGCATCTGGACGAAGAAGAAGCACCCATCGCGCCAAATTTATGGACACTATAGGCCTAATCGCTATTTTCCCATAACCGGCCTAACACAACGCATGAAAAACCGTTGCTTTTGTTTTTATGTTTCAGGGATAATGGAGAAGACGATGTGTTGGCAAGACGTGATAGGTTGTTTTGAATTTCGCGCGTTTTAGCCCACTAACGCGTTGTTTTCTTTTATTATATTTGTTGCTTATTTATTTAACAAAAGAGTTTCATGGTTCAGCTGGCAAGCGCTCATTGCGTTGACATCTAAGACCTGGGTTCGAACCCCAGGTCTGTATAATTTCCTATATTATTTTGCTATAAATGTTCACGTGCAGTTTCAAAGGTCAAGACGCACCATGCATCCTCAGGAATCAACAGCCACGCGTCCCATGGAATCAAACCAAAGGTTGAGATTGGGAGAACACCATAAACCCTGGTCAAAGTGCTAACACGCTACTCAAAAAAGTCAATGGACCTGGAGCTTGTTGGGCCAAATTACTGGATCCATACCTCCTAATTTGGGACTGAACCCCCCCCTGGTTTGCAATTTTTCATATTTTTCTTATTTTTAATTATTGTTTTATTTACTTTATTGTTTTGATTTAATTAATTATTTTTTTACAAAATACAAAAACCCCATAAAAAACTCAGAAAAGATAAAAAAATATAAAAAATATTTTTATTTTAATATTTTCTTGTAAATAATTGCATGTAAATAAATTAATTTAAATTAGGGTTTTAATTTTAATTCGTTCAATAACAAAAATACAAAAAATATAGAATTAGGTTTAATTAATTTTTATTCCTTTTTAATTTTTCTTTGTCACAATAACATCATTTATTTTATTTATTTTCATATTTAAATTTGCATGTAAATAACTTAGGTTTAATTTAGGTTAAATTTTAATATTTTCTTAAATTAAAATAAAGTAGAATTAGGGTTAGTAGTTAATTTTAATTAATTCTTTCTTTCTTCTATTAAGTCTAAAAAACATAAAAATACCAAAAAACACAAACAATTGCTTTTCTTAATTAATTTTAATTCCTCATTAATTTTAATTTTGCAAAAGGGTCCAACGCCCTCGTTTCGTTCGTAATTTCTTATTTCTTCGCATATTTATTTTATGTCATCTAAATAATTATGTACCTCTCCCGAAGCCTTGTAACATTTACTTTTCGCACTTTTTAATTCTTTATTTTCTTTGTTTATTTATTTTCCGTCAAATCGGGTCCTGGATAATTTTGGCGATGTGGACCCGCGCCTTTGTAATAGCTTTAGATTTACTTTTCCTCGCAAATATTTTTAGCTGTTAAACAAAGCATGCAAGAATGAATGGCCTTAAATAAAATCAAGCGTAGAACACCAATAACATGACAAGATAAATGCAAATGAACACGACACACGAATCGCACACACCACCCCTAGGGTACGCCTCACTGTTGCCTTGCCTTCGAAAGGTGATCGTCGAGTAGAGGATGTCTTAGTAAGTCCTCATGATCCGGGAACCTGGCATGAGGGTAGCTTCTAAGGTGTCTTTCTATTGCTCTGGTGATCACCATGTCCCGAACCTCGAATTGACCCGAACACCTCCAACGGTGGTGCTACCTACCTCTCAATGGTGGGATGGCATTACTTTAAAGGACATTTACACAGACGAATTCCTTAGGGTAGGTAGGTTCTCGTAGATACTTGCTCTCTTAAAAAACAAAAATCTTTTCACACCGACACTTTTCAAAAGCTTTCAAAGCAATTTTTCAAACACTCTGACACAAGAGTCGAACTGAAATTTTCAAAGAAACTTTTTAAAACCCACAGTTGAAAAGCAAACAAACCATTTTTGAAAACACAATGAGCAAGTATATAAGAGCCCATGGATAACCATGGATAGAAAGGGTGCTAACACCTTCCCTTTCTATAACCTACCTCCCGAACCGAGAGCAACCTCTTTAAGGAATTTTTTTGTGCTTTTGTCCTTTCCATTTGGAGAAAATAAAAGACGGTGGCGACTCTTGCTTCCGCGACATTTCGCGAACCAGCGTTAAACAGTCAGTTCCAGATCCACCGATCACAGAACTGGCGACTCTGCTGGGGATGAACTTATAAAGTGAGGTGTACCTTAGGGTTAGTTCATAACTGTGTTTTCAATTGTATTGACTTGTCTGCTTTAAATTTGTGGGTTGCATGGGAGTTACATAGATCCTAACCCGGATCTGGGGATACCCTGTTTAGGTAGCATAAGCTGTGAGGGACCTGTCCGGCGTATACCGACATGGGTGAAGCAGTGGCTACATTGGTGTGGCGCCTTGGTCTGTACCGATATCCCTCGTGTTGAAACGGGGAGAATATGGGTCTTCTGAGGAGTCATTAAGCACCAACAACCTTAGAACCTTAAATGACACAACTTGGCCATTAGAACAGTAGCAGTATGCTACGCCCATGGAGGCTAAACTCTCGTGATGGTTCTGGCCGCAAGAAAAGATTGCGATGCTGGAGTTATGACCGATTGAGGGTAGTCAATGATATTGGGATCCTCTAAGAACCCGGTTACTTTTGATTAGGACAGGTATGAACCAACAAACTGAAAGAGGGTAGTACCTAGACCTCATGTTGGCCTAAACTTTAGGGGCTTGCCTTGTGTGACTTGTGTGCCTTACCATGTTTGCCTTTGTATCTGTTTGTGGTGTGCTTTATCATAACATCATAGCATCATGAGCATTGCATGCATCCTGCATAAGGACTGACCATTTCAAAGACAAGAGGTTTCATCTTTGCTCTGTTTTGTAGGACATTATGATGCCTGTGCGAAGGAATACTATCCGGTTCAACTTTGTTCGTTCACCTGAGTTGCTTGATGAGTTGGTTAGCAGAATTCCAAACACCACTTCCTTCATTCAGAGGCATGGTTCTCTTCTCAGTTTAGTCACTGCAAAGCGGGATCAACAGTTGATGAGTGTTCTGACCCAGTTCTATGACCCTCTGTACCAGTGCTTCACCTTTCAAGACTTCCAGCTGGTCCCTACCCTGGAAGAGTTCTCTGATTTGCTTGGTATCCCTATCTTGGATCAGACTCCCTTTACTGGTTGGGAAAAGACCCTCAGGCTTGAGGATGTGGCTGCAGCTCTTCCTTTGACCCATCAAGAGGTAACAGACAACTGGGTAACTAGAAGCGGAGTTAAGGGTTTCTTGGCCAAGTTTCTGATTGGTAAAGCTAACAGTTTCTGGAATGACCTGGACTTTAGGGCATATGAAGACATCTTGGCTCTCCTAATCTATGGGTTAGTCCTGTTTCCTAATCCTGACAACTTCATCAATGTTACTGCCATAAGGATCTTTATGTCTCAGAATCCTGTGCCCACTCTCTTGGGTGACATCTTGCAACAACTTCATGCCCGTACTACCCGGAGACGAGGAACCCTATGGTGTTGTATCCCTTTGTTGGTGAGGTGGTTTATTTCGCACCTCCCTAAGTTCGTACTGAAGAATCAAGAAGGAAGAGGTTGGGCTCACAGGTTAATGTCTCTCACCGATAAAGACATCATTTGGACTTGCAGAGGTTTGGATGAGATAGCTATTATTGATCGATGCGGGGAATATCCTAATGTTCCTCTGATTGGTACTCAAGGAGGGATCTCTTACAATCCATGTCTAGCACTCCGTCAGTTTGGGAGAGCAAGAAGAGCAGGCCCCCATGAGATGTTGGTGACTCACATCAGTTTCGAGTTTCAGGTGGATAGTGACGAGCTGCGTCGTAGGTTCATCAAGGCTTGGGACAAAGTTCATAAAGCTGACCCACAAGAGTTAGGGCCAAAGACTTCTTTACCTATGGAAGCCTACTACAAATGGGTTCGCATCCGCGCTCAGAAGTTAGGTATGCCGTATGAAGCTGTCAGACCCGTCATTCTTGAGTGTCCTGACAAAGATGGTGTTCCTCCAACTGTCCTCCCCCCTCAGATACCTGCTGATTATGAGACATTGAAGAGATCTTGGTCGCAACTGCGAGAAGAGCGGGATTCTTACCGGAAAAAGTTCAACGAGCAGGAATCAAAGATCCAGAAGCTGACAAAGCAGTTGGAGAATGAGAGAGCTCTGAATGCCTACATTCGTCCTGAGAAGAGGAGACCATGGGATCAATAAGGAGCCCCAGATGTGCTTTTACAGTTTTATTCCCTTTTCAGTATTTCCTTTCATGTAACGCCTAAGGGCAACTTGTTGAATAATTTCAGTTGCAAAATTGAATCTAATGAAGTGTGTTCTTTTTTGTTTACAAAGTTGATTCCCGATTGTCTTTGAAAACATAATTCATACGCATTTCATACATCATGTGCATAGCAGGTTTTTCCCCTTTTCAGGTTGCTTACAGTTCTTCGCTGTTTATTTCAGCATCATGAATACCGACTCTGCATCAACTGAGACATCAATCAAGGCTCTTCAGGCGCAGAATGCGCAGTTTCAAGAATTAATCAAGGGTCTGGCTAAAGGCCAAGAAGAACTGAAGGCTATGCTCCTGAAGAAGGAGAAGAAGAAGAAGAGAAGAACTGTTCTGTTCAACTCGGGCCGAAGGTTTAACAATACTCTACAACAGGAAGAGGCTGGTTCTTCTGTTGACAAGAATTCTCCTCAGGCAGAAGCAAGGGTTCCTAGTCCGGTAGTCTCCGACAACGAGACAGATTTTGATGAAGAGCAGTATCCTCCTGCAGACGACAGATACAAGCAACTGGAGGACAGGTTGAAGGCTATGGAGGTTCAACAGGTACCTGGGCTGGATTTTAGAGATTTGGGTTTGTCGACTGGTGTGATCATCCCCCACAAGTTCAAAGCACCATCCTTCTCTAAGTATGACGGGGCGTCTTGTCCCAAGCTGCATATGAGGTCCTATGTTCGGAAAATTCAGCCGTACTCTGCGGATAAGAATTTATGGATCCACTTCTTCCAGGAGAGTCTTTCAGGGACTCATCTCGAATGGTTCTATCAGCTGGATGGGACCAAGGTTCATAATTGGGAGGAGTTGGCTACTGCTTTCTATAAGCAGTATCAATATAATGCCGACCTTGCCCCCACACGTACCCAACTCCAGGGTATGTCGTTAGGTGCAAGCGAAGGTTTTAAGGAGTACGCTCAGAAGTGGAGAGACCTGGCTGGCAGGGTGCAGCCACCATTGACTGATCGGGAGTTGGTAGACATGTTCTTGGGGACCCTATCTGGGCCATTCTTCAACCATCTCATTGGGAATTCTTCTGCTGGGTTCACGGATTTGATCTTGACTGGAGAGAGGATTGAAGCTGGTTTAAAATCTGGAAAAATTCCGAAGGGTGCATCATCTAGTTCTGAGAAGAAACCCTTCAAGAAGGAGTCTAGTGCCGTATACGGTTCCAGGAAATCAGAGAGACATGAGCACCGCCAATCTGTCAGTGCGGTAATGATTGCTAAGCCTGCTGCCGCTCCCCGGCCAAATAATCCTCAAAAGGTTGAAAGACCCCGGAGAGAATTCACCCGCTTAAACATGACTTTGTCACAGATCCTGCCACAGTTGCTCTCAACCAATTTAGTGACTGTCAGGGAGGCGCCGAAGTTTCCAAATACTGCATCTCCCAAGTACAACCCGAATGCTCGTTGTGCCTACCATTCAGATAGCCCGGGGCACTCTACCGACGACTGTTGGGCGTTAAAGAACAAGCTGCAGGATCTTATTGATGCCCAGGAGGTACAGTTTGAGGCATCTGAGAAGCCTAATGTAGTGACAGCTCCCCTACCTGCTCATGGGGTAAATGCTATTGGGGACGAAGACGAAGTGGACGATGCTGAGTTTGATAGCTGGATCTACCCGGCAACCGACGGCGGATCTAACAATTGGAGTGCAAAGGACAACTTATTTGTTTCTCTTGTTACTGAGTAATGAATTCCTATGTTTTGTAATAAACAATGATAAACTCTATGGCCCGGTGTCTTACCCGAGGCACCGTGGTTCTATTTGTGAGGGCATACAAACTGTCATTTCATATATAATGAATGAAAATCTTGGACGTATTTTCGCATTGCAAATATTGTGCTCCCTTTCTGTCTTTCTTTTCCTTTACATATATTTCAAAACAACTGTATTTACACACACACACTCACTCATACAGGTTTCAATCCACTCTGGATCTCACTGATAACAACCCTGCTACTGCCAGTTATGACTTCGAAAATCCGATCAACTTAGCCGAAGACGAAGGTGAAGATGATTGCGAAGTGCCTGGCGAGCTTGCAAGACTGTTGCTTCAGGAAGAAAGGGCAATTCAACCCCATGAAGAGCCAGTGGAAACAATAAACTTGGGTACTGAGGCAGACCGGAAAGAGGTAAAGATTGGTTCCAACCTAGAGCTCAGCGTGAAGCAACGGTTAACCAAGATGCTGCATGACTATATGGAGATCTTTGCCTGGTCCTACGAAGACATGCCAGGGTTGGATACCGACATTGTGGTCCATCATTTGCCAACTAAGGAAGACTGCCCTCCAGTTAAGCAAAAGGTCCGTCGGATGCGTCCAGAGATGTCCGAGAAGATCAAGGCCGAGGTTATGAAACAGTTTGATGCTGGGTTCCTTGCAGTGACTTCTTACCCTCAGTGGGTTGCTAACGTGGTGCCGGTACCTAAGAAGGATGGAAAGGTCAGAATGTGTGTCAGCTATAGGGATCTGAACAGGGCCAGCCCCAAGGATGACTTCCGCTTGCCTCACATTGATGTCCTTGTCGATAATACAGCTCAGCACAAGGTGTTCTCTTTCATGGATGGCTTTTCAGGTTACAATCAGATCAAGATGGCACCTGAAGACATGGAAAAGACTACATTTGTTACTCAGTGGGGCACCTTCTGTTACAAGGTCATGCCATTCGGGTTAAAGAACGCTGGGGCAACCTACCAACGTGCCATGGTCGCCTTATTTCATGACATGATCCATCACGAGATAGAGGTGTATGTTGACGACATGATCGCAAGGTCCCAAACTGAGGAAGAGCACTTAGATCATCTACAAAAGTTGTTTGACCGGTTGAAACTGTACAAGCTGAGATTGAACCCGAACAAGTGCACCTTCGGGGTAAGATCTGGGAAATTGCTAGGCTTTGTGGTCAGTGATAAAGGTATTCAAGTGGACCCTGCTAAGGTCAAAGCCATTCAAGAGATGCCAGTTCCTGAGACAGAGAAAGAGGTCAGAGGCTTTTTAGGACGCCTGAATTACATCGCTCGATTCATCTCACATCTGACTGCTACTTGTGAGCCAATCTTCAAGCTGCTGAAGAAAGATCCGGTAGTACGTTGGAACGATGAATGTCAGGCTGCCTTCGACAGAATCAAAGAGTATCTTCAAGAACCACCTATCCTTATGCCACCGGTTGAAGGGAGACCTCTGATACTATATCTGACAGTGCTGGACAACTCAATGGGGTGTGTGTTGGGGCAGCATGACGAGTCTGGCCGAAAAGAACATGCCATTTATTACCTTAGCAAAAATTTTACCGACTGTGAGACTCGATACTCACTGCTTGAGAAAACTTGCTGCGCTTTGGTATGGGCTGCTCGCCGGCTGAGACAGTATATGCTGACTCACACTACCTTGCTGATCTCAAAGATGGATCCTATAAAGTATATATTCGAAAAGCCTGCTCTGTCTGGGAGAATTGCAAGATGGCAAATGATCTTGACGGAATACGACATTCAATATACAACCCAGAAAGCCATCAAGGGAAGTGTATTGGCAGACCACTTAGCCCATCAAGCTGTAGATGATTATCAATCAATGAACTTCGAGTTTCCGGATGAAAGCATCATGATAGTAACAGATTGTGAAGTACCTGGACCGGATGAAGGACCTGAACCGGGATCCCGATGGTCTATGCACTTTGACGGAGCCTCCAATGCTTTGGGTAATGGTATTGGCGCCATCATCATATCTCCTCAAGGTACTCATACTCCACTCACTGCCCGGCTGTGTTTCAACTGTACCAACAACATGGCGGAATATGAGGCGTGCATCATGGGTCTTCAAGCTGCGATCGACCTAAGGATCAAGTTTCTGAGTGTCTTCGGAGATTCCGCTCTTGTGATCAATCAGATCAAAGGAGAGTGGGATACGAAACATCCAAACTTGATTCCTTACAGAGAATGTGTGTTGACCCTGATTCCCCACTTCACAGAGATAACCTTTGAGCACTTTCCAAGAGAAGAGAATCAGTTAGCGGACGCGTTAGCTACAATGTCTTCTATGTTCAAAGTTAAATGGGACAATGAGGCTCCCCGGATCATCATCTGGAAACTGGACGAACCGGCATACTGTTGTGATCTCGAAACTGAATTGGTGACTGAGAAGCCTTGGTACCACGAAGTGAAGAGATATCTGGAAGCTCAGGAATACCCTGAAGGTGCATCTGTCAACGATAAGAAATTCCTGAGAAGGTTCGCAGCCAAGTTCTTCCTTAGCAACGACATCTTGTACAAGAGAAACCATGATTCAACCTTACTGCGTTGTGTGGATAAAATTGAAGCAGAAAGGATCATGGAAGAGCTACATGAAGGGACCTTTGGTACACATTCCAGTGGACATACTATGGCTAAGAAGATCCTACGGGCAGGATATTACTGGTCCACAATGGAAGCTGATTGCTACCAACACTCCAGGACATGCCACAAGTGCCAGATTTATGCAGACAAGGTGCATGTTCCTCCGGTTCCCCTGAATGTTCTGACTGCGCCTTGGCCGTTTGCAATGTGGGGCATAGACATGATCGGCGAGATTAAACCTACGGCATCCAATGGACATCGCTTCATCCTAGTGGCGATTGATTATTTTACGAAGTGGGTTGAGGCAGCATCCTATGCTACGGTAACCAAGACTGTTGTGGCACGGTTCATTCGGCACAACCTAATCTGTCGGTATGGCGTCCCTGAGCGAATCATTACAGACAACGGTACCAATCTAAACAATAAGATGATCGCTGAGCTCTGCGAACAGTTCAAGATACAGCACCACAATTCTTCTCCTTACAGACCGAAGATGAATGGGGCTGTAGAAGCAGCAAATAAGAACATCAAGAAAATCGTGCAGAAGATGACAGTGACTTACAAAGATTGGCACGAGATGTTACCGTTCGCTCTACATGGGTACCGTACCTCAGCTAGGACGTCAACCGGGGCAACTCCCTTCTCTCTGGTTTATGGCATGGAGGCAGTCTTACCGATCGAAGTACAAATACCCTCTCTCCGGATAATGAAGGATGCAAATCTGAACGAAGATGATTGGATCCAGACACGACTTGATCAGCTTAACCTCATTGATGAAAAGAGACTTGCTGCTATCTGTCATGGTCAAACGTATCAGAAACGGATGATCAGGGCATTTAACAAAAAGGTCAGACCACAGGAATATCGAGTTGGGGATCTGGTAATCAAGAGAATCATCCTTCCTCAGAGTGATCCAAGGGGCAAATGGACCCCTACGTATGAAGGGCCATTTGTAGTTAAGCATGTGTTCTCAGGAGGAGCAATGATATTAACCAATATGGATGGTGACGACCTTCCTCACCCCGCCAATGCAGACATAGTAAAAAAGTACTACGCATAAAAAAGACCCGCTAGGCTGACATGCCTAGGCAAAAATTAGGGCTTCCCGTCGAACCAAAAGGTTTCGGGCAAAATGAAGGGATGAAATAAAAAATCTGTACACCCGGCAAGTCGAAAACCTGAAAAGGCGGCTTGGGCAAAAATGGGTATCCCGGTGGACTGAAAACCCGAAAGGGCAATCCAGGCAAAAATTAGGGATAAAAGCGTAATACTATGTCTCATTGATCACTTTGCATCCAGAATTCGGTATCTACATCAAGTTCAGACGGCATCAATCAGTCAGCTTCACCTTCAACCAAGGTCATCAAGTGATGAGACGCTCGGAGTTATAAAGGCAATAGCAGAATTGAAACCCAGTGGGATCATTCATTTCACACAGCTGTTTTATTTTTCTTTTGTACAAAACTTGTATAAACTCTTTTGTTCGGCGGCGTTCTCTTACTAGGATGTCAGCCTCTTGTATACAAAACGCCTATTCACGGGCCATTCAAGATCAATACAAATATATTTTCAGTTAAACGTGCCAAGTGTTTTTCTTTTTCTGTTTTGTTTTGCGAAGAACGTCCAAGGTTCAATTTGTGATATATGCATTGACAATAGTTTGCTAACTCATAAATATTTGCATACGAAGCAAAGGAATTAATTGCAGGTGACACTAGAAACAGGGGCAATAAAGAGTTGTCCGAGCAATCTAATTGTTTTGTCCTCCAAGGTACCAAGGTAGGTTCGGCTAAAGAACAGGACCAGTACATCTTAAATTCCCCAGAGAGTGATTCAGCAAAACAGTACATTCCTCTCCAAACAAAATTATCAAATCTCAAGGAAGTGGAGTATCCTCCCGTAGATCTCAATACTTCCCCAGCAGCATATATTCTTAACAAGCATCCCCGACAGTCTTGGCCTAAAGATTGTTCCCCGGCGGCAGACCAACATTCAAAGGAATCACTTCCCCAACATATCTAAACTCCCCCAGGAGAGTCCAATCCAGTTTCCTCAGGAAAGTTGGAATTCATAGCCCCAAGCAGTAAGCTTATCCCCAGTAGATTCTGGAAGCTTACCCCTCGCAGAGCACGAACGCGTCGTCCGACTTTATTCAAAGAGTTATGCCCTTACCAGGATATAACTGGGTTATCCTCAGCTAAAAGCCACAGAAAGAGCGTCCTCGACAAAATCTTCTTACCCCAGCGAAGTCTATCAACACTTCCAGCACAACAAGGATATCCTCAGCAAGCTATCAACAATTCAGCAAAACATCTCTATCCCCACAGAGTATTGCTTCCCAGCATGGTCGCTAGAGTATCTTTTCTCCCCGCAGAATCTTCCATTTGCCAAGATTATTCCGCAACGGAGTCATCTTCTCCTACCGGTATTCTTGCAGTTATCATCCCCAGCGGAAGCAAAATCTATTCTTTAACATCAGCCCAGGATACGACTTCCCGGCACCCGTCAAGGATTCACTTTCCTAGACAAAAACATACATAAAACATCACATACACCATTATAGCATGCATAGACGCATCATATCATACGAATCTCATTTATGTTGAGAACATCATTGCTTGATCCATATCATGCATTGCATATGACTGACTTTTACCTTTCAGGAAAGATGCAGTTTAAATTCTCAATCACATTTCAAGACTTTGTCCGGTTCAGTTAAATCGACCCTAAGATTTTCCTGATGCTTATCCAGTCAAAGGCCTTCTCTGGTTCAGTCAGATCGACCCCAAGATCTCCCTGATGCTTATCCAGTTGAAGATATTTCAAGACCTAGACCGGTTCAGTTAAATCGACCCTAAGATTTTCCTGATGCTTATCCAGTCAAAGGCCTTCTCTGGTTCAGTCAGATCGACCCCAAGATCTCCCTGATGCTTATCCAGTTGAAGATATTCCAAGACCTTGTCCGGTTCAGTTAAATCGACCCTAAGATTTTCCTGATGCTTATCCAGTCAAAGGCCTTCTCTGGTTCAGTCAGATCGACCCCAAGATCTCCCTGATGCTTATCTAGTTGAAGATATTTCAAGACCTAGACCGGTTCAGTTAAATCGACCCTAAGATTTTCCTGATGCTTATCCAGTCAAAGGCCTTCTCTGGTTCAGTCAGATCGACCATAAGATCTCCCTGATGCTTATCCAGTTGAAGATATTCCAAGACCTTGCCCGGTTCAGTTAAATCGACCCTAAGATTTTCCTGATGCTTATCCAGTCAAAGGCCTTCTCTGGTTCAGTCAGATCGACCCTAAGATCTCCCTGATTCTTATCCCAGTAGAAGACACCCAAGATTTTTTCTCAACGAGCGTTGTTGAAGTTGAAGTCGCCCAAGGTTCTCTTACCGTTCATGCTAAGATAGTAACCATCCCTGGTTCATTCATCGCCGTTTGAAGCTCCAGACCCAGCTCCTGCAACCAGTCAGGACATATCTATGCCAAGCATCTAAAACCAGCTCCTGCAACGTGTCAGGTACTCATGTTTCTTTTGCAGGTATGCAGGTTCTCGCCAAGGAATCTCTTACGCGATCAACATCCAGATGGCATCTATAAGCCCATCATCCTATTCATCAACCTCTAAATGGCATCTATAAGCCCATTCCATCATCACACTGCCACTATGTGAGCGCAAATTTCTGGGCACTCTAGTGTCCAATCATCTTCTACCCTCGGATTACGAAAGGCACGTCAGCCAATATGCATCCTCAGGTCTAAGAAGATTGAACAGGGGCAACTGTTGTACCCCAAAATTTGCCCTCCCATATTCTCCAAGAAATGGCCAAGTCAAGTTGCAAAATTCTCCAAGGGTTGCACAGTGCAAAGGTCTCCCATACAGTCAAAACTAGGGTTTGTGTTCTGATCAAGGAAAGGAAGTTTTCAAGGGCCCAATCAAGTCTCATATGCCTACAAATATGGTCAAGTATCCTCATATCAAGTTTCAAGGCATTCAGCTCAAAATTGCACAGTCAAAACCCTAAATTGCACTACAGTCAACTGTAGGGGCAAAATGGTCATTTGGCAGTCAAAAGTTCAAATTTTTGGTCAACATATCATTTTGAAGCCACAAACATCATTTGATCAATGCTTGATCATGATTCTCAAAATTTGGCTCAGAAATCATCAAAGATGCAAAAGTTTCCTTATTTGGACAGTTGAAAAAGTCAACTGAAATTGACCAGGGCATAACTTTCACATGGATTATCAGAAAAATTCCATCCAAAGCTCATTTTGAAGAGAAAGACATTTCCTACAACTCATCTTCATACTTCAAGTCCAAGAAATGCTCTCACAAAAAGTTATCAATTTCAACATTATAGGTCATTTTCAAAAGTCAACAAAAAGGGACTTTAAGTCAAAGGCCATAACTTGAGATTGGTAAATCAAAATGACATGGGACCAAAGTAATTGGTTATAGGACTCAAAGACCTTTCCAAAATGTCCAAGAACATGAGAAAAGCTTAAAAATTGAGCAAGTTATGCCTTGTGGAAGTTGGGAAATTTTTGGATATTTTGAAAAGTCAACACTACTTCAAATGACCTAAAATTGCTAATGGGCCCATTTTTCTTCCATGATTCATCATTCTAAGCATATGCACGACCACTTGGCCCAAAGGGAAGTATTTTCTCATTTTTTATTTATTTATTTGAATTATTATTTATATTAATTCATTTAAATCATTTAAATATATGAAAAATATCTAACTTGACCTAACCAATCTTTTTATACATGTTTTGGACTCAATATTTCGTGCTTAGCTAAATGTGGAAAGATTTGGAGCAAATTGATCATAATTGACACAAGAACACATGGAAAAGATATGAAAAGATCCTTAAGAAAATCAAATTTCCAAAACAATGATTACAAGAGATTTGATTGAGTTTTTGTGACCTAATAGACTCCATACAAATACCTGATCATAACCCTAATGATGCTAGACACGCAGCTGCTCAGAAACATAAGAATCAAACTTGAATTTTTCTCTAAAAAAGGCAATTCTGAAATCATTGTTAGAGGTCGATTCAAGGCATAAAAACCATTCCATTAGCTTCCTTGAAGGTTCCTGAACGTGTTCTAATCCATAACACTCATCAAAACTCCAAGAACTGGTATATTGAACCGAAACTGCATCAAGAAAATTCCACGATCGTGCATCATGATTCACACATCCTTTGCATTTTTTATTTATTGATTCATGTTCATTATGACATTCTGATGCTAACCAACATATTCAATTGCATTTTTGTGCGCTATATACGATTATGCCATGTTTGATTGTTAGGGTTTATAAAGCTTCAAATTAGGGATTCTTAAAAGAGGAAAAATTGGCCCTCAAGACCATGACCATTAGCATCAGTGCATCTGGACGAAGAAGAAGCACCCATCGCGCCAAATTTATGGACACTATAGGCCTAATCGCTATTTTCCCATAGCCGGCCTAACACAACGCATGAAAAACCGTTGCTTTTGTTTTTATGTTTCAGGGATAATGGAGAAGACGATGTGTTGGCAAGACGTGATAGGTTGTTTTGAATTTCGCGCGTTTTAGCCCACTAACGCGTTGTTTTCTTTTATTATATTTGTTGCTTATTTATTTAACAAAAGAGTTTCATGGTTCAGCTGGCAAGCGCTCATTGCGTTGACATCTAAGACCTGGGTTCGAACCCCAAGTCTGTATAATTTCCTATATTATTTTGCTATAAATGTTCACGTGCAGTTTCAAAGGTCAAGACGCACCATGCATCCTCAGGAATCAACAGCCACGCGTCCCATGGAATCAAACCAAAGGTTGAGATTGGGAGAACACCATAAACCCTGGTCAAAGTGCTAACACGCTACTCAAAAAAGTCAATGGACCTGGAGCTTGTTGGGCCAAATTACTGGATCCATACCTCCTAATTTGGGACTGAACCCCCCCTGGTTTGCAATTTTTCATATTTTTCTAATTTTTAATTATTGTTTTATTTACTTTATTGTTTTGATTTAATTAATTATTTTTTTACAAAATACAAAAAACCCCATAAAAAACTCAGAAAAGATAAAAAAATATAAAAAATATTTTTATTTTAATATTTTCTTGTAAATAATTGCATGTAAATAAATTAATTTAAATTAGGGTTTTAATTTTAATTCGTTCAATAACAAAAATACAAAAAATATAGAATTAGGTTTAATTAATTTTTATTCCTTTTTAATTTTTCTTTGTCACAATAACATCATTTATTTTATTTATTTTCATATTTAAATTTGCATGTAAATAACTTAGGTTTAATTTAGGTTAAATTTTAATATTTTCTTAAATTAAAATAAAGTAGAATTAGGGTTAGTAGTTAATTTTAATTAATTCTTTCTTTCTTCTATTAAGTCTAAAAAACATAAAAATACCAAAAAACACAAACAATTGCTTTTCTTAATTAATTTTAATTCCTCATTAATTTTAATTTTGCAAAAGGGTCCAACGCCCTCGTTTCGTTCGTAATTTCTTATTTCTTCGCATATTTATTTTATGTCATCTAAATAATTATGTACCTCTCCCGAAGCCTTGTAACATATACTTTTCGCACTTTTTAATTCTTTATTTTCTTTGTTTATTTATTTTCTGTCAAATCGGGTCCTGGATAATTTTGGCGATGTGGACCCGCGCCTTTGTAATAGCTTTAGATTTACTTTTCCTCGCAAATATTTTTAGCTGTTAAACAAAGCATGCAAGAATGAATGGCCTTAAATAAAATCAAGCGTAGAACACCAATAACATGACAAGATAAATGCAAATGAACACGACACACGAATCGCACACACCACCCCTAGGGTACGCCTCACTGTTGCCTTGCCTTCGAAAGGTGATCGTCGAGTAGAGGATGTCTTAGTAAGTCCTTATGATCCGGGAACCTGGCATGAGGGTAGCTTCTAAGGTGTCTTCCTATTGCTCTGGTGATCACCATGTCCCGAACCTCGAATTGACCCGAACACCTCCAACGGTGGTGCTACCTACCTCTCAATGGTGGGATGGCATTACTTTAAAGGACATTTACACAGACGAATTCCTTAGGGTAGGTAGGTTCTCGTAGATACTTGCTCTCTTCAAAAACAAACAAAAATCTTTTCACACCGACACTTTTCAAAAGCTTTCAAAGCAATTTTTCAAACACTCTGACACAAGAGTCGAACTGAAATTTTCAAAGAAACTTTTTAAAACCCACAGTTGAAAAGCAAACAAACCATTTTTGAAAACACAATGAGCAAGTATCTAAGAGCCCATGGATAACCATGGATAGAAAGGGTGCTAACACCTTCCCTTTCTATAACCTACCTCCCGAACCGAGAGCAACCTCTTTAAGGAATTTTTCTGTGCTTTTGTCCTTTCCATTTGGAGAAAATAAAAGACGGTGGCGACTCTTGCTTCCGCGACATTTTGCGAACCAGCGTTAAACAGTCAGTTCCAGATCCACCGATCACACATGGTTTAAAAGATCTCAAGTTCATTGGATTGACAGATGAATTTTGCAGTCAACTGATCAAAAGTCAATTGTACACTGGAAAGTCAAACTTTGACTTTTTGGTCAAAATCAAGTGCCAAGGGTCATAATTCATCAAGATATGTCAAAATATGAAGCTTGTTCACCAAGAAACTCAAATTTGCAAATTAGGGTTTTAATTTGAAAATTTTCATAACTTAGAATTTTTCTAAGTATAAAAATTTTCTTATTTTTTTCCAACTTTTCACCACTTTTTCACCATGATACATTTTGATTCAAAGGAAACTTCCAAAATGAAAGTTGTAGTCCTCCATGAAATATACAACTTTTTTTTCATAAACTTTTCCTAAAAGATGCTTGGATCCCAAGTTATGAATTTGTGAATATAGGTCCATGAACTTCTTAACTTAATGAAATTTTGTCCTAATTTAGGCAGGTTTTGGACCCAACTTCATGGACATTTTTAACCTAGTTCCAAGAGGTATCTCAAATTTCATTTCAAATATTGATTATAGAGCATATTTCAAGATTTCCAAAATGTCCAAGAACTCTCCAAGATCAGTTTTGAGTAGGGAGAATCGAAGAAGGGAAGTTGGTATTTTCTCACTTTTGTTTAAGCCATTTTCACATAACTTCAAGTTGCAAATCCAATCCATGATGTTTGTATCTTGCTTTACAGATCCTAAACTCACTTTACACTCCATAATTAAATGCAAACTCAGTTGAAAAAGGCATTATTTTCACTTTTGAAGCTTTGTACAAGAGATAATTCTATTTTAGGCATAAAGTTCACAATGCCATTTTCATAAAGGGCAACTTTTGCGACTTTGTCAATCTTGAGCATTGAACCTGTCCCTTTGGTACAAGCAACTTCTACAGGTCTCAAGCAATGTGTACCAACTCTTATCAGCTCTCAAGCTAGCCAGTACAAGCATGTAGCATTGGTCTTGTCACTTTACTTAAAATGCAAGAAAGATTGCCAAAAGGTGAAAAGCTTGTACAGCTAGAAAGAAGTGGACTTGGTATCATTTCTATACAAATATACAAAGCTGTGGCAAGGCTTAACACGATTTCTTGACACTTGAAACTCCTCAAAACTCAAAAACACCAAATTTCTGTCCAAACACTCAAAATCTGCAAAATCACAGCCAACTTATTTTTGGCTCGTGCGTTTGTGTTTTAACACTTGAAACATCTTATACACATCATACCAAAGAAATCCAAGCCATCACCTTGATTCTGTAACCCCTGTTTCAACCTTTTCCATTTTCAACCTTGAAGCTTGCAGCTTGACTTGTGTAGAGAGTTCTAGCCATTCTAAAGGCAAGATAAACATTGGATTAGCTTCAGGAAAGTTCAAGGAAGCTCAAACAATCCTCAGGCCTCCATTAAAATCCCTACCTTGCTCTACTCGAATCCAGCTGAAGGAGGTATATTTCTTAAACTCTATCTCTCTGAATAGGCATCCTCAAGCCACGATTTGTGAAGAAAAAATATAGTCTGTATCATAACAAAGTTGTACATATGCATACTTTTTATTTATATTAACTGTACTGATAGAATTTGAAGATTGAAAACGCTGAAAAAGTTAGGTCACGAATTAGGGCTGCCAAAATTCTCTCTGATCTTTTAGAGTTAGGTTACATAATTTATATGGTTGGAATCAGAGCTCAAATGCCACATGTTTCATGTTATGAGTTTTTGTTTTTGTGCAAGCATATGAGAGTTACAGGTTTGAACTATGGACGCGCGCTGGGATGACCAAGGACAGGGATGAAGCGTGTTCTAGGCTTTTTGGCGCCTGGCCTTTTTTGTTTTTGATATTCACACCCCCTCTGACTTGTTATTTGCACCCCCTGACTAGTTTTGTATATTTTTCATATTTTTTCATATTTTTATATTTATTGCTTTTGATTATTTTTTTCTGAACAATAAAAAATCCTAAAAATAATTTCTTTAATTTTTGCAATTTTTTTATTTTTTTAATTTTTTTTTACATGAAAAATAGTTTATTTTAATACATAGAACTTATTTTCTTAATAGTTTGTAAATATATTTAAAAAATACTACATATTTTTATTATATTATTTATACACATAAAATATTTATTTTCTATACATATTTAATTTTTAATATTTAAACATAATATTATTTATTATTTTCTTATATAAAAAATGTGCAAAATAATAATAGGAAACATTATTTTTTTTTAATAAAAAAACTAGGGTTTTAAACCCTTCCAAAAATAATATTGTTTTTTCCTTTCTTTTTAGGGTTTAAGTTAATTATTTTTCTCATACAAAAACAAAATACCAAAACATTTTTTACATAAATACATTGCATTGCATTTTAAATATTTGTATATTTATTTAAATTCGCGCAATATTCGATTGGGTTGTAATAATATTTTTAGGTTTATATTTGTGTAAAAATCCCCATTCAAAACTTGTATCCCCCCTCCCATAATAAATGTTGTAATAGCTTAGTTTATTTTACGCAATTTATCGCTTTTATACCATGTTTAGTAAATTAGGGTTTGCATGAAAAGAACAAAAACAAAGCAAAAATAGAAAACCCTAAATGCAAGACAAAAGCATGAAAATGACACACTTTGCATACAAGCACCCTTAGGGTTTCTCCCATTTGGTTGCCTAAATTAAAATGGCCATGTTACGCACGCGAAGTATCTTGGCAAAACAAAATAAATATAAGATCATAGTCCCTCGATGACGCTATTCAAGGTTGCCTAAACAAAATGATCTTGGTCCCTAAAAAATGCTAAGATACTTGGCAACATTGCTATCATGGTCATACGATGACCCACACCCATCCCGTTTACATCCAAAGATAGGGTTGCTTACCAAATCGATGGTAAGTCAAAAATGTCAAAGGAATAAAAATGCACAAGAAAGACATTTGAGTAGGTAGATAGCTTCTAGTTACTTGCTCCATTTCAAAACAATCCTTGCTATTTTCAAAAACAAACACACACACATTTCCAAACATCTTACAAAACATTGAAACATTTTTCAAAAGACAAACATCTTTGTATACATTCTTACGAACGAGAATCATTACAAAGATTGCCTAAACAAAGGCCTCTCTTACAAAATACTTTCAGAATCACACCAAACACCATTTCAAACAAAGCAAAGCAAGTGATCTAAGCAAGTAACTAAGAGCCCATGGAAAACCATGGATGAAAAGGGTGCTAGCACCTTCCCTTTTCATAATCTACCCCCCGAACTCAAGAAAACATCTCAAAGGTATTTCCTGTGCTTTTTTTACCTTTCCTTTTGGATAAAAGAAAAGTCGGTGGCGACTCTTGCTAACCGCGACATTTGCGATAAAACGCAAAACCTCAAGTCAGTTCTCCCACCGTATCACACCAAGGATAATAACCAAATAGTCTAAGTATCATTAATGTTTTTTATAGTTCATGTTGATTATTAAGTATCCTCAAAAAGAAAAGAAAAAGCTCAAGTGAGCAAAATAAAAATGACATAAAAGTAAATGCTCAAGTGAGCAAAGATGAAAATAGCATGAAATGTAAATGCTAAAGTAAATGGTACATAAAGTAAAAGCATAAAATAAAAGCATAAAATAAAGTCAATTGTTAAAAGTTAATGGTTAGTTGGATGACCATCTTGAAACTTGCATTTGGAACTCATTAGAAGATTGGTAGAACCAAAGCCTCTCAACAACAAGTTGCATTTACTTTTTATCAAGTATATCATCCATTTAAGAATCCTTAAGGTAACATTTAATGATCAATGATGTTTAAGTGATCCGCGTTGACCAAAATTGATGAAGATCCATTGGAGGATTGGTAGAACCAAAGCCTCCTAACAATGAATCTCAAGGTTATTGGATCAAAGGGTTCAAATTAACATACTTGGGCTTGCAAACATAGGTTTGGGCCACGAATGATCATTTTCTTAAACCGGGACAAAACTTAGGGCTATATTAAGCAATCGTAAGTGGACTTATGTAGAAGTCACACCTATTTTGAGGCCGGTCAATAACAATCTATGTACTTCATGTTTGGATAAATGATGTGGTGATCATTATCCCATAACATGTAGTACAATAAAAAAATAAAGGGATAAGATGAAGAGGGAGGGAAATGATAAGCTAATTTGGGTCACTATCTCAAATTTCTTTCATCTTTAAATTAAATCACTCATCTAGATGGATTGAAGTATTAAACATATCATTAATTCACAGCACCAAAAATGAATTAAATAATCCACTCTTATGTAGATTTGAATTAATGAACATTTATCCAACTTCATCTACACCCAAAGTCCATTGAATTTAAAGAGAAATTGGACATTTAAAGTTGCAATCCAAATCAATAATCAAAAGGAGTGAGTAGAAAAAGAGAGATGGATCAAAATATCCCCTAAACAAGGCAGAAAATGCATTTTGTCACTGTTACAATCGATTGCACTCTGGCAGCAATCAATTGCATCAGTGTTTTTTTTTTCAAAAAAACGTGAAATCATTATGTGACAATCGATTACGCTCTGGGAGCAATCGATTGCACCCTGTGTAAAATAGTAAATCAGCATTTTAAAAGGCCAAATTCTTGTTCAAACTTTTCATCAAACACCTTATGATCATGGATTTAATTGAGCATGAAAATTCCATCAAATTATGAGAAAATAACACCAATAGAATCGCAAAACAATACTCAATGAATCAAACCCAAAGATCAACAAAAGATCACATTGTGAAAGATGAAGAATCCAACTTACCAAAGGTAGATCTAGAGAATTATCAAAACAACTTCAAGAATTTGCTTCAATTCAGCCCCAAGAATCAATTTCCCAAGCTTGGATGTAGAGAATTGATGAAGAAAAAGTGTTTAGATGAAGGTTTAGCTCAAAGATTAGTAAGCTTTAATGCAAATCTTACTAACTATTTTTTTTGAAAATGGAGCTTTGAGTGAATTTGGTAGATGGATGGAATTAAGAGATTTTTTAGCAAAATGAATTTGGCTATCAAAAGCTTGAGATTTGAAAGAAATGAAGGCTTTATTTATAGAGCTTAGGTTTGGGATTAGTGGTGGTTTGGAGTTTGATTTGGGAAATGAAATTAGGCTTGGTAGTTGATTCTTGGAGCCAAATTTTGAATTACTGATATATCTTTCAAAAAAATGAAGGAAAATTGGAGCCAAAATTTGAATTAATGATATATCTTTCAAAAAATGAAGAAAAATTGGAGCCAAACTAATTACAAGCTTGAAATTGCTGATTTTTTTTTCAAAAATTCACTCTGTGCAATCGATTGCATTCTGTGAGCAATTGATTGCATCAGTGTTTCTTTTCAAATATTGCACAAAATGCACTTTATGCAATCGATTGCACTCTAAGAGAAATCAATTGTACAGTGAAAAAAATGAAAATTTTTAATTATTTTTCTTTGCAAATAGAGATTTTAGGGAAATAATACCAGAAAACCTTATTTGTCAGATGCTTTGACTCGGTACCTACAAAACACAAATATACAAAGACAAAGAAAAATATTTTTTCGTATTTTGATTAGAAGTTAGTTAACAACACATATTCAAAATATACAAATAAGGTGCTTGGGGTACAACAACTGCCCTTATTTAAGTGTCTTCTATCCGGATATACGAAGGTTAAAATCTTCGTGTCGACGCGATTGACCATAGTTAAATATAAAACAAACCCTATTTTTGGCCCTAAGATACCATGCGATGCTTATGATTATGCATGCAAGTGAAAATATTCAAAAGGACGCAAGACACCACTAGGAATGTAGCAAAGGAAACAAGGATAAAAAAAGAAACCCGACCAGGAAAATAAATCACTGGTGAACAAAAAACCTGATTTTATTGGGGTAAAGCCCAAAGAGGAGATACAACATCGTCGACTCAAATATTTAGGAAATAATAAAGGATGATAACGACCGACAGATAACTGTGAGCTGCCAACTCAATAGTTGAAGGTAGAAGATCAAAAAGATACTGAATCACAGATGATTGTAAACTACCAACTCAATAGTTGAAGGTAGAAGATCAAAAAGATACTGACTCACAGATGACGGTAAAAGATTAAAGGATACACCAACTTTCACTGAAGGTGAAAAGAAAAGAATAACACCAACATTCACTGAAGGTGAACTACCAATGTTCACTGAAGGTAGAGAGAAAAGATAACACTAACGTTCACTGAAGGTGAACTACCAACATTCACTGAAGGTAGGGAGAAAATAATAACACCAACGTTCAACGAAGGTGAACTACAAACGTTCACTGAAGGTAGGGAGAAAATAAAAACACCAATGTTTACTGAAGATGAACTGCCAACGTTCATTGAAGGTAGGGAGAAAATAAAAACACCAACGTTCATTGATGGTGAACTACCAACGTTCACTGAAGGTAGAGAAAAAATAATAACACCAACTTTCACTGAAGGTGAACTACCAACATTCTTTGAAGGTAGAGAGAAAAGATTAATACCAAAGTTCACTGAAGGTGAACTACCAACGTTCATTGATGGCAGAGAGAAAGAAATAACACCAAAGTTCACTAAAGGTGAACTACCAACGTTCAATGAAGGTAGAGAGAAAAGAATAACACTATTGGTCACTGAAGGTGAACTTCCAACATTCACTGAAGGTAGAGAGAAAAGAATAACACCAACATTCTCTGAAGGTGAACTACCAACGTTCACTGAAGATAGAGAGAAAGAAATAACACCAACATTCACTGGAGGTGAACTACCAATGTTCACTGAAGGTAAAGAGAAAAGAATAACACCAACATTCACTGAAGGTAGAGAGAAAAGAATAACACCAACATTCAGTGAAGGTGAAATACCAATGTTCACTGAAGGTAGAAAGAGAAAACATAACACAAACATTCATTGACGGTGAACTACCAACGTTCATTGAATGTAGAAAGAGAAAGATGAAACCAACATTCACTGAAGGTGAACTACCAACGTTCATTGAAGGTAGAAAAAATGACAGCAACGTTCACTGAAGGTGAAACTACTGACGTTCACTGAAGGTAGAGATAGAAGAACATATTGACAATAACAAATTTCCCAAAAATCACGGTGTTTCACCTAGAACGGGTCTTAACTTATTCTTTAACCAAGGCATTCCACCTGGAAAGGGTAATATACAATTGTCTCAAATAAAGAGACTGCCGCTTGTAAATATTTCTCAATGAACTGTCTCTGTCATATTGAAAAGACTTGCCATCCATTGGAGTAATTTGACAACGAACTGCGAACTATCCACTCATAGAGAAAATAACAAAAAAGTAACGTCGAATTTTACTGAATAGGAATGGTAAGATAATACCGATAAAGATAGACATTAGGGGTGGTAATAAATGATTGGCACCAGTATTTATCACTAGAAACCAATGAACTTTTTCAGAGCAAAGTGAATCTCAACGAAGAACTATATCCCATAATGACTAGACTACCATCCATCAGAAAAAGATCTCGACGTTTAACTATCTACCATAATGACGAGACTACCATTCATCAGAGTACAAATGAATCTTCTCAGGGAGATAACAGACTTACCAGGGAATTACAAGTTTCTCAAATAAAGAGACCTCTACTTGCTGTTATGGGAAGGATTGTAAAAAATAACCTCTTGGGGAAAGAAATATGGCTTCCTGGGGAAATGCCAACATACTCCTATTGATAAGCTAAAGTTTTCTCGTGCAAAATAAATTCACATTCTCAAACCAGTGCTTGAAGCTTGTAGAAATCCAAAGTAATAATATTGTTGGGGATCACAGATTCAAACCAGAAATAAATTGGAATGAAACAGGCAACTGTAATACATCCTTTGAGAAATAAACTGAAGAGGGAACATCAAATCCATTCAGACAAAGAGCTGTACAGGAAGGCTAAAGCAAAAAACTTCCACGAGGGATAACTCAGTGGGGAAATTGAAAGGATATACACTTTCTGCTTAAGGTTGACACTCTATTGGAGAGAGGACATCACAACTCTGCAAAACAGGGTAATAGGCTAACAAAAAAATAATGAATGCAAATGAGCGATGATTTGCTAAATTCAAATATGCATGATGTATGTATGAACGTATGAGCATTCTCATATATATGCTGACAAAACAGACATATAACACTGGGGATAACCAGACAAAACCAACATGGGTACAACCAATACTCGGCTAAATCACATCCAAGACGAAAATTCCACAAAAAAGTAACCACCAACTGAGGAACAGATTCCTACTTCACGACTTAACTTCACTAGGAAGGAACATAATCCAGAAATAATCAAATCACAACAATAACTCAGTAGAAATACAGGGATATAACATGCTTCTCCAGGCTTCACCGGGGGATATCACACAGACTTCAATGGGGAAAACAAATGTTTTACAGTCCGTACTTATACTGGGGATTGCAATACTGATTTCAATAAGGCAGATGAAAACCATATCGTCAAAATATCAATTAAGGATCTCGTGCTGACTTCATTGGGGAAATATCATACAAACTTCACTAGGCGAGATAGTTCCTCATCATCGAGATATCAACTGGAGACCTCGTGCTGACTACACTGGGGAGGACAACACCATATCACCGAGGGGAAGCCAAGATACATTCTTCCATATTGAGAGTAAGTATTGCACCAACTTCTCTGGGGAAAAAGTGTGAAACCTCGTGGGGATAATAACTTCAGGAGTTAAGAAGTCAAACATTACAGTAAGAAATCACACTTCTGGGGATATTAAATCAAACCCAGCACTTGGCGAGTGAAAACCCAAAAAAGTTGACAACTATCTCAACACTTCTTAGAAAAGATATTGCCCTGGCCTAGTTTCCTGGGAAATAAATACCAACAATAATGCCAACACTGCCATAAAGAGCGACATTTTGCAAATAGTTCCATCTCAGCACGCAAGGGGAAAAGGAACTTTCGTCATATGAGTGAAGACCTCACTGGGGAATCTGGGATAGAGGCTTAAGACCATGTAAACCCAAAATCGAAAATGAACCAAGACTTGACTGGGGACAATGGGATCACAAACCCGATACCACGCCATACATCAATGGGTACCATCTCTAACTATCTGAGAAACATAAAAATCATGCGCATACCAGTAAAAACGACCTGAGAGAATCTTCCTAGGGAAAACAAAACTTCCTAAAATCACTAGAGTTCGTCCATTCCTGGGATCACCACTTTTGTTTTCCTCTTGAATCATAAAGTCTAAAGTAAAAGTAATTTGTAATTTCTTTTCTAAAAACAATTTTGTTATTTAATCTTTTCGCTTTGAAAATTTCTATCAATAATAAATGAAGTCTTTGTAAGCAGAATAAAATATGAATTACAAAGAATTGGGTAAAAGCTCAAACTTTTTTACTATAATGGTAGTTTGTGAATGGCGAGACTCCGCAGATGATTACTGTTGTACCCCAAAATTTGCCCTCTCATCCTTCAGGAATTCATCCCGAACTGCCAGATCTTCTCTTAAAAAAATCCAAGCCCTTTATTATCATTCCTTTCCAAGTAAACAGTTTACAAGAGCAAAATGGTCATTTGCAATCTCAAAAGTCAAAACTTTTACCTTGGAAAAGTTAAATTCTAAATACTTAGAATTTTTCTAAAAAATAAAAGTGTTTAAGAAGAAAATGGAACTTCAGAGCTTATGAACCAACCTCCAGGCAGAAACGGTCAGAAGTTGCAAACTTGGCTCAACACATAACATTCAGTCAGAAGGTGGCTCTTCAACAGCTACACCAACTCAGTCAGGGATTGAAAACGTGGTTCAGCACGTGATCTTTAAACAGAACATGGCTCTTTCAGCAATTACGCAAAGTTCACCCAGAGTTTGTTGGAGAAGTGTAAAGAAGGCAACAAAGCCTGAAACTTCTTTAGAACGTACTGAGATCAGAAGGTAATGGGATCAGCAGATTGGGTAAAATACTGAAGCAGGATCACTAAGTCCAAAGTTTTTAAAGGTAGATCAAACGAGCATGCTGGGAAGTCTGGAAAACTCTCATAATTTGTTGAGGCAGCAAGAGGCCAAGGTCAGAGCATGGTTTACGTTGTTCTTTTTGGTGAAGCAGAACTGCTGGCTCAGGTTTTAGGTAATGATGCAAAATCTCCTATTACAAGATTTTGGATTTTGACAAATCTCATCACCATTTAATGCTCATTAATGCTCACAACCACTTTTGAGCATTCATCCAAGGGGTCTCTCCATGTGTGGCTTGGTAACACCTTTGTGCAGGCTTAGGCATGGGTCTATGCGCCACTTTTCACCTATAGGTGTCACTTCTCCTTAATCCTCGCTTACTGTTCCAACCTAGGCTGAAAAGTTGTCCATCATCACAACTTTTCATGAACTTCCTTCAAAAAAAGTTAACCTCTACTACATAATATTGGCGCCATTTAACGTTCAAAAATCCACAAAGCCTTGCCTATAAATAGGACACCATTGTCCATCACAACGAACGTGAAGAAACATCCAGAAAAATTGCTAGAAGAGGAACAGAAAACTCTAGTGAAGGAAACCTTGTGAAACTCTGCCAAAATCCCTAGTGTTTCATAACTTTGAACTTCCTGCCTCCAAACTTCATTGATACTCAGTTTTCTTCCTGACTAGAGAACGCCCATACAGTTTCTGACCATACATACACATATCTTCTCCATCCACCCATTCTAAAAAGAACCTGTCCAAAACACCATCAGAACTAAAGCTAGCTCCAACTCACAGATTTTCTTCCAACAGCAAGGTAAGCACCTGCTGACTCTCATCATGCTGCTAAGCATCATCAGCTTTGCATGCTCAGTAAACACAATGTAAATATCATGTTGCTGCTGTATGCGTTCTGAGGATTTTCATACCTCTAAATGCTTAAGTAGGAAGTGAATCAGTGTAGAACCTGTTTGTGACCTTGTTGGTTCTGTCTTCTGAAACACTTTGACACCTGCTGAGATTATCCTAGGCATGCCTTCTGTTTTATGGAAAAATAATAAAACTGCAGATGTTCTGGCTAGCACAGGGGAAACCAAGCTCTGACTTTGACGCTAGCACTTCTGAGGCCTGTTTTGCTGTCAATAATATCAGAACTTCTGAAAATTATTGTGTTTCCAGCAGGGTCAGAACTTATGACTTCCCCAATAACAAACTTTTGTCTTGCAGCGCATGGGAGTCAGAACTTCTGACCTTCCCACTAATAGGTTTCTGTTTTGCAGGGCACCAGAGTCAGAAGTTCTGACTCATACATTTTCACTAACAGGTTGATATCCTGCAGCAGGCCTGGGTCAGAACTTCTGACTTCCTCTCAGCAGCGCGCTAGCCCTCTCTCTCTTTCTCTTTTTCTTCCCCTTGTTATTTTCTTTTCTTATCTATTTTTCTCGTTGAACCACCCCCATGTACAAGTGTGTATCCCCCATCCCCTAAATATTGTAATAGCGTAGGATTTTACATTTCCGCATTTTATTGCTTTCAAATGTAAATGCTAGTAATTAGGATATGTATGGCAAGATAAAATCAATGAAATAGAAAATCCTAATTCAAGATAAAATCATGCATGCAATAAAACACACTTGCACACAAACACCCTTATGGTATCTCCACTTGGTTGCCTAAACAAATGGCCATGGTGTGCATGCTAGGTATCTTGGCAAAACAAAAAGAAAACAAAAGATCATAGTCCCTCGATGACGCTATCTTGGTTTCCTAAATAAAATGATCTAGTCCCTCAAAAATTTGCTAAAGATACTTAGCACAATTGCTATCATGGTCAATACGATGACCCACGCCTGTCCCGTTTAACATCCAAATAGAAGGTTGTTTACCAAATGCAATGGTAAAACAACACTATCAAAAGGGTTAAAAACGTATAGGAAAGATCTTTGAGTAAAATAGGGTAGATAACTCTTAGTTACTTGATCAAAACTTGCAAAACATCCTTGCTATTTTCAAACACACTCCACAACACAATCAAACTTTCAAACATTGAAAAATATTTTCAAAAGACAATACTCCTTTGTATATATTCAAACAAGAATCATTACAAAGGTTGCCACAATGATGGCCTCTTTTCAAAACATTTTCAAAACCACACACAAAGCACCATTTCAAACAATTGAAAAGCAAAAGCAAGTGATCTAAACAAGTAACTAAGAGCCCATGGATAACCATGGATGAAAAGGGTGCTTGCACCTTCCCTTTTCATAATATACTCCCCGAACCCAAGAAAATATCTCAAAGGTCTTTCCTGTTCTTTTTGACCTTTCCTTTGGATAAAATAAAAAGTCGGTGGCGACTCTTGCTAAACCGAAACATTTGCGAACACAAACGCAAAACCTCAAGTCAGTTCTCCCACCGTATCACAATTACAAAGTTCGGAAAATGGTAATATATAATGGAAAAGATACATTGAAATAAAATGATTATTATTCTCTCTAACAACTTTGAAATCCTGAGCAGCAGCTTCTGTTGAAGTATGGTGAGGATTCAAGAAGATTGTTGCTTCAATGATCAAGTCTTGTCTCATGTAGTTACTTGCCAAGAAAGTCCCTAACTTTTTCCTAAGCTGCCCTTGCGCATTTTCAACTTAGAGGGAAAGTTTATTATGTTTATGTCTCTAATTTTTGCCTAGACTTCCCTTTCGGGTTTTCGTCCTACCAAGACGCTCGTTTTTGCCTAAGCCGCCCTTTAGTGTTTTCGACTTAGTGAGTTGTTCTTTTATTTCTTTAGACGAAGTATTTCTTGACCTCATTATCATTTATGGGACGTGGGAACTCCTTACCATCCATAGTTTCAAGAATTAATGCACCGCCATAGAAGGCTTTCTTGACAACATATGGGCCTTCAAAATTGGGAGTCCACTTGCCCCTAGAATCAGTGATAAAAGACATGATCTTCCTGAGCACGAGGTCGCCTTCTCTGAATTCATGAGGTTTGACCATCTTATCAAATGCTTTCTTCATTCTCTTCTGATATAATTGCCCATGACACAAAGCCATCATTCCGTTTGCTTCAATCAAATTCAATTGGTCAAACTTGTTCTAGACCCATTCACCCTCTAACAACTTAGTTTCCATTATCACACGTAAAGATGGAATCTCAACCTCGATTGGGAGAACTTCTTCCATACCATACACAAGGGAGAACAGGGTTGCTCCTGTTGAAGTGCGGACAAATGTCCGATATCAATGTAAAGCAAAATGGAGCATTTCATGCCGATCTTTATAAGTAACAACCATCTTTTGGATGATCTTCTTGATCTTCTTATTAGCAGCTTCAACAGCCCCATTCATCTTTGGCTTGTACGAGGATGAATTATGATGGAAAATCTTGAATTCTTCATAAAGTTTTGTCATCATCTTTTTATTCAAATTCGAGCCATTGTCAGTGATAATTCTGCTCGGTACACCATACCGACATATGAGATCTTATTGAAGCGCACTACCACCTGCTTAGTAACATTAGCATATGAAGAAGCTTTCACCCATTTGGTGAAGTAATCAATTGCTACCAAGATAAAGCGGTGTCCATTTGTAGCTTTGGGTTCAATCATTCCAATCATGTCAATACCCCACATAGAGAAAGTCCACGGGGAAGAAATAACATTGAGGAGTATCGAAGGCACATGAATTTTTTCCGCATAAATCTGGAACTTATGGCACTTCTTTGCAAATTTGTAACAGTCAGATTCCATTGTGAGCCAATAGTAACATGCACTTAGCATCTTTTTAGCCATCGAATGTCCATTGGCATGAGTACCAAAGGAACCCTCATGAATCTCATGCATCAACATGTTTGCTTTGTGTCTATCCATGTATATGAGCAAGACCATGTCATAATTTCTCTTGTACAACACATTTTTACTGGGGAAGAAGCTGCCAACCAATCTTCTCAATGTCTTTCTATGTTTATTCGATGCACCAATCGAATATTTTTGTGTCTGGAGAAAATGCTTGATATCATAATACCAAGGTTTATCATATGCTACTTCCTCTATTGTAAACACGTGACCAGGCCTATCCAGTAGCCGAACTGTAATTTGAGGTATATCATTACAAGTATTAACTTGATACATAGAAGCCAGAGTCGCCAAAGCATCTGCCATTTGATTTTCATCTCTGGGGATGTGATGGAATTCAACCTTATTAAATAAGGGTAACAATCTTCTAGCATAATCTTTATAAGGGATCAAGCCAGGGTGACGAGTATCCCATTATCCTTTAATTCTGAGATCGATAGCTTCCTCGAGACCCATGATGCAAGTCTCATACTCTGCCATATTATTGGTGCAATTGAATGTCAACCTTGCAATAAAAGGAATATGCGATCCATCAGGAGTGAAGATCAAACCACCAATTCCTTTACCATAAGCATTCACAACTCCATCAAATATCATGCTCCAACAAGACTCAGGATCAGGACCTTCCTCAAGTAATAGTTCATCACAATCTTTCACTTTCAGAAACATCACATCCTCATCGGGGAAATCATACTTCGCAGAATGATAATTATCAACTGGCTGGTGAGCAAGATAATCTGCCAACATACTACTTTTAATAGCTTTTTGAGTTCGGTATTCAATGTCATATTCAGATAACAACATCTGCCAACGGGAAATTCTCCTAGTAAGAGTAGGCTTTCCAAAAAGTGTACTTAATTGGATCCATTTTAGAGATCAACCAAGTGGTGTGATTCAACATATACTGCCGCAAACATTTTGCCTCCCAGGCCAGAGCACAACATGTCTTTTCCATCATATATATTGCGACTCACTGTCAGTAAACTTTTTACTGAGATAATAAATGGCATACACTTTCTTCCCTGTTTCATCTTGTTGTCCCAGAATACAGCCCATAAAATTATCTAACACTGTTAGATACATAATTAATGGTCTTCCTTCAACAGGAGGGAGCAAGATAGGAGGTTCTAGTAGATATTCTTTAATACTTTCAAATGCCCTTTGGCAGTCGTCTGTCCACACACAACCTTGATCTTTCTTTACCAAGTTAACGATCGGTACACACGTTGCATTCATGTAGGAAATGAATCTGGAGATGTAATTCAAACGCCCGAGGAAACCTATGACTTGCTTTTCAATTCTCGGTGCTGGAATTTCTTGAATTTATTTAACTTTATCAGGGTCAACTTCAATCCCACTTTGGCTGACAATGAAACCCAACAACTTCCATGATCGAACACCGAAGGTACATTTATTTGGATTTAAGCGGAGACGATACTTCCTCAAACGCTGAAACAACTTCAACAAATCTTCATATCATCAACATATAACTTAATTTCCTTGTGCATCAGATTATAGAATAGGGTTATCATAGTCCTCTGGTACGTTGCACCAACGTTCTTCAACCCGAAGGGCATCACTCTGTAATAGAATATTCTCCAGGGTGTGATAAATGTTGTTTTATCCATGTCCTCAGGAGCCATCCTTATTTGATTATATCTGGAAAATCCGTCCATGAACGGGAAATTTTGGAATTTTGTTGTGTTTTCCACTAACATATCAATGTGTGGCAATGGAAAATCATCTTTTGGACTAGCTTTATTTAGATCTCTGTAATCTATGCACATGCAAACTTTTCTGTCTTTCTTCAGTAGTGGGACAATATTGGCAATCCATTGAGGGTACACTGATGTCACAAGAACACCAGCATTAATCTGCTTTAGAACTTCTTCTTTGATTTTTACAACCATATCTGGGTGAGTTCTTCGCAACTTCTGTTTGATAGGCGGGCACTCTGGCTTCAAAGGCAAATGATGCTCCACAATATCGATATCCAAACCAGGCATATCTTGGTAAGACCAAGCAAATATATCCACATACTCTTTCAACATCTCAATCAACCTGCTCTTCACATTAGGATGCAACAATGCTCCAATCTTGACTTCCTTCGGATCTTCTTCTGAACCCAAATTGATTACATCCAATGGCTCTTTATATGGATGAATGTCACTCTCCTCACGCTCAAGCAACCGTGAGACCTCTTCCTGAATCTCATCATAGTCTTCTTCTTCGGCCCCGTACACAGGACATTCAAAGTTGGGAGAGGGTGCAGGGTTATTGTATTCAACGGGTTTTTTAATTAATCTGCACATATAATTTATGATTACTTTTAGAAACTGACACATATAACAAGTGGTTATGCAGATTCAATTTCAGTCATTATTTATTTTAAAAGGTTTTTTTCTGATTACCATTTTCCAAGAAAAAGCAGAAAATAAAAAACACAATTTAGGAAATAAAGACAACTTTTATTATTGATTTTAAAGATCAAAGAAAACAAATAATCCCATACAATATCAATACTTTCACCTTGGGCAGAGTGAAAGCTTTTCGAAAAGGTTAAGAAAAAACAAATTACTTTGAGACATGTATGCAAGGGGGAACATCGATGGTGATCTAGTTCTAAACCCTAACTTCGTGCGTCACATAACTTGGCATTCCTGGCTCTACTTCATCTTCCATAATGGCATTAATCCCGAAAACAGTTGGATGAAGATAACCCCTGCTACGAAAGATATCATGATACTTACCTACAGCAGACTTTGTCTTCATGCTCTTGCCTTTATCATTCCTCACAAAGAATCCTAAGCCAATTGTATTCTTGTTTACAAGTGGATCAACATTCTTTCCCCATACTTCATTATGGCCATTACGCATAACTTGCTGAGCATCCTTAAACGAAGCTATAGAATATTCATTTCCTCTTATATTATTAATGGATAAAGCCTGGAACTGGATTCCAACAGCAGCTTCATCCGCTTCCACAATACTGAAAGAGGACAAATAAGATATCAATAATGCCTGCTCTCAATTTATGATGACCATTTTTCCTTCACGCAAAAACTTCAAATTCTGGTGTAAAGTCAAAGTGATAACCCCTGCCTCATGTATCCACGGCCGTCCCAACTGACACCTGTAAGCAGGTATAATATCCATAACCTTGAAAGTAATTTGAAACAAATATGGGCCTATATGAATAGGCAAGTCCACTTCACCAATAACATATTTCCTTGATCCATCAAATGCTTTCACAATAATGTCACTCGGGCGCATGGGAGTTCTTGATATTTCAACTTTATAAGCGTTCTCCTCAGTATGACGTTCAATGTGGATCCATTATCAATCATCACATTGGATAATGAATCATTCTTGCAGTTTATAGAGATATGGAGAGCCATATTGTGATTCCTTCCTTCATCGGGCAATTCATCATCGCAGAAACTCAAGTTATTACATGATGTAATATTCCCTACCACACTGCTGAATTGGTCTATTGGCATAGCACTTTCCACGAAAGCTTGGTCCAATACCCTCATCAAAGATTCTCTGTGAGCAGAGGAGTTCATAAGAAAAGCCAGAATAGATATTTTTGACGGAGTCTGCAACAATTAATCTACGATCCTATAGTCGCCCATCTTTATAATCTTCAAAATATCATCCACATCTTTTTCTAGCGTAGCTCCAATAGATTCCCCTACTGCCTTCTTGGGTTCAACTTCTTCAACAATTATCTTATCAGCATCAACACTTCTTCTAATGACAGGTGCAAACACACGACCACTGTGGGTCACTTGGATGACCTCAACAATTTTTCCAACATTAGACACAGACTGGATGAGAACTTCCACACCATCCTCTAAAATTGTAGCATTATACTTGTAGGGTACAACCCTGTCTGACTTGTAGGGAATAGGACCCAGTAAGCTAATCACCAATGGAGCAATAGCTGGCTTGCCATGATATTCAACTTCAAAAGGGGTGGGTGTACCAAAACAAGGCATAATAACATTTACTCCCTCTTCAAAACATTCAATCATTACAGAGTCATCTATGGAAAACATATCTTCATTTGAGGAGAAAAACTCATATGCAAAGGCATACTCATCATCTGACGCAGTCTCATCTAAACAAACTTCAACCATATTAACATAATCGCCTCTATTTCCTGAAACCTTGATGGTACCATTGTCCAACAATAAGTGAATACCCTTTCTCACAATGGAACAACCACACGAATCTCTGCAGCAGATCTAGCAATATCCATAATGGTTCCTTTCTTGACCTTCCAAATGGTAGAAGGTAGCATGAAACTGCACCAAGTCACCGTTCATATATTCCACATTATAATACGGTGGGAGAACTGACTTGGTTGTTTTGCATTTGATTGCAATTGTTGAGGATAGCAAGAGTCGCCATTGAATTTTCTTTTATCCAATAAGGAAAGGGTGAAAAGAACAGGAAATACTTTTGAGATGTTTTCTTGAGTTCGAGGGGTAGATTGTGAAAAGGGAAGGTGTTAGCACCCTTTTCATCCATAGTTATCTATGGGCTCTTAGTTGCTTGCTAGATGACTTTTGAAATTTCTTTGTTTGAAATGTGTTTGTGGTGGGTTTTGAAAGTATTTTTGAAAGGAGCCTTTGTTTAAGCAAATTTTTTAATGATTCTCGTCTCTATAAGAATGCATACAAAGTGTTGGACTTTTGAAAATATTTCATGTTTTGAAAGTGTTTGGTTTATTATGGAAAGATGTCTTATTTTGAAGATGGATTGTGAGCAAGCAACTAAGAACGTTCTACCTACTCAAAAGTCTCTTGTTCATTTCTTCCTTCCTTTGATATTGTTATCTTACCATTGATTGGTAAGAAGCCTTATCTTTGGATGTAAAGGGACGGGCATGGATCATCGTATAGTCATGAATAGCAATATTGTGAGATATCTTAGCATTTCTCTTGAGGGACTAAGATCATTTGAAGGCAACATTTGAAGCATCATTGAGGGACTATGATCTTGTGTTTTTTGATTGTTTTTGCTAAGACGTCTCACATGCATATTATGACCATTTTCTCAAGGCAACAAGTGGAGGTAACCCTAGAGGTGCAAGTGTGCAAAGTGTTTATTTTTTCATGCTTGACTTTGTCTTGGATTAAGGTTATCTAAGCATTGATTTTATCTTTCCATAAAAATCCTAATTACTAGCATTGATATGAAAGCGATAAATTGTGGAAAGTAAATTTACTATGCTATTACATCATTTAGGGATGGGTGTACAAATTTACAAATGGGGATTGCAAAAAATTAAATCCTAATTATCTATTACAACCATATTGAACTTAAATAATGTACAAGAATAAAAATGTATATGATGTACACAGATAGAAATGGAAAGGGGAGGGATTTTGGTTTTATAAAATAAATATGAAAATAATTTTTTTTTTGTGATATTTTTATATATTCATAAAATAGACATTGTAAATAATTAGATTGCAAAAAACCAACTCAAAAGGAATTGTTTTGATTAGTTGGAAAAAATATTGAGGTTTGTTAAAAGAAATGAAAACAAACAAAATGATAAAAGTTTGCTTTGGTCCTGCCAAGGTTTGAACCCAGGTTCTCCACACCTTCCATTCAAAACAGCCAACACTCAAATGTTATAAACCTGCATGTTAGTTTGGAAAAAATAACAGAATAAATAGAAAAGGTCTTGTTGGGGCTTGAACCCAGGACCTTATACATGGCAAAGTTTTAGCGCACGCTGTTTGTATAACTGGGTGGTCTGTTTCATTCGTTAGTTATCCAAATTGCACTAAAAATAAAATGAACTCATTTCTGAAAATCTGAACATGGCTTCATCTTCTTCTTTCGCGCACGCAGGGATGCATAACTCCATTGTAAAGCTTCGAAAAGCTTTATTTCTCAGCCAAATCGAAAGATTGTAAACATCAAACCTGCCTAAAATTTGAATACAAATCTAACCACATGATTTTCAAAAGTTATGAGTCGAAGGTTAGCATGAATCTTGTTCAGTACTAAAACTGAAACCTAACTGATCAGAGAAGAAATTCTCAATGTACAAGCAAAGATAATCAAAACTATGGACATGGCCAACTTCCTAGACATGATATCTACATCTTTTCTTTTATTTGTATGTACTGAAAATGCTTATATCAAGATATCACAGTTAAGAAATCTTACCTCTTGAAGCGCAATTCAAATGACCTCTGTATGACTTCCAGAAATGACTTGATGATGGATTAAGCTTGTAGGGACCTTCCTGAAGCTAGTTGGCTCACTACTTTGCTTTAAAAGTCACTGAATTGAAAGGCTGGCATATGGAAGATGGGTGTGAATCGAAAGGCTAGTATATGGAAGTTGGGAGTGAATCGAAAGGCTGACTAACTCACAAAGGGATTTGAGATTTTTGTGTGTAAAGTCAGGATGTACCAAGTTTTATGCTTGTGTGCAGGTTTTGAGTTTTTGAGAGTTTGCGAGTGTTTGAGGTTTTTTCAACACAACAAGAATCTGGCCCCTTTAGCTTGCAAATGGTCTCTCTATTTTTATAGATAAAAGGTTTGGGATGTTGGAGTAACCAGATTTGTAAGATAACAAATTATGGTTTGGTTGAAAATGAAAAAATCAAGTTGAATGGATTTTTTATGTTTCCGAAGTTCAAGTATAAGCATGGCCTGATGTTTGTTGGGTGCAGGAGACTTGATTCATGCTTTTGATGTTGCTTGCAATCAGAAGCAAATGTCACAAGGCTCAATGCATTTACAATTTGCATAAAGCTTGCTTTTTTCTAAAAATGGCAATGGTAACATTGTGCCATTAAGGGAAAATTGGCTTGGACAATACTTTAAATACTTGGGTAAGATCTTAATTCATTGTGTAAACAATTAATTGTGGAGTGAAACAAAAGTTTAAGGCCTTCAAAGCAAGATCATGTAGCATGACCTATGGATTTGATCTTTTTCTTTACTCCGGTCGAATACACCGTCCCTTCATTTTGGTCACGTAGATCCATAACTTTCGACCAAACTCATCAACATACAAAACAATATTGGTTTCCACCAATTGTGTGTCCTTAGAATGGATAACTTACAACCTTCGACCAAACTCATAAATATACAAAACAATATTTGTTTCCACCAATTGTGTGTTCTTAGAATGGACCACATTCATCTGAATGTACCACTTTGAGTATGCAAGATGATCTCATTGGCATAGTCAAAACGAAATAATTTCTGGATTTCTTTCCTACTAAACAAACTTCACAAAGTTTTTTCATGCATCTCAAGACTTGTAATTCATAGTGTCGAAACTATGTGTATTGAAGGGTTTAGTATGTGGATCGAAGTAGGTTGAGAGGTGGATCGAAGCAGGCATGAAGGAAAATATTTCCCAGTCAAAGCTTGTGGATCGAAGAAGGTTTAGAGGTGGATCGAAGCAGGTTTCTCGAAGTGAGCCATTGCCCAATCGAAGCTTATTGATCGAAGCAAGCATGAAGGAAACCATTGCCTAGTCGAAGCTTGTGGATCGAAGCAGGCTGCTCGAAGGTAGCCATTGCCCAATCTAAGCTTGTGGATCGAAGAAAGATTTCTCTTCTTTGACTTGTCAAAATCTTCCCATCACTCCTTTTCGATCAGTCATGTGGTTCGAACACCCTAAACCAGATTTTGAATTTGAACTGATATCCGCAACCACTCCTTTCGATCTGCTTTGCCCTTTCGATAATGTCCTCTTACTCCTTTCTTTGACCTGATGCTTGAGAGCCTAATATGATCCAAGGAAACTATATGGGGCATTAAAAGTCCAATTGTACTTGTCCAAACCCAAACATTAATTTGAGCCATCAGTGTTGAGGAAGTATCTTGAGCTGATCAATTTTGGTGCAGTCTTGAATCAATGGAGATCTTGTGAAAGAATCTTTGATAAATTGAGAGGGAAAATTTTGGGGTACAACAGCTTCCCCTGTTCAATCTTCTTAAACCTAGAAAGCGAGAATGGCACGTCACTGTTTGTAGCTTGAAGGTAGAAGATGATTGAACACTAGAGTGCCCAGAAATTTGCACTCGACTATGTGTTAGTTTATTGTGTAGGGAATGGGATTAAAGATACCATTTGGAGATATAACGGAGAGTTGTCGGAGATGGGCTTATAGATTCCATCCAAAGGTGACTATTGATAGACATTAGACTAAGTCTAAGCTTGACTGTAACTGGGAGAAGTATCAGAATAAATCTTTTGTCGATTTAATTCTGAATGACACGCTGGAATGGACCTATGTTAAGTCGTGTCCGGAAGCGTATTAGAAGGAACCTATGATGAGCCCGTGTGAAGCTGAATTTGGACATACATTAGAAGGAACCCGTGTAAGATTTCTTCAGAATGAGCCTGTATGAAGCTGCATCTGGAAATTGATGAGAAAGAGCCTGGGTAGGGCTGCTTCTTGATGAGTCCATGTGAAACATCATCTAGAAATATATGAGAAGGAGCCTGGGTAGGATTTCTTTGGGATGAGTCTTTATGAAACTTCATCTAGAAATATATGAGAAGGAGCCTGGGTAGGGTTGCTTTAGGATGAGTCCGTGTGAAACGTCATCTAGAAATATATGAGAAGGAGTATGGGTAGGGTTACTTCTGGATGAGTCCGTGTGGTTGGTAGATTTTTTAAAAATCAAAGAAGAGTAAGCTTTCTTCTATCCTTAAGCTTCAACTGGGAAATGGCTTCCTTTGAAGAAACCAGCTCCGATCCACCTCTAAACCCTTTGACACACATAGTTTCGACACTATGGATTGCAAGTGTATTTTCATGCTTGCTTCGATCCCCAAGCTTCGACTGGGAAATGGCTTCCTTCTAAGAAACCTTCTTTGATCCACCTTTAAACCCTTCAACACATATAGCTTCGACACTATGGATTACAAGTCTATTTTCATGCTTGCTTTGATCCACAAGCTTCGACTGGGACTTGGCTTCTTCGAGAAACTTGCTTAGATCCACAAAGATAGTTAGTTGTGGCATTTGAAGTTTGGACATTTGAACTTTCGACCACTTAATCAGCCGATTACTCAAGATATGGTTACTGGTATTCTAAGTCTTGAGATGCCTGAAGAAACTTTGTGCAGTTTGTCTAGTAGGAAAGCAATCCAGAAATTCTTTCATTTTGACTATGCCAATGAGATCATCTTGCATACATCAAAGTGGTACATTCAGATGAATGTGGTCCATTAGAAGGACCTACAATTGGTGGAAACAAATGTTCTTTTGTCTGTTGATGAGTTTGGTCGAAGGTTGTAAGTGGTCTATTCGAAGAACACACAATTGTTGGAAACAAATATTGTTTTGTCTGTTGATGAGTTTGGTCGAAGGTTGTAAGTGGTCCATTCGAAGAACACACAATTGGTGGAAACAAATATTCTTTTTTCTGTTGATGAGTTTGGTAGAAGTTTGTAAGTGGTCCATTCGAAGAACACATAATTGGTGGAAACAAATATTGTTTTGTTTGTTGATGAGTTTGGTCGAAGGTTTAAGTGGTCCATTCGAAAAACACACAATTGGTGGAAACAAATATTGTTTTGTTTGTTGATGAGTTTGGTCGAAGTTTGTAAGAGTTCCGTTCGAAGAACACACAATTGGTTGAAACAAATATTGTTTTGCCTATTCATGAGTTTGGTCGAAGGTTGTGGATCCATGTGATCAAAACGAAAGGGTGAAGTATTCAAGATTCTTGCTGAACAAAGTCCTAATGCTTCCAAGCCTAAGCTTGTTGTACTGTCCATATAATAGCCTAAAACCATGTCAAAAACATTGTGTTGTATTTCTATGAGACAACCCTGCACCAAGCTGCCACAACACTCCAAAACTGTTGCAAAACTATCCTGCTATGCTGCTCCTAAACCAGTCCCATATTTGCAACGAACTAGCATATAAGAGCTGCACCTCGAAAGCTATGAAAATAACATACCCAAACTGTTCAAATTTCATTTGTTTTCCCCCCAAAACCCCGACAAGACTCTTCTATCAATAAGTTGTTTCACAACACACAAAAAGGCTTTTGGACAAGGAAAAAGGAGAAGAAAAAAGAGAGAGGAGAGAACACTAAGACTAAAGCCTTAAAACACTCTTAAACCTAGAACCAAAAACAACACCTTTGTTTCTTTTCTTCGAATTCAAGAACATTCAAGGAAGCAACTCAAGTTCGAAGCACACATTCCAGCTTCAAGGTAAGTCTTCTTGACTTTAAACCTTTTGTTTCAAGCATCATTGATGATTCATCTTCGAAAATAACATGTAATAATCATTTCCTTCGAAGCTCTCCTTTTGTTTGTTTTTCTTTCTTGTCAACTATATGTTAAGAACTAACTTGTACAAACCATAAAAACAATGTTGGAGTGAGAAATTACAGCATGGTTCGACACAAAGCCTTAGGCTTCAACACACACTGCTACACAGGCCCTAACAGAAGGAAAAAGGGTGTGTGATTCGACACAAAAAATTGCTTTGATTCATACTGAGTTCTATTTGGGGCTACAGGGTCGAAATAAGGACATGCTCGATGCATCTAAGCATGCTTCGATCCACATGCTTCGACACATGCTGTCGAAAGATTTGTTATTTCTCTCTTTTGCGATGTTTTTTATGTTTTCATATTTTTTTAATTAACCAAAAGCCTTCCATAAAAAAAAACTCAAAAAATGATTTCTTGATTAATTTGTTTTCCTTTTAACTTAGGATTAATTTTCCTATTTTTTTTATTAATCATATCCCTTTAGGTTAATTAGGTCAAAACAATTTTCCTAACAAATATCCAAAGCAAAATCCATTTCTTTTTATATTCCTTGTACATTATATTCATGTCATTTCTTGTACATTTATTCAATATGTTTTTTAATAGAGAATTATGTTTAATTTTTTGCAATCCCCATTTGTACATTTGTATTCTCCATCCCCTAATGATGTAATAGATTAGGATTTTAATTTCTGTAATTTACCGCTTTAATATAAATTGTTAGTAATTAGGGCGTATATGGCAAGATAAAATCAACCGTTAGAAAACCCTAATTTCAAAGACAAAAATGCATGCAATCGAACACACTATTCACATACGTGCACCTCTAGGGTAATCTCGTTTGTTGCCTCGGAAAATAGTCATGTCCCTCGAATATGGGTGTTTTAGCAAAGACCCTCGACAAAAAAGATCGTAGTCCCTCGATGTTGCCTCCGGTAAATGATCTAGTCCTTTACGAAAATTGATAAAACGTATCATAAGTTGCCTTCTAGGACTATACGATGACTCATGTCTGTCCCTTCACATCCAACGATGGGGCTTCTTACCAAATCAATGGCAAGATAGCAACATCTAAAGGTGGAGGAAAAGAACAAAGACCTTTTGAGTAGGTAGGACGCTCGTAGTTGCTTGCTCGCAAACTAAAACCATTTCCACACTTACACTTTCAAAACATCTTTCGAAAATAAACATCTCTTTGAACTATTTTTCAAAACTAACACTTTGTATACATTCTTATAGAGACGGGAATCATTACAAAGTTAGCCACAAAAAAGGCATTTTCAAATACTTTTAAACTTACACCCATCACAAAACACATTTTAAAATGATCTAGCAAGCAACTAAGAGCCCATAGATAACTACGGATGAAAAGGGTTCTAACACCTTCCCTTTTCATAACCTACCCCCCGAACTCAAGAAAATATCTCAAAAGTCTTTCCTGTTCTTTTCACCCTTTCCTTTATTGGATAAAAGAAAATTCGACGGCGACTCTTGCTATCCACAACAATTGCTATAAAACACAAAACACCCAAGTCAGTTCTCCCACCGTATTATAGAATTGGTGACTCTGATGGGGACCAAACATAAAAGAGGGGTTACCTTAGAGCTAGATCACCTTTATAATGCTTTCCTTGTTTGACTTGCTTGCTTTACATTTTTGGATCCTTGTTTGGGTTTTGTTTTATCCTACACCCAGATCTGGCGCACCTTTTAGGTAAGTAGCAATAGATCGTGGGGACTGTGCAGGGTATAACAACATGGTTGAAGCGATATCTACGTTAGTGTGACATATTTGTTGGTACCGGTAGCCCTTGAGTTTAGTCAAGGAGAATATGGGGCCCCTGTGTGGTGTTATGAACCACTAACTGACCTTAGAACCTTTAATTGAACAACTTGGCCATTAGGAAGTAGTGAGATAGTCGGCTTTGGTGCAGTCTGAAGTTGGTTGATACTTGATACTACGCTCATTGAGATCAGAATTTCGAGATATTTCGATCGCCAATAAAGAGGCTTGTGCTGAAATAATGCCCGATGAAGAAAGATCAGTGATATTGAGATTCCTTAGAACTAGATTACTTTCTAGGACAGGTTCAACCAACTAAACTTCAAGAGGATACTTACCTATGAACTCCATGTAAGCCCAAACCTAAGGACTTGTTTCCTTTGTGTGCTTATGTTTACTCGTACATAACATCACACTATGCCAAAAAGGGTTTTAGGCAGTGCACCTTAGACAACGCTTTTTCAAAAGCACTGCTATAAGTTAAATAAAAAATAAAACACGGAAAGTATGAATGAAATTATGTAAAAGCGCTGCTAAAAGGCCCACTTTAGACAACGCTTCTCTGAAGCGCTACTAAAAGGCCCACTTTAGAAAGCGCTTCTCCAAAGCGCTGCTAATAGGCCACATTAGACAGCGCTTCGTAGAAGTGCTGCTAAAGGCCCATATATGAAGCGCTACTAAAGGCCTATATTAGAAAGCTCTTCTCTAAAGTGCTGCTAAAGTAAGAGAATGTGCTGCTAAAGGCCTACGTATGAAGCGCTGCTAAAGGCCCATATTGGAAAGCGCTGCTAAAGGCCTACGTATGAACCGCTGCTAAAGGCCCATATTGGAAAGCACTGCTAAAGGCCTACGTATGAACCGCTGCTAAAGGCCCATGTTGGAAAGTGCTGCTAAAGAAAGAGAAAGCGCTGCTAAAGGCCCACATTAGACAGCGCTGCCTAAAGTCCTATTATTAAAAAAAATAAAACACGCCCAAACACACAATAACGTTATTATTTCCAGAAGCTCTTCTCACACAAACCCTCTTCACTCTCACCCAAGACAGCAACGCCTGAAGTTCTCTTTTTTTGTTTGATTCTAAACGATAATCTCTCCTATTTGTTCCACATCATTCAAGGTTCTCATCCTTCTTCCATTCAAGACCATTTCATCCTTTCTTCCATTCACAACCAAGGTTCTCTTCTCCTCTAGGTATATTTTTTGATATATTTGATAATGTTGATATATATGTTGCATTTTGGTTTAGTTAATAATGTTGATAGTGTTCATTTAGTGTTAATTTAGTGATGATAATGTTAATGTTGTGTTTTGTGTGGCATGTGGTTTTTGCATGTAAGGTGTTTGTGAAAATGTCGCAATGAGTTTTGCATGTAAGGTGTTTGTGTAAATGTCACAATGAATATTGCATGTATTGATTGAGAGAAAGTATGTTCCTATACAATTAATCGAGCTATACATTTTGGTTTGAGAGGTTGTCGTAATAACACTTATAGTGTTGAAATTGAAAGCACTTCACATATAATTGAAAAAGAAATTGAAATAACTCATATAGTTGACGGTGTAAAGTTGATAATATAACTGATTATTTGATGATAATGTAAAGTTGAAACGATAATATAAATGTTAGTGATAATATAGAAGAGAAATAATAATATATATGTAAAAAATATTGTTTAGTATATGTTAAATAAATATGATTAATTTATATATATATATATATATATATATATATATATATATATATATATATATATATATACACACACATTAACAATTTCATATTTATTATTGGTTTAGGGCATTTCACCTTGTTAGCTATATTTATCATCACCGACTTATCGCATGGTTGGCAAGGGAAAAGTACATAACACCTTGGGAGAAGTACTTCACCATAAACCGCTCCCTGCTGGATTTATGAAAGTATTAATTGATATTGCTTTAGAGAGGGATGCGCCATTACCTTTGCCTGATGATATTTCAGATGCAATATTGGTGGGAGAGGCAATACGATTGTATGTTGCATGGCCGTCAAACCTCATTTGCATAGATTAGGAGGTATATTTTAAAACCATTATGAACCTTTGAGTATTCAAAATTTTACGAACATTTAACGTACATTTTTTTTCATGGTAATGTTAGACTCTCACAAAATCCAAATCAAAAGATAAGGGGATTAAGAAGCAAATTGAGTCAGTTGCATCAAAAAAAGAGGTATAACACTGTTGTACCCAAAAATTTTCCCTCTCGTTTTATCAAGACTTTCTCATCACAAGACTCTTGAAGCTCAAGATCAAGCTAGGGTTTGTTCTGCTCAAGACCCCTCCTTGCACTGTTGACCTAGATTAGGGTTTGAGTTTGCACAGGGATTTTTTGACCTAAAATTCCCAAAGTGACTTTCATACTTCATTTTGGACTCACAAGTTTGTCCTTACCAAGTTTCAGGCTTTGATTCAAAGTTTTGCCCAGTCAATTGGACAATTGACCTAGAAATCAGTTGTATTGGGGAAAAAGTCAACTGTGGCCAATTGACAGTCAAACCTGATGAAATTTGATCCACATCAAGATTATGAACTCATATGAACCATTTGATAAAGTTTGGACCATAATTCCACAAGAAATTTGATCAGATCACCAAAAGGGCAAAATGGTCATTTTTAGGGTTTTGACTGTACAAAGGCAATTATTGACTGTTTGACCTAACCAATGGCAAACCAAGCTCACATATGGACTCAAGGACCCAATGACTTTGTCTTGACCCACTCAACAAGTTCAAAAAAACCTCAAATGCATAGGATTGACAGATGGATTTTTCAGTCAACTGATCAAAATTTGACTGTATACTGAAAACTCAAACTTTGACTTTTTAGTCAAAATCAAGTGCCAAGGGTCATTTTTCATCAAGACATGTCAAATTATGAAAGTTGTTCATCAAGAAACCTAAAAATGCAAATTAGGGTTTAAAATGAAAAAATTTCATAACTTAGAATTTTTCTAAGTTATGAAATTCTTATTTTTTCACCAAGATACAAATGGATTCAAACAAAACTTGAAACATGAAAGTTGTAGTCCATCACAAAGTCTACAGCTTTGATTCATAATGTTTCCTCAGAAGAAGCTTGTATCTCAAGTTATGATTTTTGGAACAAGGGTACTTAACTTAGGCAAAATTTATCCTAATCTAGGCAGGATTTTGACCCATCTTCTTGGCCACTTTTCACATGGTTCCACTTGGAGTTTCAAGTTGAATTACAAAGATGGATTGTATTACATGTTCCAAGCTTTCCAAATTATCCAAGAACTCCTCAAACACCCTTGTTGTTAGAGAGAATCGAATTCTCAAAGTTGGCAAAAAACTCACTTTTGTTCATGACCAAGGCATGTTCATACAAACTTGCATTTTCAAATCAACATGTTTGGTGCTAGCTTGCAGGCCTCAAAACCAACTTACACTCCTTAATTTAATGCTTAAGCATTGAACTAAGGTTTTATTTTAGCCATTGGGTTATTACATACAAGATTAATCCCTAAGTAGAAAAAGTGACATTTCCATTTTTGCCAAAATGTGCTTTATGTCAAAACTGAATCCCTTGAGCATTGGTCCATATCTCATGCAGAAAATCAAGTCCACAAATTGGGGGGGGGATAGAGGATTGTGTGCATCATACAAGATGGCTGGTACAGCCCTGTTCAAAATACTGACACATCTTGGCTTCATAGAAGAAAAATTTGCAAAAACAGAGGAGAGGGGACATTTCTGTTAACACGAGCAAAAACAAACTTTGCAAACAAGTTCCAGACATTAAAAAAAACGTGTGAAAAAATTCCATACCTCCCAACAAGCACTAAAACTCTCCCATATTCTAAAACTCTCTCATATTCTCAAACTCTCCAACATTATCAAACCTGCAAAACTCTAAGTTTTTTTCATAAAAAAGTCTCAGTGGTATACCTTTCGATTTACTTCCCCTAGACTGAAGCAACCTTCGATTCACGTATCACCATCATACACTCTCTTTGATTAAGTGACTGCCCAAACCAAACAGTAACATAACTAGCTTCAAGAAGATCCCAGCGAGGCTCCCTCCACCATAAAAAAAGGTCACCTACAGCTCTTTCGACTAAGCATTTCAAGAGCTGCACAAGCCTTTCGAATCACAATTTGAGGGCCTAATATGCTTACAAGGAGTCAGCACGGAGCCTGTGGAAAAGCCATAACCTTGTTGTTTCCAGACCTCAGACGAAATCCATAACCTTGCCGTTTCCATGCCTCAAACAAAAGATAGAACCACTAACTCCAACCCCCAGTCGAAGGAGACAAAGGAAAATCGAAGGGCATGACTCCACCTACTCCAACCCCCAGTCGAAAGAGACAAAGGAAAATCAAAAGCCACTCCCTCACTGCTTTCAACCCCCAGTCGAAAAAGGCAGAAAGGCAGATTGCATCTTATACTGGTTCCAGGCCCAGTCGAAAGGCACAACATGCTGTCCCACCATATCCAGTCGAAAGGCATTCCCTCGCTGCATTCAACCTCCAGTCGAAGAAGGCAACAAGGCAGAACTAGAAGGCTTCGCCATACACTGACTTCCAGGCCCCAGTCGAAGGATACAACTTGCTGCTGCCTTTGCCCAATCGAAGGACAGGACCTCGCCCCTGCCAAGGCCCAATCGAAAGATGTGACTTTGCTGTTGCCAGCCCCAATCGAAGGAGGCCAACAAAATGCAAATCGAAGGCTGCTTCCCCCCAATCGAAAGACACTCATTTTTCTTACTTTTATCTTATTTTTTTTCCTTCATATTTTTTATGCCTTTCGATATGGTTGTAATAGCGTAGGATTTTATCTTTCTGCATTTTATTTACTTTGTACAAATGCTAGTAAAATAGGGGATGTATGGCAAGATAAAAACAACAAAATAGATAATCCTAATCAAAGACAAAAGCATGAAAATAATACACAATACACACTTGCACCCCTAGGGTTTCATCCACTTGTTGCCTTCAAAAAAATGGGCCATGGTTGCATGCTGAGTACTTTGGCAAAACAAAAACAAACAAAAAGATCATAGTCCCTCGATGACGCTATCTGAGTTGCCTAAACAAAATGATCAAGTCCCTCAAGAAAATTGCCAAAAATACTTGACACTATTGCTTTCATGGTCTATACGATGACCCGCGCCTGTCCCGTTAACATCCTAACACAAGGTTGCTCACCAAATACAATGGTGAAACAAAACTGTTAAAAGGGTTAAAACATAAGAAAAATCTTTGAGTAAATTAGGGTAGATAGCTCTTAGTTACTTGATCAAAAATTTTGCAAAACATCCTTGCCATTTTTCAAACACACATCTCAACACAATTTCAAAACAAACTTTCAAAAGAACATTGAAACATCTTTTCAAAAAGACAAACACCTTTGTAAAACATTCAAACAAGAATTGTTACAAAGGTTGCCTAGACAAGGCATATTTTTCAAAACATTTTCAAAACCACACACAAAGCACCATTTCAAACAATTGAAAAGCAAAGACAAGTGATCTAAGCAAGTAACTAAGAGCCCATGGATAACCATGGATAGAAAGGGTGCTAATACCTTCCCTTTCTATAATCTACTCCCCGAACCCAAGAAAACATCTCAAAGGTCTTTCCTGTGCTTTTTGACCTTTCCTTAGGATAAAATAAAAAGTCGGTGGCGACTCTTGCTAAACTGAACATTTGCGAACACAAAACGCAAACCTCAAGTCAGTTCTCCCACCGTATCACAGAACTGGCGACTCTGCTGGGGAGTTTTCTAAAAGTGGGGTTACCTTAGGGTTTTAGATCACCTTTACATGCTTACCTTGACTGCTTTGATTGCTTTATTTCTTGGGTTCCTTGTTTGGATTTGTTGTAAATCCTACACCCGGATTTGGGGGCACCTTTTAGGTAAGTAGCAATAAACTGTGAGGGAATTGTGCGGGGTATACCGACATGGTTGAAGCAATAGCTACGTTAGTGTGACATATTTGTGGGTACCGGTAGCCTTTGAGTTAATCAAAGAGAATACGGGGCCGCTGAGTGATGTCATGAAGCACTAACGAACTCTTAGAACCTTACTTGACCATCTTGGCCTTTTTAGGGGTAATGAGATGACCGACTTTGGTGCAGTCCGAAGTTGGTAGATACTCGATACTACACTCATTGAGGATTGTTTTCTTGGGATATTTTGGTCGCCAATTAAGTGGCTAAACCAAAACAATGAACATAGAAAATAATCCAGTGATATTGAGCTCCTTAGAACCCGGTTTCTATTTTAGGACAGGTTGAGCCAACGAACTTCAAGAGGGTACTTACCTACAAACCCCTTGCAAGCCTAAACCAAAGGACTTGTCTGCTTTGTGTGAATATGATTACCTGTATATACACTTGCTTACTTTTTCATACATGTACATAACATAATAACATCATACCATGGCATTCTCAATAACCATTTCAAGGATCTCGAGGGTCTTTTGATGCAGGGTCACGTTGAACCAGACATCTACCAAGGGGCAAGAGGGTTCCCCTTTAAACAAACACCGTTAAAGATCAAGTGCAACAACTTGAATCAGGGGCTATGACCCACTTGACATGGTAAGCTTGATTCTCGTGGAAAGACATCCACCATTACAAAATTCTCCAATCAAAGATGTCGATCAAAGTTCAATCTCTAACATTTTCTTGTGTTTACCCCGGGAGATTCTTGGAAACATGCATACACATATCATGCATTGCATCATAACATGTTTTCCTTTTTCAGGTATCCTTATCTTCCTACTGTTTATTTCAGTAGAGATGGCTCTAGAGCAGACTATCAAGGACATCCAGGCTCAAAACTCTCAACTTCAAGAGATGTTCTTGAACCTATCCAAGGGACAAGAAGAGGTCAAGGCGCTCCTCACCAGGGTCATGATCGTGGGAAATCCTAGGGACGACAGAGATGACCAGTTGGAGTGGCTACAAACTGAGATAGCCATAATGAAGGTCCTCCACTTGAAATGACAAAGCTCGAACTGGGAGACTTTTGTTCCATTTGAATTTTCAAGTTGTAATTTCTTTTGTTATTCAAACAATTATCTATTAATGTCAAAATCTGTTTCATTAATGCATTGGATATGATTGTATTGAATTAATCCTTTCATTTTCACTATAATTATGATTTCTTTATGACATTCAACTCTTGCTAAAAGTTACAAGCCATTAGAGGGAGGATGACGAAACAATGCCATAATCCTATACAGTATGCTTTTGAACATACCTTGCTGACGATGTACAGGCATTTCTTTCAAATCCTAAACACTAGAGTTATAAGGAAGATAATCCCTAGTCAACCCCTTCGAGCCAAAGAAGTAGGAGTTTTATGTTTTAAACACAAATTGAAACCTTTAATTTAAACCTGGGGCAGGGTAGTCTCTCAGTTAATTCAAATGCGCTTTAAGTTGCAAACTCTCAGTTCATAATACAACGAACGACATCAAAAGCATTCCTCTGGAATCAAAAGGCAATGTTGGTTCCTTATCTCATAGGCAGTCAATCTCTCAAAAGAGAAAAGCCCACTGAGCCAAAACCTATAAAGGAGGCTTAAGAAAGCTGGGGCATCCCGCTGACTGTAATCTCGAAAATAGGAACAGTCAGGCAAAAGTTAGGGATAACAAATCAAATGAACGAGGTCGCTACAAATCCTCAACAACATGAAAAATGTTGCAAAAATGACTGCCTTCCGACAAACTTAACTTGTCTGAACCATCACCAAAATGTCGTTCCAAATTCAAATAGAGTTCGACGCACAATTAACTGAGTTTAGGATTGAAGAACATCACGAAGAGCGGGTGGGTACAAATATACTTTGAGCCTTTATCCTTTGTTTCTTAAACCGTGAACCAAGCCACGTTACAACCCTTCAAAAGTCCTAATTGAAGCATGGGTTAGTTCAAAAGCATACTGTTACAAAAGGTATCCTGACTCCTGTAAGGCTTTGCCCTAAATCTTGTGTTGAATTTGTCTTATAAAAAGTTTTCTACATAAACGCATTTTTCAAAACTTCAAGACAAACATAAACTTTGCATCACTTGAATATCACTGTTTGCATATGGCTATTTGTTTGACAGCGGAGAAATTCACACAATGAATATCCAGTGAACAAAAGCTCTCTCAGTGAACAAATTCAATTCAAGAAGGATGACACTCCCATTGACGAATCTCCTATCAACAGGGGGACTTAACATGTCACTATCCAGCACACATGGGGCAGTCCAGTCAAGATTTCAAGAAATCTCTGAAGAAGTGCAGAGTAACCAGGGGCAAGTCTCCATCTTCGTCACTTGGGGCATTGAACGTCAACCCCGACAAAGGGTTACATACAATCAAACTTTTTGGAAATGCCACAAACATTCGCTACTAGGGGCAATGACAAGTCTCCCCAAAATCCTTCTCATGGGATGATTCCCCAGCAAGAGTATAATCTCTGACCCCTTTCCTCAACTGAATCAACCTCAAGGACTTCCCCCAACAAAGATGTCACCTCTCTAGCGGACTGACGATAGGGTTTATTTCCCCAACAACACCAGGATTCCCCAGCTTGAGTTTGCCTCTCCGACTACTACAAATAAAAGGACCACAACTCCTCTTCTCCAGTAGACTACTCTACAATCCCCAGCAAGTTACTGTGTAACCTGGACCCGATCAGATATCAGTTCAACTTCGACTCCCCAGTAGACTCTAGAAGCTTGTCCCCTGCGAAGCATAAATAAGTCTCCTCAGCCAAATTCAGAGGTTATCCTCACAATAGTCTAACTGGGTTATCCTCAGCAAGTTGCAACTGAAAGATCATCCCCAGTGAAGTTCTTTCTATCCCCAGCGGATTTCATCCTTAAAATCCCCAACGGATCTTATCAACGGAATCCCCAGCAGAGCTTATCGTTAAAATCCTCAGCAGGACATCTTTTCCCCACAGAGTAATCTCTTCATCAGCTTATTCCCCAACGGAGTTCTCTTCTCTTACAGGTTTCTTCTTACAATCACCTTCGTTCATCATCCCCGGCGGAAACGAAGAACTCAATTCTATTCTCCAGTGGCTCCGGGATTTATTTTCCTCAGCTAAAACATCACATTTCCATACATCATAATACATGCATGTACGCATCATACCATACAATATCATTTATGTTGAGAACACCATTGCTTGATCCATATCATGCATTGCATATGACTGACCTTTACCTTTCAGGAAAAATGCAGTTAAGTTCTCAGCTTAGTTAAAGATCTGACCAGTTCTTAAATCTCAATTGAATTATCATCGGTTAAATTTCAGATAAGGTTCTCAATCTTGACAGTCTCCTCCGTCATAGTGTGGACGAGTTCTATAACCTCAACAGTATACTCCCGGTGAGCACGAGATAGTTCCTAGATCTTGATGAAGATGTTTCTCTACGTCTTTGTGTGGACGAGTACTATAACCTCAGCAGTATACTCCCGTTGAGCAGGAGTCAGTTCCTAGATCTTGATGTTTTCCTCCGTCATAGTGTGGACAAGTTCTATAACCTCAACGGTATACTCCCGGTGAGCACGAGACAGTTCCTAGATCTTGATGAAGATGTTTCCCTATGTCATAGTGTGGACGAGTACTATAACCTCAACGGTATACTCCATTGAGCACGAGTCAGTTCCTAGATCTTGATGTTCTCCTCCGTCATAGTGTGGACAAGTTCGATAACCTCAATGATATACTCCATTGAGCACGAGACAATTCCTAGATCTTGATGAAGATGTTTCCCTATGTCATAGTGTGGACGAGTACTATAACCTCAACGCTATACTCCCGGTGAGCACGAATCAGTTCCTAGATCTTGATGTTTTCCTCCGTCATAGTGTGGACGAGTTCTATAACCTCAATGGTATACTCCCGGTGAGCACGAGACAGTTCCTAGATCTTGATGAAGATGTTTCCCTATGTCATAGTGTGGACGAGTACTATAACCTCAACGGTATACTCCATTGAGCATGAGTCAGTTCCTAGATTTTGATGTTTTCCTCCGTCATAGTGTGGACGAGTTCTATAACCTCAACGGTATACTCCCAGTGAGCACAAGACAATTCCTAGATCTTGATGAAGATGTTTCCCTATGTCATAGTATGGACGAGTACTATAACCTCAACGGTATACTCCATTGAGCACGAGTCAGTTCCTAGATCTTGATGTTTTCCTCCGTCATAGTGTGGACGAGTTCTATAACCTCAACGGTATACTCCCAGTGAGCACGAGACAGTTCCTAGATCTTGATGAAGATGTTTCCCTACGTCATAGTGTGGACGAGTACTATAACCTCAACGGTATACTCCATTGAGCACGAGTCAGTTCCTAGATCTTTATGTTCTCCTCTGTCATAGTGTGGATAAGTTCTATAACCTCAACGGTATACTCCATTGAGCACGAGACAATTCCTAGATCTTGATGAAGATGTTTACCTACGTCATAGTGTGGATGAGTACTATAACCTCAACGGTATACTCCCGGTGAGCACGAGTCAGTTCCTAGATCTTGATGTTTTCCTCCGTCATAGTGTAGACAAGTTCTATAACCTCAACGGTATACTCCCGGTGAGCACGAGACAGTTCCTAGATCTTGATGAAGATTACCCCCCAGTTGAATTATGGACAGGTTCTTAATACTCAGCCGAAGCATTCTCTCAGTTGAAGTACAGGCAAGTTCCTAAATCTCAACAAAAGTTAGACTTCCCCAGCGGAATCTTCTACAAACAACAAAGTATGCAAGTTCTCACTAAGGAATCTATTATGCGATCGACACTCCTGCAGATGGCATCTATAAGCCCATCCTCCTACCAACAATCTCCAAATGGCATCTATAAGCCCATCCTCCTACCAACAATTTCCAGATGGCATCTTTAAGCCCATCCCCGACAAGATTTTGTCACATCTCTAAATGGCATCTTTAAGCCCATATCCTCAGTTATATTTTGACGAGTGCAAATTTACGGGCACTCTAGTGTCCAATCCTCTTTTACCTTCGAGTCGCGAAAGGAAAACTTGCCAATCTAACTCTACAGGTTCAAGAAGATTGAACAAGGGAAACTGTTGTTCCCCAAAATCTCCCTCTCATTTCATCAAGACTTTCTCATCACAAGACTCTTGAAGCTCAAGATCAAGCTAGGGTTTGTTCTGCTCAAGACCCCTCCTTGCACTGTTGACCTAGATTAGGGTTTGAGTTTGCACAGGGATGTTTTGACCTAAAACGCTCAAAGTGACTTTCATACTTCATTTTGGACTCACAAGTTTGTCCTTACCAAGTTCCAGGCTTTGATTCAAAGTTTTGCCCAGTCAATTGGACAGTTGACCTAGAAATCAGTTGTATTGGGGAAAAAGTCAACTGTGGCCAATTGACAGTCAAACCTCATGAAATTTGATCCACATCAACATTATGAACTCATATGAACCATTTGATCAAGTTTGGACCATAATTCCACAAGAAATTTGATCAGATCACCAAAAGGGCAAAATGGTCATTTTTAGGGTTTTGACTGTACAAAGGCAATTTTTGACTGTTTGACCTAACCAATGGTAAACCAAGCTCACATATGGACTCAAGGACCCAATTACTTTGTCCTGACCCACTCAACAAGTTCAAAAAAACAACAAATGCATAGGATTGACAGATGGATTTTTCAGTCAACTGATCAAAATTTGACTGTATACTGAAAAGTCAAACTTTGACTTTTTAGTCAAAATCAAGTGCCAAGGGTCATTTTTCATCAAGACATGTCAAATTATAAAAGTTGTTCATCAAGAAACCTAAAAATGCAAATTAGGGTCTAAAATGAAAAAATTTCATAACTTAGAATTTTTCTAAGTTATAAAATTTTCTTATTTTTTCCCAACTTTGTCCCATTTTTTCACCAAGATGCAAATGGATTCAAACAAAACTTGCAACATGAAAGTTGTAGTCCATCACAAAGTATACAGCTTTTATTGACAAAGTTTCCTCATAAGAAGCTTGTATCTCAAGTTATTATTTTTGGAACAAGGGTACTTAAAACTTTTAACTTAGGCAAAATTTATCCTAATCTAGGCAGGATTTTGACCCATCTTCTTGGCCACTTTTCACATGGTTCCACTTGGAGTTTTAAGTTGCATTACAAAGATGGATTGTAGTACATGTTCCAAGATTTCCAAATTGTCCAAGAACTCCTCAAACACCCTTGTGGTTAGAGAGAATCGAATTCTCAAAGTTGGCAAAAAACTCACTTTTGTTCATGACCAAGGCATGTTCATACAAACTTGCATTTTTAAATCAGCATGTTTGGTCCTATCTTGGAGGCCTCAAAACCAACTTACACTCCTTAATTTAATGCTTAACCATTGAACTAAGGTTTTATTTTAGCCATTGGGTCATTACATACAAGATTAATCCCTAAGTAGAAAAAGTGACATTTCCATTTTTGCCAAAATGTGCTTTATGTCAAAACTGAATCCCTTGAGCATTGGTCCATATCTCATGCAGCAAATCAAGTCCATAAATTGGGGGGGGGGGGGGGGCTAGAGGATTGTGTGCAGCATACAAGATGGCTGGTACAGCCCTGTTCAAAATACTGACACATCTTGGCTTCATAGAAGAAACATTTGCAAAAACAGAGGAGAGGGGACATTTCTGTTAACACGAGCAAAAACAAACTTTGCAAACAAGTTCCAGACATAAAAAAAAACCGTGTGAAAAAATTCCATACCTCCCAACAAGCACTAAAACTCTCTCATATTCTAAAACTCTCCAACGTTCTCAAACCTGCAAAACTCTAAGTTTTTTTCATAAAAAAGTCTCAGTGGTATACCTTTCGATTTACTTCCCCTAGACTGAAGCAACCTTTGATTCACGTATCACCATCATATACTCTCTTTGATTCAGTGACTACCCAAACCAAACAGTAACAGAACTAGCTTCAGGAAGATCCCATCGAGGCTCCCTCCACCATAAAAAAAAGGTCACCTACAGCTCTTTCGACTAAGCATTTCAAGAGCTGCACAAGCCTTTCGAATCACAATTTGAGGGCCTAATATGCTTACAAGGAGTCAGTAAGGAGCCTGTGGAAAAGCCATAACCTTGTTGTTTCCAGACCTCTGACGAAATCCATAACCTTTCCGTTTCCATGCCTTAAACAAAAGATAGAACCACTGACTCCAACCCCCAGTCGAAGGAGACAAAGGAAAATCGAAGGGCATGAATCCACTTACTCCAACCCCCAGTCGAAAGAGACAAAGGAAAATCGAAAGCCACTCCCTCACTGCCTTCAACCCCCAGTCGAAAAAGGCAGAAAGGCAGATTCCATCTTATACTGGTTCCAGGCCCAATCGAAAGGCACAACATGCTGTCCCACCATGTCCAGTCGAAAGGCATTCCCTCACTGCTTTCAACCTCCAGTCGAAGAAGGCAACAAGGCAGAACCAGAAGGATTCGCCATACACTGAGTTCCAGGCCCCAGTCGAAGGATACAACTTGCTTCTGCCTTTGCCCAATCGATGGACAGGACCTCGCCCCTGCCAAGGCCCAATCGAAAGACGTGACTTTGCTGTTGTCAGCCCCAATCGAAGGAGGTCAACAGAATGCAAATCGAAGGCTGCTTCCCCCCAATCGAAAGACACTCATTTTTATTACTTTTATCTTTTTTTTTCCTTCATATCTTTTATGCCTTTTGATATGGTTGTAATAGCGTAGGATTTTATCTTTCTGCATTTTATTTACTTTGTACAAATGCTAGTAAAATAGGGGATGTATGGAAAGATAAAAACAACAAAATAGATAATCCTAATCAAATACAAAAGCATGAAAATAATACACAATACACACTTCCACCCCTAGGGTTTCATCCACTTGTTGCCTTCAAAAAAATGGGCCATGGTTGCATGTTGAGTACTTTGGAAAAACAAAAACAAACAAAAAGATCATAGTCCCTCGATGACGCTATCTGAGTTGCCTAAACAAAATGATCAAGTCCCTCAAGAAAATTGCCAAAAATACTTGACACTATTGCTTTCATGGTCTATACGATGACCCGCGCCTGTCCCGTTAACATCCTAACACAAGGTTGCTCACCAAATACAATGGTGAAACAACACTGTTAAAAGGGTTAAAACATAAGAAAAATCTTTGAGTAAATTAGGGTAGATAGCTCTTAGTTACTTGATCAAAAATTTTGCAAAACATCCTTGCCATTTTTCAAACACACATCTCAACACAATTTCAAAACAAACTTTCAAAAGAACATTGAAACATCTTTTCAAAAAGACAAACACCTTTGTAAAACATTCAAACAAGAATTGTTACAAAGGTTGCCTAGACAAGGCATCTTTTTCAAAACATTTTCAAAACCACACACAAAGCACCATTTCAAACAATTGAAAAGCAAAGGCAAGTGATCTAAGCAAGTAACTAAGAGCCCATGGATAACCATGGATAGAAATGGTTCTAATACCTTCCCTTTCTATAATCTACTCCCCGAACCCAAGAAAACATCTCAAAGGTCTTTCCTGTGCTTTTTGACCTTTCTTTTGGATAAAATAAAAAGTCGGTGGCGACTCTTGCTAAACCGAACATTTGCAAACACAAAACGCAAACCTCAAGTTAGTTCTGCCACCGTATCACAAACACGATTATATGATATTTATGCATAGAATGATCTTATACTTCACCTAACTAATTAAATGATATTTAGATGCATTTTAAAGAGATTGAGCAAGTAAGTAGGGGTAATAAGATCGCATCTAGGAAAAAACCTACTTCTCAGTATAGGTCGTGCCTTCGGACATATATAGGAATAACAGATATTCCAATTGATGGTACTCGTCTTATACCTATGAAGGAAGACATTTTTGGTTATGAATACATGGAAGCAATTGGTAGAGAAGATATTGATCAAGTTTTAAAACATTATACTTTAGGCCTCGGTGTTATCGATACATACATCAGGTATACTTCGATCAACTTTGTTTAATTAAACGAAATATTTATTTACCCATTTCAATAAATATAGTCTAATTTTAATGATGTTTTTATTTAAGGTTTTTGTATGACAAAGTGATGCGCCACAATGGATTGGAAGAAAGTTTTGCTTTCTCAGCTCCCAACACCGTCAATGCAGGGTTAATTGTAACAAAACCAGATGATGACATATCGTATGTACTCGGTTTATTTATGGGTAGCAAAGATACAGAAAAACTGTTATTTTTACCATATAATATTGGCAACGGGTTAGATTTTCATCCTAACTTCCTATATTATAATTTTACGATTTTTGACGTTGTGTAGAAACCTTCCATCAAACATTTGTTTAATTTTACAGTGGACATTGGTTGTTGCTTGTGATTAATCCTATTAAAGAGATTGTATACTATCTGGGATCGATATACAATGATTGGACAACATACCCAGATTTGAAGAAGATGATTGATACGTAAGTGAGATTGTTCTAAATATTCGTGTGTATATTTATTTATCTATGTGAGATTGTTCTAAATAGTCGTTTATATTTTATTATAGCGTTCTACAAGATTTTAGATCACAAAGAGGTATTCAAGTACCAAAGAGTAGATCCAACAACATTACGTGGATCAGAGTGCAGGTATATTTTCAAAATTTTGATTATATTAGTGATGATACTTGATAAAACAAGTTAAGGGGTATATCCTGATATATATTGAAATTCTGGCTGCAGATACTCAATGTCACGTTCAATGTTATGACACCGTATCTGACTTACTATATGACAGTAAATACAAAAGCAATAAAGAACACAGTCAATTGTTTACCCAGTTCAGTGTGCAACAACACCTACTCTGGGGGCTACCAAGCCAGGGAGGAAATCCACTATAAGAGATGTTAATTCAGGAATAAACCAACCAGTTTATCTCCTTCACTTAAGACCTACCCAATGCAATTCCAATCTTAGTACAACTTAAACCTGAGTTCCTACTCACTCCCCCTCAATCACAGCAGTGATACATAACATAATTTGACTTAAGAATTGATGAAGATACTCTTCAAAAACAAACACTTGATTAAGCTTCACAGCTTTTTAATCAAGCAACACAATCACTCTTGCTTCACAACTTTGAGTGATCCACACAACTAACTTGACTCTGCTTCACAGCTTTAGTCAAGGAACATTCAAACACTCTTGCTTCAAAGCTTTGAGTGCTACACATCCCTTACAATTAGAAACCTATTCCAAGTCACTTATCACAATGATAATTGCTTGGAGTACAATAATCAAACCTATACAGATTACAAATGATCTTCTGATCAATAAAAGGGATGCCTTGCAAAACAGCAGCTCTGTTGAATATATAGCAGCTGCAACTTCAGTTAGGGTTTCCACAAAAACCTAGGGTTAATTCCGTTTGACCTAAAGACCAGGTCACAGGACTTTATTAACCAGGTTAGGGTTGAGCTAGGTTACCCCTCAGAAAACGCAGGATTCTGTTCAGGAAAGACTGAGTTATTTTCCTGAAAAAACTCAGACTTATCCAACCTGCAAACCTGTTAGTTCAGAACAGGATGTCATAACATCTGTTATGACATCTGAGAAAACCTGTCTACTGATTTAGCAAAATGTGATCATTTTGCAAAATGCTCAGATACACACTTATAAACATCAGTACTTGAATTACAATATTTTTCTGCAAAGGTACCTAATGAGTCAGTACAAACTAAACTAGAATGTTATGACATCAGTCATGACATTCACACATACACTTGGGTTTTACCAAAAATGCAAGCCAATACCTAAACAACTACAAACTCCCCCTTTGGCAGATTTTTGGCTAAAGACCCTAAGCAATCAGAGATAGCAGCAGAAATAAATGACTGCAGAAAAATAGAATGCTTAATTGAGCAAGTACATATTAAGTACCAAAATATTCTCCCCCTCTTTAGCCACAAATGGGCCAAAGATACATGTTCATAGTGATTATACAGTTATCCAAAAACAGTTAATAAGAGTAGCAGCAGAAAAAAGAACTGAACACACTTCCAAACTCCACCAGATATCAGCACCAACCAGCAACACCACCAAACAGCAACCAACCTTCAAGCACTGTCATCAGACTCAGAGGAGCTAGTTTCTTCAATGTTGAGATGACCTTCGGCTTCTACACCTTCTTCCCTTCTATTTTCTTCAGCTTCCTCCTTTTCTAGCCTGGCAATTAGAATTTCTAGGGTCCTTTTTCTAGCATCCAGCTCTTTGCAAGTTTCTTTTAAAACAGCTATGACATCTGATGTCTTGGACTGGGTCTTCACAGACGATGTCTCAGCTGATGTTATGACAATGTCTGGAGCATGAGATCCCTGAAACAGTTTGTAGTGCAAGCCAAGGGCAGGAGCTCTTTTGCAGACTGTATCTCTTGCCACAAGGATATCAGGATATTGTGCAAGGATGATTCCACAAAGGAGGGAGGGAAAGGCAATTGGTCCTTTGACAGCATAACTGCCAGCATGCTTTAAAGTTTGTTCAAAGATGTACCTGCCATAGTCAAAAGCAGTCTTGGTTCCCACAGCATAAATAAATCTCCCCAATCCTGTGGAGATAGTTGATTTATGATTTGTAGGCACCCAGTTGGCTGCACCTATTTTATGCAAGATGGCAAATTTCATGCTGAGTTTACTGGCATTCAGCTTGCCTTTCAAGGGCCAACACTTTACTTGCCTGGCTGTGATGGTTTGACAAACTTCATTGTCAGTGGCCTCCAGATCAGGACAATCCTCATTTGTTCTTCCAAGAAACTTGTTGATTTCTGATGGAGAGAACTTGACCCTTCTTCCTCTAACAAAAACACTTTCAAAGTCAGCTGACCTTCCATCAGCACAATCATTAGACAAGTTCACTAAAAACTCCTTGACCAAATTTTCATAACATTTGTTAAATTTTATCATTGTCTTCATTAGTCCAGCATTCTTGATCAGGTCCATGATGTCTTTGCACTCCAAGGCATCATTGTTGAGTTCTCTCTCTAAGGCTATTCTCTTTAAGCAAACATACTTCCATCTGTTTGCATTGTCAGGATGATGAAAAGAGATGTTGTCTGTTGGGACTTCAGGCACTCTAGCAATTTTGCTGGAGGGGAGCTTCCTTCTGATAGGAGTTTCTTCAATATCAATCTCAAATTCTGATTCCTCATCAGAATCAGAAGATTCAGGTTCTTTTCTCTTCTTAGAGATTGGTTGTCTAGCAGTATGCACCTGGGCCTTCTTCCCTTTTGTCTGAATACTTTTCTCAGCCATGCCTTCAGCCTTGGATTTCTTAGCATTAGGTTTATCATTCTGACTACTCTTTCTTTTCATCAATCTCTTAGCTATGCTAGGGTTCACATTAGCAATCAGATCATTATCTGAGTAATCCTCATCCACATCAATGATAGGTGGATCAGCAGCCTTTTCTGAAGGGTTCTGAATGTTGTCTTTTTGTGTCACAACATTCTCAGTGACATCTACATTCTCAGAAACTTCCACATTTGGACTTTCTGATTGATTTAAAGGGACAGAAATCCCCGGTACAGATTGGTTTCCACTCAGTATACTAGTAACCAGCCTAGCAATAGCTTGATGAACTTGAACTGATCCTTCTCTATTTGGTACAGAAGAAGAAGGATGAGAAGAATTACCAGAGGCTGTAGCTTGAGCTCTTCCTGCATGTCTGGTTCTGAGCTTTTTGACTTTGGCTGGATCAGTTGCCATCTCTCTGAGAGGAGTGACCTCAAGAACTTCAGATTCTATGCATGTGGTGATTGCCCTAGAGTCTTGGTCAGATGATGACGATGATGAGGATGACGAAGTCGCCATGGTTGAAGACGATGTCTGAGACATTTTGATTGACTTTGAGTAATGGTAGAAGTTTGAGAAAAATCTTTGATTGAGAGGAGGAAACAGGTTGCAAGGACGAGATAGGTAGGGGGTAAAAGGGAGACTTTTCAACTTCTTAAAGATTTTGAAAGAATTGTGAAAGTATATGATTAACCCACTAAAGATAGACTTAATAAAATTAATTCCTTCAACCTTTGTTTTAAGCAAAATTAATTGCTATAATTTCTTATGTCGGTGAATACCCAACCTGCCCCTCAAATTTTCAAGTTTATTTCCAACAAGAGCCTTGGTAGAAGAATCAGTCAGCTGAAGCTTAGAGAAACTATGTTCCAGTTTAAATGACTTCTTCTCTTCAAAGTTAATAGGGTTCAAGGAAATGTTGATTGTATTCAGATTGTCACAACACAATGTCACAACATCTTGTGTGACATTGTACTCAGGGAGCATCTGTTTTGACCAGATGTTTTGAGAACAGTTTTTCCTAGCAGCAACTATTTCCGCACAGAATTGGGAAGGAATTCTTTTGATATGAATCATAGTTCTGGTTGATTCTTGAATAATTTTCTGTTTGTCCAGTCCATTTTGATGGAGAGTTATAGGAGAGGAGACTTCAAGCCTCATTTCTTCAGGGAAACAGAATTTATTAGACTTGTTATTTCCAACATCCTTGTCAAGATGACTTATGGTTCTGACAACACAACCTTCTTCAAGTTTATTTGCCACATCACAAATATTATCAACCTGTAGTTTTGGAGTTCTTCTGACTGCTTCCATAAAAATAGCTCTTTTCATTCTTCTTAGATGAAGAGGACCAAGCTTAAGCTGCCACAGTTTCATCTCTTTTTCTTCTTTGATAATTGGACACATAGTGGAGATATCAGTGTTCTTAGGCTGCCACAAGTAGCAGTTATCTTTGGATCTGATTCCTCTCATTACAACTTCTAGTTTTTCATTAATTACTAGACATTCAGATCTTGAGAAGTTGACCTTGAATCCTAGATCACATAATTGACTGATACTAATGAGATTAGCAGTCAGCCCTTTTACTAGCAGTACTTTATTCAGACTTGGAACTCCAGGGCAGTCCAAATTACCAACTCCTTTGACTTCACCTTTAGCACCATCTCCAAAGGTCACAAAACTGGTGGTGTGAGGCATAACATTATTGAGGAGATTTTTGAATCCAGTCATGTGTCTGGAACATCCACTGTCAAAGTACCAGCCTTCCTTTGCAGACACTCTCAGGGAAGTATGGGCTATCAGGGAAGTAGCCTTTTTCTTCCAATGAGGAGTATGTGGCACCCTTTTTGGCTTAGGTTTAGCACCTGAGTTTTGATTAGGGTATCCATGCAATTTGAAACAGAAGGGCTTTATGTGTCCATACCTCCCACAATGATGACATCTCCATCTTTGGTATTTTTTCTTCATGTATTTCTGATGTTGAGAGTTGTGTTGAGACATCTGCTTTGACAATTGTTTAACATGCCTGATCTTCTTGTCTGCACCAGGTTTCTTAGCTTCCACAAATCCTAGACCAGATTTGTTTCCCACATTTTGTCCCACTTGTAGGATCTCTTCCAATTTATCTGATCCATTGGTCAACATCTTGACAGATTTTGTCATTTGGTTCAGTTGTGAGTTCAGTAATTGAACTTCCCCTTCTAGGTGACTTATAGTTTCAAGATCTGCCCTTTTTTCCGCCTCCAGCTTTATAATGAGTTTTGATTGTTTCTCATTCTGCACACAGACTTCAGCACTTCTGATACACAATTTCTTGTAGGTATCAGCCAGTTCTTCAAATGTCACTTCTTCATCACTAGTGTCACTTTCAGAAGTACAAACACTAGTTAGAGCAGTAACTAGTTTGGCAGATTCTTCTTCAGAATTACTTTCTGAATCATAGTCAGACCAAGTAACAGTCATTCCTTTCTTTTGTTTCTTAAGAAAGGTAGGACATTCAGCTCGAATATGTCCATATCCTTCACATCCATGGCATTGAATACCTCTGCCTTGGTTTCCCTTATCTTCTGACCTTGGTCTTCTGCTGGAACTGTCAATGTCAGAGGGAATGTTATGAACATTAGACCTTGACTTTGGATCCATTCTTTTGATGAGTTTGTTGAACTGTCTTCCAAGCATGGCAATAGCTTCTGATATATTTTCTTCTTCATCCTCCTTGTTTTCAACATCAGTGTTGGATACAAGTGTTATGCTTTTGTTCTTCTTGTCACCATTATCAGTGATCCCTATCTCAAAAGTCTGAAGAGACCCAATAAGTTCATCCACTTTCAACTTGCTGATGTCCTGGGCTTCCTCTATGGCAGTTACCTTCATTGCAAATCTTTTAGGCAAGGATCTGAGAATCTTCCTTACTAGTTTTTCTTCTGACATCCTTTCTCCCAGTGCTCCTGAGGTGTTGGCAATCTCCAAGATGTTCATGTGAAACTCATGAATGGTTTCATCTTCCATCATTTTTAGATTCTCAAACTTGGTGGTCAACATCTGAAGCCTTGACATTTTTACTTTGGAAGTGCCCTCATGAGTAGTTTTGAGAGTGTCCCAAACTTCCTTGGCCAGTTCATATTGATGTACTAGTCTGAAAATGTTTCTATCAATTCCATTGAACAAGGCATTTAAAGCTTTTGAATTTCCCAGAGCTAACTCATCTTCTTCTTTACTCCAATCTTCCTCAGGCTTCAGACTGATTGTCCCATCTTTCTCAGTTATGGTGGGATGAATCCATCCTTTGTCAGCAGCTCTCCAAGCCTTTTTGTCCAGAGATTTTAGGAAGGCAATCATACGAGGTTTCCAGTATTCATAATTAGTTCCATCCAGAATGGGTGGTCTATTTCCAAAAACTCCTTCTTTGTCCATAGTGCCAGAAAGTGATATCCCTAGATCTCACCCAGTAATACAGGCAGGGTGCCTGCTCTGATGCCAATTGAAATTCTGGCTGTAGATACTCAATGTCACGTTCAATGTTATTACACCGTATCTGACTTACTATATGACAGTAAATACAAAAGCAATAAAGAACACAGTCAATTGTTTACCCAGTTCAGTGTGCAACAACACCTACTCTGGGGGCTACCAAGCCAGGGAGGAAATCCACTATAAGAGATGTTAATTCAGGAATAAACCAACCAGTTTATCTCCTTCACTTAAGACCTACCCAATGCAATTCCAATCTAAGTACAACTTAAACCTGAGTTCCTACTCACTCCCCCTCAATCACAGCAGTGATACATAACATAATTTGACTTAAGAATTGATGACGACACTCTTCAAAAACAAACACTTGATTAAGCTTCACAGCTTTTTAATCAAGCAACACAATCACTCTTGCTTCACAACTTTGAGTGATCCACACAACTAACTTGACTCTGCTTCACAGCTTTAGTCAAGGAACATTCAAACACTCTTGCTTCAAAGCTTTAAGTGCTACACAGCCCTTACAATTAGAAACCTATTCCAAGTCACTTATCACAATGATAATTGCTTGGAGTACAATAATCAAACCTATACAGATTACAAATGATCTTCTGATCAATAAAAGAGATGCCTTACAAAACAGCAGCTCTGTTGAATATATAGCAGCTGCAACTTCAGTTAGGGTTTCCACAAAAACCTAGGGTTAATTCCGTTTGACCTAAAGACCAGGTCACAGGACTTTATTAACCAGGTTAGGGTTGAGCTAGGTTACCCCTCAGAAAACGCAGGATTCTGTTCAGGAAAGACTGAGTTATTTTCCTGAAAAAACTCAGACTTATCCAACCTGCAAACCTGTTAGTTCAGAACAGGATGTCATAACATCTGTTATGACATCTGAGAAAACCTGTCTACTGATTTATCAAAATGTGATCATTTTGCAAAATGCTCAGATACACACTTATAAACATCAGTACTTGAATTACAATATTTTTCTGCAAAGGTACCTAATGAGTCAGTACAAACTAAACTAGAATGTTATGACATCAGTCATGACATTCACACATACACTTGGGTTTTACCAAAAATGCAAGCCAATACCTAAACAACTACATATATATCTGTATTTTCTTTCCATGTGTAGTGCCCTCGTCAACGTAATGGTATAGGTTGTGGTTATTTCATGTTGAGGTTTATGAAAAAACGCTTCTTTTAGACCGAATAGAGATTCCATCAACTGTATGAATTTCTAACTTAGGAATTATTTTAATATTTCTCATAAAATGGCATATTATTTTAACTAAATCACATACTATGATATTTTACTATGTAGTACTTTGACGAATTCAATTATGCTCATTACTCAAAAGATCAATTGGATGAACTTATGGAGGAATGGTGTCAATTCATTATGGAGTTGAGAATTTTATAAGGTATATTGTCTTTCTTTCATTGATAAGAATTTTAAGTACAACTTTTGAGTTTTAATTATAAATTTGAATAAAGTTTTGTTTTATCATGGTATGAATTTCGATCTTTTGATTTTGTTTCATGTTATAGGTGCAGATGTAGAAGATAGAGCTAACAAGTTCTTTGTTGTTGTTTTTTAGAAATTCTCGAAGATAGTAATATGTAGATTAAACATCAATTTAGAATTTTTAGAATTTTCAAGTTGTATCATCAATTTTCAAGTATTGTTGTATATATCATCATTTATATATATGTAGATTTTTTGTATATGAAAATTTGATGCATATATATTGGTTTGAAGCTACCAAATATGGTGCAAAATATGGTGAAAACCTGGTGTAAAATGTGGTGATAATCTGGTGCAAAATATGGTGAAAATTTGGTCAAAATATTTATTGTATAAATCAGGCAGCGCTTTTTTTAAGTTTTATATATAAAAAATTATGTGGACATTAGACAGCGCTTTAAATAAAAAGTGGTACTTAAAGTAGGGAATAGACAACGCTTTGAAGGAAAAACATTGTCTAAAGCATTGCCAAAAGCGCTGTCTAATGTTAAAGCGCTTCCTAAAAAAAGGGGGGCTTTAGACAACGCTTTTAAAGTAATGTCTAAACTGCCGCCTAAAAGATAACCAAAAGCGTTGTCCAAAGTGAAAGTGTTGCCGAAAGGGGGGCTTTAGACAATGCTTTTACAGCCAAAGCACTGTCTAAGGTGATGCCTAAAAGATAAATAAAAGTGTTGTCTAAAGTAAAGTGTTGCCTAAAGGGGTGCTTTAGACAACGCTTTCTCATTTAACCAAACTGTTGGCTTTACTTATAGCAGTGTTGGAATAGGATGCACTTTTAAGCGTTGTCTAAGCCCAAAAAAAGTGTTGTCTAATCCCTTCTTTGGCATAGTGTCATGACATCATACCATAGAATTTTGCACTAACCATTTCAAGGACCTAGGGATTTATTTTTGTTTTGTTTTGTAGGACATGACTTCCACTCACAAGAATACTATCCAAGTCAACCTCGTGAGAGTGCCTCCTCAACTCAAAGAATTAGCATCAAGAATCCCTGAGAATTCTCTGTTCACCAAGATACATGGTTGACTTCTCAATCTGATTACCTCAAGCCTTGATGAAGACATGATGAAGGTGCTCTTTCAGTTCTTCGACCCTTTACACCATTGCTTTACCTTTCATGATTACCAACTTGTGCCTACTATGAAAGAATTCTCTCAACTCTTAGGAATTCCTATTCTTGACCAATTACCTTTCAACGGTATTGAAAGAGACCCAAGACCTGAGGAGATTGCTCGAGCTCTACATTTGCAATGATCCGACGTCGTGGCAAATTGGGAACTAAGAAGTGGTCTCAAAGGGTTTCTAGCCAAGTTTTTGTTGGAAAAGGCTCAAGATTGTTGGGATACTTTGGATTTATAAGCCTTTGAAGAATTTTTTGCTCTTCTCATCTATGGGATGGTACTGTTTCCCAAGCCTGACCAACTTATAAATGTGAGTGCAATCAAAAATTTTATATCTCGCATTTCGGTGCCTACTTTTCTTGGGGACATCTTGCATTCTCTTCGCTCTCGCACTATGAAGAGAAGCGGGGCCCTTATGTGTTGCACTCCTCTTTTGTCTAGGTGGTTTATTTCGCACCTACCTTGATCTGTTGTGAAGAACGAACAAGGCATAAGATGGTCCAAAAGATTAATGTCGCTCACACATTCTGATATTCATTGGTGTTCTCGATTCTTGGAGGACATTACTATTATCGATCGTTGTGGGGAATTCCCTAATGTCCATCTACTTGGAATTAGGGGAGGTATTACCTACAATCCTTGTTTGGCATTGCGACAGTTTGGGTATGCTAGGAGGGATGGTCCTCATGAGGCACTTGTCCAAGGAATTGAATTTGACTATGAGAACGACGACCAAGGCTACCGACAAAGGTTCATACGAGCTTGGGGCATGGTTAACAAAGTTGATAGCAAGACATTGGGGCTTAAGAACTCCACTACTTTAGAGCCTTAACTCAAGTGGGTGCGAACTCGTGCCCAAAACCTCATGATGCATTATGAAGCTATCCTACTTATCATCATTGAGCTTGTTTCCGAAGGATATGTTCTATATACTATCCTTTATCCTGATATGCCTACTTCTCTTGAGGATTTACAAAGAGCTTTTATTCATCTAAAAGGGGAGTGAGAAACCTTTGAAGCCCAGTTTTACGCAAGCGAGAAGAAGGTTTTGGAGCTCATGAGACAACTCCATGAAGAGCAGAGTTTGAATGCCTACATTGCACCGAAGAGGATGCGCTCGTGGGAAGCTTGATTTCTTTTTGTTTTAGAAAGTTTATTTTGTATTATTTTTTGTTTCTTCCAATGTAAGCCCAAGAGGCATGTTGTAAGCAATTTAAACTTATTAATATAATTAATTTTTGTTCCCTTTTGTCTAAACAAATTTAAATCTTCTAAGTCCTTGAAATCATTTGCATACGCATGTTCATGAATCATAACATAAACAGTTTTTCCACAACAGGTTTCCTTATCTTTCTCCTGTTTATTTCAGTAAGATGGATATCGAACAAACAATGAAGGATCTTCAAGCACAGAATGCTCAATTCCAACAGATATTCCTGGCTCTGGCTAAAGGACAAGAGGGCCTGAAGGCTCTCATGATCAAAGACAAGAATAAAAATACAAAGAGACCAGTGGGTGTCCTGAATATGGGAAGGAGACTCAGAGGACCAGCAAATCAAACTCTAGAATTCATAACTCCGTCAAACGAGGGAGACAATCAAGAAGAGAAAACAAAAGAAGGGGACCACAGTCTAGGGTCTGATGAAGAAGAGGCTGACTACGCTGAAGAACAATATCCTCCTGCTGATGACAAATATAAACAGCTGGAGGATCTTCTCAACGCCATGAAAATTCAAAGGGTACCTGGTCTGGATTTTGAAGAATTAAGGTTGGTTTCTGGAGTGGTCATTCAAACGAAGTTCAAGGTTCCCACATTTTCTAAATATGACAGGGTTTCATGTCCTAAGCTGCATTTGAAGTCTTATGTCAGGAAGATCTAACCTCACACCGCTAATAGGAATTTGTGGGTGCACTTCTTCCAGGAAATTTTATCGGGGACTCAATTGGAATGGTTCTATCAGCTGGAGGGAACCAACATCCGCAACTGGGAGGATTTGGCTCGTGCTTTCTACAGGCAGTACCAATATAATGCTAACCTTGCTCCAACCCGTACATAACTCAAAGCATGTCTATGGTTTCCAGTGATGGCTTTAAAGATTATGCCAAGAAATGGAGAGATCTTGCGGGAAGAGTCCAGCCTCCTCTATCTGATAGAGTGCTAGTAGATATATTCTTGGGTACTTTGTCAAGCCCATTTTTCAACCACCTGATCAGAAGCTCTTTAGCTGGGTTCATCGAGTTGATATTGACAGGTGAAAGAGTAGAAGCCGATATCAAGAGTGGTAAGATTCAAAGGGGTGCATCTTTAAGTGCAGTGAAGCATCCTTACAATGGGAAGAAAGAGTCTAATGTTGTATACGGCCAAAAGGGTCGTAACAAGAGTAACCACAACCAATCAGTAGGGGCGGTTTTAATTTCCAATCCCACATCTACTCAATCACAACGAGAAGGTTGGAGTAGGACCAAATTTCAAGAAAAACAATACACCAAGATTGGTATGTCCTTACCACAAGCCCTACAACATTTAGTGAAAGTTTAGCTCATTTCACTAAGAGACCCTCCACAAAATCCCAATACATCTTCATCTCAACACAACCCCAATGCCAAATGTGCTTACCATTCAAATAGCCCCGGACACGATAGCAATGATTGTTAGACTCTAAAGAATAAAATCCAAGATCTAATTGATAACAAGAAAATTGAATTCGACCCTCCGGCAACTGCCAATGTGATCACTGCTCCCATGCCAAATCATTGAGCGTCCAGTTCATTTTGAATTTTCAATTGTAATTTCTTTGTTTGTTTAAACACTTATCTTTATGTCAGACTTTGGTTACTTTCATTAATGCATTGAAAATGTTTGTCTTGAATTAATCCATTCGTTTTCACTATATTTAAACTATGCTTTTATTCTTTTTTTGTGATATTCAACTCTCGTTAAAAGTTGCAAGCCTTTAGAGGGAGGATGAAAAAAATAATACCATAATATCATACAGTATGCTTTTGGACAGACCTTGCTGATGATGTACAGGCTTTCTTTCAATCCCTAAACACTTGAGTTTTAAGGAGGATAATCCCTAGTCAACCCCTTTGATCCAAAGAAGTAGGAGTTTTCTTTTTCCCACAAATTGAAACTTTTAATCATAACCTAGGGAAGGGTTAGTTTCTCAGTTAATTTAAAGGCGCGTTTAGTCACAAGTTGTCACTTTAAAAAGAAAATAGCCTTCTGAATCAAAAGATGGTGTTGGTTCCCTAAAAAAAATATAGGCAGTTATTACCTCTCAAAAGAAAATCCCACTAGGTCAAAACCTATGAAGGAGACTTAAGAAAAATTGGGGAATCCCGCTGGCTGTAATCTCAAAACAAGAACAGTCAGGCAAAAATTAGGGATAATAAATCAAAAAAGGAGATCACTACAAATCCTCGACAAACATGAAAAATGTTGCAAAAATGACTGCCTTCACAAATAAAATTTCAGTATCCGAACCATCACCAAAACGTCATCCAGACTCAATTGGAATTCAAAATGCATAATTAACTGAGTATAGAGTTGAAGAACATCATGAAGAATGGGCGGGTACAAATACACTTTCAGCCTTATCCTTTGTTTCTTAAACTATGAAACAGGCCACGTTACAACCCCTTAAAAGTCCTAATTGAAGCATGGGTTAGTTCAGAAACATATTGTTACAAAATATATCCTGACTCCTGTATGGCTTATCGTAAATCCAGAGTTGAATTCATATTCTTACAAAATTCTTTTATCTGCTAAAAATGCATTTTTAAAACTTCAAGAAAAACATAAACTTTGAATTATTTTGAATACCGCTGTTTGCATATAGCTATTTGTTTGACAACAGAGAAATTCACACGACGAATATACAATGAACGAAAATCCTCTCAAGAAACAGAATCACTTCAAATGGAAAAACACTTTCAATGAGAAACTCTCCATAACCAAGGGGGCATGACATGTTATTTTCTAATTCATCAGTAGCAGTCAAGTCAAAATTCCAAGAAATCTCTCATAATGTCCAGAATTGCCAGGGGCATGTCTGCATCTGAATCACTTAGGGCATTGAACATGAATTCCAGCAAAGGGTCACGTACGGCCAAGCACACATTTTCTGGCCGCGCTACAACACTTACTACTATGGGAAAATCCCCACAAAGTTCCTTTTCATAAGGTGATCCCCGTTGAAGTCGCCAGAGCCACCTCTATAAGGTTATCTTCACAAAATAATCTTCATGGATAAGGGTACAAATCCCACAAGTCCAAATTCATGGATATCCCTATAAAGTTGGATCCATGCAATCTCCAGCCAGAGTTTCAACCTCCGGAAAACCTCTCCCAGTCTGAATTGGTATTAAGAGGAAGCCTTGAGGATTTCTGCCAGAAGAAAACACCTCTCCGGCAGATTGTCAAATGGGTTTATTTCCCCAACAAACTACGAATCCACCAGACCAATACAAATCAATAGACAAAACTCTTTAACCCCCGGTAGAGTCATTGATATCCCCAATGGAGTTGTTATTATCTCCAAAAGTTACTAAAGCCTAGACCCAACCAGATAATAGTTTAACTTCTTCAAATCACTAACAAAAATCCTCTTCCCCAGTAAAGTTTGCCACTATCCCCAGTGAGTTGCTGCAAAGCCTGGAAGCCGATCAGATAACAGTTAACTTCTTTATCCCCAACAAGTTTTTAACTTCCATTCTCTCCAATCAAGATTATAACTCCCTAGTAGAGCAACAGACAACTAGAACTCCTGAACACTTTCCCTCAAGCAGAAATCAACACTCTCCACAAATTTTCACTCATACAACATAATAGGAATCCCCAATGGAAACATTCTAAAAAAGGTTTGAAGATGTGCATATTCTTCATCCCCAACAACATTCTTGGATTTAACTTCCCAAAGCTCCCCAGTACTTGTCAATGATTTATTTTCCGATGCAAAGATACATTTCAACAAATATTTCACATTAATACATCATATTACATACATGATAAATGCATAATCTCATTTATTTTTAGAACATCATCAACCCATGCGTACATCTGAAAGCAACTAACCCTCTTCCTTGTAGGAAAATGCAATCAACAAAAGTCCTCTTTTGGAAAATATCACAACCATTTCTCAAAAGGTCAGAGATTAATTCCTGAAACAAGCCAGTGCAACTATCTCTATGACCAATAAAAAGCGGGTTACAAATTAATACTGGAAACAAGACAGGACAACTATCTGTGAACAATAGATTGTAGATTAATACCTGAAACAAGACGGGACAACTATCTACATAAGCATATTGAAGATTAACTCCCGAAACAAGCCGAAGAAACTATCTTTTGTTCTCAAATAGGTCAGAGATTAATTGCTGAAACAAGCTAGGGTAACCATCTCTATGACCATCAAAAAGCGGGTTCTGGATTAATACCTGAAACAAAATAGGACAACTATATGTGAATAATTGATTGTAGATTAATAACTGAAACAAGACAGTACAACTATCTACATGATCAGATTGAATATTAACTCCCGAAACAAGCCCGGGAAACTATCTTTCTTTCTCAAATAGGTCAGAGATTAATTCCTGAAACAAGCCAGGGTAACTATCTCTACGACCAGCAAAAAGCGGGTTCCGGATTAATACCTGAAACAAGACAGGATAACTATCTTTGAATAACCGATTGTAGATTAATACCTGAAACAAGATAGGACAACTATCTACATGAGAATATTTTAGATTAACTCCTGAAACAAGTCGGGGAAACTAACTTTCTTTCTCAAATAGGTCAGAGATTAATTCCTGAAACAAGTCAGTGTAACTATCTCTACGACCAGTAAAAAGAGGGTTCAAATTAATACCTGAAACAAGACAGGACAACTATCTGTGAATAACCGATTGTAGATTAATACCTGAAACAAGACAGAACAACTATCTACATGAGAAGATTGAAGATTAACTCCCGAAATAAGCCGGGGAAACTATCTTTCTTTCTCAAATAGGTCAGAGATTAACTCCTGAAACAAGCTAGGGAAACTATCTCTACGACTAGAAAAAAGAAAATTCTGAATTAATACCTGAAACAAGACAGGGAAACTATCTACACGACCAACTGAAGCAATATTACACGGATTCCTTCTCAAAATTTCCAAATGCATCTTTACGCGGGCTCATCATGAAGCAATCTTACATGGGTTTCTTCTCTAAATTCCAGATGCAGTTTCACACAGACCCATCCCAAAGCAGCCCTACCTAGACTCCTTCTTATACATCTCGAGATGCAGTTTCACACGGGCTCATCATGAAGCCCTACCCAGGCTCTTTCTCATATATTTCCAGATGAAGCTTCACTCGGGCTCATCATGAAGCAATCCTATACGGGTTCCTTCTCATACATGTTTCTAGATACAGTTCAGATATGATCCAGAGACGGGTGACATTCTGACACTTATTCCAAATTCTCTTCTAGATGCAGCTCAGATACGATCCAGAGACAGATGAAACTCTGACACTTATTCCAGATTTTCTTCTAGAAATAGTTCAGATACGATCCAGAGACGGATGTCATTCTAATACTTATTCTAGATTTTCTCCTCGATACAATTCAGATACGTTCCAGAGACGGATGCCATTTTGACACTTATTCCAAATTCACTCTAGAAACGGTTCAGATATGATCTAGATACGGATGTCATTTTGATACTTATTCCAGATTCTTTCAAATACAGTTCAGATACGATCTAGATATGGATGTCATTCTGACAGTCATTCAATATAGTTCAGATACGATCCAGATGCAGATGTCATTCTGACACTCATTCAACATATTTCTTAAATTCAGTTCAGATACGATCCAGATGCGGATGTCATTCTGACACTCTTTCAATACATTTTTCAATACAGTTCAGATACGATCCAGAGACGGATGACATTCTGACACTTATTCCAGATTCTCTTCTAGATACGGTTCAGATATGATCCAGAGGCGGATGTCATTCTAACACTCATTCAATAAACTTTTCAATACAGTTCAGATACGATCCATAGACGGATGATGTGATACGGTGGGAGAACTGACTATGGTTTTGCGTTCGTATTCGCAAATGTTTCGGTTGAGCAAGAGTCACCACCGACTTTTTATTTTATCCTAAGGAAAGGTTTAAAAAGCACAGCAAAAACCTTTGAGATTTTTCTTGGGTTCGGGGAGTAGATTATAGAAAGGGAAGGTTTTAGCACCCTTTCTATCCATGGTTATCCATGGGCTCTTAGGTACTTGCTTAGATCAATCTTGCCTTGATTTTCAATTGTTTGAAATTGTGGTGTATGTGTGTGTTTTTTTGAAAATGTTTTGAAAAGAGGCCAATATGGTGGCAACCTTTGTAATGATCCATGTTGAGATGTATACAAAGGTGTATGTCTTTTGAAAAGTTTTCCATGTTTTTGAAAGTTGTTTTGAAAGTGTTGTGAGGCGTGGTTTAAAAACAGGCAAGTGTTTTTGTTTTGCAAGTTGACAAGTACTTAAGAGCGATCTACCCCAAAGTTCTCAAAGATTTTTGTTATGTTTTTAATCCTTTTAACAATTTCGTTCCACCATTGTATTTGGTGGACAATCTTGTGTTAGGATGTGAAAGGGACGGGCGTGGGTCGTCGTTTAGACCATAATTGCAATAGTCCTAAGTATCCTTGGGCAATTTTTTGAAAGGGATTTTGATCATTTTAGGCAACTTTCGAAAGCGTCATCGAGGGACTATGATCATTTGAGTTATTTGTTTTGCCCAAAGAGACCTAACATGCAATATGGCCTAATTTTTGAAAGGCAACAAGTGGATGTAACCCTAGGGGTGTTAGTGTGCAAGTGTGTTTTATTGCATACAAGAGTTTTTTTCTTTGAATTAGGTTTTTCTATTTCATTGATTTTATCTTGCCATACACGTCCTAATTACTAGCAATAAGAAACGGAAATATAAAATCCTACGCTATTACAACAATTAGGGGAGGGGGATACACATTTGTACATGGGGGGTTCAACGAGAAAAATAGACAAAAAAGAAAATAGCCGAAAACAAGATAAAGAGAGAGAGAGAGAGGGAGCCCGCGCGCTGCTGGGAGGTCATCAGAAGTTCTGACTCAGATCCGCTGCCAAATGATCAACCTGTTAGTGAAACTGGATGAGTCAGAACTTCTGACTCTAGCACCTGCAAAACAGAACCTTGTTAGTGGGGAAATCAGAAGTTCTGATTTCCCTGCGCTGCAAGACAGAAGTTTGTTAGTGGAGAAACCAGAAGTTCTGATTCTGCTGAAAAGGCAATAACTCTCAGAGGTTCTGATATCATTGACAGCAAAACAGGCTTTAGATGTGCTAACGTCAAAGTCAGCACTTGGCTTTTCCCTGTACTAATCAGAACATCTGCAATTCTGTTGTTACTCCACAAAACATGAAACATATTTGGAACAGATCCAGCAAATACACAAAATGTTTTAGAGGTCAGAGTCAACAAGGTCACAGGCAGATCCTATACTGGCTCAGAATGTTCTGAGGTATGAAAATCCTCAGAACATAAACAACAACAACATGATATTTACATTATGTTATATGCACATCTGATGATGCTTAACAGCGTGATGCGGGTCAGCAGGTGCTTACCTGACTGTTGGGAAAGTTATGGGTGAAAGTTTAGCTTTTGGTTCTGGTGGTGTTCTGGACAGATTTTCTTTGAAAAGGTGAAGCAAAGGTGTATACGTATGCAGGGTCAGAAGTTTAGAAAGGGTGTCTTTGGTTTACAGAAAAAAAACTGGATATTTGATGAAGTTTGAAGGTGAGAAACTCAAAGTTATGAAACAAAGCTGGAGATTTTGGCAGAGTTTCATAATGTTGTGTTGCTAGGAGTTCTGTTTCTCACTTAGCAGTTTCTGTTTCTTTTTCTTGAACGCCTTTTGCAATGGTGAAAGCTCTCTATTTATAGGCAAAGTTCTTGTGGATGCCTTGAACATTAAAGCGCCAACAGAGTTTGAATTTGTTCTTTGACAGAAATTCCTGGGAAGTTGTGATAACAGCTAGCTTTCAGCCTAGGTTGCAGCAGCAGGCGTAGATTGGGGAGAAGTGACCTCTGAAGTGGGCGGTGGCGTGAAGACCCATGCCAGAATCTGTGCAAAAGCGTTTTCCAAGCCACACGTGAATGCTCAGGAGTGGTTGGAAGCATTAATGGGCATTAAATGGTGATAAGACCTATCAACATCAATATTCTAGTAATGAAAACCAACGTTGAATCAACAGCGTAGACCATGCTCTGGCCTTGGCTTCCTGTAAGCTCTGGAGGTTCTCCTGGTTTTCTGGTACGTTCCTTGGATTTACTTCTGGACCTCCTGGGCGTAGAGATTCTGTATCAGTGTAACACTCATTCTTCTGACCTTTTCATCTTCTGAATTCAGCATGTTCTGAAGGAGCCTTCAGATTTCCCTGCTTCTCTTGCATTCCTTTAGCAAATTCTGACTGAGCTTGTGTAACTGCTGAAGGGGCATGTTCTGTTTGAGGCTTACCTTCTGAACCACGTTTACAACTTCTGATTGAACTGATGTAGCTGCTGAAAAACCAACTTCTGACCACGTTGAGCCAAGCTTGCAACTTCTAACCGTTTTTATCTGGAATGGGTCCAGAAGTTCTGAAGCGCTGATTTTTTCCTTAAACACTCATTTTAGAGAAATGTTATAAGTACTTAGAATTTGATTTTTCTCAAGATAAAAGCGTTGTTTCTGGAGTTCGTGAGATCATCTTGCTCTTATAAGTGGCTTGCTTGGGCAAAAGGATAACTCAGGACTTGGATTTGTTTCAGAGGGACCTTGAAAATTCAAGATGGTTTCCTGAAGAAAGGGGAGGGCAAATTTTGGGGTACAACAGTTGCCCCTGTTCAATCTTCTTGAACCTGAAGAGTTAGATTGGCAATCTTGCCTTTCGCGACTCGAAGGTAAAAGGAGATTGGACATTAGAGTGCCCGGAAATTTGCACTCGCATGTTGGAGTATCAGCGAATGTGATGTCGGGAATGGGCTTATAGATGCCATTTGGAGAGGTGGTGGACAGGGAGATGGGCTTATAGATGCCATCTGGAGATGTGACAGAACTTCGTCGGGAATGGGCTTATGGATGCCATTTGGAAGTGATGATCGCACAAGAGATTCCTTGGCGAGAACTTTATGTATCTGAGAAAGGTAGATGTTTTCCTGGCTTGTTACAGGTGTTTGATCTTCAATCTCCTTATGCAGATATGCCCTGGCTGGATACAGGTATCGAATCTACAATTGGTGGTTCACAGATGTGCCCTGGCTGGATACAGGAGTCGAATCTGGAAATGGTCGTCAATAGATATGCCCTGGCTGGATACAGGAATCGAATCTTCGAACCCTTCAGACGTGCCCTGGCTAGATACAGGAATCGAGTCTGGAAATATGGTCAACAGATATGCCCTGGCTGGATACAGGAATCGAATCTGGAAATGTTGTAGTTGATAGATATGCCCTGGCTGGATACAGGAATCGAATCTTCAAACTCTTCAGACGTGCCCTGGCTAGATACAGGAATCGAGTCTGGAAATGTTGTAGTTGATAGATATGCCCTGGCTGGATACAGGAATCGAATCTTCGAACTCTTCAGACGTGCCCTGGCTAGATACAGGAATCGAGTCTGGAAATGTTGTAGTTGATAGATATGCCCTGGCTGGATACAGGAATCGAATCTTCGAACTCTTCAGACGTGCCCTAGCTAGATACAGGAATCGAGTCTAGAAATGTTGTAGTTGATAGATATGCCCTGGCTGGATACAGGAATCGAATCTTCGAACTCTTCAGACGTGCCCTGGCTAGATACAGGAATCGAGTCTGGAAACTGATCACTCTCAGATATGCCCTGGCTAGATACAGGTATCGAATCTGGAATTTGTGACAGTTGAAGGTAGTTGTCTTTGGGATTGTCTTTTTCCCTGAAAAGGCAAAACATAAGTTGTATGCAATGTCATGATGTATGATATGCATGATGTTTTAACATGAGACAGCGTTGTATGTACTTTATCATGTATGTAAGTGAAATGTTTATGAATGTATTTTCGTCTTAGGAAAATAAATCCTTGACAATCGGACGGGGAATTGTTTTGTGGAAGAGATATTCTGCTGAAGTTTTTTGATGAGAGGCCTGCTGAGGACGACTTCAATGATGAATTCCGTTGGGGATAATGATGATAAACTCCGTTGGGGATACCAAAGATAAACTCCGCTGGGGATTGAAAGAACTTTGTTGAGGGCGATCTTCCGTGGCGATTAGCTGAGGATAACCCAGTTATAAGCCCTGGTGAGGAATAACTCTGAATAAAGCTCGGGAGAGACGTCCGTATTCTGCAGGGAACAAGCTTCCAGAATCTACTGGGGATAAGCTTTAAGACCTGCCGAGGAAAGTTGTGCCTTTTCAGGATTGACGGGGAGTCAACTCTGCTTGGGGAAAGCATTGCGGAATCTTGTCTTAATCTGCGGGGAAGGAGATGATTTGGTCACATTCTTCAGTCGAATCTACCTTGGTACCTTGGCGGACAAAGCAAACAGACTGCATCAGACAACCTTACATTGCCCCTGTTCCTGATGTCACCTGTAATTAATCTTTTGCAAATATTTATGAATCAGCAATTTAATGTCAAATGCATATATCAAAAATGAACATTGGACGTTCTTCGCAAGACAAAACAGAAAAAGGAAAAACAATGGCGATTTGTATGACAAGTGACTTTGTATTGATTTGAATTTTGCCTGTGAAAAGGCGTTTTTGTATAAGAGGTTGACATCCTAGTAAGAGGACGCCGCCGAATAACACAGAATTTACAATTTTGAAAACAAAACAGCTATGTGAACAATCCCACTGGGTTCCAGCTCTGCTATCGCCTTTATGTCCCCAAGCGTCTCATCGCTTTGCTGCCTAGTTGAAAATGAAGCTGATTGGTCGATGCCGAAATCTGAGCCAGATAGTTGATGCTGAATTCTGGATGCAAGGTGATCCAATGAGACATAGTGTTACGCTTTATCCCTAACTTTTGCCTGGACCGCCTTTTCGGGTTTTCGGTCCACCGGGATACCCATTTTTGCCCAAGCTGCCTTTTCAGGTTTTCGACTTGTCGGGTGTACAGATTTTTTTCATTTCATCCCTTATTTTTGCCCGAACCCTTTTGGTTCACCAGGAAGCCCTTATTTTTGCCTAGGTATGTCAACCTAGCGGGTCTTTTATTCATGCGTAGTATCTTTTCACTATGTCTGCATTGGCGGGGTGAGGAAGGTCGTCACCATCCATGGTGGTTAGGATCATGGCTCCTCCTGAGAACACATGTTTAACCACAAATGGCCCTTTGTAAGTAGGGGTCCATTTGCCCCGGGGATCACTTTGAGGAAGGATGATGCGCTTGATTACCAGGTCCCCAACCTGATACTCTTATGGTCTGACCTTCTTGTTAAATGCCCTGATCATTCGTTTTTGATACGTCTGACCATGACAGATAGCGGTGAGCCTCTTTTCGTCAATCAGGTTTAATTGGTCAAGTCGAGTCTGGATCCAGTCATCTTCATTCAAGTCTGCATCCTTCATTATCCGGAGAGAGGGTATCTGAACTTCAATTGGCAAGACTGCCTCCATGCCATAGACCAAGGAGAAAGGAGTTGCCTCGGTTGACGTCCTTGTTGAGGTACGGTACCCATGAAGAGCAAATGGTAACATTTCGTGCCAATCTTTATAGGTCACTGTCATCTTCTGCACAATTTTCTTAATATTCTTATTCGCCGCTTCTACAGCCCCATTCATCTTCGGCCGGTAAGGAGAAGAGTTGTGGTGCTGTATCTTAAATTGCTCGCAGAGCTCAGTGATCATTTTGTTATTGAGATTGGTACCATTATCTGTAATGATTCTTTCTGGGACGCCATATCGACAGATCAGATTATGCCGGATGAAACGTGCCACGACGCTCTTGGTTACCGTTGCGTAGGAAGCTGCCTCAACCCACTTCGTGAAGTAATCAATCGCTACCAAGATGAAGCGATGCCCGTTGGATGCCGTCGGTCGGATCTCACCGATCATATCAATGCCCCACATTGCAAAAGGCCAAGGTGCCGTCAGGACGTTCATAGGAACGGGAGGAATATGCACCTTGTCAGCATAGATCTGGCATTTATGACAAGTTCGAGAATGTTGGTAACAATCGACTTCCATTGTGGACCAGAAATACCCTGCTCGAAGGATTTTCTTTGCCATGGTGTGTCCACTGGAATGTGTCCCAAATGTACCTTCATGCAATTCTATCATGATCTTCTCTGCTTCAGCCTTATCCACACAACGTAGTAGAGTTGAATCATGGTTCCGTTTGTAGAGGATGTCGTTGCTGAGGAAGAATTTTGCCGCAAACCTCCTCATGAACTTCTTGTCATTGACAGATGCACCTTCAGGGTATTCCTGAGCTTCCAAGTACCTCTTCACCTCATGATACCAAGGTTTTTCAGTGGCCTTCTCGGCCTCGAGGTCGCAGCAGTATGCCGGTTCGTCCAACTTCCAGATAATGATCCGGGGAGCCTCATTGTCCCATTTAACTTTGAACATTGAAGACATCGTAGCCAGTGCGCCCGCTAGCTGATTCTCCTCTCTTGGGAAGTGCTCAAAAGTTATCTCTTCAAAGTGGGGAAGTAAGGTCAACACATACTCCTTGTAAGGAATAAGATTTGGGTGTTTCGTATCCCACTCGCCTTTGATCTGATTGATCACGAGAGCGGAATCTCCGAAGACACTCAGAAATTTGATCCTTAAGTCGATTGCAGCTTGTAGACCCATGATACATGCCTCATATTCTGCCATGTTGTTGGTGCAGTTGAAACACAATCGGGCGGTGAGTGGAGTATGATTCCTTTGGGAGATATGATTACAGCGCCGACGCCGTTACCTAAAGCATTGGAGGCTCCGTCAAAATGCATAGACCATCGGGATCCTTCCTCAGGTCCTTCATCCGGTCCAGGTATTTCACAGTCAGTTACCACCATGATGTCTTCGTCCGGAAAATCAAAGTTCAATGATTGGTAATCGTCCACAGGTTGGTGTGCCAAGTGATCTGCCAGTACACTTCCTTTAATTGCTTTCTAAGTTGTATACTGGATATCATATTCTGTTAAGATCATTTTCCATCTTGCTATTCTCCCAGACAGAGCAGGCTTTTCAAATATATACTTGATGGGATCCATCTTTGAAATCAATAGAGTAGTGTGAGTCAGCATATACTGTCTCAGCCGGCGAGCAGCCCATACTAGAGCGCAGCAAGTTTTCTCAAGCAGTGAGTAACGAGACTCACAGTCGGTAAACTTTTTGCTCAAGTAATAAATAGCATGCTCTTTTCGGCCAGACTCGTCATGCTGTCCCAGCACGCACCCCATTGAATTGTCAAGTACTGTCAAATATAGTATCAGAGGTCTTCCTTCCACTGGTGGCATAAGAATGGGTGGCTCTTGGAGATATTCCTTCATCTTTTCAAAGGCATCCTGAAATTCATCGTTCCAGCGTACTACTTGATCTTTCTTCAGTAATTTGAAGATTGGCTCACAAGTAGCAGTCAGATGCGAGATGAATCGGGCAATGTAATTCAGCCGTCCTAGGAAGCCTCTGACTTCTTTCTCTGTCTTTGGAGTTGGCATCTCTTGTATGGCTTTTACCTTGCCAGGGTCCACCTGGATACCTTTATCACTTACAATGAAACCCAACAATTTTCCGGACCTCACCCCAAAGGTGCATTTGTTGGGATTTAGCCTCAGCTTATATAACTTCAGTCGGTCGAATAGCTTCCTCAGATGATCAAGGTGCTCCTCCTCAGTTTGAGACCTTGCAATCATGTCATCAACATATACCTCAATCTCATGATGGATCATATCATGAAATAAAGCAACCATGGCACGTTGATAGGTTGCCCCAGCATTTTTCAATCCGAACGGCATGACCTTGTAACAGAAGGTGCCCCACTGAGTCACAAAGGTAGTCTTTTCCATATCTTCCGGGGCCATCTTGATCTGATTATACCCTGAAAAACCATCCATGAAGGAGAAAACCCTGTGTTGAGCAGTATTGTCAACAAGAACGTCAATGTGAGGTAGAGGAAAATCATCCTTGGGGCTTGCCCTGTTTAAATCCCTGTAGTCAACACACATTCTGACTTTACCGTCCTTCTTCGGCACTGGCACTACATTGGCAACCCACTGAGGGTAAGAAGTTACTGCTAGAAATCTGGCATCGAATTGCTTCATAACCTCAGTCTTGATCTTTTCAGACATCTCTGGGCGCATGCGGCGAACCTTTTGCTTTACCGGAGGGCAGTCTTCCTTAGTCGGCAGGTGATGAACTACAATGTCGGCATCCAAACCAGGCATATCTTCGTATGACCAAGCAAAGACCTCCATGTAATCATGTAGCATCTGGATCAATCGTTGCTTCACGCTGAGCTCTAGATTAGCCCCAATCTTGACCTCTTTCCTATCTGTCTCCGTACCCAGGTTAATTGTTTCCACCGGCTCTTCATGTGGTTGAATAGCCCTCTCTTCCTGGAGTAGCAGTCTTGCGAGTTCACCAGGCACTTCGCAATCATCTTCACCTTCGTCTTCGGCCAAGTTGATCGGATTCTCGAAGTCATAACTGGCGGTAGCAGAGCTGTTACCAGTGAGATCCATAGTGGATTGAAACCTGTATAAGTGAGTGTGTGTAAATATAGCTGTTTTGCAATATATAACACAGAAAGAAAAAGAGCACAAGATTTGAAATGCAACAAACGTCCAATGTTTTGATTGATGATATATGAAAATGTCATACAAAAAGCCCTCACAAATGGAGCTACGATGCCCCGGGTAGGACATCGAGCCAACAAAGTTTTAACATATTGTTTGTTACAAATTGAAAATCAAAAGAGTTAATTACTGCGTGACAAATGTGATAGGTGTAAAATCCTTTGTCGTCCAGTTGCTTGGTCCGTTACTGGTAGTCGGGTAGATCCAACTGTCAAACTCTGCTTCCTCTACATCCTCCTCAATAGCATTCACCCTTGGACTGGTGATAAACACTGGAGTCTTTCTGATCTTTTCCTTGCGCACAGCCCTCTGAGCCTCTGTAGTAAAGCCCAGCCCAAACTTGTCGTTCTTTTGAGTGAAGTCAGGAAGCTGACCCCAGTTCGCACAATTGCCTTTCTCGATTACAGCCCGGGCATCCTTCAAAGATGCCATCTTCAACGGAAAGTCTTCTTCAGCCACTGCTTCAGCTGATGCCAAAATTGGAGGTACTTCCTCAAAATGCTGAAAGGGGGTTTCAATAAACTCCCCGTCCATCTTCATATACCGGAATGAATTCAAGTGACTAACCATGTATTCCTCCTCACCCTGCACAGTAACAATCTTCCCTTTGACAGGATATTTGAGCTTTTGGTGTAGAGTGGAGGTTACTGCCCCAGCCTTGTGAATCCAGGGTCGACCTAATAAGCAGGAGTAAGATGGGCGAATATCCGTTACATAGAACGTTGAGTCGAAAACCTGGGAGCCCACACGAATAGGAATGTTTACTTCACCGTGCACCATCCTCTTAGAACCGTCGAAGGCTCTAACAATGATGTTACTAGGTTTCAATTCCAGACCCTCACAATCCAAGCGATCCAATGCCTTCTTGGGCAAGACATTCAGGGAAGAACCGGTATCCACCAACACGTGTGCGAGAGTAGTGCCCCTGCATTCTATGGAAACATGCAGGGCATCATTGTGATTTTTCCCTTTGGCGGTAAGGTCAGCATCTGAAAACCCAATCCATTGTCAACTGTCAGATTAGCCACATAGTCAGTGAATTGATCCGCGGAGGTCTCTTGCGGCACATGGGCCGTTTTCAGAAATGAAATCAGGGCTTTTGCATGGGCCTCTGAGCATAGCAGCAATGATAGCATAGAAATTTTGGAGGGAGTATGCCCCAACTGTTCAACAACATTGAAGTCACTCTTTTGGATGATTTTAAGAATTTCTTCCATTTCTTGTTGGGAGGCTTCCACAGCAGTCTTTTTTGGCGCCTCCGTCCTGGCAGGCAAATCGGTAACAACTTCTTTGCCCCGAGTATTAGAGGACTCGGCGGCAGTAATAGACATAGGAACTTGAATTGGAACATGCACACTTGCGGGTGTGATGGTGAGGGGTTTTCGGATAACTGGCGGTGCAATGTCAGGCGAGAAGAGCCTGCCACTGCGGGTAATCTTGACGGGACCAATGATGTTACTGATACTGGTATTGGTGTTGAACTCCTGCTTCACCCCAAGCACATATACGTCGGCCCCATAATGCCAGGGGACCGCTTTAACAGACTCATATGGGAGAGGCCCCGGAACAGTAATAGTAATGGGTGCAACAGACATAATTTGGACTGGTTTCTTCATGGGATCTTTGGCAGGATTGTAAATTGTGACAACAGATATTTCTTCAACGGAAACAAATGGAACAACAGTTTTCTTGAACAGAATTTCCTTGCTATCCATCAGGCTTTGGATGCCTGATTTCAGCAGTGGACAACTGGTAGGGATAACAGCACACAGGAGGCAACCCTTACTACAACCCGGAAATAAACCGGCTAGTAGTAAGTTCCTCTTAACAGTCAACAGAGGGGTAGCAACACCATTCACTGAAACAACATACAACTCTTCTTCAATGGCATTTACTCTATGCTGGGGCATAGGAGCAGTTACAACATTCGGCCTCTCAGGCGCTTCAAACTGAATTTCCTTCGCGTCGATAAGATCTTGCACTTTGTTTCTCAAGGCCCAGCAATCATCAGTAGTATGCCCGGGGCTATCAGAATGATAAGCACAACGGGCATTTGGGTTATACTTTGGAGATGTAGTATTGACGACCTTAGGAGCTTCTTTGGTGGTCACCAAGTTGGTTGATAACAGTTGGGGTAAAATTTGCGATAAGGTCATACTCAGTCGAGTATACTGCCTCTTGGGCCTTTCACCTCTTTGTTGATTGTACTGCTGAGGAGCAGCAATAGGTTTTGAAATGACCAGAGCATTGATGGCTTGGCGACTTTCTGGCTTGACTTGTCTTCTAGGACCATAGACGGCACTTGCTTCTTTCTTGAAAGGGCTCTTCTCAGCACTTGCAGCAACACCCTTCTGAATCTTTCCTGACTTGATGCCAGCTTCTATTCTTTCGCCCGTTAAGATCAAATCGGTAAACCCTGCGGAAGAGTTACCAATCAGATGATTGAAAAATGGCCCAGATAGGGTCCCTAGAAACATATCAACAAGTTCACGATCGGTTAAAGGAGGCTGCACCCTGCCAGCCAAATCCCTCCATTTTTGTGCGTATTCTTTGAATCCTTCGCCTGTCCCTAACGACATACCCTGAAGTTGGGTACGAGTAGGGGCAAGGTCAGAATTGTACTGGTATTATTTGTAGAAAGCGGTGGCCAAATCTTCCCAATTTCGAACGCTGGTTCCCCCTAGCTGATAAAACCATTCCAACTGAGCTCCAGAGAGGCTGTCTTGAAAGAAATGAATCCAAAGGTTTTTATCTGCCGTATAGGGTTGAATCTTTCTCACATAGGACCTGAGATGCATTTTGGGACAGGACAGCCCATCATACCTCACAAACACTGGCACTTTGAATTTTGGGGGAATCACAATCCCGGCAACCAGACCCAAGTCTTCAAAATCCAAACCCGGTACCCTTTGTAGCTCCATGGCGGCCAACCTGTCTTCTAGCCCTTTGTATTTATCATCAGCTGGAGGGTATTGTTGATCAGTATAATCTTCATCCTCTTCGACCTCCTCTTCTTCCGCATCAGACTCGGAAGGTATCGCAGCTCCACCTCCTTTGTTGGTTCCTTCATCAGAAGTAGGAGGAAATTCAAGCACTCTCCGAGCTTCTCCGTCAAATCTTCTCCCCAAAGTAGCCATCCCGAGTCTCTTTTTCTTCTTTTTCACTGGGTCTTTGTTCCCCAATTGAGTCTTGATATCTTCCTGACCCTTAGCCAAGGTCATCAGGAGTTGCTGGAACTGTGCATTTTGAGCTTGTAGGTCTTTGACTGTTTGCTCGAGATCCATCCTACTGACATAAACAGCAGACAGATAAGGAAACCTGGAATGAGACCTGCTTATGCACATGATGAATGGTATGCTTATGTATGCAATGCATTCAAGGATTTAGGACATTCAAAATTGTTTCAGACAAAGAAGAACGCACGTCATATTAATAAGAAGAAATTTGTTAGTACATAAATGCCCTATGGGCCAAATATTACAAAATAAACTTCTTAAGGCAAAAAGACATTGCGCATCCTTTTTGGTGCGATGTAGGTGTTGAGGGCCTCTTGCTCCTGGAGTCGGCGGGTAAGCTCTAGAACCTTCTTCTCACTGGCGTAGAAGCTAGCTTCAAAAGTATTCCGTTCATCTTTGAGCTGAATCCAACTTTTCCGCATGTCTGGATGCAGGATGGTATAGGGAACCTCTCCTTCCTTGACGGGCTCTTTAATCACAGGGAGAACATGAGGATAAGGCATCATCAGACTTTGGCCTCGGGCTCGTACCCACTTGAGATAAGGCTCAAGAGGGATGGAGTTCTTGTGTCCCAGAGTCTTGCTATCAACCTTATTGAGCTTTCCCCAAGCTCTGATGAATCTTTGGCGAAGTCCTTGCGCATCGTTGTCGAAGTCAAAAACTAGGTCAGGAATCAACATGTCATGAGGACCATCCCTCCGTGCATATCCAAATTGTCTCAAAGCTAGGCAAGGGTTGTAGGTGATACCTCCTCTAATTCCAAGTAAAGGAACATTAGGAAATTCTCCGCAACGATCGACGATGATGACATTTTCTCTGGACCGAGAACACCAATGTACATCAGAGTGAGTAAGAGTCATCAACCATTGGGACCACCTTGAGCCTTGGTCATTCTTCAAGACAGATTGTGGAAGGTGCGAAATAAACCACCTTGCAAGGAGAGGAGTACAGCACATGAGAACACCCCTCTTTCTCATTGTTCGTGTGTAAAATGAGTGAAGGATGTCCCCAAGCAATGTTGGTATTGGATTTCTGGACAAGAAGATTTTGACGGCATTGACATCTACCAATTGGTCAGGATTTGGGAACAGGACCAACCCATAGATAAGGAGTGCCACAATTTCTTCAAAGGTTTGTAGGTCCAATGAGTTCCAACATTCTTGTGCCTTCTCAAACAAGAATTTTGCTAAGAATCCCTTGACGCCGCTTCTGGTTTCCCAATGCCCCTTGATGTCGGATGGTTGTAGATGTAATGCTCGAGCAACATCTTCCGGCTTTGGTTCCTTTTCCGTACCGTTGAAGGGTAGTTGATTAAGGATGGGGATTCTTAGGAGTTGAGAAAACTCCTCCAAAGTGGGCACCAACTGGTAATCGGGGAAAGTGAAACAGTGGTGAAGAGGGTCGAAGAATTGGAATAGCACTTTCACCATGTCTTCTTCAATATTGGTGTTGACTAGGCTGAGCAGTCTACCATGTCTTTCACTGAAGGATGAGCTTTCCGGAATTCTTGAGGTGAGCTCCTTGAGTTGAGGAGAGATTCTCACAAGGTTGACTTGAATGGTTTTTCTGCGAGGAACTTCCATGACCTGCAAAACAAGAACAAAGATGAAGATCCAAACCCTTGAAATGGTTAGCGAATGCATATGATGTTTTATGATGTCCATGATGTATGCACAAAACATATGTACAAGCAAATCACACCAAACCCTAGTTTCAGGCTTGCATGGGGTTTCATAGGTAAGTACCCTCTTGAGTGTAGTTGGCTTAAAAACCTGTCCTATAGTAACCGGGTTCTAAGGAGCTCAATATCATTGGATTGTTTTCAATGTTCATTGTTTTGGTTTAGCCACTTAACTAGCGACCAAAATATTCCAAGAAAACAACCCTCAATGAGTGTAGTATCGAGTATCTACCAACTTCGGACTGCACCAAAGCCGGTCATCTCACTACCCCTAATAAAGGCCAAGATGGTCAAGTAAGGTTCTAGGTCATTAGTGCTTAGTGACATCACTCAGCGGCCCCGTACTCTCCTTGATTGAACTCAAGGGCTACCGGTACTCACAAATATGTCGCACTAATATAGCTATTGCTTCGACCGTGTCGGTATACCCTGCACAGTTTCCACAACGTATTGCTATCTATGAATGTTTCCCAAAATCCGGGTGTAGGATTGCAAACCCAAACAATAGAGCCAAGATGTAAAGCAAACCATTCAAACAATTTGTCATGCAAGAGGGTGATCTAAGCCCTAAGGTTACTCCACTTTGAAAATTATTTTCCCCAGCAGAGTCGCCAGTTCTGTGATACGGTGGGAGAACTGACTATGGTTTTGCGTTCGTATTCGCAAATGTTTCGGTTGAGCAAGAGTCGCCACCGACTTTTTATTTTATCCTAAGGAAAGGTTTAAAAAGCACAGCAAAAACCTTTGAGATTTTTCTTGGGTTCGGGGAGTAGATTATAGAAAGGGAAGGTTTTAGCACCCTTTCTATCCATGGTTATCCATGGGCTCTTAGGTACTTGCTTAGATCAATCTTGCCTTGATTTTCAATTGTTTGAAATTGTGGTGTGTGTGTGTGTGTTTTTGAAAATGTTTTGAAAAGAGGCCAATGTGGTGGCAACCTTTGTAATGATCCATGTTGAGATGTATACAAAGGTGTATGTCTTTTGAAAAGTTTTCCATGTTTTTGAAAGTTGTTTTGAAAGTGTTGTGAGGCGTGGTTTAAAAACAGGCAAGTGTTTTTGTTTTACAAGTTGACAAGTACTTAAGAGAGATCTACCCCAAAGTTCTCAAAGATTTTTGTTATGTTTTTAATCCTTTTAACAATTTCGTTCCACCATTGTATTTGGTGGACAATCTTGTGTTAGGATGTGAAAGGGACGGGCGCGGGTCGTCGTTTAGACCATAATTGCAATAGTGCTAAGTATCCTTGGGCAATTTTTTGAAAGGGATTTTGATCATTTTAGGCAACTTTCGAAAGCGTCATCGAGGGACTATGATCATTTGAGTTATTTGTTTTGCCCAAAGAGACCTAACATGCAATATGGCCTAATTTTTGAAAGGCAACAAGTGGATGTAACCCTAGGGGTGTTAGTGTGCAAGTGTGTTTTATTGCATACAAGAGTTTTTTTCTTTGAATTAGGTTTTTCTATTTCATTGATTTTATCTTGCCATACACGTCCTAATTACTAGCAATAAGAAACGGAAATATGAAATCCTACGCTATTACAACAATTAGGGGAGGGAGATACACATTTGTACATGGGGGGTTCAACGAGAAAAATAGACAAAAAAGAAAATAGCCGAAAACAAGATATATATATAGAGAGAGAGAGGGAGCCCGCGCGCTGCTGGGAGGTCATCAGAAGTTCTGACTCAGATCCGCTGCCAGATGATCAACCTGTTAGTGAAACTGGATGAGTCAGAACTTCTGACTCTAGCACCTGCAAAACAGAACCTTGTTAGTGGGGAAATCAGAAGTTCTGATTTCCCTGCGCTGCAAGACAGAAGTTTGTTAGTGGAGAAACCAGAAGTTCTGATTCTGCTGAAAAGGCAATAACTCTCAGAGGTTCTGATATCATTGACAGCAAAACAGGCTTCAGATGTGCTAACGTCAAAGTCAGCACTTGGCTTTTCCCTGTACTAATCAGAACATCTGCAATTCTGTTGTTACTCCACAAAACAGGAAACATATTTGGAACAGATCCAGCAAATACAAAAAATGTTTTAGAGTTCAGAGTCAACAAGGTCACGGGCAGATCTTATACTGGCTCAGAACGTTCTGAGGTATGAAAATCCTCAGAACATAAACAACAACAACATGATATTTACATTATGTTATATGCACAGCTGATGATGCTTAACAGTGTGATGAGGGTCAGCAGGTGCTTACCTGACTGTTGGGAAAGTTGTGGGTGAAAGTTTAGCTTTTGGTTATGGTGGTGTTCTGGACAGATTTTCTTTGAAAAGGTGAAGCAAAGGTGTATACGTATGCAGGGTCAGAAGTTTGGAAAGGGTGTCTTTGGTTTACAGAAAAAAACTGGATATTTGATGAAGTTTGAAGGTGAGAAACTCAAAGTTATGAAACAAAGCTGGAGATTTTGGCAGAGTTTCAGAATGCTGTGTTGTTAGGAGTTATGTTTCTCACTTAGCAGTTTCTATTTCTTTTTCTTGAACGCCTTTTGCAATGGTGAAAGCTCTCTATTTATAGGCAAAGTTCTTGTGGATGCCTTGAACATTAAAGCGCCAACAGAGTTTGAATTTGTTCTTTGACAGAAATTCCTGGGAAGTTATGATAACAGCTAGCTTTCAGCCTAGGTTGCAGCAGCAGGCGTAGATTGGGGAGAAGTGACCTCTGAAGTGGGCGGTGGCGTGAAGACCCATGCCAGAATCTGTGCAAAAGCGTTTTCCAAGCCACACGTGAATGCTCAGGAGTGGTTGGAAGCATTAATGGGCATTAAATGGTGATAAGACCTATCAACATCAATATTATGGTAATGGAAACCAACGTTGAATCAGCAGCGTAGACCATGCTCTGGCCTTGGCTTCCTGTAAGCTCTGGAGATTCTCCTGGTTTTCTGGTACGTTCCTTGGATTTACTTCTGGACCTCCTGGGCTTAGAGATTCTGTATCAGTGTAACACTTATTCTTCTGACCTTTTCATCTTCTGAATTCAGCATGTTCTGAAGGAGCCTTCAGATTTCCCTGCTTCTCTTGCATTCCTTTAGCAAATTCTGACTGAGCTTGTGTAACTGCTGAAGGGGCATGTTCTGTTTGAGGCTTACCTTCTGAACCACGTTTACAACTTCTGATTGAACTGATGTAGCTGCTGAAAAACCAACTTCTGACCACGCTGAGCCAAGCTTGCAACTTCTGACCGTTTTTATCTGGAATGGGTCCAGAAGTTCTGAAGCGCTGATTTTTTCCTTAAACACTCATTTTAGAGAAATGTTCTAAGTACTTAGAATTTGATTTTTCTCAAGATAAAAGCGTTGTTTCTGGAGTTCGTGAGATCATCTTGCTCTTATAAGTGGCTTGCTTGGGCAAAAGGATAACTCAGGACTTAGATTTGTTTCAGAGGGACCTTGAAAATTCAAGATGGTTTCCTGAAGAAAGGGGAGGGCAAATTTTGGGGTACAACAGATGACATTCTGAAACTTATTCTAGATTCTATTCTAGATACAGTTCAGATACGATCCAGAGACAAATGTCATTCTGATACTCATTCAATACATTTTTCAGATACAGTTAAGATACGATCCATAGACGGATGTTATTCTGACACTTATTCAGTACATCTTTCAAATACAATTCAGTTACGATCTAGAGACGGATGTAATTCTAACACTCATTCAGTACATCTTTCAGATACGAGTCAGATATGATCCAGTTATGGATATTATTCTAATACTAATCCCACTACACCTATTGTTTCAATATAAATAGACCAGAGAATTATTCTAATATTTCATCCAATTTCTACCAATAGTCATTATGGATGGCATATGTAAGCCCATCTTCGACAACTCTTCATCACCTTTCCAAATGGAATCTTTAAGCCCATTCCCTACACAATCAACTAACACATCATCGAGTGCAAATTTCTGGGCACTCTAGTGTTCAATCATCTTCCACCTTCAAGTCACGAATGGCAGACTCGTCAATCTAACTCTTCAGGTTTAAGTAGATTGAACAGGGGCAACTGTTGCACCCCAAAATTTTCCCTCTCTTTTCTCAAGACGTTTCTCACAAATATTTTCAAAAGCTCTTGTTTTCACAAGTATTGACTAGGTCAAGCCACCTCCTCAACACTAATACTTCAGAATTAGGGTTTGAATTTGCACAAGTACAATTGGACTTTTTAATGCCCCATATAGTTTCCATGAATAATATTGGACTTTTAAGCATCAGGTCGAAAGTTGGAATTTCTGAATCTTCGAAAGGAGAAAGAGGAAATTTTCAAAAGGGAAAAGAAGATAAAAGAAAATGTGCGCAGCTGCAAATAACTATGTCAAATTCAAAATCTGGTTCAGGCTGTTCGAACCACACGACTGATCAAAAGGGTTGGTTGGTATATTTTTGACAAATCGAAGAAGAGCAAGCTTGCTCTGATCTCTAAGCTTCGATTAGGAAATGGCTTCCTTCGAAGAAACCTGCTTCGATCCACCTCTAAACCCTTCGACACACATAGTTTCAACACTATGGATTACAAGTCTATTTTCATGCTTGCTTTGATCCCCAAGCTTTGACTGGGCAAAGGCTTCCTTCGAAGCAACTTGCTTCGATCCACCACAAAACCCTTCGACACACATGGTTTCGACACTATGGATTACAAGTCTATTTTCATGCTTGCTTCGATCCATAAGCTTCGACTGGGCAATGGCTTCTTCGAGCAACTTGCTTCAATCCACAAGGATGGTTAGTTGTGGCATTTGAAGTTTGGACATTTGAACTTTCGACCACTTAATCAGATGACTACTCAAGATATGGTTACTGTCGAAAGATTTAATTTTTCTCTCTTTTGCGCTATTTTTTATATTTTCATATTTTTTTAATTAACCAAAACCTTCCATAAAAAAACTTAAAAAATGATTTCTTGATTAATTTGATTTCCTTTTAACTTAGGATTAATTTTCCTGTTTTTTTATTAATCATATGGCTTTAGGTTAATTAGGTCAAAATAATTTTCCTAACAAAAATCCAAAGCAAAATCCATTTCTTTTTATATTCCTTGTACATTATATTCATGTCATTTCTTGTACATTTATTCAATATGGTTGTAATAGATAATTAGGTTTAATTTCTTGCAATCCCCATTCGTGCATTTGTATCCCCCATCCCCTAATGATGTAATAGCTTAGGATTTCTAATTTCCACAATTTACCGCTTTAATATAAATTATGAATAATTAGGGCGTTCATGGCAAGATAAAATTAACCGTTAGAAAACCCTAATTTCAAAGACAAAAATACACGCAATCAAACACACTATTCACACACGTGCACCTCTAGGGTAATTTTGCTTGTTACCTCGGAAAATAGTCATGTCCCTCGAATATGGGTGTTTTCGCAAAGACCCTCGACAAAAAAGATCATAGTCCCTCGATGTTGCCTCTGGTAAACGATCTAGTCCCTTACGAAAATTGCTAAAACGTCTCATAAGTTTCCTTCTATGACTATACGATGACCCATGCTTGTCCCTTCACATCCAACGATAGGGCTTCTTACCAAATCAATGGTAAGATAGCAACATCTAAAGCAGGAGGAAAAGAACAAAGACCTTTTGAGTAGGTAGGACGCTCGTAGTTGCTTGCTCGCAAAATAAAACAGTTTCCACACTTACACTTTCAAAACATCTTCCAAAACCAAACATCTCTTTGAACTATTTTCAAAACCAACACTTTGTATACATTCTTATAGAGACGAGAATCATTACAAAGTTAGCCGCAACAAAGTCGTTTTCAAAATAATTTCAAACTTACACCCATCACAAAACACATTTTCAAACAAAGCAAATTTTCAAATGATCTAGCAAGTAACTAAGAGCCCGTAGATAACTACGGATGAAAAGGGTGCTAACACCTTCCCTTTTCATAACCTACCCCCCGAACTCAAGAAAATATCTCAAAGGTCTTTCCTGTTATTTTCACCCTTTCCTTTATTGGATAAAAGAAAAGTCGATGGCGACTCTTGCTATCCGCAACAATTACAATAAAATGCAAAACACTCAAGTCAGTTCTCCCACCATATTACACCGCCCTTTCAGTTTTTCGACTTGCCGGGTGTACAATCTTTTGTATATATCCCTAACTTTTTCCCAAACCTTTTGGTTTACCGGGATGCCCTTATTTTTGTCTAGGTGTGTCAACCTAGCGGATCACTTTATGCTTAGTAGTTTTTTACTATGTCCTCGTTCACAGGATATGGAAAATCTTCACCGTCCATAGTAGTTAGCATCATGGCACCGCAAGAGAATACTTTCTTAACAACAAATGGCCCTTCATAGGTGGGTTCATTTTCCCCTGGGGTTGCCTTGTGGTAAAATGATGTGTTTTATTACCAAATCTCCAGTCTGATACGCTCGAGGTTTGATCTTCTTATTGAAAGCCTTGATCATACGCTTTTGGTACATTTGACCATGACAAACAACAGCCAGTCTTTTCTCTTTGATCAAGTTCAACTGATCCAATCTAGTCTGAATCCATTCGTCTTCACCTAAGTCTGCTTCTTTCATAATCCTTAGAGAAGGAATCTGAACTTCGACAGGCAGGACAACTTCCATGCCATTGACCAAGGGGAACGGGGTTGCCTCAATTGATGTTCATGCTGAAGTACGGTAGCCATGGAGAGTAAATCCTAGCATCGCATGCCAATCTTTGTAGGTCACCACCATTTTTTGCACAATCTTCTTTATGTTTTTATTGGCATCTTCCACTGCGCCATTCATCTTAAGTCTATATGGAGAAGAATTTTGATGTTTGATTCTGAACTGCATGCAGAGTTCAGTAATCATAGCATTGTTGAGATTGTTCTCGTTGTCCGTAATGATCCTTTCGGGGATACCATAACAATAGATGAGGTTATACTTGATAAATTGTGCTACAACATTCTTTGTGACTGAGGCATATGAGACAGCTTCGACCCATTTAATGAAGTAGTCAATAGCAACAAGGATGAAACAGTGTCCATTAGAAGCAGTGGGTTTGATTTTCCCAATCATGTCAATTCCCAACATTGAAAATGGACATGGAGAAGTCGTGACATTTTTAGGTATCGGAGGCACGTGAACTTTGTCGGCATAGATCTGGCACTTATCGTAAGTCCTTGAGTGATGGTGACAATCAGTTTCCATTGTCGACCAACAGTAACTAGCCCTTAGAATATTTTTGGCCATAGCGTGTCCACTAGAGTGAGTCCCAAAGATACCATTATGCATGTCTTCCATGATCTTCTATACCTCCTTCTTATCCACACACCGGAGTAGAGTAGAATCATGGTTACGCTTGAACATGATTCCATTGCTTAGGAAGAATTTGGCTGAAAATCTTTGCAAAAATTTCTTATCATTAATGGAAGCTCCTTCAGGATACTCTTGTGCTTCAAGATATATATTCACCTCATGGTACCAGGGCTTCTCTTTGTTAGTGTCAAGCTCATAACAATGTGCAGGTTCATCAAATATTTTGATTGAAATTTAAGGAGCCTCGTTGTCCCAATTGATCTTGAACACGGAAGACATTGTTGCTAGGGCATCTGCCAACTGATTTTCTTCTCGTGGGAAGTGTTCAAAATTAACCTCCTCAAAGTATGGGATCAAAGTTAGCACAAGCTCTTTGTAAGGAATCAAAATAGGATGTTTAGTATCCCACTCTCCCTTGACTTGACTGATTACTAGAGAGGAATCTCCATACACATCTAAGAACTTGATTCTTAGGGCGATAGTAGCCTTTAGACCTAAGATGCACACCTCGTACTCAGCCATGTTATTTGTACAGTCAAAGCACAATCTAGCGGTGAAAGGTGCATGGCAACCTTCGGGAGAAACAATAACATCAACAGTTCCATTACCCAAAGCAATGGAAGCTCCATCAAAAACCATAGTCCATCGGGATCCTTGTTCAGGTCCGTCATACGGTCTAGGATTTTTACAGTCTGTTACTAGCATGATATTCTCGTCCGGGAATTCAAAGTTCATATATTGATAGTCATTGACATCTTGATGTGCCAAATAATCCGCCAGCACACTTCCTTTATTTCTTTTTGTATGGTGTACTGAATGTCGTATTCAGTCAAAATCATTTGCCATCTAGCTATCCGTCCGGAGAGAGCTGGCTTCTCGAAAATTTATTTGATAAGGTCCATCTTAGAAATCAACAAAGTGGCATGAGTCAATATATACTGTCTTAGACAGCGAGCAGTCCATGCCAGAGCACAACAAGTTTTCTCGAGCAGTGAATATCTTGTTTCACAGTCGGTAAACTTTTTGTTCAGGTAGTATGTAGCATGCTCTTTTCATCCAGACTCATCATGTTGGCCCAGCACACACCCTATTGATTTCTATAATACAGTTAGGTATATAATCAGAGGTCTTACTTCAATTGGAGGCATCATGATTGGAGGTACTTGCAAGTACTCCTTAATCTTGTCAAAAGCTACTTGGCAGTCGTCATTCCATCTGACTACTTGATCTTTCTTCAAGAGTTTGAAGATTGGCTCACAAGTAGCAGTTAGGTGAGATATAAATCGAGCAATTTAGTTAAGTCGACCCAAGAAACCTCTGACTTCCTTCTCAGAGTGGTGAGATGGAATTTCTTGTATGGCTTTAACCTTTGCAGGATCAACTTCAATGCCTTTGCTACTGACGACAAATCCTAAGAGTTTTCCAGATCTTACCCCGAAGGTGCATTTGTTGGGATTCAGCCTTAGCTTGTATTCTTTCATCCTTTCAAATAGATTGTGTAAGTTATCAAGGTGTTCTTCTTTAGTCTGCGATCTTGAAATCATATCATCTACATAGACCTCTATTCTATGAGGGATCATATCATGAAATAAAGCTACCATAGCTCGTTGATAAGTTACCCCTGCATTCTTTAAACCGAACGACATAACCTTGTAACAAAAGGTGCCCCATTGTATGATAAAGGTGGTTTTATCCATATCCTCGGGAGCCATCTTAATTTGATTGTAGATGGAGAAGCCATCCATGAAAGAGAAGACTTTGTGTTGAGTTGTGTTATTGACTAAGACGTCAATATGTGGTAATGGGAAATCATATTTGGGGCTTGCCCTATACAAATCCCTGCAGTCTATGCACATACAAAATTTTGCATCTTTCTTTGGTACGGGGACCACATTTTCCACCCATTGAGGATACGCTATTACAACCAAGAAACCTTCATTGAATTACTTCATTACCTCGACTTTTATCTTTTCAGACATGTCTGGCCGTATACGACACACTTTTTGCTTGATTGGAGGAAAATCTTCCTTTTTCGGAAGACGATGGACCATGATGTTAGTATCCAGCCCCGACATATCTTCATACGACCAAGAAAACACTTTAGCGTAGTCATGTAACATATGGACCAATCTTCCTTTGACACCATCTTCCAAGTTGGCTCTGATCTTGACCTTTTTCTTGTCTGTCTCAGTACCTAGGTTGATCATTTCAACTGGCTCTTCATGAAGTTGAATGGATTTCTCATGTTGCATCAGAAGTCTGGCTAGTTCCCCTGGTATTTCACAATCTTCTTGGCCTTAGTCTTCGGCTTGGTAGATTGGATGTTCAAAGTCATACCTAGTAATAGCAGAGTCGTTGGCAATGAGATCTGGAGTGGATGAGGATATGCAAGTGTGTGTGCATTTGCATGTAAGATACATGGATATTTTGAAAATGCAAATAAGAAAATGAAAGACAATGAGCATAAAATTTGAATGCAAAAGGTCCAATGTTTTTCATTAAATGATCATATGGCATATGGAAATGAACAAACCCTTAACAAATGGACCATGGTGCCCCAGGCAACGCACATGGCTTAAAGTCATTGGTTGGAATTAAAATTATAGACAAAAGTTCTTGAATTGACAAAACAGTAAATAGTAATTACTCCTCGTTGAAGAAGATGGGAATGAAATCCTTGGCATTCCAGTTTTTCAGCTCTTCACCGGCAGTCGGGCAACTCCATTCATCAAAGTCACAGTCATCCTCCGAGTTTTCAATAGCATTCACTTCATGAATACCAATGCGAGGAGGTGGTTTTCCTACGCGAGCACGTCTAACCTCCCTTTGAGCTTTGGCAATGAAACCCAACCCAAACTTGTCTACTTTGAAAGGATTGTCGGGGAGTTGTCCCCAAATAGTACAACTTCCATCTTCAACCACAATGCAAGCGTCTTTGAATGACACCATTCTTGGTATAACTTCATCAGCTTTTGGAATGTCGGAAGAGATTTTGGTGGCAGCAACCATGGGAGGAACCACTTTCAAAGCTTGGAAAGGAGTCTCTATAAACTCACCATCCATCTCCACATATTTGAATGAATTGAGGTTACCAAACCATGAATTCTTCTTCACCACAAACAATAACAATCTTTCCCTTGATTGGATATTTCAACTTTTGGTGAAGGGTGGATGTTACTGCTCCTGCCTCATGTATCCAAGGGCGTCCAAGTAAACAAGAATATGCAGAACGTATATCCATCACGTAGAAAGTAGAATTGAAACTTTTGAACCAGCTTTAATGGGGAGATCAACTTCTCCAAGTACCATCCTCTTGGATCCATCAAAAGCACTCACAACTATGTCACTTGGTTTTAACACCAAACCTTCGCAATCTAATCGTTCCAAAGCACCATTGGGTAGAACATTTAGAGAGGAACCAATATCGACGAGGACATGGGCCAGGGTAGTTCATTTGCATTCAATATAGAGATGCAAGGCCTTGATATGATTCCTTCCAACTGGTGTCAAGTCAACATCAAAGAACCCTAATCCATTATCCGCAGTCAGACTTGCCACACAGTTTTCAACCTGATCAGTTGTGGTCTTTTGAGGAACATGCGCTTTCTTCAAAAATTTAATTAAAGCTTGGGCATGAGCAGCAGATCAAAGTAACAAATACATCATAGAGATTTTGGAGGAGGTTTTCCCCAGTTGCCCTACTATCTTGAAATCACTCTTTTTTATAATCTTCAAGATTTCCTCCATTTTTTCTTGAGTGGAGAGTTCCTCATCAGCAATGTCTTTGGAAGTTGTCTCTATTCCAGCAGGCTCAATTGTCTGTCCTTTGCCCCTAGCGTTAGTACTAGGCTTATCAATGGTAATGCGGGCAGGTGTCATTGTAGTAGTTGGTGGTGAAATGTTAGGAGAGAATATTCCCCCCATTCTTGTTACCTTGATAGAACTAACAATATTTATAACACCATCAGTCTTGTCTTCGTTGATCTAGGAATATTGCTTAATTCCATGATAGTAAACTTCAGCACCGTAATTCCAAGGGACTGCTTGGTCGGAGGAGTAAGGAATCGGCCCAAGAGCAGTAACTATCAAGGGAGAAATTGTTGGTTCGTTGAAAATCCTAATAGGACCCTTTGAAGAGATCCTAAGAGTTTTATTAGAAATTGTGATGATGGAAACCTCTTCAACTTTATTGGTAAAACTTTTGATGGACGGGGTTCTTTCAAACAGGATCTCATGACTATTTATCAGGCGTTAACACCTTCTTTTATCCATTTGCATATGTAGCAGTAGAAATGTTCAAGACTAAGCCATTAGATTGACTAGACTTTATACAACTCAAAATAAAAATCGCCACCGCGCTTTATTGTTTCCAAAGGAATGGGAAAAGAGAGAATAACCTAAAAAGAGGGGGAAAGATTCAAGGTAAGGGGGTTGGTTATGCAAAGGGAAGGTATTAGCACCCTAAACATCTATGGTACTCCGCAAGAACCTCTTTGAAAAATATGTATGTTTTGGCTATAAAATGTGTTGTATATAAGATGGATGGTGGAGGTGAGAAAAGAAATGTATTTTTTATGATTTTTGCACCTGCCGCGGTTGCGAACCTTTAGTGCCTACGTACCACCTTTCATGCAATAGGGGATCATGGTACACATAGTTCCTCTTTTAAAAATTTGAAACACAAGTGTGTTGGTTGATTTTAAGAGATAAGACATCATCGTCATTGTCCGTGCGGAAAACATACTTACTACCCACAATCATGAGAAAGGAGAATTTGCATCATCTCAAAGTGGAGGATAAGGCTTGTATTTTAAAATCAACAATGCCTCACTCAACACCCAAGTGGAAAATATCTCACTTCACTACATATTGTAGAAGTATAGTTGTTTGCATCACTACAAGGATTGACAAGAGTCTAATCTTTTGAGAAAAGATTAAAGATAAAAGTCAAAGTGGCAAAATGGTTTGAAATGAGATTGATTGACTTTTAGTCTTCTCATAAAAATGTCAAGGTATTATTAAATTGATTGAAGTTTATTTATGAAAATATTTTGAAAATGCATGGACATAAGTCCAAGTTTATTATGAAAGTGTTTCAAGTTTAGAAAGAAGAAGAGTTTTCAAAAGGAGGGAGAAGATTTTTGAAATTAAATAAGATGGGAGGGGAAGAAGAGACTATCCTAAAGCATAAGGTAAAAGCTAAGGATAAGAGTCATCTAACCAACAAGAAGCCAATACTTGATATTATGTGTTAGGATAGAATTCTCATTCTTTGGATTGAAACCAAGCAAGCAAAGATACTAGACCTCTTGAGAGAATCAAACTTCAAGTGTATTAAGTCTTCACAAAAATTGGGCAGAGTAACGGTTGTATACAGGTGAATTCCAGATTACAAACAAAGAGTGTAATCATAATAACCTGCACACAAAACAAAAAAACAACCCAATGTTTTGAGGTAAACCTCAAGAGCTCCAGACAAAATAATCAGATAAGGTCACAAGGTCTCCAATCATAGGCCAAGGTTTCTAATCCTAAGTCCAAGAAGTTCAACACTCCATAATGCCAAGGATAGTAACCAAATAGTCCAAGTATCATTAAAGATTCTTATGGTTTATGTTGATTATTAAGTATCTTCAAAAAGAAAAGAAAAGCTCAAGTGAGCAAAATAAAAATGACATAAAAGTAAATGCTCAAGTGAGCAAATATGAAAATAGCATGAAATGTAAATGCTAAATTAAATAGTACATAAAGCATAAAAGCATAAGGTAAAGAGCATAAAATAAAGTCAATTGTTAGAAATTAGTGGTTAGCTGGATGACCATCTTGAAACTTGCATTTGGAAATCATTAGAGGATTGGTAGAACCAAAGCCTCCACACAATAAGTTGCATTTGCTTTATGTCAAGTATATCATCCATTTAATAAATTCTCAAGGCAACATTTAATGATCAACGATGTTTAAGTTATTCGCGTTGACCAAAATTGATGAAGATCCATTAGAGGATTGGTAGAACCAAAGCCTCCACACAATGAATCTCAAGGTTATTGGATCAAAGGGATCAAATTAACATACTTGGGCTTGCAAACATAGGTTTGGACCACGAATGATCATTTATTCGAATCGGGACAAAATTTAGCGCTATGTTAAGCAATCGTAAGTGGACTTATGTAGAAGTCGCACTTATTTTGAGGCCGGTAAATAGCAATCTATGTACTTCATGTTTGGATAAATGATATAGAGATCATCACCCATTAACATGTAGCACAATTAAAAAAGAAAGGGATAACATGACGAGGGAGGGGAATGATAAGCTAATTTGGATCACTACCTTAAATTTCTTTCATCTTTAAATTCAATCACTCGTCTAGATGGATTAAAGCACTAAACATATCATCAATCCAAAGCACCAAGAATGAATTAAATAATTCACTCTTTGATAGATTTGAATTGATGAACATTTATCCAACTTCATCTACAACACAAAGTCTATTGAATTTAAAGAGAAATTGGACATTTAAAATTGTAATCCAAATTATCCATCAAAGAGAGTTAGGAGAAAAAAATATTTGAGTCAAAACAGCCCCAAAATAAGGCAGAAAAAGTATTTTTGGCACTGTTATAATCGATTGTGCTTAGACAACAACCAATTGCATCAGTGCAGTTTTTTTCAAATCAATTTTCTGTGACAATCGATTGCAATGTTACAACAATTGATTGCAACCTTTTAAAATCAGTAGAAAACAACATTTCAAGGATCAAATTCTTGTTCCAACTTTTCATCAAACACCTTATGATCATGGATCCAATTGAGCATGAAAATTCCATCAAATTATGAGAAAATAGCACTAATGGAATCATAAAACAGTGCTCAATGAATCAAAACCAGAAATCCACAAGAGATCACATTGTGAAAGATGATGATCCAACTTACCAAAGGTAGAATTAGAGAATTATCAAACAACTTCCAGAATTTGCTTCAATTCAACCACAAGAATCAATTACCAAAGCTTGGATGTAGATAATTCATGAAGAAAAAGTGTTTGGATGAAGGTTTAGCTCAAATATTAGTAAGCTTCAATGCAAAGCTTACTATCCTTTTTTTTAAATGGAGCTTTGAGTGAATTTGGTAGATGGAGAGAATTGAGAGATTTTTTAGCAAAATAAGTTTGGCTATCCAAAGCTTGTGATTTGAATGAAATTAGGTCTCTATTTATAGAGTTTAGGATTAGGATTAGTGGTAATTAGGTAATTGATTCTTGGAGCCAAAAATTGAATTAATGATATAATTTTCAAATTATGTAGAAAAATTGGAGCCAAAAAGATGACAGTTTTGAAATTGCTGGCTTTTTTCAAAAATCACGTGTGTTTTACTGTTATGATTCGACACAAGAGTCGTATGCATTGAGACATTCTAGTTGTATAACATAGCATGAGTCGACGCAAGCTTCTATGGATCGATACAAGCTGCCTTTTCAACTCAATACAGAATCAATCAATTTGCATGAGTCGACGCAAGCTTTTATGGGTCGATACAAGCTGCTATTTTAATACAATATAGAATCAATCAATTTGCATGAGTCGACACATAACATGTATGTGTCGACACATGCTAGTTATACAAAACAGGATGAGTCGACACAAGCCTCTATGGTTCGATACAAGCCTCAGGTTTAAGAAGATTGAATAGGGGCAACTATTGTACCCCAAAATTTTCCCTCTCTTTTTCAAGACATTCCTCACAAAGGATCTCTAATGCTCAAGGATTCTCAAGGAATTGTTCAGAAAAAATCATCTTCGAAACACAGAGACTCTAAATTAGGGTTTTGACTAAGAACGACTGATCATTGAATTTTTGACCTAATAAAGGACCTAATGGCTTGAAGCATAATCTCAAAGACTCAAACATAACATGTTGACCCAATTCCATGGCTTAAATAATTTCTCAAGATTAGTGGATTGATAGTTGAAGTTTGGTCAACTGATGAAAATCAACTGATACATCAAAAGTCAAACATTGAAATTTGATCATCAATAAATCAAGAAGGTCAAAAGTCATTTTGAAAAGTCAAACTTTTCAAGATTTAGAGATTTCTCTAAGTGTTTTCATACATGTTAATTTCATTACTTCATGACATCTTTTCACCATAATTCAAGATAATTCATGTTGCTGCAAGTTTTCAAGTAAACAACAAGGCTACATTTTTAAGTTAAAAAAATTGCAAGTTACAAATCCTAGGCTTTGTCTTGTTTGAACTTTTCCCTTTGTCTCAATCTTCAAAACTTTGCCACTATGATATCCATAAATATGACTTGTCTTTGTTACAAGCTACATAAATCTGTCCACAAAACCAGACTTGTATCATGCTACAAATGTTGTTGTTCGGAAAAGCCCCAAAATCTTATATGCTGCCAAGTCCAAGCTTGTTGCTACTAGCCCAAAACTATGTCAAACACAGTCTGTTATCTTGTACAAAGCCAGCCCTGCATCAAGCTGTCACTCCACTCTAAAACTACTACAAAACAGCCCTGGTATGCTGCTTCTAACCCTGTCCAAACCTGCACAATATCAGTCCCATATTTCCACAAATTAGCACATAAGAGATGCATCTAAAAAGCAATTAAACAGTATACCCGAACAGTTAAAAAACTTATCCATTTCCCTCCCAAATTTTAGTCAATTTCATCTATAAATAAGTTGTTTCACAACATACAAAAAGAGTTTTTTGTTGAAAGAGAAAAGAAAAGAAATTTTCAAAAAAGCTAACAAAATTCTTTGTAAACTCTGCTCATCTTCCACTTTATTTTCATTCAAAAAAAACTGAAAAACAGAATAAAAAAAACCCTTAACCCACTATACAACCTTGCAAGTTTCCCCCTAAACCAATTGTCCAAATACTTCATATACTTCACATAGAAATTGTTCAAACACAAGAACAATTTCTATAACATCACTATTTCCCAAACCAAAAAAAAAGCCACCTCCAACTTGCTTTCTCCAAGACAATACAGCAACTCAAACTCAAAATACAGAGTTCAGCTTCAAGATAAGTCTTCTTGGCTTTGAACTATTCATACAAGCATCATCAATGATTTATTTGTGAAGCTAAAATGTAGATATTATAGCCCTGAAATTAACTACATGTTTTTTTTCATTTTTCACTAACCATGTGTTGAGAACTAACTTATGTGTGTGACAGAACAATGTTAGAAGTGAAAAAACAAGTTATGAGTCGATGCATATCTCTGTGTCGACACATATATGGTATAAAACAGGTTATGGGTCGATACAAAACACAAATGAGTCAACACAAAACAGAAATGTGTCGATACAAACCATTATGTGTCGACTCATACTGAGTAGATTTTGATTTCCAGAGAAAGAAAATGAGTATGAGTCGATATAAAACACACATGAGTCGATACAAAACAGGTTATGTATCGATACAAACCATTATATGTCGACTCCTACTGAGTTGATTTTGATTCCCATGAGCAAGAAATGATATGTGTCGATGCATAAGAGTATGTGTCGATGCAAAACAGGTTATGAGCTAACACAAACATTTATGTATCAACTCATACTGAGTTGGTTTTTGAATTTCAAGAACAAGGAGCGACATGTATTGATGCATAAGTGTATGCATCAATGTATAAATTTTTCGTATCAATGGGTAAGTGCATCGGTCAATACATAAATTAAAGAAAAAAATAAATTTTCTTTTTTTTATCTTTACATTCTTGTATATTATATATTGATTCAGTATGGTTGTAATACTAAAATTAGGTTTTGTTTGCTTTTATCTCCCCATTTGTAAATTTGTACCTCCATCCCTAAATGATATAATAGCATAGGATTTTAATTTCCATAATTTATCACTTTGTTAGTAATTAGGGTGTGTATGGCAAGATAAAATCAATCTTAGAGAACCCTAATCTCAAAGACAAAAATGCATGCAATCAAACACTTTTCACACGCGCACCTTTAGGATAACTTCGCTTGTTGCCTCGGAAAAACAATTATGTTCCTCGAGTGTGGGACGCTTTAGCAAATACCCTCTATAAAAAAGATCGTAGTCCCTCGATGATCGACGTTGCCTTCGGTTAAAACGATCTTAGTCCCTTACGAAAATTGCTAAAGCGTCTCATAAGTTTCCTTTTATGACTGTACGATGACCCGCGCTTGTCCCTTACATCCAATGATAGGGCTTCTTATCAATCAATGGAAAGATAGAAATATATGAAGAAGGAGGAAAAGAAATAATACTTTTTGAGTAGGTAGAACATTCACAGTTACTTGTTCACAAACATTTAAAACAAAACAAGATCATTCAAACACAACAACACTTTCAAAAAATGAAATGTTTTCAAAAGTCAACACTTTGTAAACATTCTTATAGAGACGAGAATCATTACAATGTTCGCCTAAACAAAGGAGCTTTCAAAAATACTTTCAAAACAATCACAAACAGATTTCAAACAAATCATTTTCAATGTAATCTAGCAACCAAGAGCCTGTAGATAACTACGGATGAAAAGGGTGCTAACACCTTCCCTTTTCATAACCTACCCCCCCCCCCCCCCCCCGAACTCAAGAAAAATCACATAAAGTCTTTCCTGTTTTTTTCACCCTTTCCTTTATTGGATAAAAGAAAAGTCGGTGGTGACTCTTTCTATCCACAACAATTGTGATAAAACACAAAACACCCAAGTCAGTTCTCCCACTGTATTACAGTTAGACTCCTACAAAACTCAAATCAATACATAAGAGGATTACAAGGCACAACGAGTCAGTTGCATAAAAATAAAGAGGTATATATATATATATATATATATATATATATATATATATATATATATATATATATATATATATATATATATATATATATATATATATATATATATTTGTCTGTGTGTGCGTGTGTTTGTGTGTTTGTGTGTGTGTGTGCGCATAGAAAATGTTAATTCTATCCTCCAAAATCAAAAGCTTTGTGATCTTATACATTTACTAACTAATTATATGATTTTTAGATTCATGCTCAAGAGTTGCAACAAGTCAGCAGGAATAAGAAGCCTGTTGTTAGCAACATGTCCAAAAGAAAAAAGGATCTTGCAAAGACCGAGCCTAAGAAAACATTTATGTCTGGATTTAGATCGTGCCTTCAAAAATTTATAAGAATAACATATTTGATGGATGGTGTTACTCGTGATATACCTATGGAGGAAGTTGTTTTTAATTTTGATTATTCTGAAACAATGGCTAAAGAGGAGATGAATCAGATTCTTGATCATAATCAATTATGCATGGGTGTTATCAATACATATATCAAGTACTTTGATCAAGTTTATTTAATTAATTTAACATATTATTTACTCATTTCAATGAATAGTCTAATGTTAATTATATTTTTATTTAATGTTCTTGTATGACAAATTGATGCGCCTGCATCAATTGGCAGAAATATTTTCTTTCTTATCTCCCCACGGTATCAATACACGGGAAATCAAACATAATTCAAATACACTCAAAGAGTACTTAGACGGTGCATTTATGGCCAACAAAGATAAAAAAAAGTTGTTTCTTTTACCGTATAATACCGGCGATTAGTTAGATTTTCATTCTAACTTCATTTATTATAATTTTTCGTTTTCTGATGGTGTGTAGAAAATTTTTCATATGACTTTTGTTTAATTTTACAATGGACACTGGTTGTTGGTTGTGATTAATCCTATAAGACAAATAATATATTATTTGGATTCATTAGATGGTTATCAAACAAAATACCCTGATATGAAGATGATGGTTGATACGTAAGTGTGATTGTTCTAAATATGTGTGTGTATATTTATTTATTTATATGAGATTATTCTAAATATTCGTTTATATTTTATTAGATCTATATAAATATTTTAATCACAAAGACAAGCTCAAGTACCAAAGAGTAAAGTAAACAACATTACATGGATCAGAATGCAAGTATATTCTCACAATTTTGATTATAATAGTGATTCTACTTGATAAAACTAGTTAAACTATATATCCTAATATATATTCATATTTTTTTCTATGTGTAGTATTCTCGTCAGCGTAATGGTATAAATTGTGGTTATTTCGTATTTAGGTTTATGAAAGAAATTATTATTTTGGATCAAATAAAGATTCCAAACATGGTATGGATTTATAAGTTAGGATTTTTTTAATATTTAACAGATATTTCAGCTAATTAATTAGTGGTAACTAAATCATATTATGTTATATTATATAGTACTTTGATGAATTCAAGTGTACTAATTACTCAAAAGGTCAACTGGAAGAAATTAAGGAGGATTGGTGTCAATACATTCTTGAGTTGAGAATTTTATAAGGTATTGTCTTTCTTTCATTTGTGTGAAGTTTATGGTCCATAGAGATTTATGTTATTGTGATGTTCTATATTGGATTGAAATAGTTCTAGAAGTTGTTGTGAATTAAGGATTTATGAAGTTTGTAATGGTATATAGCATTTATAAATTTGGATACAAATTTGATTTTTTTGGTGTATGGGGTTGTGTTGAATTATAATGGTTATAAGATTTATGTGTTGAATTATAATTGTTATAATGTTTATATGTTGAATTGTAATAGTTATAAGGTTATATTTTTATGTTTCTAATTGTTTATGTTTAGGTTTATATTTGTTATGTTTATGTTTATGTTTATGTTTATGTTTATGTGTTGAATTATAAGGTTATAACATTTATGTTTATGGTTATAATTTTTATAATGTTTATGTTTCTAATGTCTTTTAATTTGTTGGTTTTGTTTCAAATAGGTGCAGAAGATAAAGACAACAAGTTACTAAAAGTTGTAGATATGTGCTGAAAACAAGTTCTTTGTTTTTTACCTAAAAGGCACATATCAAATACTATTTGTTGTATGTATATTAGTAATATGATGTGTAGTTCATTCTAAAAAATATTCTATTTATATATGTTGTCATTTTATTTAAAAAAATGCCTCCATTTTATTACAAAATATGTTGCCAATTTATTAAAAAGTTTGTACACAAGATAACGCTTTTAACAAAAATCGCTGCCAAAAGTGGAGCGTAGATAACACTTTTATTAAAAAATTATTGCACAAGAAGCACTGCCTAAAATGGACATTAGAAAGCGTTGTCTAAAGGGGGACTATAGAAAGCATTTTTCAAGCCAAAAGCGATGCTTAAAGGGGTCAATAGAGAGCGCTTTTGGAATGAAGTGTTGCCTAAAGGGGACCTAAAATAGAACTAAAAAAGCGCTGCCTAAAGGGGGACAATAGAAAGCGCTTTCAAGCAAAAAAATGCTGCCTAAAAGGGCCAATATAGAGCGCTTTTAGAATGAAGTGTTGTCTAAAGGGGACATATAGCATCGCGTTTACATTAAAAGAAAGCATTGGCTTTACCTTAGGTTGCGCTTTAAAGCGCTGCCTAATCCAAAAAAAAAGTGATGCCTAAGGTCTTCTTTGGCGTAGTATCTGATAGAAGTGGTGGCTTCAAAGGCCTCAGTTCTAGAGAGAAAGATGTTGACCCGAAGTACTGCTTCAGTTGTAAGAAGCCTGGTCATTTCAAAGCTGAATGTCCTGATCTGCAGAATGACAGATCAAAGAAAGGAAGCTCCCAAAAGGAAAACTTCAAAAGTAAATGCAAGAAGAGTCTCATGGCAACATGGGATGAAATTGACAATGAAGACAATTTAGAGAAAGATGAAGGAGAAGCGAATCTAGAACTAATGTCTCTCACATCATCTAATGCAGAAATATGAATCTTGTTCTAGTTCAAAATCAAAAGATGAAGATGATGTATTTTGTAACACCCCAAAAGAATTATATTATTTATTTAATTATTTAATTGATTTTATAATTAGTATTTATGATGTTTTAATGAATATGATGTATGATGTAATGGTATATGGGGCATAGTGGAAATTAAGTGATATTGGATGTTTTAATAATTTTAGATAATTAGAGCAATTATTTAAAAAATATTTTAATTAAGATAATATAAGGTGTGGAAATAGAAAGGGCAAGGTAGTAATTGGTGAAGTGATTAGTGAGAGTAAGATGGGAATACCATAGAAAGGGTCCAAGGTTTAAACAAGGAATATAGGGGAAAGTGTGTAAGTCTGTGCAATCGTAAAAAGAGTTGGAAGAATGTAGTAGAGCTAGGGCAGGAAGAGAACAAAGGGATTTTTGGTAGAACACAAATAAGATGATCAAAGCTATAATTTAAGGTAAGGGGGTTATCCTTAATATTATGAATGATATAGAACTTATATGTATGTAGGTTGTTTGGGGGGTTTTGTGATGATTTGATTATATGATGAATCTTTGATGAAATTGTGAATAATGGATACTAATAATACCATAATTTGATTTATGTAATTTGCACTAAGAAGTATTGTTGTTGTATGATGGAAATATGTGATTTTTACGAGTTTTGAATATATTTGGATGTGAAATAGTGTGTAAATTGGGACTGATGCAGTGCAGAAAACACATAGGTACTCTCCCTTGACGTGCCAGTCGAGGAGTAAGAAAAGAGAAGGGATGAAAAATAGATCCCCTGAAATTTTGTATGGAGGAGGGTGACTCGCCCCAGCTTCGTCGGACGAAGCATATGTGAGGATAGCCCGCCGAGCTAGAAAGGAGGCAAAGGAAGAGGGAAATGAGGTGCTCCTGGATTTTTGGTACGGGGAAGTCGTTTCGCGCCAGCCTTGTCGGACGAGCCTCGGACGAGCAAGATGCTTCATCGGGCGAGCCTTAGGCGAGCAAGATGCTTCTCCGGGCGAGCCACGGGCGTGAGGCAGATGTCAGAATTTTGAATGTGTCGTAATGCGAGTTTCCGAACTCCATTTGACTCGTCGTTCAAAGCATTACATTGCTAACACGATGAACTATAATTAGGTGGAAAAAAAGAGTGATAGGATTTATACTTCCAATACCATTCTAGGATTAAACTTGACCTTGAATGATGAACTGTGATAATAATATGATGAATTTGTGTGACTATATGATTGATGCAACATGATGTATGCTTGTATGACAGATTGATGTTGTTATGATGGTGCTTTGTGTAATATGATGTACGTCATGATATTGTGATGAATTCATGAGATGATGCATTTTAACTAACAGTGGTCATGAATTATTGTGTTGTTTTGCATCACGCATTTAAGGCATATGTTAGGACTTTGGTTTAGTGATGTTGTTAGGATGATTGGTCCAGTAATGATGATAGGACGTTAGTCCAGTGACGACCTCAATCCTATAGTGTGGATTGAGTGTAATATTATGATGTGCTCCGGTTCCAAGCGGGAATCGATCCTATGGTGGGGATCTTTGGAGGAAGATGACTTGGTCATCAGTGAAGTTTTGGTACCACATGCTTGAGTCAATAATATTGCATTACATTATTTATGACATTGTATAACGATTGATTAATTTATGTTGTTGATGTTATGATCTAAGTGGTGTTTGACGATAGATGTTAACGTGAGCATATGATGATATAATTGATCTATATTAATGATGCGAAAGGTGAGTACAATTTATGATGTATGATGATACATGGATTTTATGATGAACTGATATTGTGCTATTATATTTGTTTCATATATCTTTTATAATAGTTTATGATAACTCACCCTTTTTGCTTGAAAATGTTTCCTTTATAGGTGGGTAACTTGCACGTAATCCGGAATAGACGTAGAAGCTCGATGATAGCTTTATGGAGTCTTTTAGTTGCTTTATTTAAAATAAAGAGGTTCTCACTCTGATATGTAACATTGGGGTCTTTGGGATCGTTTGAACCAAACTATATGTTCCTTATTGACATGATGTATTGATATGCTTTATTTCGTCTCAAGATGTTTTAAGTATGACTTATGAATTATGAAGTGTTATCGTATTTTATTTTAAAGTATTTAATAAAGATGTTTTGAGACAATATTTTCATTGCGATGTTTTGAATTTTCATGAATATATTTTCAAAAAGATAAATGTTTTAATTTTTAAAGCCCGTGTTATGAAGCAAGATATACATGTATAATGTTTTTATGAAGCATGTGACACCCTTTTGGTGCATTCCTTTGATTTCTTATTTATAATATTCGTGGGGTTTTAGAAGGGTGTTACATTAGTGGTATCAGAGTAGGTCAGTCCGTTCGGCTAGGTTTTCCTATGATATGCATGTCTTGTCAATCGATTAGTGTGATTACATTGTCGATACGTTATTTTTATACGTTAGTTTTCTGTGTGTAGAATGGCTAGAAGAAGCGATGTTGCGACTGCAGCTTCTTTGCAGGATGTTGCTCAGGCTGTGCAACATCAGCCTAATGATGTCAACAATGATGGATCCCGTGTCTTGGAGACGTTACAGAGGAACCATCCGCCTACTTTCAAGGGTAGGTACAACCCTGATGGAGCACAGACTTGGCTCAAGGAAATTGAAAGTATCTTTTGAGTCATAGACTGTTCAGAGGCACAGAAGGTGCGGCTTGGTACGCATATGCTGGAAAAGGAAGTCGGTGACTGATGGGTTGGTGCCCGTCAAAGATTGACAGCAGTGGGTCAAGTCGTTACTTGGGCTGTGTTCAGCAGGAAATTTCTGAGGAAGTACTTTCCAAAGCATGTATGCGGGAAGAAAGAGATTGAGCTTTTAGAGTTGAAACAAGGGAATTTGACTGTGCGCCATGCCTTTGAGTGGGGTTGGACTCTTCCACTGAGGGCCATGCCATTGTGCCCTTATCCTACCTGTTAACGGACTCACTCTTCTGCTCCTCTCCATCAATACGGCATTTTGGGCTAACGTCCTTCAGCTTACGCTGCCACAGCATCACCAGCTCCCACTGATATCATAGCTATTATGCACATCATGTCTCTCACTCCTCCGAATAGCACATGGTACATGGACACGGGTACTTCTTCCCATATACCACTGTCAAAAGGTAATCTATTGCATTATTCAAATTTGACTCACTTAAATAATAAATTATTTGTTGGTAGCGGACAAGGCATTCCAATTCAGGGATCTAGACAAACTACCCTACCCACCTCCCATAAACACAAATCGATGAACCTTACTCATGTTTTACACACACCACAAATTGTAAAAAAATTTATTTATGAGGGATAACTCACTACTGACAATAATGTTTTTGTTTCTTTTGATCACTATAGATTTGCGGTGAATGACTTTCAGATATGGACTCCACTCATGATATGTGATAGCCTTGGCAGTCTCTATCTAGTTACTACTTCCTACCCATTTGGTAGTTTTGCTTATAGTCTATGACATAATCGTCTCAAACATCCTAGTTCTTTACCTCTGTAGTCTCTTCCTAACACTAAGTTAATTAGTTATAAAACTTTGAATTCTAGGATTTGTTTCGCTTCTAGTGTGTTTGGAAAACATGTTAGGTTGCCCTTTGTTTCCTCGACTAATTTTTTTGATATTCCCTTTGATTCTTACATAGTGATTTATGGACATCATCAGTTTTGAGTTCAACTAGTCATTGTTATTCAATTATATTTTTGGTTGATTTTTCTGATTTTTTATGGACGTTTCCTCTAACACATAAATCTCGATTTTTTGAAATGTTCACTTCTCTCTCATATCAAATTCGCTCATAATTTTCTCAAACTGTAAAATGTTTTCAGTGTAATAATGGACAAGAATATGACAATATATCTTTTCATAAGTATTTTGTTGCTAATGGTCTCATTTTTTGCTTCTTTTGCTCTGTCACTTCATCATAAAATGGCAACGCGAAACAAAAATTACACACCAATAACAACATGTTTCACACTTTTCTCTCTCATGCATTTGTAAGAGACAATTCATAATTTCGTGTTCCAGTGCAGAGGATGAGTATTGGGGTATTTCTAATGCGGTTTTCAAAATCTTGTTGGCTTTAGAACCTTCTCTTGGAGCTTTATTTTCCTCTTTCTCAGGCAACTCTAGTTTGCTGTGACAAAGTTAGTGCTATCTACCTATCCGGGAATCCTGTCCAACATCAGCATACTAAACACATTAATATGGAAATTCACTTTGTTTGGGAGAAGGTTGCTTTTGGTCAGGCCCGCATTCTTCATGTTCTTCCCTAACATCAGATTGCTGATATCTTCACCAAAGGCCCCCCCTAGAGTTCTCTTTGATGATCTCCTGACCAATCTAAGTCTCTTTCTTTTAACCTATTGTTTTGACAGCGGGGGTGTGATATAATATGTATTTATTTGTAATTATGATTTACATATAATTATGACAAATAAGGTTAACTCTCATGTACTATATACACTCTTTATCATTAATGAGAAAACACACAAAAAACCAATTATGTTACAGTTCATCATTATTATATTTACATACTTATAAGATTATTTCTACATGAAGTAATGTGACCCCCCCCCCCCCCCCCCCCCAATTTATGCTTATTTCAGAAATTGCCCTGAAAACGTGCATTGATCGTGTTTTATCCCCTTTTATTGTTTTAGGTAAAAACATTGCAAAACAATGCAAAAATTATCATAGGTCGAGTGAAACAGGGAGTTTTCCCCAAAGAATTGAAAACCAAAACCAATTGTGATACGGTGGGAGAACTGACTTGAGTATTTTGCGTTTTATCGTAATTATTGTGGATAGCAAGAGTCGCCGCTGTCTTTTATTTTATATAATAAAGAAAAGGGTTAAAAGAACAAGAAAGACCTTTTGAGATATTTTCTTGAGTTCGGGGGGTAGGTTATGAAAAGGGAAGGTGTTAGCACCCTTTTCAGCCGTAGTTATCTACGGGCTCTTAGTTGCTAGCTCACTTTGAAATGCTTTGTAAATGTTTTTTTGCTTGGTGTAAGTTTGAAAATATTTTGAAAACACCTTTGTTTCGGAAAACTTTGTAATGATTCTCGTCTCTATAAGAATGAATACAAAATGTTGGTGTTGAAAATAGTTCAAAGTGATGTTTTTTTTGAAGAATGTTTTGAAAGTGCGAGGTGTAAAAATGGTTTTGTTTGTAAGCAAGCAACTATGAGTGTTTTACCTACTCAAAAAAGTCTTTGTTATTTTCCTCCTCCTTTAGATATTGTTATCTTACCATTAGTTAGTAAGCAACCATATCATTGGATGTGAAGGGACGGGCATGGGTCATCGTACAGTCATAGAAAGCAACATTGTAGGATACCTTAGAAATTTGTTGTAAGGGTCTAAGATCGTTTACTGAAGGCAACATCGAAGGGTCATCGAGGGACTAAGATCTTGTAATCAAGGGTCTTTGATAAAGTATCCCACTTTTGAATGACATGATGAAGAATTGAAAAACACAAGAAGGAGGGTTGAATTGGAATCTTAAAATTTAATGGAAAGAACACGATGATTTTTATCCTGGTTCGTTTGAACTCAAACTACTCCAGTCCACCCTTCAAGGTGATTTCGCCTCTCTCCAACAAAGTCTTAATCCACTAATCAATCTTGATTACAAATCTACTTTGACTACTGCCAAAGTCTTCTTGAGTATAACCACAACCCGGTTTTTCTCAAGGAATTGAACTAAATAATATAATTATAAGATGGTGTACAATAATGTTTTCTTACAAAACAGTATAACAGTATGTGATGGTTTACATAGTTGAGAGAATTGTAAGTATGAGGCTTAGAAAGGATTGCAGCTTAGTTGAGAGTTGTGAAAATCGTGTGCGATTTATCCTCATGTCTTGTTTAAATAGGCGCAACATGGATGATCGTTTGGAAATATGAATAATGACAGTTAAGGTGCTTCCCAAAAATAAAGATCCTTGTTCCCTTCCAGTCGTTACTCTTAAAATGGAAATATTTGATTTGTAACGCTTCAGAACATTGAGGTATGTGTTGCTGCTTGCTTCAGAACTTTTGAAGGTCAGAGCCATAAGGTCATGTTTGCAGCGTTAGATTTTATTTCTCAGAGTTGTGTAATCAGAGTTAATACATCTTTCTTTTAGCACAACTTTTGATCTTCTTTCATCAGAGCTTTTTGAGAGTTTTCTATGTTCACAATAGGAACAGCCTTGTAGCTTATCTTCTGATCTTCTTCCATCAGAACTTCTCTACAAAACAGAATATAATTTTAGAGCGCATAATTATTTTTGTGTTTGTTATCATCAAAACTCTTACAAGGGTTGTAGAATCAAACTTTGTTCTAACACATGACTGTTTTATTTTAAAGCAACAAGTGTGGGTTAACCTAGAGGTGCAAGTGTGCAAAGTGTTTTTATTTTCATGCATTTGTCTTGATTAGGGTTGTCTCGTATTTATTTTTAAGATCTTGCCATACAAACCCTAATTACTAGCAATAATAAGGAAAGTGATAAATTGCGGAATTTAAATGTCTTGCGCTAATACAATACTTGAGAGGATGGGGATACAAATTTAAAAATGGGGATGACAAGTAAAATAAACCCTAATTACTATTACAAGGCTCTTACAATTACATAACTCATAGTGTAAAAATGCGCAATAAAATGCAAAGTGAAAAGAAATTGTTTTTAGGGTTTTTTGATGGAAAAGGTTTTGTAGTTGAAAAGAAAACCTAGGTGTAAGTTAACTTTAAAAAGAAAACTAAATGTTTAGAAAAAATTTCTTGATGTTTCATTTAGAAAAAGGTTTTATGGTGTTAGGTCATCTCCAAGCAATGCAATATGTCCAAAATAACCTAAAATATCTCAAAATCAAGAAATTTGATGTCTGGGCTGACACAGGCCGTGTCAGTGGACACGGGCACCCGAGTCAGGACATGTTCCTAGCTTTTGCACATGTTTTTCTGTCCAGCTAAAATGACACGGGCCGTGTCATGTGACACGGGCACCCGTGTTAGCCCCTGTTCTGCTTGCTTTTGCACGTGTCTAAACCAGTTAAGTTGACATGGGTCGTGTCGTGTGACACGAGCACCCGTGTCAGCCCCTGCCATGCATTTTTGTTATGTTTTGTCACCCAGCTGAACTGACATGGGCCGTGTCGTGTGACACGAGAACCCGAGTCAGCCCCTGGCCTGGCTTTTTGCTAAGTTTTGGCTTTGATCTGTCCTGTTGTATCCTTTTGAAAAAAAAATGATGTATGGATAAAGATATTACAGCTTCAGAAAGTTTACCCCTTGAAGCGAAGACTTTAGAACACGTATGGATGTGTCTGGGTATGAAGTGGTGATTGATCGAGCTCCTTTGGACCTTCTTGAAGTTGTTTAAATCCTTCCTTTGTGCTGAAAGTAGCTGAATCACTCCAACCAATCCAAGTTGCAAAGTACCACTTTTGAGTTAGGAAGATGGTGATAGTGATTTTACAGAAGTTGTTCTTGTGTTTGAACAACTTACATATGATGTATATGAAGTATTTGGATTGTTTGTTTGGGCAAAACTTGCAAGGTGTTAAAGGTTCAAAGATTTGGACTTCAAAGCTCAAGAGTGGAGGTTTTATGGACAGTTCTAGTTTTTTGAGAGTATAGGAGTTTTGAGGGCTTGTTCATGTCTTTTATCTTGCAAAATGATCTCTCTATTTATAGGAAAAAGTTTTTAAGACAAGGGTTGATCAGATTTTCAAAATCACGTGTTGTGGCTAGGTTGGATGGTACATGAAGCAAGCTTGAAGATCATAGTTCCAATGCTTTGTACTTTGCTACATAGAGTTATTGGACACTTTAATCATGCTTGTCTGATTTTGTGTGTTGAGTGTGTGTAGAAGGAACAAGTTAGAAGCTCAAGAAGAGCTGACTTTGTGATTAAAGCTACTTTGCAAGAATGGCAATGTTAACTTTGTGCCAAAAATGGAAAGATCACTTGGACAATGCTTAAATCAAATGGACCATAGCTCAAACGTTTATGTAAGCATTAAATTATGGTGAGATTTTCAAGTTAGAAGGCCTGCAACATAATATTATGCAACATAGCATGTAGATTGAATTATGTGTTCTCCACCAAAATGGCTTGTAATTCAAGAATGGATGCCCAACTTCATGCCTTTGAATCTCCTAACTCAAGTACAATAAATTCATGCTCTTGGATGTTTTGGAAAGCTTTGAATTCTTGTTCACTTTCTTGACTTTCTTGATTCTTGATGATCAAGTTTGATATTTTTGTAGGTCGTGATGAATTTTTATCTTTGAATTTTAATGTTGACCGAAAAGTCAAAGTTTGACTTTTTGTGTATCGGTTGACTTTTCATCAATTGATCCAAATTTCAACTATCAAACCTTTGGTCCTGAGAAATGATTCGAGCCCTGAAATTAGGTCAACATGTTGTGTTTGAGTCCTTGAGACTATGCTTCAAGCCATTAGGTCATGCATTAGGTCAAAAGTCAATGATCAGTCATTCTCAGTCAAAACCCTAATTTGGAGGCTCAGTGCTCGGGAGGTGAGCTTGTTTGATCAAACTCTTGAGAACCCTTGAGCATTTGAGTTCTTTGGTGAAAATGTCTTGAGAAAGGAGAGGGAAAATTTTGGGGTACAACTGTTGCCCCTGTTTGTAGCAAATAGTTTTTAAATCAGAGTCGCCATTATTAGTTTTTATCCTAAGGAAGGGAATCTAACAGAAAACCCTAATTCGCAGATAGAGATTCTAGGTTTCGGACTTCATTAGACGAAAGGAAGGTGTTAGGGACGTTTCATCTACCTTGTTCACAAGGATATCATGTTTTAGGTTTAGGTTCGGGTAAAATATGGTCTTAAATATTATTAAGGGGAAAGAGTTCTAATTTTTAATAGGAGAACTCGCTACGATTTTTGATCGCATGCCTACGTATCCTCTTATGAAGAATCAGAGTCCCAATTCGTAGTTCGTATGGGGTTGGTGTTTTTTAGGGGTCGCAAACGTACTTTGAATCATTTCGCATTTTGGCCGTGAGTAGTGATTGCGGAGATTTTGACTAAATGCGCGGTAAGTCAAAATCTGTTTGAAACCCTTTTGCAAAAACAGTTGATTAGCTCAGTTTGTTGCGAAAAATAGTTTGATATTTGTTGTATATTTTTTATCATATTAATTTCGAAATTCTTGATTAGTGCGTGATTAAAACATTTAATGCAATATATGAGAAAATAATATGCATGAGTTTGAATAAAAAATTATTTATTTACATGATAATATTTAAATATATTAAATAATAAAATATGATAATAATAATAATAATAATAATATATTAATAAAATTTAAAATTATCAATAATAATTATTATTATAAAATAAATAAGTAATATATAAAAAGAAAATAGAATTATAAAAAAATATAAAAAATAATTAATTTCAGGGGGGTGTAATTTCTGTTGATGAGTAAAAATAGGGGGTGTTATAAGGACCTTGGGCTGGCCCAAACGCAGTTCAGAAGAGGGAGGTGTTAATTGTTTTGTGGTTTAGTAAAATAGGGAATGAAGGGTGTGAAGAGCACATGGGCTAGGCCCATTACATCTTTTTTGAAGGGATCTGGTGGATCGTGTAAGGCGAGGGAGTATGGCCTACGGTGCAGACTTGGCCAGATGGCCATCTGATCAAGATCCACTGGATGAAATTAAGGGAGTACGATAATTACAGTACGCGCACGTGCATTGTATTGGAGCAGATTAATACAATGTTTTTTTTCTTAATTTCATTTTCATTCTTTTGTTTTGGTTTACAGTTCCTTCATCTTCTCAACTTCCTCTCTCTCTCTCTCTCTATCTCTCTCTCTCTCTCTCTCTCGTAACCCTTTCAAACCCTTCACTCTCTCACAACAAACCCTAGCACTAAACCACCACCGCGGAGCTGTCCTTGAACCTTAACCCCTTAACTCGCCCTAATCAATAAAATCTTCTACCCAACAAAATCTAAAAAGAAAAAGTTGAGTTACCCTCTTTGCGAGATTTCGTTTCTTCTGAATATCTGCTTTCTCTCAGATTTGAACTAATCTGCCTTTCTTCTCGTTTTTGCAGATTTCAGTACAGCTTTGATGGTGGTGGTGATAGCGATTGAAAGTTCGGCGGCGAGAGGCAGCGACTCGGGAGGCTGATTAGGGTTTTGAAAATCGAAACCCCAATCGGTGCTTCGTTCTTCTTAAACTGCGAATCGGGTCTATAAGCTTCGGTTCTTGTTCTCTCCTTCTTATTCTGTATAGAAAATCTCCCCTTGTTCTTCTGTTCTTGTTTTTCATTCTGTCCGGCAATCCCCCGCGTTCTGCTAATTCATGTTTAGTATTTATAGGTTCTAATTTTAGAGCTTTAGAATTTTGTTGTTACAATTTGTTAGCACAAATTGGGGATATAGATTTAGGAATTTTAGACAATTAGGGATTAGATTGTTGTAATTAATTCTGAAACTATTTGATTGAGTTTATTTGTAACATATTTTCTCTGCAATTTTCTGGATTTAGTATGTAAAATATTTTCTATTAATTTAGTTTGGTGAAGATTTTAATATCATTTGATTTGGTTTTCAATTTTCTGCGTTTAAACTGATACTGTAAGATTGGGGTTTAGACTCATTTCTGCATAATATGATTTGCTGTGAATGATTTGATTTTGGTTGCCATAATGAATATTTGATTTCTACAGTATGCATTTTTTTATAGAAAAACAAGCGTAAATTTAGGCTTAGACGTTGTTTTAGCATATGGGCCTGCGTGTTAATTTTTCAGCCTGTAATAAAACAGTTTTTTTTTACATTTTATTGGGTTTGTGCATTATCCAACAACAATATATATTTCTTTTAATTATAGCAAAACCAGCTTTCAATTGGGCTTTGCAATTAACCAGCCCAACTTACATTTTTTCATTACAAAAAATAAATCTTTTACTCAACTGGCCCACCACGTTTTTTTCCAAACACAACAATACTGATATTTAATTAGACAACAAACTTAAACTCATTTTATCAGTAATAAAACGTTTGGTTTTTTTAAATATATTATTCAAAATAATAATAAATAGTTTTTTAATATTAATAACCTCTTCTTTTTTTCAAAAAAAACTCTTATATTTTATAACAAAACAGCATGAAATGACAAATGTACTGACTTCTTTTAACAAGACCTTTAATGGGCCTTAAATGAAATCCCACCCCCTTTCTTTACTAACGGCAGTGATCCCTAAATGGATTTATTAAAATTACTTTTAACTAATAATAACCTAAACTTAAGTTGCCTTTAAGGATTTAACAAATTAGTGATTATTAATTTTGAGCAATTTTCCATTTTCGAATCGCATGGGCCATGGGCCAACATGTTACGTAAATGGGCCCCCGAGTACATGAGTCTTTCTGATTTTAAAAATCCCCGCTTTCTCGAATTAAAATACACCCCCTAGTCTTGGATAAAGATGGGCCATCAGATACTGTTGTACCACCTTTAATTAAATATTTCTTCTATTTTAATCTTGAAAAATAAAATCATCGGGGTAGGACAAATTTGGGGTACGACAGCTACCCCTATTCAATTATATTCCAATCGAATAGCGTGAGAAAACGTGAGTCTTGTGCATTCTGATTGGGAGTTTATTGAATACTTAGAATACCCTAAAATTTGGCCAACCAATCATAAGGTTACGCTGATATAGCCCACCCTTACGAATCTTGAGGAAATAGGTGAAGTTGATGATATATCGCTCACCAGGGTTTGAAGCAGATGGTCTTGAGCTTGAGAGTGCAATTTTGTATGTCTTGGTTTGGTTTTGATTATTCATCCATTTGGAGGATCAATACAACAATAATTGATGATGCATGGTTGCTTGAAGACTGAGGCCATGGGTTATGTTCGCGAATCACTGCATGACGTCTTAGGCGATAGGCTAGATTTTTGTTTTCTTTCAAGCATCGCTGCATAAAGTCAGAGGCGATGATATGTGTTACGGAATAAAGAAATGCATTTATGCATGAAGTCTTTGGAAATGAGCTTAAATTTTAGTTTTTGAGCATCGTTACGTGAAGTCTGAGGTGATGGTCTGTACCGCGGAATAAGGGAATGCACTACTGCATGAAGACTTAGGCAATGGGTTAGGTTCGCAAATCGTTGTGTGAAGTCTGAGTCGATAAGATAGTCTTTGTTTTCGAGCATCACTGCATGAAGTGTGAGGTGATGATATGTGTTGCAGAATAAGGGAACGCATTGCTACATGAATACTTAGGCAATGGGTTAGGTTCACAAATCGTTGCATGAAGTCTGAGGCGATAGGCTAGATTTTGTTTTCGAGCATCATTATATGAAGTCTGAGGCGATGGTCTGGGTTATGGAATAAGGGAACGCACTGCTGCATGAAGACTTAGGCAATGTGTTAGGTCCACAAATCACTCCGTGAAGTCTGAGGCGATTAGCTAGATTTGGTTTTCGAGCATTGTTACATAAAGTCTGAGGCGATGATCTCGGTTACGTAATAAGGGAACGCACTGCTGCATGAAGACTTAGGAAATGGGTTAGGTTCACAAATCGCTGCGTGAAGTCTGAGGCGATTTGCTAGATTTGGTTTTTGAGCATCGCTGCATGAAGTCTGAGGTGATGATCTGGGTTACGGAATAAGGGAACGCACTGCTGCATGAAGACTTAGGCAATGGGTTAGGTTTGCAAATCGCTGCATGAAGTCTGAGGCGATTGGCTAGATTTGGTTTTCGAGCATCGCTGCATGAAGTCTTAGGCGATGATATGGGTCGCGGAATAAAGAAACACATTGCTACATGAAATCTGAGGCAATGGGTTAGGTTCGCAAATCGCTGCGTGAAGTCTGAGGTGATAGGCTATATTTGGTTTTCGAACATCGCTGCATGAAGTCTTAGGCAATGGCCTGTATCGTGGAATAAGGGAACGCACTGCTGCATGAAGACTTAGGCAATGGGTTAGGTTCTCAAATCGCTGCGTGAAGTCTGAGGCGATAAGCTAAATTTGGTTTTTAAACATCGCTACATGAAGCCATGGGCGATAGTCTGTGTCGTGGAATAAAGAAACACATTGCTGCATGAAGTCTTAGGCAATGGGCTTGGTTCGCAAATCATTGCGTGAAGTCTGAGGCGATAGGCTGGATTTTGTTTTTGAACATCGCTGCATGAAGTCTGAGGCGATGATCTGTGTTACAGAATAAAGAAACACATTGTTTCATGAAGTCTTAGGCAATGGGATGAACATGTCACGGCATGAAGACTTAGGTGATGAGTTGAATCGTAGGAGAAGTGTTTTGTTGGTTGACCGTTAGATAGCTAAATGGAGGGTGAGATTGTTTGTTTTTTGTATGATACAGGCGTATGATTTCTGATGTTGAGATGGGACTCTGAGCATATGTGCATTGAATGTCTGTGTATGTATGATGTTTGACATTGATATGGAACCCTGAATATATGCGTATTGTATGCAAAAAGGTATAGTGTATGTATGCTTTGGATATGCAAAATGTATGTATGAAATGTGTGTAAGATGCGCGTATGCCTTGAAATGTTATGAAGACTATTTCTGGAATTCTCTCCTTTAAACCATTGGCTTAGAGTTACGAATCCCCTGGCGTTGTATGTTGTGTCTTCGTAGCTTTGTTGAATTTGAACACAGTGAACAATGTTAGCAAAATTTTGAACATTGATTTTCTGTATTGTAAGTGCAGGTGTAGACTTAGACGTAGGTATTGGCATATGCATAGATTCGTATGTTGTAAGCATAGGTGTAAGCGTAGACGTAGGTATTGGCATTTGCATAGATTTGTATGTTGTAAGCGTAAGCATAAGCGTAGACGTATCTGTTGGACGCAGACTTTTGTGTTGTGAGTGTAGACGGTGGCGTAGACATGTGCATGGATGTAGACATGGAGTAGATATGTATAGATTTTTGTATTGTGAGTGTAAGCATAGGCGTAGGCGTGGGTATCGATGCGGTCGTGGATTTTCTTTTGATGTTTTTCTAACCAAGATGTCTTTTCGATGTTTTGTCAAATGCTTTTATTTGTTAATTCCCCGAAATGATTTCAAGATAATATTCAATGATAATAATCATAGTATTTTGTAAACAAGTCAGAGAAAAGAAAATTGCAATTTGAAATATGTAAAGAAAGCAAATGTTTTGTTGATATGCCTCTGAATAGGCGAGAGTATAAGATGAAATTCCTAGAAAGAGGTAATTACAAAAAAAAAATTAACTATAAATGGCAATGAAAAATGATAATTGTTGTTGTTGTTCCTTAATATCCTTTTAATGGCTCTTATCTCCTTTGTTTTCGAGTCATATGATTTAGATCTATCTCTCCCTTCGTGGTTCATAGTCCCAGTTTTAGATCGTAGTCTTTTTGTTCTTTATTTATTTTTGAATGATCCCTAATTTTTGCCTGGATTACCCTTTCGAGTTTTCAATCCATCGGGATAATTTTTATTATATGCCCCTAATTTCTGCCTGGATCACCCTTTAGGGTTTTTGATCCACCAGGACACTCCTTTTTGCCTAAGTCGCACGTTTAGGGTTTGAGCTTAGCGAGCTTTTTATACATTGTATTTTTTTATTGCGTCTGAGTTTGTCGGATGTGGTAGTTATTTCCTATCCATTATTGTAGGGATAAGACCAATACCAAAGAATGTTGTTTTGATTACGTACGAACCTTCATAGTTAGGTGTCCATTTACCGCGTGAGTCGAGGAAAGGTAGCAGAATCTTCTGGAGTACTAGACCATGTTGTGGTTTATTTTGTGCAGTAAACTGTTACTCTGAAAGAAATCCATGGCTAATTTCCGTAGAGTTTGTTTGTCGATGCTGGAGACATGTTCTTGTTTTTCAAGGTATTTCTTGATGTCGTAAAATGAAGGATTGTCATCCGGTCTTTCTTTGATAGAAAGACAGTATGCGGGCTCTTGATTGTGATGTGTGGTTCGTGATTTGACCAAGTTACTTTGAACATAACTGAGAGAGTTTCCAGGGCGTCTGCCATTTGATTTTCTTTTTGTGGGATGTGGCTGAAAATGATCTTTGTGAATTCCATTGTCAGTTTTAAATCATGATCCCGATATGGAATCAGTTTTGGATATTTAGTATCCCATTCTCCATTGACCTATCATATGGCTTGTGAGAATTCTTTGGAGAAGTTAAAATTTCCCCTATATCATACCCCATTGTATTTGAAGCCCCGTCGAATGTGAATGTCCAACGTTCCCCTGGCTCGGGTTCTTCGTCAGGTCTTGGTATTTCGTAGTCGCTTATTTTTGCCTAACTGGCGAACAACCTTCTTTGAAGAGGTGATCTGTCCACCATCATTTATGTATCTAACCTTGGCCTGTTTCTGTAGGAACAAGAAAATATATGCAATAATTTGATCAGCTTCTTTGTAGCTCCGCTCTAAAATTGCCCATTAGCTTGGTTTCTTTCGGATCTTCCCATGTGCCCAATTTAATGGTCTTAATAGCCTCTTGGTACAGTTGGATATTGTCAGCCTTTTCTTTTATTTCCCTTGCCATTTCCTCAGAGAGTTCAAGATATTTATCATATTCCTCTTTAGCTTGGTTGATAGGAGCATCAAAATTATATTGGGTCGCAGCAGTAGCATTATCGGTGTTTTTGGGCATGGATTTGCACCTTTATCATATTTTGGCGCAGATTTTAGTACATGAATATTTGAAAATGCATATGCAGTGAAAGTATTTCCATTTTTAAATTTAAGATATAAATGCAAGAGAAAGAAAGGTATCTTAATTGAAAACAAAATATAACTTTTATTAATTGCCAATATTGTCTGAAACAAAATGGGGGAACCCTTACAAGCAACCCCTATGCCCCAGGATTGACATAGGTTCTTTCAAAAACAAGAAAAATTAATTAGGAAAGAAAAATATCTCGGGAATCTCCATGGCGGTCCATCCTTCGAGTTCTTCTCCTGGGGCGCATTCTCAGATGAAGTCAGTTTCCCCTTTGGTGTTGACTTTGTTTGATATCTTTGCTACATGCCCACCATGCTTTATAAAGGTCTCTTTAATCGGAGGAAAATGTGCTTCACCCTTCAGAGTGGCTTTATATTTTTCTTCAGGGTATGGTCCGAATTGGACTATCCCCTGGTCCACTAGCTTTTGTAGAATTCTCTTGAAGGCTTCATTATATTCCAACAGGAATCCACATTCGAACAGATACTCCTTCAACAAGCTTATCGGAGTTTTTGCCTATCTGGTTACCCCACAGTCATTTTCTACTTAGATTGCATTTATTATCGGCCCGTCGTGTGGAGGCATAGGATTTTATTTGATGTTAGCTTTCTCAAAAGTGATATCTTGAGATTCTAACAAGTCTTGGACCTTATGCTTGAATGGCCAACATTGCTCTATGGTACGTCCAGGAGAATTAGCATGATACTCACATATGTCGTTGGCGTTGTACTTTCGTGGGAACGGCCCGACTGGGGGAGCTAGAGGCTTGAGTTCCACTAAGGATGCCTTGACCAGGTGTTGTAATAACTGACTGGGTGGCATCAGAAGTGAATCAAAATTTCTTTGTGGCCTTCTGCCTTGATGATGCCCTTGTGGGATTACTAATGGTTGTGGTGTCCTTGGTGGTGAGGCTATCACATTAATTTCTCCATCTTTTCCTTTGGGGTAGTTTGAATCAGGCCTTCTTGAATGGTAGGGAGCATTTGATAGTCCCCTTGTTATTTTCCCACTCTTTATTTCGGTCTCGATTCTTTCTCCAATAGTCACTAGATCTGAGAATCCCGAAGAGATACTTCCAACCATCTTCTCATAATACATCCCTTACAATGTTCCCATGAACATCTCTACTAATTCTTTCTCTAACAGTGGTGGTTTCACATGGGATGCCATCTCCCTCCATCTCTGAGCATACTCTTTGAAGGACTCTTCTTTCTTTTGGGACAGATTCTGGAGTTGCATGCGGGTAGGCGCCATGTACAGGTTATATTTGTAATGCTTTAGGAAAGCATTAGAAAGATATGCCCAGGTTCGAATATGTGTTCGCTCCAATTGCATATACTAGTCTGAAGACGCCTCACTCAGGCTATCTTGAAAACAGTGAATCATCAGCTTCTGATCATGGGCATGGGCATGCATCTTCCTTCAATACATGCGCATATGATTTTTTGGACAAGTGAGCCCCTTGTATTTTTCAAAATCATGTACTTTGAACTTTGGTGGAATCACCACATCAGGAACTAGGCCCATTTCGAGAGCGTCTACTTCGAAAGCGTCAAAACCCTCCACAACTTTTAATATTTCCTCCAGAGCTTTATACTGATTCATCACCAGTGGATTATCAACAACATGAGTACCAGTCGTCTTTTAGGGTGCCTGGTTGGCATCCTTTGGGTCGTGATCTCCGTATTGCAGGTCCAAGTATTTGTCTGCATTATTGACTGGAATCTGTAGGGTATATGATGCCCCTGCTTTTGGTGGCGGTAGGACAAACCCTTCAGTTTCAGCTTCTTGTTGGGCCATGACGAACTTACGGGGTCCTAATTCTGGCTCTTTCCTTGGTTGGTGATCACTTGATGCACCAATAGTTTTGGCTACTTCTTTGAAAGCTACCCTGGGAATCTGGTCTTTCCTGTCAATGATGTTCTTCAAAGCTAGGAGAACTTGACTCAGATCTCCTTTCATTGAAGTTAGATCACCCTTTACTTGGTCGAGATCCTCTTTGAATGCAACCTGAGTTTCCTCGATTTTCTCCATTACTTTTTGTTGATAGGCCCTTGTTTGATATGGAGACCAGGGAGGTGGAGATCTTCTTCTACTAATGGTTCAGCTGGAGATATTTTTTGAAAAATGAGTTTTTATATGATATGCAGGTGTTCGTGAATGCGTACATGTGTATGATTATGTATGAATATGAAATGGTTGCTTGTTTTACATGTCTTATTCGTCTGGGTATATGCTTGTATTTTGCTTATTACTTTACTTGGTGACTATCTTTGCAAATGAGATGTGGAAACAAAATGACTTTATTGAAGGTGACATAATTCAGATATTGAAGAATATTACAATCTTAAACCAAAACTTTATTTGCGTGAAATCAAGCAAAGGGAAATAAGTCTAATAGGTGCGCCTGAAGGTATCTGCTTTTGAAACCATCCACCTTTGCATGACAAAGCTTGATAAAGTCTTCAGCACATTATTTCCCTTTTGTGGCTTTGATTTCAGACATGTTTGGCGCATTGACGTAGACAAGTTGTTTCCTTTGGTATTTATTTTTAAAGACACTCACCGAGATCTTGATTTTATTATTATTTTTTGTACCATGTGAATAAGGAAGAGAAACATGTGACGAATATATGAATTGTATGATGACTATATGAAAGGTATGGATGCAAAGGTGTAGGGTTCAGTGATAGTATTTTGTGACAAATACCCCTATAAGGTAGGGGTCTATGGTTTAGTGACGGGATTTTTGTGATAAGTACCCTTAGAAGGTAGACTCCTTAATTTTTAGCTACGGTTAATCTACCCTCCCAAAATATGGTTTCCTTAAGGGTATCATGAATAACACCAGAGGGAAAAGGCACAAGGGCCTCCCTTAGGTGGAGCCTCTTTACGGACCGAGACTTCCATCTCAAAGTCGTGAAAGGTCTCGTCATGAGATTTTAGGTTAAGGTTGTTACAAAGAGTCATGGGTGACCTTCCAAAGTCCTACTCGTCAAGAGGATATCTCTCGATAAGTATTCCTTTTTCAGAAGTTCACCGACTCTAGGCAAATTCATCACATAAACTCGCAGGGATGATGTACCCCCTAAGCTAATAGACTAACCTTCTTTTAAGGGTTATTGAAAATATTTTTTTTTGCAATAAAAATTCCCGCCATGCAGTAAATATATGATAATAAGAGGGATTAAAAATAAAAAATAAATGTAGTAAATAGATAAATGCAATGAATAAATAAATAAATAAATAAAAACCCCAAAGTAAAAATCCCTAAAACCTAAAGTTAAATGTCCCCAGCAGAGTCGCCAGCTGTAGCAACTGATTTTTAAATTAGAGCCGCCACTATTAGTTTTTATCCTAAGGAAGGGAATCTAACAGAAAACCCTAATTCGCAGACAGAGATTCTAAGTTTCGGACTTCATTAGATGAAAGGAAGGTGTTAGGCACGTTTCATCTACCTTGTTCACAAGGATATCATGTTTTAGGTTTAGGTTCGGGTAAAATAGGGTTTTAAATATTATTAAGGGAAAAGAGTTTTAATTTTTAATAGGAGAACTCGCTACGATTTTTGAAAGCATGCCTACGTATCCTCTTATGAGGAATCAGAGTCCCAGTTTGTAGTTCGTATGGGGTTGGTGTTTTTTAGGGGTCACAAACATACTTTGAATCATTTCGCATTTTGGCCGGGAGTAGTGATTGCGGAGATTTTGACTAAATGCGCGGTAAGTCAAAATCTGTTTGAAACCCTTTTGCAAAAACATTTGAATAGCTTAGTTTGTTGCGGAAAATAGTTTGATATTTTTTGTATATTTTTTATCATATTAATTGCGAAATTCTTGATTAGTGCATGACTAAAACATTTAATGCAATATATGAGAAAATAATATGCATGAGTTTGAATAAAAAATTATTTACTTACATGATAATATTTAAATATAATAAATAATAAAATATGATAATAATAATAATATAATATTAATAAAATTTAATATTATCAATAATTATTATTATTATAAAAGAAATAAGTAATATATAAAAAGAAAGTAGAATTATAAAAAAAATATAAAAAATAATTAATTTCAGGGGGTGCAATTTTTGTTGATGAGTAAAAATAGTGGGTGTTAAAAGGACCTTGGGCTGGCCTAAACGCAGTTCAGAAGGGGGAGGTGTTAATTGTTTTGTGTTTTAGTAAAATAGGGAATGAGGGGTGTGAAGAGCACATGGGCTAGGCCCATTACAGCTTTTTTAAAGGGATCTGGTGGATCATGTAAGGTGAGGGAGTATGGCCTACAGTGCAGACTTGGCCAGATGGCCGTCTGATCAAGATCCACTAGATGAAATTGAGGGAGTACGATAATTACAGTATGCGCGCGTGCATTGGATTGGAGCGGATTAATACAATCTTTTTTTTCTTAATTTCATTTTCTTTTGTTTTGGTTTACAGTTCCTTCATCTTCCCAACTTCCTCTCTCTCTCTCGTAACCCTTTCAACCCCTTCACTCTCTCATAACAAACCCTAGAACTAAACCACCACTGCGGTGCTATCCTTGAACCTTAACCCCTTAACTCTCCCTAATCAACAAAATCTTCTACCCAACAAAATCAAAAAAGAAAAAGCTGAGTTACCATCTTCGCGAGATTTTGTTTCTTCTGAATTTCTGCTTTCTCTCTGATTTGAACTAATCCGCCTTCTCCTTTTTTCAGATTTCAGTATAGCTTTGATGGTGGTGGTGATAGCGATTGGGAGTCCGGCGGTGAGAGGCAGCAACTAGGGAGACCGATTAGGGTTTCGGAAATCGAAACCCCAATCGGTGCTCCGTTCTTCTTCAACTGCAAGTCGGGTCTATAAGCTTCGTGGTTCTTGTTCTCTCCTTCTTCTTCTGCCCAGAAAATCTTCCCTTGTTCTTCTGTTCTTGTTTTCCGTTTCATCCGGCATTCCCCCTGTTTTGCTAATTAATGTTTAGTATGTATAGGTTCTAATTTTAGGGCTTTAGAATTTTGTTGTTACAATTTGTTAGCACAAATTAGGGAGATAGATTTAGGAATTTTAGACAATTAGGGATTAGATTGCTTTAATTGATTCTGAAACTATTTGATTGAGTTTATTTGTAATACATTTTCTCTTCAATTTTTTGGATTTAGTATGTAAAAGATTTTCTGTTAATTTAGTTTGATGAAGATTTTAATATCATTTGATTTGGTTTTCAATTTTTTGTGTTTGAACTGATACTGTAAAATTGGGATTTAGACTCATTTCTGCATAATTTGATTTGCTATGAAAGATTTGATTTTGGTTGCCATAATGAATATTTTATTTCTACAGTATGCATTTTTTTTATAGAAAAACAAGCGTAAATTTAGGCTTAGCAGTTGTTTTAGCATATGGGCCTGCGTGTTAATTGCCCAGCCTGCAATAAAACGTTTTTTTTACATTCTATTGGGCTTGCGCATTATCCAACAACAATATATATTTCTTTTAATTCTGGAAAAACTAGCTTTCAATTGCGCTTTGCAATAAACCAGCCTAGCTTACGTTTTTTCATTACAAAAAACAAATCTTTTACTCAACCGGCCCACCACGTTTTTTTTTTCAAACACAACAATATTGATATTTAATCAGACAACAAACTTAAACTCGTTTTATCAGTAATAAAACGTTTAGTTTTTTTTTAAATATATTATTCAAAATAATAATAAATAGTTTTGTAATATTAATAACCTCTTATTTTTTTCAAAAAAAAAACTCTTATATCTTATAACAAAACAGCAAGAAATGACAAATGTGCTGACTTCTTTTAACAAGACCTTTAATGGGCCTTAAATGAAATTCCACCCCCTTTCTTTACTAACGGAAGTGATCCCTAAATTGGTTTATTAAAATTACTTTTAACTAATAATAACCTAAACTTAAGTCACCTTTAAGGATTTAACAACTTAGTAATTATTAATTTTGAGCATTCCATTTTCGAATCGCGTGGATCATTGGCCAACATGTTCTGTAAATGGGCCCTCGGATACATGAGTCTTTCTGATTTTAAAAATCCCCGCTTTCCCGAATTAAAATACACCCCCTAGTCTTGGATAAAGTTGGGCCATCAGATACTGCTATACCATCTTTAATTAAATACTTCTTCTATTTTAGTCTTGAAAAATAAAATCATCGGGGTAGGACAAATTTAGGGTACGACACTGTTCAATCTTCTTAAACCTGAAGAGTTAGATTGGTATGTTCGAAATTCGTAACTTGAAGGTGGAAGATGATTGAACACTAAAGTGCCCAGAAATTTGCTCTCGCTGGTGCTACTAGTTGATTGTATCGGGAATGGGCTTAGAGATTCCATTTGGAGAGGTGATAAAGAGTTATTGGAGATGGGCTTATATATGCCATCCAAATTAATTGTTTAATAGAGATTGGAAGAAGTATCAGAATAAATCTTTGGTCAATTTATATTGAATCAAGCAGATGTGTGTATTTGTCTTTCACTGGATAAGAATCAGAATAAATCTTAGGGTCGATTTAACTGAACCAGAGAAAGTGTCTATCGGAAACAAATCAGGATAAATCACTGGTTGATTTAAACTGAACTAGCAGGGTTCTAAAATGATCTTTAACTGGATATTGAATCAGCATAAATCTTAGGATCGATTTAATTGAACCAGAGAAAGTGTCTACCGGGAACAAATCAGGATAAATCATTGGTCGATTTAAACTGAACCAGCAAGGGTCATAAATGGTCTTTAACTGGGTAACAAATCAGCATAAATCTTAGGGTCGATTTAACTGAACCAGAGAAAGTGTCTACCGGAAACAAATCAGGATAAATCATTGGTCTATTTAAACGAAACCAGCAGAGGTCTAAAATGGACTTTAACTGGATAATGAATCAGCATAAATCTTAGTGTCGATTTAACTGAACCATAGAAAGTGTCTACCGGAAACAAATCCGGATAAATCATTGGTCGATTTAAACTGAACCAACAGGGGTCTAAAATGATCTTTAACTGGATATCGAATCAGCATAAATCTTAGGATCGATTTAACTGAATCAGAGAAAGTGTCTTCCGGAAACAAATCAGGATAAATCATTGGTCGATATTAACTGAACCAACAGGGGTCTAAAATAATCTTTAATTGGATATCAGATCAGCATAAATCTTAGGGTCGATTTAACTGAACCAGAGAAAGTGTCTATCGGTAACAAATCTGGATAAATCATTGGTCAATTTAAACTGAACTAGCAGGGGTCTAAAATGGTCTTTAACTGGATAACGAATCAGCATAAATCTTAGGGTCGATTTAACTGAACCAGAGAAAGTGTCTACCGAAAATAAATCAGGATAAATCATTGGTCAATTTAAACTGAACCAACAGGGGTCTAAAATGATCTTTAACTGGATATCGAATCAGCATAAATCTTAGGATTGATTTAACTGAACCAAAGAAAGTGTCTATCGGTAACAAATCAGGATAAATCATTGGTCGATATAAACTGAAACAATAGGGCTCTAAAATGGTCTTTAACTGGATAACGAATCAGTATAAATCTTAAGGTCAATTTAACTAAACCAGGGAAAGTGTCTACCGGAAACAAATCGAGCTAAATCATTGGTCAATTTAAACTGAACCAGTAGGGCTCTAAAATGATCTTTAAATGGATATTGAATCAACATAAATCTTAGGATCAATTTAACTGAACCAGAGAAAGTGTCTACTGGGAACAAATCAGGATAAATCATTGGTCGATTTAAACTGAACCAACAGAGGTCTTGTGAAGGAAATGTTTGTTGCTGATGGTATTCATCTTGGCAACTGTTCTTTACTAAAAGGGTAAAAAGTTAGATGTATACAATGTCATGATGTATGAAATGCATTGCGTGATGATGTTCTCAAAATAAATGAGTTTGTGGTATATGCATTTTGTATGCGTATGTTGTGATGTATGAATATGAAATGTTGTTGAAATGTATCTTTGTCTGGGAAAATAAATCACTGACTACTGTTGGGGAGTTTTGGGAAGCTAAATCCCATACTACTGTTGGGGACGAAGAGTATGTGTATCTTTAACTGTCTTCAACACTTCCGCTAGGGATCCCTGTTTGTTGTTTGAGTAAACTCTGCAGGGGATGTATTGACTTTTGTTTGAGGAAACTCTACTAGGGAATGTTGATTTCTGCTTGAGGAGTAGAGTTTATGAGTCTTGGTTGTCCATTGTTCTACTAGGGAATTTAATTCTTATACACCCTGGCTGAGGATAAAAGAGATGATTAAACTTCTGATTTCTCTGGGGAGAGTAAAGTTAACTGGTATTCTGGTCGGATTCCAGGTTTTACAACAACTCTCTGGGGATAGTATCAACTATACTGGAGAGGAGGAGTTTTGTCAGCGATGTGTAGTAGTCCGAGGAATAGACTCAAGTTGGGGAGATTATATTCTGTCGGGGAAATAAACCTTGTTGAGGAAGATATTTTGGAGATTTCAATGGGGAAACAAATTCTTTTGGGGAAGAACTTTGCGAGGTTTCTCTTTCAGTTTTGGAAGACCAAACTCGACCGGGGAAGAGAATTTCCGAAAGATATGTTGATTGGAACTCCGAAAGGGAATTGTGGAGAATTTACACTGTGGGGAATAATCTTATAGAGGTGGCTCTGGAGACTTTACTAGGGATCCCCTTATGAAAGGGATTCTGTAGGGATTTATGGACAGCATAAGTGTCATCTTAATTCCTAGAGTTCTGAGAAAATGTTTATTCTTGTTCTTATGTATACATTTGTTAACAGTTAATCATATTCATATGCATATGTTCATTCAATTTTAGTCATTGGACGTTTTTCCAATCAAAATAGAAAAACAAAAGGTTTGTACTTCAAAGTATGTTTGTATTGATGATTTACCTATAAATAGGCGTTTATGTATAAAGAGACAGAAATCCTAGTAAGAGAAAGTCGTCATGAAATGAAAAAGAATACAAAGTGAAAGAAAATATATATATATATATATATATATATATATATATATATATATATATATATATATATATATATATATATATATATATATATATATATATATATATATATATATATATATATCCATGTGGAAGTGGTCTCATTGGGTTCCAGCTCTGTTATTTCCCCTATGTCTTTGAACCTCTCATTCCTTGCTGTCAGAAGAAGTTGATTGAACTGATATTGTATCATTTGAACCTTTGGCCTTGGTAATAAAGTTGGTTGTAGTGATCCAACTGGACATAGTCGTACGCTTTTAATCCTTAACTTTTTCCTGGACCGCCCTTTCGGGTTTTCGATCCACCAGGATACCCTTTTTTTCCCAAGTGGTTAGCATCATAGCACCGCCAGAGAGAACTTTCTTGACAACAAATGGCCCTTCGTAAGTGGGAGTCCATTTTACCATGGGATCGCCTTGTGGTAGAATGATGCGTTTTATTACCAAATCACCAACCTGGTATACTCGGTGTTTGATCTTCTTGTTGAATGCCTTGATCATACGTTTTTGATACATTTGACCACGACAGACAACAACCAGTCTCTTTTCATCAATCAAGTTCAACTAATCCAACCTAGTCTGAATCCATTCGTCTTCTCCTAAGTATGCTTCTTTCATAATCCTTAGAGAAGAAATCTGAACTTCGACAGGCAAGACATCTTTCATGACATAGACTAAAGAAAATGGGGTCGCTCTAGTTGATGTTCGTGCTGAGGTACGGTAGCCATGAAGAGCAAAGGGTAGCATATCGTGTCAGTGTTTATAGGTCACCACTATCTTTTGCACAATATTCTTTATGTTCTTGTTGGCAGCTTCCACTGTGCCATTCATCTTAGGTCTGTATGGAGAAGAGTTGTGATGCTTGATCTTGAACTGCGTGTAGAGTTCAGTAATCATAGCATTGTTGAGGTTGGTACTGTTGTTAGTGATAATCCTTCCAGTGATGTCGTACCGACAAATGAGGTTATTCTTGATAAACTGGGCTACAACATTCTTGGTAACTGAGGCAAATGAAGCCGCTTCGACTCATTTGGTGAAGTAGTCAATGGCGACGAGAATGAAACGATGTCCATTAGATGCAGTGGGCTTGATTTCTACGATCATGTCAATGTCCCACATTGCAAATGGCCAAGTAGAGGTCATGACATTTAAAGGCATTGGAGGCACGTGAATCTTGTCAGCATAAATCTGGCACTTATGGCAAGTCCTCGAGTGGTGGTGATAATCAGTTTCTATAGTCGACCAATAGTAACCATCCCTCAGAATCTTCTTGGCCATAGTGTTTCCACTAGAGTGAGTTTTGAAGATACCCTCATGCATGTCTTCCATGATCTTTTCTGCCTCTTTCTTGTCCATACAGCGGAGCAGAGTTGAATCATGGTTGCGTTTATACAAAATCCCATTGCTTAGGAAGAACTTAGCTGAGAACCTCTATAGGAATTTCTTGTTATTGATTGAATCTCCCCCATGATATTCTTGTGCTTCAAGGTACCTTTTCACCTCATTGAACCAAGGCTTCTCCTCATCAGTGTCAATCTCACAATAGTGTGTTGGTTCGTCGAATCTTTCTATAGTAACTCTGGGAGCTTCGTTGTCCCAATTGACCTTGAACATAGATGACATAGTTGCTAAGGCATCTTCCAATTGATTTTATTCCCTCAGGAAAAGTTCAAAGGTGACCTCCTCGAAGTATGGGATCAAGGTTAGCACAAGCTCTTTGTAAGGGATCAAGTTTGGATGTTTGGTATCCAACTCTCCTTTAACTTGACTTACCACTAGGGCTGAGTCAACATATACACTCAAGAGTTTGATTTTTAGGCCAACGACAGCCTTTAGACCCAAGATGCATGCTTCATACTCGGCCATGTTGTTTGTATAGTCAAAGCAGAGCCTGAAAGTGAAAGGTGTATGGAAACCTTTGGGAGAAATGGTCACAGCACCAACTCGGTTACCCAATGCATTGGAAGCTCCATCAAAAACCATAGTCCATCGGGATCCTTGTTCAGGTCCTTCATATGGTCCAGGCTTTTCATAGTCGGTTATCAGCATGATCTTTTCGTCTGGGAATTTAAAGTTCATGGATTGGTAGTCATCAACAACTTGATGGGCCAAATGATTCGCCAATACATTTCCTTTGATTGCTTTTTGTGTAGTATAATGGATGTCATATTCAGTCAAGATCATTTGCCATCTGGATATTCGTCCAGAGAGAGCTGGCCTCTTGAAGATGTACTTGATGGGATCCATCTTAGAGATCAAGAGAGTAGTATGAGTCAACATATGCTATCTTAGTCGGCGAGTAGCCCATGCCAAAGCGCAACAAGTTTTCTCGATCAGTGAATATCTTGTTTCACAGTTGGTAAACTTTTTGCTAAGGTAGTATATTGCGTGTTCTTTTCGACCAGATTTGTCATGTTGGCCCAGCACACACCCCATTGAATTCTCTAATACGGTCAAATATATTATCAGAGGTCTTCCTTCAACTGGAGGCATTAGGATTGGAGGTTCTTGTAAATACTCCTTGATCTTGTCAAAAGGTGTTTGACAGTCCTAATTCAATCTGACTACTTGATCTTTCTTTAGCAGTTTGAAGATTGGTTCACAAGTAGCAGTTAAGTGAGAGATGAATCGGGCAATATATTTGAGTCGACCTAAGAAACCTCTGACCTCATTCTCAGTACAGGGAGCTAGCATTTCTTGTATGGCTTTGATTTTTGTAGGATCGACTTCAATAGATTTTCCACTGATGACAAATCCTAGGAGTTTTCCTGATCTTACCCCGAAAATGCATTTGTTGGGATTCAACCTCAGCTTGTATTTCTTCAACCTTTCAAATAGATTGTGTAAATGATCTAGGTGTTCTCCCTTGGTTTGCAATCTTGAAATCATGTCATCAACATAGACTTATATTTGATGGTGAATCATATCATGAAATAAAGCTACCATATCTCGTTGATAGGTTGCGCCTGCATTCTTCAAACTGAAAGGCATGACCTTATAGCAGAAGGTTCCCCATTGTGTGACAAAAGTGGTTTTCTCCATGTCCTCATGCACCATTTTGATTTGGTTGTACCCGTAAAAGTTGTCCATGAAGGAGAACACCTTATGTTGAGCAGTATTGTCAACCAAGACATCAATATATGGTAGTGGGAAACCATCTTTGGGGATAGCCCTATTTAAATCCCTATAGTCTACACACATATGGACCTTACCGTCTTTCTTCGGGACTGGAAAAACATTTGCAACCCATTGGGATATGATGTTACTACTAGGAAACCTGCATTGAAGTGTTTCATTACCTCAGCTTTGCTTTTCTCAGACATATTTGGCCGCATGCGACGAACCTTTTTCTTGATCGGAGCACAACCTTCCTTCATCGGCAAATAGTGAACCACAATGTCAGTATCAAGTCCCGACATGTCTTCATATGACCAAGCAAACACCTCAACATAGTATGCAACATCTGGACCAATCTTCCCTTGACACCATCTTTCAGGTTAGCGCCAATCTTGACTTCTTTCTTATCTGCCTCAATACCCAAGATTACCACTTCAACTGGTTCTTCGTGGGGTTGAATGGCCTTTTCCTCTTGTATCATGAGTCTGGCGAGTTCCCCATGTATCTCACAATCTTCTTCACCTTCGTCTTCGGCTTAATAGATTGGATTTTTGAAGTCATACATGGCAATAGCAGAATCATTGGCAATGAGATCCGGATTGGATGTGGATCTGCAAATGTGTGTGTGCATGTAAAGTCACATGGCTATTTGAAAATGTAGTAAAGTGAAAGAAAGTCAAAGAGCGCAAAATTTGAATGCAAAATAGTCCAATGTTTTCCATTAAAATGAGCACATGGCATATGAAAATGACAGACCCTTAACAAATGGATCATTGTTCCCCGGGCAAGGCACGTGGCTTCAAATTTTATAAAAACAGGAAATGGCAATTACTCCTGGATGAAGGAGTTTGGGATGAAGTCCTTGGTCTGCCAGTTGTTGAGTCCTCCACCAGCAGTCGGGTATATCCAATCATCAAAGTCATAATCAGCATCAGAGTCTTCAAGAGCATTAACCTCATGGTTACTAATGCGGAGAGGTGGTTTCCCTACATGAGCATGTTGAACTTCCTTTTGAGCTTTGGAAGTGAAGCCCAACCCAAATTTTTCTGACTTGAAAGGGAAATCAGGAAGTTGTCCCTAAATGGTGGAACCTCCGTCTTCAACAACAGCACGAGCGTCTTTGAGAGACGCCATCCTTGGGGTATCTTTAGCAGCTTTTGGAGTATTAGGAGTGGCTTTGGAAACAAAAACAATTGGAGATACCACTTCAAATGCTTGATAAGGGGTCTCGGTGAACTTGCCATCCATTTCAATGTACTTGAATGAATTCAGATGGTTGATCATAAACCCTTCTTCCCCACAGATGGTGACAATTTTCCCTTTGACCGTGTACTTCAGCTTTTGGTGTAATATGGAGGTAACCATACCTTCCACATGTATCCATGGGCGTCCAAGCAGGCAAGAATAAGTCGAGCGGATATTCATCACATAGAAAGTTGATTTGAAGACTTGAGACCCAACCTTGATAGGGAGATCAACCTCTCCATGGACCATTCTCTTTAATCCGTCAAAATCCCTCACCACAATGTCACTAGGTTTTAGTATTAAACCTTCACAGTCCAACCTATCCATAGCACCTTTTCGTAAGACATTTTTGGAGGACCAAGTATCCAATAACACATGTGCTAAAGTGGTGCCTTTACACTCAATGGAAACATGCAGAGCTTTGTTGTGGTTCTTCCCCGCCGGGTTTAAATCTGTGTCCGAAAATCCCAAACCATTGTCAGCAGTCAGGCTTGCTACACAGTTTTCAAATTGGTCAGTTGTAGTTTCTTGTGGGACATGTGCATTTTTCAGGAATTTTAGCAGCGCTTGGGCATGTGCCTCGGAGCATAGCAACAAAGACAACATGGAAATCTTCGAGGGTGTTTTCCCTAACTGTTCCACTATCTTGTAATCACTTTTTCTGATAATTTTTAGAATCTCCTCCATCTCTTGGGTAGATGGGTCCTCAATAGTAATATCTTTTGTGGGTGCCTCCGTTCGGGAAGGCTCGGTCATTTTTTACTTTCCTCGAGCATCAGAAATAGGTTTAATAGAAGTAATACGAATGGGTGTAGTAGTGGTTGTCGGAGGTGAAATATCTAGAGAGAAGATCCTTCCTGTCCTAGTAATATTACTTGATCCAGCAATGTTTGTAATATCAGCAGTTTCATCTTCGTAAATCTATGAATCTTGTTTGATACCATGGTAGTACACTTCCGCCCCATAATTCTAGGGCACAACCTTATTAGAAGAGTATGGGACAGGCCCCAGTGTTTTGATAATTAATGGAGCTATTTTTGGTTCAGCGGGAATCCTAATAGGGCCTTTGGAGGTGATCCTAATAGGAGTGTTTGAGATAGTAATGATGGACACATCTTTAAACTCTTGAGATACACTTTGGATTAATCTTTTCACATATGGAGTTTTCTCAAATAGAATTTCATGGCTATTCATCAGGTGTTGGACACCTTTCTTCAGCCATTCACAACCATTAATTTGTATAACACAGTGGTAACATTCTTCAAACCAGCCTGGGAATACACCGGTTTTTAACAAATTCTTTTTAACATTCTTCAAAGGAGTGGTTAAATCATTGACGGAGGAAACAAAAGAGGCATCTTCAATTGCATTGACACCCTTACCATGACTAGGCATGGGTGTGGTGAATACATTAGGAGCCGGTGGAGGGTCGAATTCAATTGTTTTGTTATCAATCAGGTCTTGGATTTTGTTCTTTAATGCCCAACAGTCATTGGTATCATGTCTGGGACTGTTCGAATGGTAAGCACATTTTGCATTGGGGTTATATTTTGGAGAAGTTGTGTAAGGGTTAGAAGGGGGATCTCGTAGTGTTACCAAATCAGCCTTCAATAGATGTTGTGGATCTTGAGATAATTGCATATTGATTCTAGTAAATTGTTTTCTCTAAGCATTTGGCCTTTGTTGATTGTTTTGTTGACGCGGCCGTTGAGTCGGAGTTGGATTGGAAATAAATACTGCCCCCAGTGAATGATGGTGGTCATTCTTAGCACGAATTCTTGATCCATACATTGCATTAGTCTCTTTTTTACTAATAAATGGTTTTTTACAACATTAGAGGTGGATGCCATGGGCATCTTCCCGCTTTTAATTCCACTTTCCACCCTCTCACCAGTTAAGATCAATTCAGTAAATATGGATGATGAACTCCTAATCAGCAGGTTGAAAAATGGACCAATCAATGTTCCCATAAACATGTCTACCAATTCTCTATCAATTAAGGGTGGCTGCACCCTGCCATCCAAGTCTCTCCATTTTTGGGTGTATTCTTTGAAGTCCTCATTTGAACCCATAGTCATGCCTTGCAATTGCACCCGAGTTGGTGTAAGATCAGCATTATATTGGTATTGGCGGTAAAAGGCAGCAGCCAGATCCTCCTAGGTATGGATATTAACCCCTTCCAATTGGTAAAACCACTCCAACTGCGTTCCAGATAGACTCTCTTGGAAAAAGTGCACCCATAGTTTCCTATCAGCGGTGTGTGGCTAAATTTTTCTGACATATGATCTTAGATGAAGCTTTGGACATGATACACCATCATACTTGGCAAAAATCGGGATCGTGAACTTATGTGGAATGACCACCCCAGGAACTAAACCCAAGTCTCCCAAGTCCAAACCAGGCACCGCTTGGATCTCTACAGCTTTTAGTTTGTCTTCCAGTTGCTTATGTTAGTGTTTGTTGGTAGCAATTTTGGTAAAACACTGCTTTGGTAATATTTTGCTTAATGTCTTGACATTTTAGGTAAAACATCTCAACTGTTTTTGAATGATGTCAAAGCAGATGTCTTGACATCTGTCTACTGATCTGAACGAGTTTTCAGATTTTCTATTTCTCTTTTTAAGTGTGGCTTATTCAGGTTTTATGGTTTATAACTTGCGAAAAATATGAAGGAATATTTTTCTATCTGTCTTATCTTTATGGATTATATCTTGGTCTACTTTTATGGAGATATTCAAGGGATTCAATTTTGCAATATTTGTTTTTCATCCCAAGCCCATACAGAAACTGATGCGCCTTTATAAGGACTTGCATCCTTATTCGTACAACAGCCACAATTGAGAAAAAAATATACTTTGTGTGTTTTAGAAGTCTGAATCTTTTAATTGTAATACACTCTAGTATTGTGTCAATACTTGAGTTGTAATTTGAGTTGTAAGTTATGGATCATTCATAAGCTTTTATGTATTAAATGATTAAGGTTTTTCAAACTTGATAAATGTGTTGGTTTTCACTGTTAGTGATTGAAGGGATTTGAGGAGGGCCTCATACCTAGGTGTGTCTTAGGTATAAGTATAGCACGGGTAGTGGTTAAGTGATTAGATCGTAAACGAGTTATTTACTGAGGGTCTATGAACTGATATTGTTTAGAGGACTTGTCCCTGGCTTGGTAGCCCGAAGAGTAGGTGTTATTGTACACCGAATTGGGTTAACAATCCCTTGTGCTTTTACTTCTTTTAATATTGTTGCATTTTATATTGTCCTCGGATATTTGGGTCGTGACATCTCCTTTGACATCACTTATCTGATACCAGAATTTCAGTTGGTATCAGAGCAGGCATCCTGCTCTATATTTGGGTGAGATCTAGGTAAGATACCTTCTAGTACTATGGACAAGGAAGGAGGAGTTGTGAACAGACCACCCATTCTGGATGGAAGCAATTATGACTATTGGAAACCACATATGATGTCCTTTCTAAAATCTCTGGTCAGCACGGCTTGGAAAGCTGTTTTAAAAGGATGGAAACACCCTGTAAAATTGGGAGTAGATGGAGAACCTACTTCTGTGTTAAATCCAGAAGAAGATTGGTCTAAAGAAGAGGACAAAATTTCACTTGGAAATTCTAAATCCTTGAATGCTATATTTAATGGAATTGACAAGAACATTTTCAGATTAGTAAACACATGTGATGTTGCTAAGGATGCCTGGAGGATTCTTAAATATACCCATGAAGGCACATCCAAAGTTAAGATGTTAAGACTTCAGTTGCTCACCACCAGATTTTAAAATCTGAGAATGAAAGATGATGAAAGAATAAATGAATTCCATATGAACATTCTTGAGATTGCTAATGCATCCAGTGCTTTAGGAGAAAAAATACCCGAAGACAAATTGGTGAGAAAGATGATCAGGTCTCTCCCCAAGAGATTTGATATGAAAGTGACTGCAATAGAAGAAGCATAAGACATTGATAAGATGAGAGTGGATGAACTTGTTGGATCCCTTCAGACATTTGAATTAAGCATCAATGAAAGACCTGAAAAGAAAAAAAAACATAGCTTTTGTAACCAATACTGAAGATGAAGAGGATGACAGTGATATGGATACATATGAGGGAATATCTAATGCCTTAGTTCTGCTTGGAAGACAATTCAATAGAGTGACGAAGAAGATGGATAGGAACCCAAGATCAAATGTCTAGAACATCTCATCTGACATCCATAAGTCAAATGAGTTTTGAAGAAAAAGGGCTGAAGAAAAATCTACTCAAGGGAAGGGAATACAGTGACATGGATATGAAGGTTTTGGTCACATTAGAGCTGAATGTCCTACATATCTTAAGAAACAGAAGAAGAATCTATATGTTACTTGGTCTGAGGAGTACTCTGAGAGTGATCTTGAAGAGGAATCTGCCAAGTATGTTAAAGCATTGACAGGCAAATATGTTTCTGATGAAGAATCAAGTGATGGTGAACTAACCTTTTATGAGTTAACTGCCTTGTACAGAGAACTGTGTCTCAGGAGTGCATAAGTTTTCCAAGAAGGGGAGAAACAGAAAGCTCTCATAACTCAGCTGAAGGCAGAAAGGAAAGAGCGTCTGAAAACTATCTCTAGTCTGGAAAGTGAAGTGACTTCCCTGAATTTTAATCTTGAAAGAATGGTTAAATCACTCAAGATGCTGAATAATGGGTCTGACACATTAGATGAAATTCTTCAAGTGGGAAGAGTGACAGAAGACAAGAGTGTTCTAGGGTTTAATGAGAAAAAGGAACCCTATTCTGAATAACCTTCATCAGATTCCACTCATGCCAAGTCTAAACCAAAGATGTTGAATCAAATGTCTTAACATCATGACAAACATCATGGCAAGAAAAGACATCAGGGCAAACATCATGGCAAATAAAAATTTAATCACACAAGAGAGAAATTCCAGCCCTGGAGGTGTCACCACTGTGGAAGGTTTGGTCACCTTTCTGTTTCAAGTTGTATGGGTACCCTAAAACTGCTCCTCTTCCCAAGATTAATCAGATCTCTCAAAATAGAAAAAAGAAGAAATAGTGGGTTCCCAAAACTAATGTTGCCAGTCTCATAGCTCATACCTCTCCCATAGTCTCAACCAAATATGACTGGTACTTTTAGAGTGGTTGTTCTAGACACATGACATGTGTTAAGAATTTGTTGGTAGATATCAAATATCACTCCACCGGTTATGTGACTTTTGGTGATGGAGTCAAAGTTGAAATCAAAGGAGTTGGAAAGCTGGAATGTTCAGGAGTCCCAAAACTTGATAATGTGTTACTTGTTAAAGGGTTAACAGCTAACCTAATAAGTATAGGTCAATTGTGTGATAAAGGGTTCAAAGTAAACTTCACCAAAACTGAATGTCTTGTTTGCAGTGAGAAGAATGAAGTTATTATGAAAGGAATCAGATCTAAATACAACTATTATTTATGGGTTCCCCAAGAGTTGAACTTCTCTTTAACATGTGCTTTAGCCAAAGAAAATGAAGTTAAACTGTGGCATCAAAAACTGGTACACTTGCATCTGAAAGGAATGAAGAGAATCATATCTATAGAAGCCGTGGGAGGGATTCCTAAGCTCAAGATAGAAGAAGCGAGATTATATGGTGAATGTCAGATTGGAAAGCAAACTAAGATGTCACATCAGAAGATCCAACATCCCACCACATCAAAAGTTTTGGAACTTCTTCACATGGACTTGATGGGACCTATGCAGTTTGAAAGTCTTGGTGGAAAGAAATATGCCTATGTTATTGTAGATGACTTCTCTAGGTACACATGGATAAGTTTTATTAGAGAAAAATCAGAAACTTTTGAAGTCTTTAAAGATCTATGTTAAAAACTTCAAATAGAAAACGATAGTCATGTCATCAGAATCAGAAGTGATCATGGAAAGGAATTTGAGAATAATAAATTTGCTGATTTTTGTTCTTCTAAAGGAATAAGTCATGAATTTTCCTCTCCCATTACTCCTTATCAAAATGGGATTGTGGAATGAAAAAATAGAACTCTTCAGGGATTTGCCAGAGCTATGATTCATGCTAAGAAGCTACCCTACCACTTTTGGGATGAAGCTATGAATTCTGCATGATATATCCATAATAGAGTCACTCTAAGAAAAGGCACCTCAACCGCCTTGTATGAAATATGGAAGGGAAGAAAACCTACTGTCAAATACTTTCATGTTTTTGGAAGTAAATGTTACATCTTAGCAGACCGTGAACAGAGAAGGAAGATGGATTCCAAGAGTGGTGAGGGAATATTCTTAGGTTACTCTACAAATAGCAGAGCTTATAGAGTATTTAACTCCAGAACTAAGGTTATGATGGAATCCATAAATGTTATTATTGATGATAAAGGATGGAATGATGAAGAAGATGTCTTAGAAGATGTTGGAACATATTTGTCATACATTCCAACAGAATCCAATGACAGAAGTAATGATTCTAATCCAACTCAACAAAGGGCCTTCAATCATAATTCAGAGAGATCATCCCAAGGATCTTATTATAGGAGATCTAAATACAGGAGTTACTACTAGATCAAGAGAAGGAATGTCAAACTCTTGTTTTGTTTCAAAAATTGAGCCTAAGAATGTTAAAGAAGCCTTAACTTATGAGTTCTGGATTAATGCTATGCAAGAATAGCTAGAACAATTTAGAAGAAATGATGTTTGGGATCTGGTTCCAAGACCTGAAGGGACAAATGTGATTGGCACTAAATGGTTGTACAAGAATAAATCTGATGAAAAAGGGGTGGTAACTAGAAATAAGGAAAGATTAGTTGCACAAGGGTACACTCAAATTGAAGGAGTTGATTTTGATGAAACCTTTGCCCTTGTGGCCAGACTTGAATAAATCAGACTACTCTTAGGAGTTTCTTGCATTCTAAGATTCAAGTTATTTCAAATGGATGTGAAAAGTGCCTTCTTAAATGGCTATCTAAATGAGGAATTTTATGTGGAACAACCTAAGGGATTTGTTGATCCAAGCTTTCCTAACCGTGTGTACAAACTAAAGAAAAGATATAGGAAAGGTGGCATAGATAAAACTCTTTTTGTCAAGGAAGAAGAAGGGAAGATCATGATTGCACAGATTTATGTTGATGATATTATGTTTGGTGAGTTGTCAAATGAGATGGTTCAACATTTTGTCAAGTAAATGCAGTTAGAATTTGAGATGAGCCTTGTTGGTAGTTAACCTACTTTCTTGGTCTGCAAGTTAAACAAATGGAAGATTCCATATTCTTATCTAAGAGAAAATATGAAAATAATATAGTAAAGAAATTGGGGATTTGTTGTACCCCAAAATCTTCCCTCCTATTTTTCTTTAAAGCATTCTTTCAATGCTCTTCAAATGGTCAAGGCACCTAAGGGTTGACTAGTTAAGATGAACCTTCTAGACCAAAAGCCTACAACTAGGGTTTGGAGTTTCTCAAGGAAATTTTGTATGAAAAAGTCTCAAGTGGCTCCCATGTTTCTTCATAGGTCCTGAATAAGGCCCGTGTCAAGTTTCAAGCCCTACATCACAAGTTTGCTCAATCAATGGCTCAGATGCTTGAAAATCAACTATATTGATCAAGTCAACTATGGTCAACATACAGTTAAACTTCAAGATTTTTGGTCAACATCAACATTTTAAAGTGATATTCATCATTTGATCAAGGGTTAATCATGATTCCTCAAGGAAAGTCTCAGATCATCAAAAGTCAAGAATTGCCAAACTAGGGTTTCCTTAGGAGAAGTCAACTGAACTGTGACCATGCATAACTTTCACATGCTTCATCAACTTTTCCCCAACAAAATCCCATTTTGAAGAAAGTTCAATTCTCTATAACTTTAAGATTATTCTAAAGTCCAAAAGATGCTTCATTTGGAAGATATGATCTCATACATTATAGGTCATTTTCAAAAAGTCAACAAAAGACACTTTTTGTCAAGGCAACTTACATCAAGATAATGTCTCCAAATGCAAAAATGATTAAAAGATAACGTATAGAGGAGATCTTGGGCTTTCCAAAAATTTCAACATCATCTCCAAAAGATGAAAATTGGGCATGTTATGGTTTTCACAAGTTGGGAAATTTTGTGAAAAATGCATGAAGTCAACTTTGAGCAAAATTGCATTTTTAGGTTAATGGACCTAACTTTTAGGGTTCAAACATGTTTATGACATACCCAATGACCTCTAAACCTAAACATGAACTATTTTTATTTTTATTTATATTTATTTAAATTTTTGTTCATTTAAATATGAATTAAATCAAATAAAAACACAAGGAAATCATGGGCTATGCATATGGGCTGGATTTGATCCACTTTAGAGCCTATTAATTCGTGCAAAACACATGAAGTATGTCCAAGTTAATGCTCCAAACAAAAGTGGCAAGAGTCACACCATTTAGGCAATTTTTCAATTTTTTATTTTGTCATGAAACCATGGTTTAATGCCTTGATATCTTACCTTGTTTCCACCCTCACTCACTCCTCTATAAATACAATGCATTTCAAGCCCAAAGAGGGCATGAAATTCCTCTTCAAAAAGCTCTTCACAAAGCTCTACCAAATTCTCAAAATTCCTCAAAATTGCCAAAATTCGCAACTGCTTTTCCCGACGCAATCAATCTAAACCAGTGATCAAACCTTACTCCTGAGATCCTCAGGAGTCTCCCCAGATCCAAGAACACATCCAACCGTGCTTAGAAGGTCATTCACAAACTCACCGGTGGTAAAAATTTTGTTTATTTTTGTATAATCGGTTGCATGACTATTTAACAATATTTGTGTGATACAATTGCATTCATATTAGAGAATATGACATGAACAAGTGATCGCATGATGTTTTTGATGTTAGAATCATGCTCATCATGCACTCTCACATCAACATCATCAGATCCAGATCCATCAATCCAGATCTGAGCACCCACGATAGGCCTCATGAAAGAGATGCACAGGATCTTGAAGAATTTTTCCTCCAGCGTCTGGGCCAATGTTGTTGGGCCAATTGATTTCTGATTCTCACACCACCTAATTACTTGTTTTGACGCTTGGCCCAATTTATTTATTTTTTTGTCTTTTTATTTTATTATTTGTTTTCTTTTACTTCAATTATTTCTTCTTTATAACAAAAAATAAAAAGAAATCATAAAATCACAAAATCACAAAAAATATTAGACTTAGATTTTTATTAATTAAAATTAGTTTTAATTAATTATTTAATCATATTTTTTAATTAATTAAATTAATTAGAATTAGATTTTCATTAATTTAATTATTACTTTTTCTAAACAAAAATATTTCTTTCTTTTTATCATTTAGATTTTTTAGGTTCTCTTTATATCTTTCTCTTTTCTCCCCAGCGCATTTATTTTATTCGCATTATTTTCACAATTATGTAATTGTACATGGGATGTAATAGCTTAATTTAGGACCCTTTACTTTTTTCTTTCCCTGTTTTGATTTGTAATTCCCCCCACCCGAAGCCTTATAATAGCATAGATTTAAATTCCCACATTTTATTTTCGTACTGATATTAACTGTTAGATGAATGCTAATAGGATTGTATGATAAGACTAAAAGAAAATGCTAGCAAAACTAACATCTGAAGATAAATAACTGAAATATAACACACTCGCACACGCGCACTTCTAAGGTACCTCCACTTGTTACCTTCGAAAAATTGTCATGTCCCTCGAACGTGGGACGCTTTTGAAAAGACCCTCAGTTAAAAAGATCGTAGTCCCTCGATGACCCTTTGATGCTGCCTTTGGTAAACGATCTAGTCCCTTACGATAAAATTGCTAAAGTTCCCTACGAGTTGCCTTTATGACTGTACGATGACTCTTGCCCGTCCCTCAAACATCCAACGATAGGGCTACCTACTCACTAATAGTAGGATAGCACTTCCTAAAGGAAAAGATGAAAAGAACAGACCTTTCGAGTAGGTAGGTAGATAGATCCTAGTTGCTTGCTCATAAAAACAATCAAAAATAATTTTTTCACACATATACAAACTCTTTTCTAAATATTTTCAAAGACAAAAAACACTTTGTATACGTTCTCTCTGAAATGAGAAACATTATAAAGTTTTCAGCACTAAGGCGTCTTTTCAAAATATCTTCAAAACACACTTATACAAAAAAGCATTTTCAAAGTGAGCTAGCAACTAAGAGCCCATAGATAACTACGGATGGAAAGGGTGCTAACACCTTCCCTTTCCATAACGTACCCTCCTTACTCAGAAAATAATCTCGAAAGGTCTTTCCTGTTCTTTTCACCCTTTCCTTTGTTGGATAAAAGAAAAGTCGGTGGCGACTCTTGCTAACCGCAACATTGCGATAAAAACACAAAACTAGTAAAAGTCAGTTCTCCCACCGTATTACAGAATTGGCGACTCTGTTAGGGAGACTAAAACTAAAGTGGGGTTGCCTTATAGCTAGATCATATTTAAAATTCTTTCCTTGTTTAATTTGTGTGCTTTATCTTTCGGGTTTATGTTTGGGTTATTGTTAAAGATCCTATACCTGGATCTGGGGCACCTTTTAGGTAAGTAGTAATAAATCATGGATATTGTACGGCGTAGACCGATATGGATGATATGATATCTATGTTAGTGTGATACTCTGGCTTGTACTAATGTTCCTTAAGTCAGTCAAGGATAACATTTGGCTTCCACATAGTGTCATTAAGCACTAACTGACCTTTAGAACCTTAAATTGACTCATCTTAGACATTAGAAAGTAGTGAGGTTGCCGGCTTTGGTGCAAACTAAAGTTGGTTGATACTCGATGCTACATTCATTGAGATTGGACTTTCGGGATATTTTCGTTGCAATTCAGATGCTTGAGATGAAACAATGCATGAGAGAAAGATCAATAATATGAGATCCCTAGAACTTGGTTACTATTTCTAGGACAGGTTGAGCCAACTAAAACTTCAAGAGGGTACCTACCTACAAATTCCATGCAAGCCTGAACCTAAGGCTACTTGTGTGACTCGTTTTCTTTCATTATCTAACAACTTGAACTCCTTGTATGGTTTTGTTTGTATTCGTTATCTAACAATGTGAGTTCCTTGCAGGACTTGTTTGTAGTCATTATCCAATAAACTGGACTTCTTGCAAGACTCACTTGTCTTCATCATCTTACAATTTTTCTTAGTGCATAGCATACACATCATGACATCATGCCATAGCATTTCGTTAACCATTTCAAGGATCTCTAGGGCCTGCGATGCAGGTTATGATGAACCAGGCGTCTAGCAAGGGGCAAGGGGGTTTATTTTCCTCTACTCAACACCGTCAAAGCATGATAACTTGATTCAGAGGCTATGACTCACTCGACATGGTGAGCTTAATTCTTGTAGAAGGACATTCAACGGTATGAAGTTCTTCCGTCAAAGATGCAATCAAAATTCAAACATTTTCTTGTGTTTACCCCGCGAGATCCTTGAAAACATTGCATGCACGTCATTACATAACAAGTATTCTCAAGACAGGTTTCTCATTTTCTCATTGTTTATTTCAGCAAGGAAGATGGCTCTCGAACAGAACGATAGAGATCTCCAAACTCAAGATGCTCGGTTCAAGGAAACTTTCCTGAATCTATCCAAGGCGCAAGAATAATTGAAACCACTCCTCGCTGGGAACACGGCCAAGAAAAATCCTGAAGATAACCAGGATGACCATGTGGAACAACTGCAAGCTGAGATGGAAAGGATGAGAATCCAGATGAGTAGTCAGATGACTCTTATCCAAAATTTAGCTCGCGGACAAGAAGAGTTAAGAATCTTCGTCAAGACAGATACGACTGTCTGGGGAAAACTACTAGAATTTAGGGCCTAATCAACGATCAATCTCTCTTGGCAGACAGGGAATCGGGTGACATATTCATGCGGGAACATGTTAAAAATAAACTCAGGAGCGGTGAAATTTAAGGGACTACATCTTCAAGTACTCAAAAGAGATCATACAACGGAAAGAAGGAGTCTAGTATCGTGTGCAACCAGAAGGGTCATAATAAGAGTGATCTCAATCAATCTGTGGGGGCTTTGCGGATCTCTAATCCAGCACCGGTGTAACAACAACGACAAGGCAATCAGCATAAGCAGGACACGCCCAAAAGGAAATTCACTAAAATCAACATGTCCTCGGCTCAAGTATTGCAACACATGTTGAAGATGGAGTTGATAACATTGAAGGATCCTCCTCAGAATCCCAACATCATCTTTCGTCAGTACAACCCTAATGTGAGATGCACTTATCATTCTAATAGTCTGGGGCATGACACTTGTTGCACCCCAAAATTTGCCCTCCCATATTCTTCAAGAAATTGCCAAGCCAAGTCACAAAATTCCCCAAGGGTGGTGCAGTGCAACTGTCTCCTATACAGTCAAAACTAGGGTTTGGGTTCTGATCAAAGAAACAAAGTTTTCAAAGGCCAAATCAAGTCTCATATGCTTACAAATGTGGTCAAGCATCCTCATATCCAGTTTCAAGGCATTCAGCTCAAAATTGCACAGTCAAAACCCTAAATTGCACTACAGTCAACTGTAGGGGCAAAATGGTCATTTGACAGTCAAAAAGTTCAAATTTTTGGTCAATATATCATTTTGAAGCCACAAACATCATTTGATCAATGCTTGATCATGATTCTCAAAATTTGGCTCAGAAATCATCAAAGATGCAAAAGTTACTATATTTGGACAGTTGAAAAAGTCAACTGAAATTGACCAGGGCATAACTTTCACATGGATTATCAGAAAAATTCCATCCAAAGCTCATTTTGAAGAGAAAGACATTTCCTACAACTCATCTTCATATTTCAAGTCCAAGAAATGCTCTCACAAAAAGTTATCAATTTCAACATTATAGGTCATTTTCAAAAGTCAACAAAAAGAGACTTTAAGTCAAAGGCCATAACTTGAGATTGGTAAATCAAAATGACATGGGACCAAAGGCATTGGTTAGAGGACTCAAAGACCTTTCCAAAATGTCAAAGAACATGTGAAAAGCTTAAATATTGAGCAAGTTATGCCTTGTGGAAGTTGGGAAATTTTTGGATATTCTGAAAAGTCAACTTTGATCCAAATGACCTAAATTTGCTAATGGGCCCATTTTTCTTCCATGATTCATCATTCCAAGCCTATGCACGACCACTTGGCCCAAAGGGAAGTATTTTCTCATTTTTTTATTTATTTATTTGAATTATTATTTATATTAATTCATTTAAATTATTTAAATACATGAAAAATATCAAACTTGACCTAAAAAATCTTTTTGTACACATTCTAGACTCAATATTTCGTGCACATCCCAATATGGCAAGATTTGGTTAGAATTGATCATAATTTGCACAAAAACCATGTGAAAAAGATTGAAAATATAATGGAAAAAAATCAAATCTTCAATCCATGATTACAAGAGATTTTGTTGAATTTTGTTAACCTAATTGCTTCAATACATAAACAGGAATACAAACCTAATGCTAGAACACTCTAAGCTGCGCAGAAAGAGACCTATCAAACTTGAAATTTTGGTAAAAAAGGTCAAAACTGAAATCATCATTCCAAGGCGATTCAAAGCCTAATATTGGTTTCAATAGCTTGCCAAGGTTGTGCTGAACGCATTCCAATCCCAAACGTCCATCAACACGCCCAGAATTGGTACCATGGACTCAAACAGTTTCAAGAAAAATGCATGATCGTGTTCCATGTTTAAGGCATTTTCATTGTTTTTTATTGATGCATTCATACTAATAAACATATTCTGAAGCTAACCATGTGATCCAATTTTGTTTTCGTGCCATATATGGATGTTTACCATTGTTAACTTTTAGGGTTCGTAAAGCTTGGAATTAGGGCTTTTCAATTGAAGAAAAATTAGTTTTCCAGACTTAGACCATTGGATAGAGCACACTCAGACGATCATGAACATATGCTCGCGCCCAATTTATGAGCGTGCTACACCTAATCGCTATTTTCTGGTATATGGTCTTAGGCCACGCTATGAAAACCGTTGCCTAATATTTTTCTCTTTCAGGGATGATGAAGAAGATGAGTCGTGGCACACATTGACTGGTTTATTCAAAATTGGCGTGCGTTGCCCACTAACATTTTGTTTTCTTTTTATAATGTTTGTTAATTATTATATAATAAAAGTAATGCAAGCGCTTCAGTGGCAGGTACCTCTCTTGGCAATATCCAAGACCTGGGTTCGAACCCCAGGTCTGTGTAACTTTTCAATATTGTTTTTCCACATTCATTCCTATGCAGGCACGCCTTTGTGGATCACCATACGCTCACCATCTCAAGCATACACGCGTCCATCCAATCCAGATCAAAGGCGTGGATTCAAAGAGTAGGCTATGCCCAGGTCAACGCGCTAATACACAAGCTAAAAAGGTCAAACAAATTGCAAGCTTATTGGGCCATTTGCTTGGACAACACCTCCTAATTGGGACTGAAACCCCCTGGGTTTGCCTTCTCTATTCTTTTATATTGTTATTTTTTATTGTCATTTTCTTTATGGTTTATTTAATTAATTAATTCCGTTTTTTATAAAAATATAAAAAACATCACAAAAATCAGAAAAGGCAAAAAAATATAATATTTATTTATTTTAATTATTTTTATAAATAAATGCATGTAAATAAACTTAGTTTTAATTAGGATATAATTTCAATTTCTTTTAAATAACAAAAATACAAAAATATAGAATTTAGGTTTAATTGTTAATTTTATTCCTTTTAATTTCCTTTTTTACAATAATAATATTTATTTTATTTATTTTCATAAATTAAAAAATGCATGTAAATTAACTTAGGTTTAAATTAGTTAAAAATTCAATATTTTTCTTAATAAACTTAAAAAACATTAGAATTAGGGTTAGTCAATTTTAATTAATTTCTCCTTTTAAATCTTAAAAAACATAAAATACCAAAAACATTTAATTTTAATTTTAATTCTTCATTAACTTTAATTTTTGCCAAAGGGTCCAACGCCCTCGTTCGTAATTTACTTAATTTGCGTATTTATTTTATTTCGCTTAAATAGTTATGTATCTGTCCCGAAGCCATGTAACTTAAACTTCTCGCACTTTTATTTTATTGCTTTATTTACCTTTCCGTCAAATCGGGTCCGGTTTAATTTTGGTGATGTGGACCCGCGCCATTTGTAATAGTTGTAGATTTATTTTCCTCGCAAATATTAACCGTTAAATAAGCATGCAAGAATGAATGGCTTTAAAAATAAAATCAAGTGTAGATCACAATGAACATGACAAGACAAATATCAATGAAAACGACACACGAATCGCACACACCACCCCTAGGGTACGCCTCACTGTTGCCTTTCGAAAGGTGATCGTCGAGTAGAGGATGTCTTAGTAAGTCCTCATGATCCGGGAACCTGGCATGAGGGTAGCTTCTAAGGTGTCTTCCTATTGCTCTGGTGATCACCATGTCCCGAACCTCGAATTGACCCGAACACCTCCAACGGTGGTGCTACCTACCTCTCAATGGTGGGATGGCACTACTTTTAAGGACATTTACACAGACGAATTCCTTAGGGTAGGTAGGTTCTCAAGGATACTTGCTCTCTTCAAAACAAACTGAAATCTTTTCACACCAACACTTTTCAAAAGCTTTCAAAGCAAATTTTTCAAACACTCTGACGTACGAGTCGAACTGAAATTTTTCAAAGAAACTTTTTTAAACCCACATTGAAAAGCAAACAAACATTTTTGAAAACACATTGAGCAAGTACCTAAGAGCCCATGGATAACCATGGATAGAAAGGGTGCTAACACCTTCCCTTTCTATAACCTACCTCCCGAACCGAGAGCAATCTCTATAAGGAATTTTTCTGTGCTTTTGTCCTTTCCATTTGGAGAAAATAAAAGATGGTGGCGACTCTTGCTTCCGCGACATTTCGCGAACCAGCGTTAAACAGTCAGTTCCAGATCCACCGATCACAGAACTGGCGACTCTGCTGGGGACATCAAATTAAAGTGAGGTGTACCTTAGGGATAGTTCATAACTGTGTTTTCAATTGCTTTCTTTGCTTGCTTTAAATTGTGGGATGCTTGGGAGTTCTATAGATCCTAACCCGGATCTGGGGGATACCTTTCTTAGAAAGTAGCAACAAGGCTGTGAGGGAACTGTGCGGGGTATACCGACATGGTTGAAACAGTCTTCTACGTTGATGTGGCACTTTGGTGTGTACCGGTAACCCTTGAGTTCAGTCAAGGAGAGTACGGGGCCTCCGCGTGGTGTCGTGAAGCATCAACAGACCTTAGGAACCTTAATTGAACTATCTTGGCCTCTTTAGGGTAGTGAGATAACTGACTTTGGTGCAGTCCGAGGTTGGTTGATACTCGATACTACACTCAATTGAGGGTTGCTTTCCTGGAATATTTCGGTCGCCAGTTCAGTGGCTAAATCGAAACGATGAACAATGAAAGCAATCCAGTGATATTGGGACCCTTAGAACCCGGTTACTTCTAATAGGACAGGTTGAACCCACCAACTTCAAGAGGGTACTACCCAGACCACATGCTGGCCTAAACTCTAAGGGTTTCTCTTGTGTGACTCGTGTGCCTTCGTACTTGACTATTTGCATGCTTGTTGTCTGACACTTGAGCTTCTTGCAGGTTTTGTTTGTAGTCCTTAATTAGGACTCATAACAAGGTCTACCGAGTTTCTTGCAGGTTCCGTTTATAGTCCTTAATTGGGACTCATGACAGGGTTTACTAAGTTTCTTGCAGGTTTTGGTTTGCAGTCCTTAATAAGGGCTCATAACAGGGTTTATTCATATTACCCCATGCATCATGACATCATACCATTGCATACGTCCTAACCCATTTCAAGGATCTCAAGGGTCTGTGGTGAAGGTCATGACGAACCAGAACATCCCAGCAAGGGGCAAAGAGGATTTATTTTCCTCTAGCCAAGGTTGTCAGGGGCTATGACCCACTTGATATGGTGAGCTCTGACTCTTGAAGAAGGTTCCCCTAACCAAGGTTGCTTGGAAATCAAAACCAGACATGAGGACTAAAGTCAGGGGCTATGACCCACTGGATATGGTGAGCCTTTGACCCTTGGAAGAAAGACTCTCAACAAATATGAAGTTCTTTCAATCAAGCTACCGGATCCAAATGCTAACAAATTTTCTTGTTTATCCCGTGAGATCCTTGAAAACATTGCATGCATATCATACATATCATTGCATGACAGGTACCCTTGTTGCAGGTCACTTACCTTTCCCGCTGTTTATTTCAGCGATGGCTTCCCAACAAGACAACCAGGACTTTCTTGCTCAAGAGACCCGGTTCGGGAAAATCCTCCTGAATCTATCCAAGGGGCAGGAAGAGCTAAAGACACTTCTCATGGAGACCTTTGTCAGGAACAGTGCTGAGGATGAAAGGCTGAAACACCTACAAACTGAGGTGGATGCATTGAAGGCCCAAATGCTGGGGCAGGAGACTTCCATTCAAGGGTTAGCTAAAAGACAAGACGAGCTCGGGGTTCTCATCAACCAACTGCTTCGGGGTAACCAGCTGGGGCAAACATCTAGGGTTGAAGAGCCAGTCATCATTCAACCACCCTTGAGACAAGCAGACAAGGGAAAAGCTCCTCAGATGGCTTCAGTATCACCAATTCAGTATCAACCTCACCAGCTTCAGCCAGACAAGCCCAAAACGCAATTCACCAAGCTCAACGTGTCGCTGCCTCAAGCCTTACAACAACTGCTGAGGTTGAATTTGGTAACTCTAAAGGATCCTCCTAAGAATCCCAACAGGACACCTTCAAGGTATAACCCCAACGCCCGCTGCGCTTATCATTCTAACAGCCCGGGGCATGCTACAGAGGATTGTTGGACTTTGAAGAATAAAATCCAGGACCTGATTGAGGAAGGAGCTGTGGAATTCACCCAAGATGGCCAGGCTGAGTGCTTCTACCATCCCTACAGGAGGCACTATTTGAAGTAACAAGCCCGGAGATGAGAAGAATTTTTGTTCATTCGAATGTTCAAGTTGCAATTTTCTTTTGTTCCAACATTTACTCATTGTTAAATATTGTTATTTCATTAATGCATCGCATATATCTGTTCTAAAACAATATATTCGTATTCACTAAATGCAAATTATTTTCATATTTTTTCTGATGTCAGCTCTTGATCTAAAATTCTAAGCCTCTTGAGGGAGGATGACGAAATGATACCATAATCTACAGTATGCTTTTGAACAGACCCCGCTGATGAGGTACAGGCATTGTTTCAATCCCTAAACACTGGAGTTATAAGGATGATAATCCCTCGTCAACCCCTCTTAGCCAAAGAAGTAGGAGTTTTTCTTTTCGAAATTTAAAACCCTTAATCATAACCTGGGGCAGGGTAGTTCTCTCAGTTGATCCGAGTGCATAATAAATGGCACCAAAGAGGTCCTTACAAAAAAGAAGACAGTGATGGTTCCGAGTAACCAATAAAGAAAGGCAGTCATTATATCTCTCAAAATAAAATAAAACCCATTAAGTCAAAACCCATGAAGGAGACTTACGAAACTGGGGCATCCCGCTGACTGTAATCACAAAAGAAACAGTTCAGGCAAAATTTAGGGATAACAAAATCAAGGAAGAAAAAGAGGTCATACAAACCCTCAACAAAAAAAGGAAATGACTGCCCATTCAAAATAAACTATTTGAACCATCACTGGAGCATCAAAGCAAAGACTCGAACAAGGTCTAACGCACGATCAACTGAGTTTTAGGTTCGAAGAACATCACGAAGAGCGGGTGGGTACAAATAAAATTTGAGCCTTTATCCTTTGTTTCTTAAACCGTGAACCAAGCCACGTTATAACCCTTAAAAGTCCTAGCTGAAGCATGGGTTAGTTCGAAAGCATACTGTTACGAAAGGTATCCTGACTCCTTAAGGCCTACGGTAAATACGGAGTTGACATCACGTTTTACAAACATTCACTTGTTTTATGAAAAAGAATGCATTTTCAAAATCTTCAAGACAGACATAAGCTTTGCATTTTTAACATAACTTTGTTTGCATATGACTTTTGTTTGAACAGCATAGAAATTCGCACGACGAATGCCTAATGAACAGAAGTACTTCCAGTCAAGGGGCATGGCATGATCATGGTCCGTTATCTGGGGCAGTCCAATCAAGATTCGGAGAATCTCTCAAAAGCCAAACAGTAGGGGCAAATCTCTGCCTGAGTCGCTTGGGGCACTCCAGCAACGAATCTTGCACGATCAGACATCTTCTGGTAATATGGCTACACAATGCTACTGACAGGGGCACCTCCCTACATCCTGAGAGTGTGGACATAGTCGAAAAAATACTACGCACAATCAAAGACCCGCTAGGTTGACACACCTAGGCAAAAATAAGGGCTTCCCGGCGAACTAAAAGGGTTCGGGCAAAAATAAGGGATGAAAAGAAAAAAATCTGTACACCCGGCAAGTCGAAAACCTGAAAAGGCGGCTTGGGAAAAAATGGGTATCCCGGTGGACTGAAAACCCGAAAGGGCGGTCCAGGCAAAAGTTAGGGATCAAAGCGTACGACTATGTCCTGTCATCTTGTCACATGCCTACCCGAAGAAGGTTTGACTCTCAACAATTATCAGCATCCCACAGGTGCCTTCTCCCATAGAAACAGGGGCAATAAAGAGTTGTCTAAGCAATCTAATTGTTCCATCCTCCAAGGTACCAAGATAGGTTCAGCTAAAGAACATGACCAGGCATCTTAATTCCCCAGAGAGTAAGACAGCCGCCAGTGCATTCTTCTCCAAGCAGGGTTATCAAACCTTAAGGAAGCTGAGTATCCTCCAGCAGATCTTAACATCCCCCAGCAGCAATATACACATTCTTAACAAGCATCCCCGGCAGTCTTGGTTTAAAGATTGTTCCTCGGCGACACGTCAACCTTCAAAGGAGTCATCTTCCCCAGCATATCAAAACTTCCCCAAGAGAGTCCAGTCTAGCTGGAAAGTTGGAATCCATCTCTCCAAGCAGTAAGCTTATCCCCAGTAAATTCTGGAAGCTTATCCTTCGCAGAGCACGAACGCGTCTCCCGGCTTTATTCAAAGAGTTATTTCCTTAACAGGATATAACTGGGTTATCCTCAGCCAAAAGCCACGGAAAGATCGTCGCCGACAGATCTTCGTATCCCCAGCAAAGTCTATCAGCATTTCCAACACAACGAAAATATCCCCAGCAAGTTATCATCAACAATTCAGCAAAGTATCTCTCTCCCCACAGAGTATTGCTTCCCAGCATGGTCGCTAGAGTATCTTTTCTCCCCGCAGAATCTTCCATTTGCCAAGTTTATTCCGCAACGGAGTCATCTTCTCCTACCGGTATTCTTGCAATTATCATCCCCAGCGGAAGCAAAATCTATTCTTCAACATCAGCCCAGGATATGACTTCCCGGCACCCGTCAAGGATTTACTTTCCTAGACGAAAACATACATAAACATCACATACTTCATTATAGCATGCATATACGCATCATACCATACAAATCTCATTTATGTTGAGAACATCATCGCTTGATCCATATCATGCATTGCATATGACTGACAGCTACCTTTCAGGAAAAAGATCAATACCAAAATGACTACTATCAACTATCGCAATTCATTCTTGATATAGTTTCATATATGACCCAGAGATGGTGACGTTCTGATACTGCTTCCAGATTTCCTTCTAGATATAGTTTCAGATATGACCCAGATATGGTGACATTCTGATGCTGCTTCCAGATTTCCTTCTAGATATAGTTTCAGATATGACCCAGATATGGTGACATTCTGATACTGCTTCCAGATTTCTTTCTAGATATAGTTTCGGATATGATCCAGCGATGGTGACGTTCTGATACTGCTTCCAGATCTCCTTCCAGATATAGTCCAGATGTAAACCAGATATGGCAACGTTCTGACACTTATTCCAGTTGAAGATATTTCAAGGCCTTCTCTAGTCCAGCTAAATCGACTCCCAACAGATTTTTCTGATAAAGACTCAGCAGAACTTATGGTCCCCTCTCCGACAAGTGCGTGAGGTGGTAATTCCTTCTTCAGATGTTTCCCTCTCCGACGATGAGTGTGAGGTGATAATCTCTATGGTCCCCTCTCCGGCAAGTGCGTGAGGTGGTAATTCCTTTTTCAGATGTTTCCCTCTCCGACGGTGAGTGTGAGGTGATAATCTCTATGGTCCCCTCTCCGGCAAGTGCGTGAGGTGGTAATTCCTTTTTCAGATGTTTCCCTCTCCGACGATGAGTGTGAGGTGATAGTCTCTTATGGTTCCCTCTCCGACGGTGAGTGAGGTGACAATTCCTTTTCCTATGATTCCCTCTCCAACGGCGAGTGAGGTGATTCCCTTTCAGATTATAAAGGTCTATGGTTCTCTTCCCGATACTGCAAAGATGGTAATTCCCGCCAAGATTTTTCTCAACGAGCGTTGTTGAAGTTAAAATCACCCAAGGTTCTCCTATCATTCATGCTAAGGCAGTAACCATACCTGGTTCATTCATCAGCATTTGAAGCTCCAGACTCAGCTCCTGTAACCAGTCAGGACACATCTATACCAAGCATCTAAAATCAGCTCCTGCAACGTGTCAGGTACTCATTTTTCTTTTGCAGGTATGCAGGTTCTCGCTAAGGAATCTCTTACGCGATCAACATCCAGATGGCATCTATAAGCCCATCATCCTATCCAGCAATTCCCAGATGGCATCTATAAGCCCATTCCCATCACACTGCTAACATGTGAGCGCAAATTTCTGGGCACTCTAGTGTCCAATCATCTTCTACCCTCGGATTACGAAAGGCACGTCAGCCAATCTGCATCCTCAGGTCTAAGAAGATTGAACAGGGGCAACTGTTGCACCCCAAAATTTGCCCTCCCATATTCTTCAAGAAATTGCCAAGCCAAGTCACAAAATTCCCCAAGGGTGGTGCAGTGCAACTGTCTCCTATACAGTCAAAACTAGGGTTTGGGTTCTGATCAAAGAAACAAAGTTTTCAAAGGCCAAATCAAGTCTCATATGCTTACAAATGTGGTCAAGCATCCTCATATCCAGTTTCAAGGCATTCAGCTCAAAATTGCACAGTCAAAACCCTAAATTGCACTACAGTCAACTGTAGGGGCAAAATGGTCATTTGACAGTCAAAAAGTTCAAATTTTTGGTCAATATATCATTTTGAAGCCACAAACATCATTTGATCAATGCTTGATCATGATTCTCAAAATTTGGCTCAGAAATCATCAAAGATGCAAAAGTTACTATATTTGGACAGTTGAAAAAGTCAACTGAAATTGACCAGGGCATAACTTTCACATGGATTATCAGAAAAATTCCATCCAAAGCTCATTTTGAAGAGAAAGACATTTCCTACAACTCATCTTCATATTTCAAGTCCAAGAAATGCTCTCACAAAAAGTTATCAATTTCAACATTATAGGTCATTTTCAAAAGTCAACAAAAAGAGACTTTAAGTCAAAGGCCATAACTTGAGATTGGTAAATCAAAATGACATGGGACCAAAGGCATTGGTTAGAGGACTCAAAGACCTTTCCAAAATGTCAAAGAACATGTGAAAAGCTTAAATATTGAGCAAGTTATGCCTTGTGGAAGTTGGGAAATTTTTGGATATTCTGAAAAGTCAACTTTGATCCAAATGACCTAAATTTGCTAATGGGCCCATTTTTCTTCCATGATTCATCATTCCAAGCCTATGCACGACCACTTGGCCCAAAGGGAAGTATTTTCTCATTTTTTTATTTATTTATTTGAATTATTATTTATATTAATTCATTTAAATTATTTAAATACATGAAAAATATCAAACTTGACCTAAAAAATCTTTTTGTACACATTCTAGACTCAATATTTCGTGCACATCCCAATATGGCAAGATTTGGTTAGAATTGATCATAATTTGCACAAAAACCATGTGAAAAAGATTGAAAATATAATGGAAAAAAATCAAATCTTCAATCCATGATTACAAGAGATTTTGTTGAATTTTGTTAACCTAATTGCTTCAATACATAAACAGGAATACAAACCTAATGCTAGAACACTCTAAGCTGCGCAGAAAGAGACCTATCAAACTTGAAATTTTGGTAAAAAAGGTCAAAACTGAAATCATCATTCCAAGGCGATTCAAAGCCTAATATTGGTTTCAATAGCTTGCCAAGGTTGTGCTGAACGCATTCCAATCCCAAACGTCCATCAACACGCCCAGAATTGGTACCATGGACTCAAACAGTTTCAAGAAAAATGCATGATCGTGTTCCATGTTTAAGGCATTTTCATTGTTTTTTATTGATGCATTCATACTAATAAACATATTCTGAAGCTAACCATGTGATCCAATTTTGTTTTCGTGCCATATATGGATGTTTACCATTGTTAACTTTTAGGGTTCGTAAAGCTTGGAATTAGGGCTTTTCAATTGAAGAAAAATTAGTTTTCCAGACTTAGACCATTGGATAGAGCACACTCAGACGATCATGAACATATGCTCGCGCCCAATTTATGAGCGTGCTACACCTAATCGCTATTTTCTGGTATATGGTCTTAGGCCACGCTATGAAAACCGTTGCCTAATATTTTTCTCTTTCAGGGATGATGAAGAAGATGAGTCGTGGCACACATTGACTGGTTTATTCAAAATTGGCGCGCGTTGCCCACTAACATTTTGTTTTCTTTTTATAATGTTTGTTAATTATTATATAATAAAAGTAATGCAAGCGCTTCAGTGGCAGGTACCTCTCTTGGCAATATCCAAGACCTGGGTTCGAACCCCAGGTCTGTGTAACTTTTCAATATTGTTTTTCCACATTCATTCCTATGCAGGCACGCCTTTGTGGATCACCATACGCTCACCATCTCAAGCATACACGCGTCCATCCAATCCAGATCAAAGGCGTGGATTCAAAGAGTAGGCTATGCCCAGGTCAACGCGCTAATACACAAGCTAAAAAGGTCAAACAAATTGCAAGCTTATTGGGCCATTTGCTTGGACAACACCTCCTAATTGGGACTGAAACCCCCTGGGTTTGCCTTCTCTATTCTTTTATATTGTTATTTTTTATTGTCATTTTCTTTACGGTTTATTTAATTAATTAATTCCTTTTTTTATAAAAATATAAAAAACATCACAAAAATCAGAAAAGGCAAAAAAATATAATATTTATTTATTTTAATTATTTTTATAAATAAATGCATGTAAATAAACTTAGTTTTAATTAGGATATAATTTCAATTTCTTTTAAATAACAAAAATACAAAAATATAGAATTTAGGTTTAATTGTTAATTTTATTCCTTTTAATTTCCTTTTTTACAATAATAATATTTATTTTATTTATTTTCATAAATTAAAAAATGCATGTAAATTAACTTAGGTTTAAATTAGTTAAAAATTCAATATTTTTCTTAATAAACTTAAAAAACATTAGAATTAGGGTTAGTCAATTTTAATTAATTTCTCCTTTTAAATCTTAAAAAACATAAAATACCAAAAACATTTAGTTTTAATTTTAATTCTTCATTAACTTTAATTTTTGCCAAAGGGTCCAACGCCCTCGTTCGTAATTTACTTAATTTGCGTATTTATTTTATTTCGCTTAAATAGTTATGTATCTGTCCCGAAGCCATGTAACTTAAACTTCTCGCACTTTTATTTTATTGCTTTATTTACCTTTCCGTCAAATCGGGTCCGGTTTAATTTTGGCGATGTGGACCCGCGCCATTTGTAATAGTTGTAGATTTATTTTCCTCGCAAATATTAACCGTTAAATAAGCATGCAAGAATGAATGGCTTTAAAAATAAAATCAAGCGTAGATCACAATGAACATGACAAGACAAATATCAATGAAAACGACACACGAATCGCACACACCACCCCTAGGGTACGCCTCACTGTTGCCTTTCGAAAGGTGATCGTCGAGTAGAGGATGTCTTAGTAAGTCCTCATGATCCGGGAACCTGGCATGAGGGTAGCTTCTAAGGTGTCTTCCTATTGCTCTGGTGATCACCATGTCCCGAACCTCTAATTGACCCGAACACCTCCAACGGTGGTGCTACCTACCTCTCAATGGTGGGATGGCACTACTTTTAAGGACATTTACACAGACGAATTCCTTAGGGTAGGTAGGTTCTCAAGGATACTTGCTCTCTTCAAAACAAACTGAAATCTTTTCACACCAACACTTTTCAAAAGCTTTCAAAGCAAAATTTTCAAACACTCTGACGTACGAGTCGAACTGAAATTTTTCAAAGAAACTTTTTTAAACCCACATTGAAAAGCAAACAAACATTTTTGAAAACACATTGAGCAAGTACCTAAGAGCCCATGGATAACCATGGATAGAAAGGGTGCTAACACCTTCCCTTTCTATAACCTACCTCCCGAACCGAGAGCAATCTCTATAAGGAATTTTTCTGTGCTTTTGTCCTTTCCATTTGGAGAAAATAAAAGACGGTGGCGACTCTTGCTTCCGCGACATTTCGCGAACCAGCGTTAAACAGTCAGTTCCAGATCCACCGATCACAACACTAATAGTTGTTGGGAATTGAAAAATAAGATTCAAGACTTGATCGATGAAGGGGTGCTGGAGTTCACACAAGATGGTCAGACTGAATTCTTCTGCCATCCCTTAAAGGCACACCATTTAAATTGACAAGTTCAGACAGAGAGGCTTTTTGTTCATTAGAATTTTCAAATTGTAATTTCTTTTGATTGTTCGAACACTTATTTCATGTCAAACTTTTTTATTCCATTAACGCATTGCATATGTTTGTCTTGAATTAATCCATTCGTTGTCACAATACTGAAACTATGCTTTTACTTCCTTTTTGTAATATTCAACTCTCGATTAAAAGCTTAAACCTTTAAAGGGAGGATGACGAAAAAGATACCACAATATCTACAATATGCTTTTAAGCATACATGGATGATGATGTACAGGCGTTGTTTCAAATCCTAAACAGTGGAGTTATAAGGAAGATAATCCCTAGTCAACCCCTTTGAGCCTAAGAAGTAGGAGTTTTCTTTTTCACACAAATTGAAACTTTTAATCATAACCTGGGGCAGGGTAGTTTCTCAGTTAATTCAATGGCGCATTCAATCACAAGCTTTCCCTTCGTACACGACGAGTAGTGTCGGAGGTATCATTCCAAAACAAAATATGGTGATGGTTCCGCATAATCATTAAAACAGACTGTCGTTATCTCTCAAAAGAAAAGCCTGCTAAGTCAAAACCTATGAAGGAGACTTAAGGGAAAAAACAGGGGCATCTCCTGACTATAATCACAAAATAAATATTTCAAGCAAAAGGTAGGGATGATAAAAAAAAAGAGGTCGCTACAAATCCTCAACAAAAAGAAAATATTACAAAAAATGACTGCCTCCTCAAAATAAACTTTCAGTATCCGAACCATCACTGGAATATCAGGTCAAAGATTCCAGACTCAATTGGGATTTAAATGCATAATTAACTAAGTATAGGACTGAAGAATATCATGAAGAATGGGTTGGGTACAAATAAATTTTGAGCCTTTATCCTTTTTTTCTTAAACCGTGAACCAGACCACACTATAACCCTTAAAAGTCCTAGTTGAAGCATGGGTTAGTTCGAAAGCATACTGTTACAAAAGATATTCTGACTCCTGTAAGGTTTATTATAAATCCCGAGTTGAATTCATATTCTTACAAATTTTTGTTTGTTTACTAAAAATGCATTTAAAACTTCAATACAGACATAAGCTTTGCATTTTTAAATGACATTGTTTGCATATGACTAATTGTTCGACAGCAGAGAAATTCGCACGACGAATATTTAATGAACGAAAATCCTCTCAATGAACAGAATCACCTCATATGGAAAGACATTTCCAATAATAGGCCTTTCATAATCAAGGGGCATGGCATGGTGTCTAACTGATCTGGGGGCAGTCGATTCAAGATTCGAGGAATCTCTCAAAAGTTCCCAATAGCCAGAGGCAGACCTCCGTTTGATTCACTTTGGGCATAGAACATGAGTTCCAGCAAATAACCACGTGCGATCAAGAAAACATCTTCCTGGAAGTGCTACAACACTTACTACTATGGACACTGACAATTCTCCGCACCCTGTGAACACGAACATAGTCAGAAAATACTACGAATGAAGAAAAAAAAGACCTGCTAGGTTGACTGATCTAGGAAAAAATAAGGGCATCCCGATGAACCAAAAAAGTTTTGGCAAAAATTAGGGATATATAAATAAAATTGTACATCCGGCAAGTAGAAAACCTGAAAAGACGGCTTGGGCAAAAAAGGGTATCCCAGTGGACTGAAAATCTGAAAGGATAGTCCAGGAAAAAGTTAGGGATTAAAGCGTATGACTATGTCCCGTCATCTCGTCACTTGTCTATCAATAGAAGACTTATCACCCTGATCAACATTCACCAAAGGCTTTAGAAGTTGAGATGTGTTCAAGTCTCCACGAATCCCCACAGAGCCACTGCCATGAGATTATCCCCACAAGGCAATCTTCACAACTTCATACATTCCCCACAATTTCTCCGGCAGATCACTCTGGCTGATAAAAGAGTATGATCTTCTCCCCAGTAACGTCACCAACATACAGGATCCTAAACATTACAGTCCATGGGAATTCCTCTCCCCATCTGAGTTTTCAAAACTGTAAAAGCCCCTGCAGATTACTTCTCTCCAGCATAGCGCACTCTCCTCGACAAAGAGCTTCCCTCAGCATGATATTCCTCCATCTCCAGAGTTAATTTCCCCAATAGGATTTATCTCCCCGGTGAGGTCCAACCTCCCCAGCTTGAGTCTGTTACTCAGATGACAATGAGTCCCCGGCAAAACTCCTTTCCCTAGTGAAGTCATCATTATCCCTAAAGAGTTTCCACTGAATCTAAAATTGGATCAAATATCAGTCAACTCTATCCTCCTCAGACGAGCCAGAAAGTTATCCATCGATGTTATCCCCGGTCAGGGTATACAAAGAATTATAACTCCCCGGTAGAGCAAAGAACGACCAAAGTTTTGAACTCTTATCCCCCAAGCAGGAATTAACACTCTCCAGCGGAGTTATCCTCAAACAGCAAGCAGGAGTCCCCAAGGGAAAAAATCTCCCAGAAGATCGAAGTTGCACATACTCTTCATCCTCAGCGGCAGTAAGGGATTTATTTTCCCCAGACTAAGATGTTGCTCAAATTTCAAAAACATTGCACATTCATACATCATTTACAAAATATCATAACATATGCATATGAAACGCATACAACACAGTCTCATTTATTTTTGAGAACATCATTACATGATGCATTTCATACATCATGACTTTGCATATAACTAACTCTTTACCTTTTCAGGAAAATATAAATCAACAAGAATAACTTCATCAACTATTGGTAGGATCAGACAGTCTTACCAAAGATAACATCTTCTAGCTCAGATTAAATCGACCCAATGATTTTTTCCGATACTTCTCCCAGTAGACATTCTTTTGGCTCAGCATAGATCAGGTGTAGATCTATTCTGATACTTCTTCCAATTGAAGACATTTTCTGGCTCAGATTAAATCAACCAAAGATTTATTCTGATACTTCTTCCAGATAAAAACAAGCATAAATATATGTTGGCTCAGATTAAATTTACCAAGATTTACTCTAATACTTCTTCTAGTAGACCTTTTTCTGGCTCAGATTAAATCGACCAATGATGTATTCTGATACTTCTTCCAGTTAAAGACACAGAGACCTCTTCTGGATCAGATTAAATTAACCAAAGATTTATTCTGATACTTTTCCAATTGAAGATGGTCATAGATAGTCGCTGGCTCGGATTAAATTGACCAATGATTTATTCTGATACTCCTTCCAGTGGATATTCTTCTGGCTCAGCTTAGATCAATTGTAGATCTATTTTGATACTTCTTCCAGTTGAAGACATTTTCTGGCTCATATTATATCAACCAAAGATTTATTCTGATACTTCTTTCTGATAAAAACAAGCATAAATGTTTGTTGGCTCAAATTAAATCGACCAAAGATTTATTCTGATACTTCTTCCGGTAGACCTTTTTCTAACTCAGATTAAATCGACCAATGATTTATTTTGATGCTTCTTCTGGTTAAAGACACAGAGACCTCTTCTAGCTCAGATTAAATCAACCAAAGATTTATTCTAATACTTCTTCCAATTGAAGACGGTCGTAGATAGTCACTGGCTCAGATTAAATCGACCAAAGATTTATTCTGATACTTCTTCCAGTAGACCTTTTTTGGCTCAGATTAAATCGACCAAAGATTTATTCTGATACTTCTTCCAGTAGACCTTTTTTGGCTCAGATTAAATCAACCAAAGATTTATTCTGATACTTCTTCCAGATAAAAACAAGCATAAATATTTGTTTTCTCAGATTAAATCGACAAATGATTTATTCTGATACTTCTTCCAGTAGACTTTTTTCTGGCTTAGATTAAATTGACCAAAGATTTATTCTGATACTTCTTCCAGTTAAAGACAAAGAGACCTCTTCTAGCTTAGATTAAATCAACCAAAGATTTATTCTGATACTTCTTCCAGTCAAAGTCGAACATAAATATCCTCTGGCTCAGATTAAATCGACCAAAGATTTATTCTGATACTTCTTCCAGCGGACCTTTTTCTGGCTCAGATTAAATCGACCAAAGATTTATTCTGATACTTCTTCCAGTTAAAGACAAAGAGACCTCTTCTGGCTCAGATTAAATCGACCAAAGATTTATTTTGATACTTCTTCCAGTCAAAGTCTGGCATAAAGCATCGTCTGGCTCAGATTAAATCAACCAAAGATTTATTCTGATACTTCTTCCAGTGGGCCTTTTTCTGGCTCAGATTAAATCGAGCAAAGATTTATTCTGATACTTCTTCCAGTTAAAGACAAAGAGACCTCTTCTAGCTCAGATTAAATCGACTAAAGATTTATTCTGATACTTCTTCCAATCGAAGTCGGGCATAAATCATCTTCTGGCTTAGATTAAATCGACTAATGGTTTATTCTGATAATGCTTCTAGCAGACCTTTTATGGCTCAGATTAAATCAATCAATGATTTATTCTGATACTTCTTCCAGATAAAATGAGTATAAACATCTTCTGGCTTAGATTAAATCGACTAATGTTTTATTCTGATACTTCTTCCAGTAGACCTTTTTCTGGCTCAGATTAAATCGATTAATGATTTATTCTGATACTTCTTCTAGATAAAATGAGTATAAATATCTTCTGGCTCAGATTAAATTGACGAATGATTTATTCTAATACTTCTTCCAGTAGACATTTTTCTGGCTCAGATTAAACCAACTGTAGGTTTATTCTTATACTTCTTCCAATTAAAGACAACAAAGACCTCTTCTGGCTCACATTAAGTCAACCAAATATTTATTCTGATACTTCTTTCAGTTGAAGATGGTTGTAGATAGTCGCTGGCTCAAAATAAATCAACCAAAGGTTCATTCTGATACTTCTTCCAGTAGACATTCTTCTGGCTCAGCTTAGATCAGGTGTAGATCTATTATGATACTTCTCTCAGCTGAAGACATTTTCTGGCTCAGATTAAATCAACCAAAGATTTATTCTGATACTTCTTCTAGATAAAAATAAGCATAGATAGTTGTTGGCTCAGATTAAATCGACCTAAATATTTATTCTGATACTTTATTCTAGTAGATCTTTTTCAGGCTCAGATTAAATTGACCAATGATTTATTCTGATAGTTTTTCCAATAGACCCTTTTCTTGCTCAGATTAAATCGACAGATAATTTATTCTGATAATTCTTCCAGTTAAAGACAAAAGGAACATTTTCTGGATCAGATTAAACCAACTGTAGGTTTATTTTGATACTTATTCTAGTTTAAAGTCAACATTTACTTTGGATGGCATCTATAAGCCCATCTCAGATGACTCTCAACCATCTCTCTGAATGGCATCTTATAAGCCCATTCCCGATATAATCAGCCAACAACATTACCATCTTGCACAGGCGAGTGAAAATTTCTAGGCACTTAAGTGTTCAATCATCTTCTACCTTCAAGTCACGAATGACAGACATGCTAATCTAACTCTTCAGGTTTAAGAAGAGTGAATAGGGGCAGTTGTTATAACCCAAAATTTTCCCTTCCATTTTTCTTTAAATCATTCTTTCAAGGCTCTTCAAATGGTTAAGGCACCTAAGGGTTGACTAGTCAAGATGCACCTCCTAGACCAAAAGCCTACAACTAGGATTTGGAGTTTCTAAAGGAAATTTGGTATGAAAAAGTCTCAAGTGGCTCCCATATTTCTTCATAGGTCCTCAATAAGGCTAATGTAAAGTTTCAAGCCCTACATCACAAGTTTGCTCAGTCAATGGCTCATATGCTTGAAAATCAACTATATTGATCAAAAAGTCAACTATGGTCAACATACAGTCAAACTTCAAGATTTTTGGTCAACATCAACATTTTGAAGTGATATTCATCATTTTATCAAGGTTTAATCACGATTCCTCAAGGAAAGTCCTCAGATCATCAAAAGTCAAGAATTGCCAAACTAGGGTTTCCTTAGGAGAAGTCAACTGAACTTTGACCAGGCATAACTTTCACATGCTTCATCAACTTTTCCCCAACCAAAGCCCATTTTGAATAAAATTAAATTCTCTACAACTTTTCTTTTACTCTCAAGTCCAAAAGATGCTTCATTTGGAAGATATGATCTCATACATTATAGGTCATTTTCAAAAATTCAACAAAAAACACTTTTTGTAAAGGCAACTTACATCAAGATAATGTCTCCAAATGCAAAAATGAATAAAATAGAAAGTATAGATGATATCTTAGGCTTTCTGAAAAGTATAAGATCATCTCCAAAACATGAACATTGAGCATGTTATGGTTTGCACAAGTTGGGCAAATTTGAATGCATGAAGTCAACTTTGAGAAAAATTGATTTTTTAGGTTAATGGACCTAACTTTTAGGGCTCAAACATGTTTATGACATACCCAAGGACCTCTAAACCTAACCATGCACTAGTTTAATTTTTATTTCTATTTATTTGAAATTTTATTCATTTAAATATGAATTAAATCAAATAAATCAAATAAAAACACAAGGAAATCATGGGCTATGCATATGGGATGGATTTGATCCACTTTGGAGCCCATTAATTCGTGTAAAACTCATGAAATATGTCCAGGTTCATGCTCCAAATAAAAGTGGTAAGAATCACACCATGTAGGCAATTTTTCAAATTTTTATTTTTTTATGAAACCATGGTTTATGCCTTTATCTCTTTCCTTGTTTCCACCCTCACTCCTCTATAAATACAATGTATTGCAAGCTCAAAGAGGGCACTAAATTCCTCTTCAAAAAGCTCTTCATAAAGCTCTACCAAATTCTCAAAATTCCTCAAAATTTCCAAAATTCGCAACTGCTTTTCCCGACGCAATCAATCCAAACCAGTGTTCAAACCTTACTCCTAAGATCCCCAGAAGTATCCCCAGATCTAAGAACACGTTCAACCGTGCTTAGAAGGCCTTTCACGAACTCACCAGTGGTAAATTTTTTGTTTATTTTTGTATAATTGGTTGCATGTTTATTTAACATTTTTTTGTGATACAGTTGCATTCATATTAGAGAACATGACATGAACAAGTGATCGTATGATGTTTTTGACGTTATAATTACGCTCATCATGCATTCTTACATCAACATCATCAGATTCAGATCCAGCAATCTAGATCTAAGCACCACGATAGGCCTCATGGGAGAGATGCACTAGATCCTGAAGATTTTTCCTCCAGCGTTTGGGCCAATGTTGTTGGGCCAATTGATTTCTGATTCTCACACCACCTAATTACTTGTTTTGCAGCTTGGCCTAGTTTAATTTTTTTTTGTCTTTTTCTGTTATTATTTATTTTCTTTTACTTCAATTATTTCTTCTTTATAACAAAAAACAAAAAGAAATCATAAAATTTACAAAATCACAAAAAATATTAGACTTAGATTTTTATTAATTAAAATTAGTTTTAATTAATTACTTAATCATATTTTTTAATTAATTAAATTAATTAGAATTAGATTTTCATTAATTTAATTATTACTTTTCCTAAACAAAAAAATAACAAAAACATTTCATTCTTTTTATCATTTAGATTTTTTAGGTTCTCTTTATATCTTTCTCTTTTCTCTCCCGCATGTTTATTTTATTCGCATTATTTTCACAATTATATAATTGTACATGGGATGTAATAGCTTAATTTAGGACCCTTAACTTTTTTCTTTCCCCGTTTTGGTTTGTAATTCCCCCCACCCTGAAGCCTTATAATAGCGTAGATTTAAATTCCCGCATTTTTATTTTTGTACTGATATTAACTGTTAGATGAATGCTAATAGGATCGTATGATAAGACTAAAAGAAAACGCTAGCAAAACTAACATCCAAATATAAATAACTGAAAAACAACACACTCGCACACGCGCACCTCTAAGGTACCTCCACTTGTTGCCTTCGAAAAACAGTCATGTCCCTCGAACGTGGGACACTTTAGCAAAGACCCTCGGTTAAAAAGATCGTAGTCCCTCGATGACCCTCTGATGTTGCCTTTGATAAAGATCTAGTCCCTTATGATGAAATTGCTAAAGTGCCCTACGATTTTCCTTTATGACTGTACGATGACCCTTGCTTGTCCCTCAAACATCCAACAATAGGGCTACCTACTCACTAATAGTAGGATAGCACTGTCTAAAGGAAAAGAGGAAAGGAACAAACCTTTCGAGTAGGTAGATAGATCCTAGTTGCTTGCTCATAAAAACAATCAAAAAACAATTTTTTCACACATACACAAACTATTTTCTAAATATTTTCAAAAACAAAAAAAAACACTTTGTATACGTTCTCGCCGAAACGAGAAACATTACAAAGTTCGCCGCACTAAGGCATCTTTTCAAAATATCTTCAAAACATACTTACACAAAAAAGCATTTTCAAAGTGAGCTAGCAACTAAGAGCCCGTAGATAACTACAGATGGAAAGGGTGCTAACACCTTCCCTTTCCATAACCTACCCCCCTTACTCAGAAAATAATCTCGAAATGTCTTTCCTGTTCTTTTCACCCTTTCCTATGTTGGATAAAAGAAAATTTGGTGGCGACTCTTGCTAACCGCAACATTGCGATAAAAATGAAAAACCAGTAAAAGTCAGTTCTCCCACCTTATTACAGGATGGAAAATGCCAGTCACAAAAGAAAATCTGCTCCCACACATCTGAAGTTGTCTAAAGATGAAAAAGGAGTAAGTGTGGACCAAAGTTTTTACAGAAGTATGATAGGCAGTCTTCTATATCTCAGATAGTAGACCTGACATTGCCTTTGTTTTAGGGGTGTGTGCTAGATATCAAGTTGATCCTAAAGTTAGCCATGCCAACCATGTGAAGTGAATTCTTAAATATGTGAATGGGACAAGTGACTATGGTATGCTATATTCTCATGGATCTAGCTCTACTTTAATTGGTTATTGTGATGCTGATTAGGCAGGAAGTGCTGATGATAGAAAAAGTACATCAGGAGGATGTTTCTTTCTAGGAAATAATCTCATATCTTGGTTCAGTAAGAAGCAAAATTGTGTGTCTCTATCCATTGTTGAGGCTGATTATATTGTTGCAGGAAGTGGTTGTTCTTAGTTGGTTTGGATGAAACAAATGTTGACAAAATATAATGTCAAACAGGATGTCATGATATTATTTTGTGACAATCTAAGTGCCATAAATATCTCAAAAAACTCTATTCAACACAGCAGGACCAAACACATTGATATTCGTCATCACTTCATAAGAGAGCTTGTTGAAGAAAAGATTGTTACCTTAGAACATGTAGCTACTGAATCATAACTAGCTTGCATTTTCACTAAGGCTTTGGATGCAAACTAGTTTGAGAACTTAAGAGGAAAACTAGGGATTTTCATATATGAGGGTTTGTAGAAATTAAGGGCGTGTGGGAATACCATTAAAATGATATTATATTATTTGTGTTTCCAACAAATCAAATATCTTAAGCAATCATTTCAAGACTATCTCAAATACTCTCCCACACGCTACGACATTACCTTATTCTATTTTCACAACCTCTTCATTCTCCTTTACAAAAAAAGAACCCTTGTTATTTTCCATCTCACTGTTCAAAAATTTTCAAAGATGTCACAACATCATGTTTCGTCTCCCTCAAAGTGCTATTCCGATGAAGCCAAGGCTTCTAGCTCAAAGATTGTCAACCATCCTGAGGACCTCTCCCTTGATAAAGTCGTGGTCGTCGCTCCTCTAACAATTATTCCACCTCTTGAGAAGAAGGTCAAGAAACCCAGATCGTCCCATGCAAAGAAATCTAAAGATGAGTTTGACACCTCTAAAGGTAATGATCCTAATACTACTAATGATAGGTCAGAAGAAGACATTGTTAATATTGATAGGAGTATTAGAAGGCTGGTAGATAGGGTGTTAAATGAGGGTTTTGTTGTGCCTGGGATTTCTACTCCTCTTGCCCGAATCCCTGCTCAGGCTGACAAAGGTATTGATCCTCAAAATGCTGCTGAATCATCTACCTTAAAGAAAGACTTTGCTGAAAGTAAACTTGGAAATTTTGCTACATGCGTTCTAGAAGAAGTGGAAGTTGATGTTGAAAAATATGTTGAGACATCATCTACTGAGAAGGACTCTTCTACTAAGGAAACTGCAAAGAATCCAAATGTTGAGAATGTGGTGAATGTTGATGAGCTGTCTGACAATGACCTTATTACTAATGTGGTTCCTGGGATTGCTGAAAGGCTCAAATATAGAAAAGTGAAGGTTGTGTATGTCACACCCCCTGCCAATAGTATCAAGAAAAAGACTATGTATGGTCCTCAAAGCCCTAGAGTAAAGTGGTTCCTCCCTCCAACAAAAGAAAAGTTAGATCTGATAGCTCCTCAGATGATGATGAGGATGATGTCCAGGACATCTCTCCTGTGAAGAAGTCTGCAAGCAAGAAGCTTTCGGTCAGGGTGCCTGATGCTCCTCTTGACAACATTTCGTTCCATTCTGTTGGCAATGCTGAAAAATGGAAATATATTTTCCAAAGAAGGATTGCTCTTGAAAGAGAGTTGGGAGCAGATGCACTGGAGTGCAAAGAGATTATGGAGATGATTTCTTTTGTTGGTTTGATGAAGACTATCACCAGGTTTGCAAAATGTTATGATACTCTTGTTAAGGAATTTATTGTTAATATTCCTGTAGATTATGCTGATCACAAGTAAGGAATATAGGAAGGTGTTTGTTAGAGGTAGATGTGTTGAATTTTCCCCTACTGTCATCAATAGATATCTGGGAAGGTCTGAAGATGATTACTTTGAATTGGAAGTGACTGATAATCAGGTGCGCAAAGCCATCATTGCAAACCAAGTGAGTGATTGGCCCATGAAGAATAAGCTCCCTGTTAGTAAATTAAGTGTGAAATATTCTATCTTGCATAGCATTAGAGCTGCTAACTGGGTCCCTACCAATCATACATCAACCATTACAGTTGGTTTAGGAAAAGTTATCTATGTTATTGGAAATAAGAAATTGTTTGATTATGGTGCTCACATTTTTGAACAGACTGTAAAGCATGCAGGAACCTGTGCTATCAAGATGCGTATTGCCTTTCATCTCTTATTTATGGAATTACTCTAAATCAACATCCTAGAAATTTTTTTGGCACTGATGTAGTTTGCAAAAGGGAGTCTGCCATGTCCATTCACTTCAAGTTGTTTTCAGGTAAACATGTCCCAAACATTGTTTTGACATCTGCATCCTCTGAAAACAAGACCTCAAGCAAGGATGATATGATTACTAAGTTAATGGAATCCTGCAAAGAAATTGATGAGGTAATCAGAGTTAGCTCAACAAGAAAGCTAAAATTTGAAAAGCTGATCAAGGAGTTGTAGAAGGATAACAACCTTGATGATAGTGTAGGTACTGAAGAAGGAGATTCTGATAGTGAAGGAAGCTCTAAAGCTGCCAATTTTACTGGTCTTGAAGACAGTTAGACTTTGTGCTGGTGCCTTCTTTTTGTTTTTCTTTTGTTTTTTGATACCTATGTTCTTTTTGGCACTTGTATGTGCATGACTCGGGTTTGTACCTCTTTTACTACTACTCTCTTGAATGCATGTTTATTTGGCATATTATGTCTAAAAAGGTGGAGAGAAACTTACTGCAGACTGGCTGACTGCTAAGTTTGAGGGGGAACTTCATTGTTTGAGAAGGAGCCTCATGTCTCAGAAGATGTCCTGACATTTTCCACTACTAACTGAGTTTTTTGCTGCTGCTCTGATAATGTGCTCAAATAATGTTTTAGCCAAAATTTGCCAAAGGGGGAGTTTGTTAGTGTTTGTTGGCATCAATTTTGGTAAAACAATGCTTTGGTAATGTTTTTCTTAATGTCATGACATTTGAAGTAAAACATCTCAACTGTTTTTGAATGATGTCAAAGCAGATGTCTTGACATCTTCCTACTGATCTGAACGTGTTGTCAGATTTTCTGTTTCCTGTTTTTAAATGTGGCTTATTAAGGTTTTATGGTTTATAGATTGCAAAAATATGGAGGAATATTTTTCTATCTGTCTTATCTTTATGGATTATATCTTGGCCTACTTTCATGGAGATATTCAAGGGATTCAATTTCGCAATATTTATTTTTCAGCCCAAGCCCATAAAGAAGTTGATGCGCCTTTATAAGGACTTGCATCCTTATTCATACAACAGCAACAATTGAGAAAAAAATATACTTTGTGTGTTTTAGAAGTTTGAATCTTTTAATTTTAATACACTCTAGTATTGTTTCAATACTTGAGTTGTAACTTGAGTTGTAAGTTGTGGGTCATTCATAAGCTTTTCAGTATTGAATGATTAAGGTTTTTCAAACTTGATAAATGTATTGTTTTTCACTGTTAGTGATTGAAGGGATTTGAGGAGGGCCTCATACCTAGGTGTGTCTTAGGTAGAAGTATAGCACGGGTAGTGATTAAGTGATTAGATCATAAATTGGTTGTTTGCTGAGGGTCTATGAATTGATACTATTTAGTGGACTTGTCCCTGGCTTGGTAGCCCCCAGAGTAGGTGTAGTTGTACACCGAACTGGGTTAACAATCCCTTGTGTTTTTACTGCTTTTACTAATGTGGCATTATATATTGTCCTCGGATATTTATGTCGTGACATCTCCTTCTACATCACATATCTCATACCAGAATTTCAGCTTATATTTGTCGTCGGCCGGTGGGTATTGCTCATCATAATAATCCTCGTCTTCATGGATTTAATTATTTCCAACCCCAGCACAGTTGCTTCTAGCATCTTCATCTTGATTATCATCCTCTTCGTAGGAAACCTCTTCAATTTAAACTTTTCGGGCTGGGCCTTTGAACCTTTTCCCTATGTTGATAACAACTTTATTCTTGGTCTTTTTCTTCGTGATTAGAAGCGCCATCAGTTCTTCTTGACCCTTTGCCAAGTTAAGAAGATTTTCTTGATACTGAGAGTGTTGAATCTGTAAGTCCTTGACGGTTTTTTCGAGATCCATCTTATACTGAAATAAATAGTAGAAAGACGAGGACACCTGTGTTAGAAAACCTGCTTATGATATGATGCATGTTATGCGAATTCAATTTTTTCAAGGACCTTTTAAGAGATTTACATTTTCTTATCTAAAAGGAAACAAAACAACAATTGTATTAATAAGTTCTAAGGTTACAAATTGCCACTTGGGGCTTACAATGGAAAAACAAAAGGACAAAATAAACTCCTAAAACAAAAGGCTCAGGTCTCCCACGAACGCATCCTCTTTGGTGCAATGTAGGCATTCAGGATTCGTTCTTCGTGAAGGTTCCTTTTAAGCTCTAACACTTTCTTCTCGCTTGTATAGAATCGAGCTTCGAAGGTGTCTCGTTCTCCCTTGAGTTGAATCCACGATCTTTGCAATTCTTCGAGGTCGGTAGGCATTTTAGGATGGAGAATGGTATGAAGAACATCCCCTTCGGCAATGGACTCCACAAATATTGGTAGAATATCAGGATATGGAATTATGATACTTTGAGCACGAACTCGTACCCATTTGAGATAAGGTTCGAGAGGGATGGAATTCTTAGGCCCCAAAGTCTTGCTATTAACCTTGCTCGCTATGCCCCAAGCATGCATAAACCTTCAATGATAACCTTGGATATTGTTCTCATAGTCGAATATAATGCCTTGAATGAGCGCGTCTTTGGTGCAATGTAGGCATTCAGGCTTCACTCTTCGTGAAGGTTCCTTTTAAGCTCCAACACTTTCTTCTCGCTTGCATAGAATCGAGCTTCGAATATGTCTCGTTCTCCCTTAAGTTGAATCCACGATATTTGCAATTCTTCGAGGTAGGTGGGCATTTTAGGATGGAGAATGGTATGAAGAACATCCCCTTAGGTAATGGACTCCACAAATATTGGTAGAATATCAGGATATGGCATTATGATACTTTGAGCACGAACTCGTACCCATTTGAGATAAGGTTTGAGAGGGATGGAATTCTTATGCCCCAAAGTCTTGCTATCAACCTTGCTCGCTATTCCCCAAGCATGCACAAACCTTCAATGATAACCTTGGACATCGTTCTCATAGTCGAATATAATGCCTTGAATGAGCGCGTCATGGGGACCATCTCTTAGAGCATAGCCAAACTGTCGTAAGGCTAGAGAAGGGTTACAAGTTATACCTCCCATAATGCCCAAGAGTGTAACATTATGCAATTCCCCATAACAATAAATGATAGTAAAGTCTTCTTGAGATCGAGAGCACCAATGGATATCCGAATGATAAAGTGACATCAACCTTTGAGACCACTTTAAGCCTTTATCATTCTTTAATATTGATCGAGGAAGGGGAGAAATAAACCACCTAGACAGCAAAGGAGAGCAACACATGAGGGTCCCTCGCTTCCTCATAGTGCGAGTATGAAGAGAGTGCAAAATGTCCCCAAGCAATGTATGCATCGGGTTTCCAGTAAGGAAGATTTTGACAGCGTTCATATCTATGAGTTAGTCAGGGTTAGGAAAGAGAACTAAACCATATATTAGAAGGGCCAAGATTTATTCAAAATCTTGTAAATCCAAAACATCCAAAAACGAACGAGCCTTCTCCATCAGGAACTTAGCCAAAAATCCTTTGACCCCACTTCTTGTTTCCCAATTAGCTATAATGTCAGAACTCTTCAAATGTAAGGCATTGGCAATAACTTCAGGCTTTGGAGTTTCCTTTAAATCGGTGAATGGTATTTGTTCAAGGACTGGTATTCCCAACAGTTGAGAGAATTCTTCCATTGTGGGCACCAGTTGATAATCGAGAAAGGTGAAACAATGATGTACAGGATCGAAGAACTGAAAGAGCACCTTCAACATGTCTTCATCAAAGCTTGTGGTATCCAGATGGAGAAGTCGACCATATCTTTTGGTGAACGGAGAATTTTCAGGAATCCTTGATGCTAACTCTTTGAGTTGAGGAGGCACTCTTAATAAGTGGATTTGGATGGTACTTCTGCGAGCGGAAGCCGTATCCTACAAAACAGGACAAAAATAAATCCATAGGTCCTTGAAATGGTTAGTAAAATGCTATGGCATGACGTTATGATGTTATGAGCAAATAATCACACACAAACAAAGCACACAAGGCCTTAGGTTTAGACTTGCATAGGGTTTATTGGTAAGTACCCTCTTGAAGTTTAGTTGGTTCAACCTGTCCTAAAAAGTAACCGGGTTCTAGGAGCCTCAATATCACTGATCTTTCTTCATCGGGCATTGTTTTAGCTCAAGCATCCAAACTGCAGCCAAAATATCCCGAATGTCCAATCTCAATGAGTGTAGTATCGGGTATCAACCAACTTCAGTCTGCACTAAAGCCGGCTATCTCACTACTTTCTAATGGCCAAGTTGTTTAACTATGATTCTACGGTCAGTTAGTGCTTCATGACATCACACAGCGGCCTCGTATTCTTCTTTACTTGACTCAAGGGACACCGGTACAAACAAATGTGTCACACTAATGTATCCATCGCTTCAACCATGTCGGTATACCCAACATAATCCCCATGATCTATTACTACTTACCTAAAATGCCCCCAAATCCAGGTGTAGGGTTTTTACAAGTAACAAAGCCAAGCATAACCCATAAACGTAAAGCAAACAAGTCAAGCAAGTAAAGCAAAAAAGGTGATCTATATCCTAAGGTAACCCTACTTTTAGTTTAAATCCCCGGCAGAGTCGTCAGTTATGTGATACAGTGGGAGAACTTACTTGAGTGTTTTGCATTTTATTGCAATTATTGCAAATAGTAAGATTCGCCACCGACTTTTCTTTTATCCAATAAAGGAAAGGGTGAAAAGAACTGGAAAGACCTTTTGAGATATTTTCTTGAGTTCGGGAGGTAGTTTATGAAAAGATAAGGTGTTAGCACCCTTTTCATCTGTAGTTATCTACGAGATCTTAGTTGCTAGCTCACTTTGAAATGCTTTATAAATCTTTTTGTGCTTGGTGTAAGTTTGAAAATATTTTGAAAATGCCTTTGTTTTGGAAAACTTTGTAATGATTCTCGTCTCAATAAGAATGTATACAAAGTGTTTGTTTTAAAAATATTTCAAAGAGATGTTTTTTTTAAGAATGTTTTGAAAGTGTGAGGTGTAAAAATGGTTTTGTATGTGAGCAAGAAACTACGAGCGTTCTACCTACTCAAAAAAGTATTTGTTCTTTTCTTCCTCCTTTAGATATTGGTATCTTACCATTAGTTAGTAAGCAACCATATCATTGGATGTGAAGGGACAGGCGTGGGTCATAGTATAGCCATAGAAAGCAACATTGTAGGATACCTTAGCAATTTGTCGTAAGGGTCTAATATCGTTTACCTAAGGCAACGTCGAAGGGTCATCGAGGGACTACGATCTTGTAATCAATGGTTTTTTCTAAACTATCCCACGTTCGAGGGCGTGATACGGTGGGAGAACTGACTTGGGATGTTTTGCGTTTTATCGCAAATGTTGCGGTTAGCAAGAGTCGTCACCGACTTTTTTTTATCCAAAAAGGAAAACCTGAAAAGAACAGGAAAGACCTTTGAGACTATTTCTTGAGTTCAAGGGGTAGATTATGAAAAATGGAAGGTGTTAGCACCCTTTTCATCCATAGTTATCTATGGACTCTTAGTTGCTTGCTAGATCACTTGCTTTTGTTTGAAAATGTGCTTTGTATGGTTTTTTGAAAGTATTTTGAAAAGGCTCCATCGTTTAGGCAAACTTTGTAATAGTTCTCGTTCGTAAGAACGTATACAAAGGGTTTAGCTTTTGAAAATAATTCATGTTTGGAAAATGTTTGAAAGTGTTTTTGAAAGTATTTGGTGTTTGTTTTGAAAATAAGCAAGAGTGTTTGATTTGAAAATGAGCGAGCAACTAGGAACGATCTACCTACTCAAAAGTCTTAGTTCATTTCTTCCTTTCCTTTGATATTGCTATCTTAATATTGATTTGATAAGAAGCCCTATATTTGGATGTAAAGGGACGGGCGTGGGTCATCGTATATCCATGATAGCAATGTTGTGAAATATCTTAGCAATTCTATTTGAGGGACTAAGATCATTTTGAAAGGCAACTTTGATAGCGTCGTCGAGGGACTATGATCTTGTATTTTTTTATTGCTTTTGCTAATATATCTCACATGCATAACATGGCCATTTTTATAAGGTAAGAAAGTGGATTTACCCTAAGGGTGTAAGTGTGCAAGTGTGTTAATTTACATACATTGTTTTGTCTTTGAATTAGGGTTTGCTAACTTGTTGATTTTATCTTTCTATACAAACCCTAATTTACTAGCATTTATATATAAAGCATTAAATTACGGAAAATAAAAATACTAAGCTATTACATCATTAGGGGAGGGGGTATACAAATTTACAAATGGGGATTTTGTAAGAAAATTAAATCTAATTAACTATTACAACCATATTTAATAAATATACAAGAATTGAATAAAAAAAATGCAAGAATGCAAAATGGAAAAAGAAATGATTTTTGTTTGATTTTATGAAAGGTTTTAACCTAAACCTAATTGAGAAAATAATTAATAAAAATTAACTAAAATGAACTTAAACTAATTAAGAAAAGAAATTAATTTAAAAATGATATTTTAGGGTTTTTCGTGAAAAGGTTTGAAATAAAGAAAATAACATGAGAATTTATTAATTAAAAATAAATCTAAGTTCTAAATTAATTTTTAATTTAGAAGAAAATAATGTGATAATTAACCTAAGTCTAAACATTAATTATTATTAAAAAAGGAATTAATTTGTTAAAAGAAAATATTTTGGTCTTTTTTTGTTTTATGAAGAAAAATAACCTATTAATGAACATTTTTTAAATATATAAATAAATAAATAAAAATATTTTTTTGGATTTTTATTAATAAAAATGATAATAATAATAATAATAATAATAATAAAAATAATATGAAAAGTAAAAACAAAATAAAGAAAAAGAAATAGAAATAACAAAAAAAAACCAGGGGTGTAAACAATAATCAGGGGGGAAAGTCAGCAAACAAATAGCCAGGCCCATGTTGGAGGCCCAGCGCTGCAAACAAAAATCAAAAAAAGGTGAAAATATGAAAAACAAGCAAAAGGGTACCACTATGGCTCGAACTCAAGTCCCTAAGGTAACAGGCGCACGTTTTAAGCAATGGGGGTGGTGATACATCTGTTAACTTAAACAAAACAATAAATATATGATACAAGATTTGCCCTGACTGTACTTCATCTTCAACCTTCATCCAAAGGATCTGTAACTTGTTCATTTCTCCACCATTTTCAAAAGTGTAAACATGAAACTTGTGCATTTTTCCACCACGAATCCAACCACGTAACTAACTTAAGCTAACATTCAAAGATACGGATGAATTTATGAAAGTACCAAATTCTTACCTAAATGTTTCAGCAAGTTCAAACTCAAAATTCTCCATGCTCAAGCAACATAAATGAAATCTATGGACATGTATAGTTTCAGAGAAATGATATCTATATTCTATCTTCACAAATACAAGCCTAACAATGCCTAAATAATGAAATAGAAGTTCAAGAAAAATACCTCAAAACTGGAAATCGTGAAATGAGTTTGAGCTTGTTTCAAGTGATGGTGATGATCAGGTTAGCTTCCTTGAACCTCTAGGAAGCTAATGCAATGGCTGGCTTGAACTGGAAGTGGCTGGAATGGTCTGGAGAAGTCCAACTGCAATGCTTTATTTTTGAACTTGGAAGTTGATGAAAATGATGTTACAGTTGTGTAACAGGGACAGGGATGGTTTGTATTTGATGTGAGGAATCTTTTGAAACTGGAAGGCCAAGAAACGCACGAGGTAAATGGAAGTTTGAAGTTCTGGGTCAGAATGTGCAACAATGGTGGTTTGTGATGAATTTCTGATTTTTTGGGAGTTTGGGAGCTTATGTATGCGTGTGTTAGCTTGCAAGCAACTTGTATATCTATATGGAAAAGGTTGGTGCACTTGAGAGGGTCAGAAGCACAAGATATAGACTTATGGCTATGTTACTTGATTTTGAAGAAAAGTGAAAACATGGTTTCAAGGCATAGTACAAGCATGGTATGAGTTTATTGGAGGATCTAGACATGTTTCTTTTGCCTTTGACATTGCTTGTGATCATAAGGAAACAAGCGCAAAGCTCTATGCATTGACTTTGTGATTAAAGCCTCTTTACAAGAATGGAATGGTAACTTTGTGCCATAAATGGAAATGCAACTTGGATAATAGATCAAGTGCTTGGATCAAAGCTCTAACAGCCGTGTAAACATTTAATTATGGAGTTACAAACAAGTTTGAGTCCTGTAAAGCAAAGATTATGCAGCCTAGCTATGAATTGGTCAAGTGTTCATCACAAATTATGCCTTGTAAATCAAGAATGAAACCCTAACTTCATCTCTTCGATTCTCTTAGCTCAAGCATGATCTCAATTAGTTCTTGGACATTTTCGAAAGCTTATAACATCATCTACAACCTCTATGTTGGTCATTTCTAAAAATTCCTCTTTGAACTATGTGAAAAATTTCCATGAAGTTAGGTCAAAATCCTGCCTAAACTAGGGCAAAATTTCATTAAGTTCCCAAGTTTCATGAACATGTATTCACAAAATAATAACTTGAAATCCATGCATTTATATGAGAAGTTTTGTTATATAATGTTTTAGATCTCATTGAGATCTACAACTTTCATGTTGAAAGCTTCCTTTGAATCATCTTGCATCATGGTGAAAATTTGGCTCAAAGTTGTGAAAAAATATGAAGTTTCCAACACTTAGAAAAATTTCTAAGTTTAGAAATTTTGACTTTTCAAAATGAAATCTTGACTTTTTGATTTCTTGATTAACAAGTTTCATAATTTGACATGTTTTGATGAATTGTGATCTTTGATACTTGATTTTGACCAAAAAGTCAAAGTTCGACTTTTCAGTGTGCAGTTGACTTTTGATCAGTTGACTGAAAATCAACTATCAATCAATTGATTTTGAGCAATGTTTTGAGTCATGCCATTAGGTAAAAATGATGCAATTGAATCCTTGAGATCATGTCCCCAACCAGTCAACCATTTGCTAGGTCAAAAATCAGAAATTGCCCTTTCTTAGTTAAAACCCTAATTTTGACCATTTTGCCCTTTTGATGATTTGATCAAATTTCTTGAGGAATTATGGTCCAAACTTTATCAAATGACAAATATGAGTTCATAATGTTGATATGGATAAAAAATTATGAAGTTTGACTGTAAATTGACCACAGTTAACTTTTCCCCAATATAGTTGATTTTTAGGTCAACTGATCAATTGACTGAGCAAAAATGTGATCCAAGACTTGAAACTTGACATGAGCATTCTTGAGAGTCAAAATGATCCATGAAAGTCATATGGGGTATTAAAAGTCCATTTGTCCTTGTTCAATCTCAAACCCTAATTTTCAGTCATTAGTGTTTGAGGAGGTGTCTTGAGCTGATCAACCCTAGTGCAGTCTTGAACCAAAGGAAATCTTGTGAGATATTACTTGATAAATGAGAGGGAAAATTTTGGGGTACAACTGCTGCCCCTGTTAAATCTTCTTAAACCTGAAGAGTTAGATTGGTGGATCAGTCATTCGTGACTTGAAGGTGAAAGATGATTGAACACTAGAGTGCCCAGAAATTTGCACTCGAAGATGGATTGTGAATGGGCTTATAGATGCCATTCGGAGGAATGTTGGTAAACACTGGAAGAAGTATCAACAAAAATCTCTTGTTGATTTATACTAAAACTTGATGTTTAACTGTGAGAAAAAAAGTTAGTAAAATGCAGATGTATGCATGATATTCACCAGATGTGGTATTATGCTAAATGCATTTTGTATGTACATGCTATGATGTGAAATGTATGTTTTTGTCCGGGAAAATAAATCCCTGATTGTTGCTGAGGAAATTCTGGGGGGTTGAATCCCTGATTTTCCGTTGGGGATGAAGGATATACATATCTTCAAACTTTGTTGAAAGGATGCTTCCGCTGGGGAATATCTCTTAAATGTTAGCTGTTATCTGGCCGGATCCAGGCTTCACAACTTGATTAGAATGAGGAATCAACTGCTATCTGGTCGGATCCATGATTCATGGTAACTTACTGGGGAAGAAATAAATTAACTATTATCTAGTCGGATTCCAGGCTTTGCAGAAAATTTCTTGAAATTGAATAGTTATCTGGTCGGATCCAGGCTTCACAACAAATTGTTGGGGATACGGAAGTTAATTGTTATCTGGTCGGATCCAGAATTTACATTAACTTGAAGTGGTAACTACTATCTGGTCGAGTCCAGGTTTCACAATGAATTTCTGAGGGTAATTATTATCTGGTCGGATCCAGGCTTCACTACAACTTGTTGGGGTAGAGGCATACTCTACTGGGGAAAAGAAGTAAAACCTTGGTCTGGTCGAGTCCAGGTTCTTCTATATCTGAAGAGTTAAACTATTATCTGGTCGGGTCCAAGTTTCATAGCATTTGAAAGATTACACTATTATCTGGAAGGATCCAGGCTTCATAGTGGCTTGAGAAGTTGACTACTATCTGGTCGGGTCCAGGCTTCATAGTAGTTTGAAAGTTGTACTAATATCTGGTCGGGTCCAGGCTTCATAGTAGCTTTTGGAGATAGTAAAGGTTTTGCTGACGACTTTACTAGGGATCAGGGGTTGTGGCCCTATGATTTGTAATAGTCTGAAAGGAAAACTTAAGCTGGAGAATGTAGACTCAGTCGGGGAGGATAGACTCAGCTTGGGGAGAACAGAATCAGCTTGGGGAGAATACACTCAGTTGGGGGTAACAGGCTCAGCTGGAGAAGATAGACCAAGTTAGGGAATTTTGTACTCGGCTAGGGAGTTATGTTATTCATTGTTTTTTGGGGAAATAAACCTTGTTGGGGAAATAAACCCGATTGATAAACTGTTGAAGAGGTGAGTTCTTTTTAGGAAGAGATTCACAAGGCTTCTACTTGTAGGATCAACTTAACTGGGGAGAGAGCTGCTAAGAAATTGAGACTCTGGCTGGAGATTGGTCTATTCTAGTCGATTTGTGGGGGATAATGTTAATGAAATAACTCTGTGGGGATATTCCAATATACATTAAAGAGATGTTTGTTGCTGCTTAGCAGGTCACATGTTCCAAATAGTTTTAATTATGTTCATATGTATATGTTCGTTCAATTTTAGTCATTGGACAGTTTTGCATTTAAAACAGAAATTTTGCACTTCAAAGTATATTTGTATTGATATTTTGCCCATGAATAGGCATTTTTTTACAAAGAGACGGAGATCCTAGTAAGAGAAAATCGTCTAAATGGAAACAAAATTGAAAACAAAAACAAATAGCCATGTGAAATGATTGCATTACCTTCCAACTCTACTATTGCCCCAATGTCTTCGAACGCCCCTTGTCATTGACAGAAATTGATTGGATTGATCCTGGACCATTTGAACTCGGACCTTGATGATAAAGTTGATTGTGGCGAATCCACGGGACATAGCCACACGCTTTCAATCCTTAACTTTTACCTAGACCTCCCTTTCGGGTTTTCATCCCACCAGGATACCCATTTTTTCCCAAGTCACCCTTTCGAGTTTTCAACTTGCCGGGTGTACAATTCTTTTGCATATATCCCTAATTTTTACCCAAACCTTTTGGATTGTCGGGATGCCCTTATTTTGCCTAGGTGTATCAACCTAGCGGTTCTCTTATGCGTAGTATTTTTTAACTATGTCCGCGTTTATAGGATGTGGGAAGTCTTCACCATCCATGGTAGTCAGCATCATGGCACCTCCAGAGAACACTCTCTTGAAAACAAATGGCCCTTCGTAGGTGGGAGTCCATTTGCCTATGGGGTCTCCTTGTGGTAGAATGATGCATTTTATCACCAAGTCACCAGTTTGATATACTTGAGGCTTGATCTTTTTTTTGAAAGCCTTGATCATCCATTTTTGGTACGTCTGACCATGACAAACAGCAGCCAATCATTTTTCGTCGATCAAGTTTAGATGATCCAATCTCGTTTGCATCCACTCGTCTTCGCCTAGGCCTACCTTATTCATAATCCTCAGCGAGGGAATCTGAACTTCCACTGGCAAAACAGCTTCCATGCCATAGACTAAGGAAAAGGGAGTTTCCCCAGTTGATGTTCTAGCTGAAGTACGGTAGCCGTGAAGAGAAAATGATAACATATCATGCCAGTCCTTATAGGTTACTACCATTTTCTGCACAATCTTCTTGATATTTTTGTTGGCCGCTTCGACTGCGCCATTCATTTTCAGTCTATATGGAGAAGAATTGTGATGCTTGATCTTAAACTGAGTGCAAAGCTCAGTAATCATAGCATTATTGACGTTAGTCCCATTGTCGGTGATGATCCTTTCGGGGATACCATAGCGGTAGATGAGGTTGTGTTTGATGAATCTGGCTACCACATTCTCGGTAACTGAGGCAAACGAGGCGACTTCAACCCATTTGGTGAAATAGTCGATAGTGACAAGAATGAAGCGATGTCTGTGGGAAGTGGTGGGCTTGATTTCTCCAATCATGTCAATTCCCCACATTGCAAATGGACACAGAGCGTTTATGACGTTCAGAGGGACAGGAGGTACATGGACCTTGTCAGCATAGATTTGGCATTTGTGACAAGTCCTAGAGTGTTGATGGCAATCAGTCTCCATTATTGACCAATAGTATCCAGCTCTCAAGATCTTCTTGGCCATCGTATGTCCACTTGAGTGAGTACCAAAGAGTCCATTGTGCATGTCTTCCATGATTTCCTCTTCCTCCTTCTTATCCACGCATCCGAGTAGAGTGGAGTCATGGTTGCGTTTGTACAATATTCTGTTACTTAAGAAGAATTTAGCTGAAAATCTTTGTAAGAACTTTATGTCATTGGTAGATTCTCCCTCGGGATACTCTTGTGCTTCAAGGTATCTCATTACCTCATGGTACCAAGGCTTTTCCGCATCAGTGTTAAGCACACGGAAATGTGCAGGTTCGTCGAATCTCTTAATTGTAATTATAGGGGCCTCGTTATCCCATCTGACCTTGAACATTGAAGACATGGTTGCCAAAGCGTCAGCCAACTGATTTTCTTCCCTAGGGAAGGGCTCAAAGGTGATCTCTTTGAAGTAGGGAATCAGGGATAGCACAAGTTCCTTGTAAGGGATGATATTATGGTGCTTAGTGTCCCAATCTCCTTTTACTTGTCTAATCACTAGAGCAGAATCCCCAAACACACTCAAATGCTTGATCTTCAAGTCAATGGCAGCTTTTAAACCCAAGATGCACGCTTCATATTCGGCCATATTGTTCGTGCAATCGAAGCATAATCTGGCAGTGAAAGGAGTGTGCAACCTTCAGGAGAGATAATCACAGCACCAATTCTGTTACCTAAGGCGTTGGAAGCCCCATCGAAGACCATAGTCCATCGGGATCCTTGTTCAAGTCCTCCATACGGTCCAGGTTTTGCACAGTCGGTTACTAGCATAATGTTCTCGTCAGGGAAGTCGAAGTTCATAGACTGATAATCATCCATAGCTTGATGGGAAAAATGATCTACTAGCACACTTCTTTGATGGCTTTTTATGTAGTGTATTGAATTTCGTACTCAGTCAAGATCATTTGCCATCTGGCTATCTGTCCAGAAAGGGAATGTTTCTCGAAAATGTACTTGATTGGGTCCATTTTAGAAATCAACAAAGTGGTATGAGTCAACATATATTGTCTTAGCCGGAGAGTATCCCATGCCAGAGCGCAGCAAGTTTTCTCGAGCAGTGGATATCTGGTTTCACAGTCGGTAAACTTTTTGCTCAGGTAATAAATAGCATGCTCTTTTCAGCCAGACTCGTCATGTTGGCCCAAAACACACCCCACGGAGTTCTCTAGTACTGACAAGTACATGATAAAGGGTCTTATTTTAACTGGAGGCATCAGAATAGAAGGTTCTTGTAGATATTCTTTGATTTTGTCGAAGGCAGCTTGGCACTCATCATTCCATCTGACTAACTGATCTTTCTTCACAAGCTTGACGATTGGCTCACAAGTAGCCGTCAAGTGAGATATGAAGCGGGCCATGTAATTGAGACGACCTAAGAATCCTCTAACTTCCTTTTCAGAATGAGGGACTGGCATTTCTTGGATACCCTTTACCTTGGCAGGATCAACTTCAATGCCTTTATTGCTGACAACAAAACCTATAAGCTTTCCAGATCGTACTCCGAATGTGCATTTGTTAGGGTTCAACCTTAATTTATACTTTTCAGCCTTTCGAATAGTTTGTACTGGTGATCGAGATGTTCCTCTTCAGTTTGTGATCTGGAAATCATATCATCCACATATACCTCTATTTCATGATGAATCATGTCATAAAGAAAAGCTACCATAGCTCTCTGATATGTTGCCCCTGCATTCTTCAATCCGAACGACATGACCTTGTAGAAAAAGGTGCCCCATTGCGTAACGAAAGTAGTCTTCTCCATGTCTTCGGGAGCTATCCTTATTTGATTATAGCCTGAGAAGCCATCCATGAATAAGAAGACTTTATGTTGAGCAGTATTATCGACCAAGACATCAATGTGTGGTAGAGGGAAATCATCCTTGGGGCTTGCCCTATTCAGATCCCTATAGTCTACGCACATGCGAACTTTTACGTCCTTTTTTGGCACTGGAACCACATTGCCAACCCATTGGGGATAGTATGTCACAGCTAGGAACCCAGCGTCAAATTGTTTCATTACTTCAGCTTTGATCTTCTCAGACATATCAGGCCTCATGCGACGAACCTTTTGTTTGACGGGAGGATAACCTTCTTTTGTCGGCAAATGGTGAACTATGATGTCGGTATCCAACCCAGGCATATCTTCATAATACCAAGCAAATACTTCCACATAATCATGCAACATCTGAACCAACCTGCTCTTAACATTGTCTTCTAAGTTAGTGTCGATCTTGATTTCCTTCTTATCTGCCTCAGTACCCAGATTGATGACTTCAACTGACTCTTCGTGCGGCTGAGTAGCTTTTTCCTCTTGTAATAGAAGTCTGGCTAATTCTCCCGGTAGGTTACAATATTCCTTGCTTTCGTCTTCGGCTTGGTTAATTGGGCATTCAAAGTCATAGTCGGAAATAGTAGAGTCAATGGCAATAGGATCCAGAGTGGATGAGGACCTGCAAGAGTGTGTGTGTGTGTGTGCGCGCATGTAAGATACATGCCTATTTTTGAAAATGTATTTGAAAGAAAAGAAAGATAATGAACATAAATATTTGAATGCAAAATAGTCCAATGTACTGAATGATCATATGATTAGATAAACATAAATAAAACAATTGACAAATGGACCAAAGTGCCCCGGGCCAGGAACATGGCTTAAAAGTCATTGTTGAATATTATAGACAGAATGTTCTTGAATTGAAAGAAAAGAAATAACAAGTAGATTACTCCTCAATGAAGGAGATGGGCACAAAATCCTTTGCATGACAATTCTTCAGCTCAATTGTAGTTGGATACACCCAATCTTCAAATGCAACTTCTTCATCAGAATCACCCACGGCGTTGACTTCATGGCTTCCAATGCGGAGATATGGCTTTCCAGCACGGGCACGCCGCACTTCCTTCTGAGATTTGACGGTTAAGCCCAAACTAAACTTGTCCGCTTTGAATGGGATATCAAGGAGTTTCCCCCAAGTATCATAGCTTCCTTCTTCAATTGCCTCACGAGCATCTTTGATTGAAACCATCTTCGACACGGCATTAACACCTTTGAACTCATCAGAGGAACATTTGGTAGCAGAGATCATTGGTGGTACAACCTCAAAGGCTTGACACAGGGTCTCAATGAATTCTCTATCCATCTCTACGTGCTTGAAAGAGTTAATGTGGCTCACCATAAACTCTTCCTCACTACATACGGTGACAATTCTTCCCTTGACAGGATATTTAAGCTTTTGATGGAGAGTCGAGGTTACTGCCCCAGCTTTATGGATCCAAGGGCGACCCAACAGACAAGAATAGGAAGGACGAATATCCATAATATAGAAGGTGGAGTTAAAGATTTGGGAGCCCAATTTGATTGGAAGATCTACTTCCCCATGAACAGTCCTCTTTGATTCTTCGAACGCCCTTATGATGATATCACTTGGCTTTAAGACTAAACCTTCACAGTCTAGACGGTATAACGCCCCCTTGGTAATAAATTCAGAGAAGAACCTGTGTCGACTAGCACATGTGCAAAGGTAGTCCCTTTGCACTCGACAGAAACATGTAAAGCTTTATTGTGGTTCTTCCCTAACGGTGTCAAGTCAGCATCTGAAAATCCCAAGCCATTATCAGCCATCATGCTAGCCACGCAATTCTCAAATTGGTCCATTGTTGTCTCATGGGGGACATGGGCTTTTTTCAGGAATTTGATTAATGTCCGAGCATGGGCATCGGAACAAAGAAGCAATGACAACATTGAAATTTTATAAGGGGTTTGCCTTAACTGTTCAACAATCTTAAAGTCACTTATTTTTATTATCTTCAAGATCTTGTCCATCTCACGAGCGGAGGGCTCTCCATCAGCAACGTCCTTTGCGGGTACTTCAATCACATCAGGCTCAACAACCTTCTCCTTCCCTCTTGTATCGGTACTTGGCTTGGCAGCAGTAATGCATATGGGCGTCTTTGTAACAACTGGTGGTGAGATATTGGGTGAAAATATTCTCCCAGTTGTACTTACTTTGCTTGAGCCAGCTATGTTACCAACATTGTCATCTTTTTCTTCTTCGATCCAAGCATCTTGTTTAATCCCATGATAGATCACCTCAGCACCATATTTCCATGGTACCGCCTTGTTTGAAGAGTAGGGAATTGGTCCGGGATTGGTAATTATTAAGGGAGCAACAGTGGGTTCATTTGAAATCCTAATAGGACCTTTGGAGGTGATCCTAAGAGGATTGTTTGAGATGGTAATAATGGAGAGGTCTTCACATTTGTTAATCAAACTTTTGGCAAGTGGGGTCTTCTCAAATAGAATTTCATGGCTATCCATCAGGCGTTGAATGCCTTTCTTCAGCCCTTCACATCCATTGAGTTGTCTTGTATAGCACACACAGTCCTTTAGACGGCCAGGGAAAATCCCAGCTTTCAACAGGTTCTTTTTTATGATATTCAGCGGAGTAGTCAATTCTTCAACAGAGGAAACAAAAATTGTAACTTCAACAACATTAACACCCTTGTCATGCTTCGGCATTAGAGCGGTGATTACATTCGGAATTAGGGGAGGATCAAACTCAATAGTTTTGGTATCGATTAAATCCTGGATTTTTTTCTTCAAGGCCCAACACTGGTCAGTCTCGTGCCTGGGGTTGCTTGAGTGGTAAGCACATTTAGCGTTCGGATTATACTTTGGTGACGAGGTATCAGGGTTGGAAGGAGGGTCGCGCAATGTCACTAAATTAGCCTTTATCAAATGTTGAAGGGCTTGAGATAATGACATGCATAACCTCGTAAATTGTCTTCTTAGAGTTTCAAAACATTGATGATTTGCAGATGGTCTTGGAGTAGGAGTTGGATTGGATATTCGGACGGCATTGACAGACGGATGATCATTCTTCTTGGTACGGGCCCTTTCCCCGTACACAGCATTGACTTCCTTCTTTGCAACAAAAGGTTTCTTGACAGGATTTGAAGTGGAGGTAGATGCCACAGAGATCTTCCCACTTTTGATGCCGCTTTCAACTCTTTCACTGGTTAAGATTAATTCGGTGAAACCAGAAGAAGAGCAGTCAACCAACAGATTAAAGAAGGGACTAGATAAAGTGCCCATGAACATGTCAATGTGATCCCTATCAGTCAAGGGTGGTTGAACCCTACTGGCGAGGTCTCTCCACTTTTGCACATATTCCTTAAATCCTTCATTCTTTCCCATGGTCATATCTTGTAATTGAACCCTTGTTGGCGCCAAGTCGGTGTTATACTGATACTGATGGTAGAAGGTGGTAGATAAATCCTCCCAAGTATTATACGGGATCCATCCAACTGATAAAACCATTCAAGTTGCATTCCAGCCAAGCTCTCTTAGAAAACGTGAACCCAAAGCTTCTTATAAGCAGTATGCGATTGTATCTTGCGCACATAAGATTTCAAGTGAAGTTTCGGACAAGAAACGTCATCGTACTTTGCAAAGATTGGTATTTTGAATTTGTGGGGAATGACTACCATAGAGATCAAACCCAAATCATCAAAATCTAAACCGGGGACGGCTTGGATTTCAACAGCCTTCAATATGTCTTCTAACTACTTATATTTGATATCGGCGGGTGGATACTGCTCGTCAAAATAATCATCATCAGATGCTTGATCATTAACACAGTCATCCTGAGTACTCTTGACCTCACCAATCTGGTTCTCATCCTCTTCAGATGAGTCTTCTCCTACTGGGATCTGACAGACTGTCTCCTTAAACCTTCTACCCATGTTGAGTAGAGCTTTCTTCTTGGGCTTCTTCTTAACTGCCAGCAAAGCCATCATGTCTTGTTGTCCCTTGGCAAGGGCCAGTAGAGTCTCTTGGAATTGAGAGTTTTGGGCTTAGAGATCCTTCACAGTTTTCTCTATATCCATCTTGCTGAAATAAAGAGCAGAAAGATAAGGAAACCTGTTATGCGAAAATCTGGCATGTTATGATGCATGGAATATGTATATGCAAATGATTTCAAGGATTAATCAGATTTAAATTTGTGTAGACAAAAGAATTAATAAATGTCAATTTTCATTAAACCAAACAAAAAAGATTACATCATGCCTCTTGGGCTTACAAAATAACTTTCTAAGATAAAAAGACTGAACGCATCATCTTCGGTGCAAGATAGGCGTTCATACTTTGCTCTTTTTGTAGCTGCTTCGTAAGCTTCAAGACCCTCTTCTCACTAGCATAGAATTGAGCTTCGAAAGTATCTCGTTCTTCCTTCAGCTGAATCCAACCCTTTTGCAAGTCTTCGAGAGAGGTAGGCATGTCGGGATGGAGGATAGTGTAGGGAACATCTCCTTCAACCACAGGCTCCATGATGACTGGTAAGATGGAGGGATAAGGCATCACAAATTTCTGAGCATGAGCTCGCACCCATTTAAGGTAAGGCTCGAGAGGAATGGAATTCTTGTGTCCTAGTGTCTTACTATCCACCTTGTTTACCATCCTCCATGCTCGGATAAACCTATGACGGTAACCTTAATTGTCATTCTCGTAGTCGAATACCACTCCTTGGATCAGCATCTCATATGGACCATCCCTTCGGGCGTAAACAAATTGGCGTAAGTCTAAGCAGGGATTGTAAGTGATACCTCCTATAATGCCTAGAAAGGGGACATTAGGGAATTCTCCATAACGGTCAATAATAGTAACATTCTCCAAGGATCGGGAACACCAGTGAATATCTGAATGTCTGAGTGCCATCAACCTATGGGACCACCTTGGAACTTGCTCATTCTTCAATACAGATTAGGGAAGATGCGAAATAAACCATTTTTCCCAGAGAGGAGTGAAACACATGAGGATACCTCTCTTCCTCATAGTGCGAGAGTGAAAAGAATGTAAGATGTATCCTAATAAAGTAGGCACTGGGTTACGAGACATGAAGATTTTGATGGCGTTTACATCTATGAGTTGGTCAGGATTTGGAAACAAAACCATCCTATAGATGAGAAGGGCCACAATTTCCTCAAAATCTTGTAAGTCCAAGGAGTTCCAACAATCTTGAGCTTTATCAAACAAGAACTTGGCCAAGAAACCTTTGACACCACTCCTTATTTCCCAATTAGTTGTAATATCAGATTGTTGCAAGTGTAGGGCTTGAGCAATCTCATCAGGTTTTGGATCTATTTTCGTATCGTTGAAGGGTATTTGATTGAGAATTGGAATCCTCAAGAGTTGAGAGAATTCTTCCAAAGTTTGCACAAGTTGATAATCGGGAAAAGTGAAGCAATAGTGTAGAGGATCAAAGAATTGGAAAAGCACCTTCATCATATCTTCATCAGTGTTGGAGGTAACCAAGTTTAAGAGGCAACCATGTCTTTCGGTGAATGGAGAATTTTCAAGAACCCTTGATGCTAACTCTTTGAGTTGAGGAGGAATACTTACGAGATTGACTTGAATGGTTTTCCTGCTAATAGAAGCCATGTCCTACAAAATAGAACAAAGATGAATCCCAATAATCCTTGAAATTGTTAGTGAGAATGAGTATGATGTTATGATGTTTATGATGTTATGTACAAATAAATATATACAAACAAGGCAAACAAGTCTTTAGGTTTAGGCTTGCATGGAGTCTCATAGGTAAGTACCCTCTTGAAGTTTAGTTGGCTCAAACATGTCCTAGAAATAGTAATCGGGTTCTAAGGGATCTTAATATCACTGATTTGTCTTCTCGGGCATTGTTTCAGCGCAAGCCTCTTTCATGGTGACCGAAATATCCCAAAAATCAAACCTCAATGAGTGTAGTATCGAGTATCTACCAACTTCAGACTGCACCAAAGTCGATCATCTCACTACTTCCTAATGGCCAAGTTTGTCAAGTAAAGGTTCTAAAGTCAGTTAGTACTTCATGACATCACACAGCGGCCCCATATTCTCCTTGACTACTCAAGGGATACCGGTACCCACAAATATGTCACACTAACGTAGTTATTGCTTAGACCATGTCGATATACCCCACACAGTTTCCATAACCTATTGCTACTTACCTATAAGGTATCTCAAATCCGGGTAGAGGATTTAATCCCAAAACAAAGAACCAAAATGTAAAGCAAACAAGTCAAACAATGAAAGCAAGTAAAGGTGATCTAGCCCTAAGGTAACCCCACTTTTAAGTTTTCCCCAGCAGAGTCGCCAGTTCTATGATACGGTGGGAGAACTAACTTGGGATGTTTTGCGTTTTATCGCAAATGTTGCGGTTAGCAAGAGTCGCCACCGACTTTTCTTTTATCCAAAAAGAAAAGGCTGAAAAGAAGAGGAAAGACCTTTGAGATTATTTCTTGAGTTCGGGGGGTAGATTATGAAAAAGGGAAGGTGTTAGCACCATTTTCATCCATAGTTATCTATGGGCTCTTAGTTGCTTTCTAAATCACTTGCTTTTGTTTGAAAATGTGCTTTGTGTGGTTTTTTGAAAGTATTTTGAAAAGGCGCCATCGTTTAGGCAAACTTTGTAATAGTTCTCGTTCGTAAGAACGTATACAAAGTGTTTAGCTTTTGAAAATAATTCATGTTTGGAAAATGTTTTGAAAGTGTTTTTGAAAGTGTTTGGTGTTTGTTTTGAAAATAAGCAAGAGTGTTTGATTTGAAAATGAGCAAGCAACTAGGAACAATCTACCTACTCAAAAGTCTTATTTCATTTCTTCCTTTCCTTTGATATTGCTATCTTACCATTGATTTGGTAAGAAGCCCTATCTTTGGATGTATAGGAACGGGCGTGGGTCATCGTATAGCCATGATAGCAATGTTGTGAAATATCTTAGCAATTCTCTTTGAGGGACTAAGATTATTTTGAAAGGCAACTTTGATAGCGTCATCGAGGGACTATGATCTTGTATTTTTTTATTGCTTTTGCTAAGATATCCCACATGCATAACATGGCCATTTTTATAAGGCAACAAAGTGGATTTATCCTAAGGCTGTAAGTGTGCAAATGTGTTGATTTACATACATTGTTTTGTCTTTGAATTAGGGTTTGCTAACTTGTTTATTTTATTTTTCCATACAAACCCTAATTTACTAGCATTTATATATAAAGCATTAAATTGCGGAAAATAAAAATACTAAGCTATTACATCATTATGAGAGGGGGTATACAAATTTACAAATGGGGATTTTGTAAGAAAATTAAATCTAATTAACTATTACAACCATATTGAATAAATATACAAGAATTGAATAAAAAATGCGAGAATGCAAAATGGAAAACGAAATGATTTTTGTTTGATTTTATGAAAGGTTTTAACCTAAACCTAATTGAGAAAATAATTAATAAAAAATTAACTAAAATAAACTTAAACTAATTAAGAAAAGAAATTAATTTTAAAATGATTTTTTAGGGTTTTTCATGAAAAGGTTTGAAATAATGAAAATAACATGAGAATTGATTAATTAAAAAGAAATCTAAGTTCTAAATTAATTTTTAATTTACAAGAAAATAATGTGATAATTAACCTAAGTCTAAACATTAATTATTATTAAAAAAGGAATTAATTTGTTAAAAGAAAATATTTTAGTCTTTTTTTATTTTATGAAGAAAAATAACTTATTAATGAACATTTTTTAAATATGTAGATAAATAAATAAAAATATATTTTTGGATTTTTATTAATAAAAATGATAATAATAATAATAATAATAATAATAATAATAATAATAATAATAATAATAATAATAATAATAATAATAATAATAATAAATAATATGAAAAGTAAAAATAAAATAAAGAAAAAGAAATAGAAATAACAAAAAAAACCAGGGGTGTAAACAATAATCAGGGGGGAAAGTCAGCAAACAAATAGCCAGGCCCATGTTGGAGGCCCAGCGCTGCAAACAAAAATCAAAAAAAGGTGAAAATATGAAAAACAAGCAAAAGGGTACCACTATGGCTCGAACTCAAGTCCCTAAGGTAACAGGCGCACGTTTTAAGCAATGGGGGTGGTGATACATTTGTTAACTTAAACAAAACAATAAATATATGATACAAGATTTGCCCTGACTGTACTTCATCTTCAACCTTCATCCAAAGGATCTGTAACTTGTTCATTTCTCCACCATTTTCAAAAGTGTAAACATGAAACTTGTGCATTTTTCCACCACGAATCCAACCATGTAACTAACTTAAGCTAACATTCAAAGATACGGATGAATTTATGAAAGTACCAAATTCTTACCTAAATGTTTCAGCAAGTTCAAACTCAAAATTCTCCATGCTCAAGCAACATAAATGAAATCTATGGACATGTATAGTTTCAGAGCAATGATATCTATATTCTATCTTCACAAATACAAGCCTAACAATGCCTAAATAATGAAATAGAAGTTCAAGAAAAATACCTCAAAACTGGAAATCGTGAAATGAGTTTGAGCTTGTTTCAAGTGATGGTGATGATCAGGTTAGCTTCCTTGAACCTCTAGGAAGCTAATGCAATGGCTGGCTTGAACTGGAAGTGGCTGGAATGGTCTGGAGAAGTCCAACTGCAATGCTCTATTTTTGAACTTGGAAGTTGATGAAGATGATGTTACAGTCGTGTAACAGGGACAGGGATGGCTTATATTTGATGTGAGGAAGCTTTTTAAACTGAAAGTCTAAGAAACGCACAGGGGAAATGGAAGTTTGAAGTTCTTGGTCAGAATGTGCAACAATGGTGGTTTGTCATACAGTTCTGAGTTTTGGGGAGTTTGGGAGCTTGTGTATTCATGTGTTAGCTTGTAAGCAACTTGTATATCTATATGGAAAAGGTTGGTGCACTTGAGAGGGTTAGAAGCACAAGATATAGACTTATGGCTATGTTACTTGATTTTGAAGAAAAGTGAAAACATGGTTTCAAGGCATAGTACAAGCATGGCCTAAGTTTATGGAAGGCTCTAGATATGTTGCTTTTGCCTTTGACATTTCTTGTGATCATAAGGAAACAAGTGCAAAGCTCTATGCATTGACTTTGTGATTAAAGCCTCTTTACAAGAATGGAATGGTAACTTTGTGCCATAAATGGAAATGCAACTTGGATAATGGCTCAAGTGCTTGGATCAAAGCTCTAACAGTTGTGTAAACATTTAATTATGGAGTGACAAACAATTTTGAGTTCTGTAAAGCAAAGATTATGCAGCCTAGCTATGAATTGGTCAAGTGTTCATCACAAATTCTGCCTTGTAAATCAAGAATGAAACCCTAACTTCATCTCTTTGATTCTCATAGCTCAAGCATGATACTAATAAGTTCTTTGACATTTTGGAAAGCTTGTAATATCGTCTACAACCTCTATGTTGGTAATTTTTGAAAATTCATCTTGGAACTATGTGAAAAGTTTCCATGAAGTTAGGTCAAAATCCTGCCTAAATTAGGGCAAAATTTCATTAAGTTTCCAAGTTTCATGAACATGTATTCACAAAATCATAACTTGAAATCTATGCATTTATAGGAGAAGTTGTGTTTTACAATGTTTTATACCTTATTGAGATATACAACTTTCATGTTGAAAGTTTCCTTTGAATCATCTTGCATCATGGTGAAAATTAGCTCAAAGTTGTGAAAAAATATGAAGTTTCCAACACTTAGAAAAATTTCTAAGTTTAGAAATTTGGACTTTTCAAAATGAAATCTTGACTTTTTGATTTCTTGATGAACAAGTTTCATATTTTGACATGTTTTGATGAATTGTGATCTTTGATACTTGATTTTGACCAAAAAGTCAAAGTTTGACTTTTCAGTGTGCAGTTGACTTTTGATTAGTTAACTGAAAATCAACTATCAATCAATTGATCTTGAGCAATGTTTTCAGTCATGCCATTAGGTCAAAAAGATGCAATTGAATCCTTGAGATCATGTCTCCAACAAATCAACCATTTGCTAGGTCAAAAATCAGAAATTGCCCTTTCTTAGTCAAAACCCTAATTTTGACCATTTTGCCCTTTTGATGATTTGATCAAATTTCTTGAGGAATTATGGTCCAATCTTTATCAAATGACAAATATGAGTTCATAATGTTTATATGGATAAAAAATTATGAAGTTTGACTATAAATTGACCACAGTTGACTTTTTCCTCAATATAGCTGATTTTTAGGTCAACTGATCAATTGACTGAGCAAAAATGTGATCCAAGACTTGAAACTTGACATGAGCATTAATAAGAGTCCAAAATGATCCATGAAAGTAATATGGGGCATTAAAATCCCATTTGTCCTTTTGCAATCTCAAACCCTAATTTTTAGTCATTAGTGCTTGAGGAGGTGTCTTGAGCTGATCAACCCTAGTTCAGTGTTGAACCAAAGGAGATCTTGTGAGAGATTACTAGATAAATGAGAGAGAAAATTTTGGGGTACAACAGAGAGACATGATTGTTTTATTCTAAGGCAACAAGTGTGGGTTAACCTATAGGTGCAAGTGTGCAAAGTGTTTTTGTTTTCAAGCATTTGTCTTGATTAGGGTTGTCTAGTATTGATTTTAAGATCTTGTCATACAAACTCTAATTACTAGCAATAATAAGGAAAGCGATAAATTGAAGAATTTAAATGCCCTATGCTATTACAATACTTGAGGGGGTAGGGGATACAAATTTACAAATGGGGATGACAAGTAAAATAAACCCTAATTACTATTACAAGGCTTTGACAATTACATAACTCATCATGTAAAAATGCGCAAGAAAATGCAAAGTGAAAAGAAATTGTTTTTAGGGTTTTTTGGTGGAAAAGGTTTTGTAGTTGAAAAGAAAACCTAGGTCTAAGTTAACTTTAAAAATGAAACTAAATGTTTAGAAAAATGTTCTTGATGTTTCATTTAGAAAAAGGTTTTATGGTGTTAGGTCATCTCCAAGTAATGCAATATGTCCAAAATAACCTAAAAAATCTCAAAATCAAGAAATTTGATGTCTGGGCTGACATGGGCCGTGTCAATGGACACGGGCACCCGTGTCAGGACTTGTTCCTGGCTTTTGCACATGTTTTTATGTCCATTTAAAATGACACGGGTCGTGTCGTGTGACACGGGCACCCGTGCCAGCCCATGTTCTGCTTGCTTTTGCACGTGTTTAAACCAGTTGAGTTGACACAAGCTGTGTCGTGTGACACGGGCACCCGTGTCAGTCCCTGCCCTATATTTTTGTTAAGTTTTTTCACCCATATGAACTGACACGGGCCGTGTCGTGTGACACGGGCACCCGTGTCAGTCCCTGGCTTGGCTTTTTGCTAAGTTATGGCTTTGATTTGTCCTGTTGTATCCTTTTTAAAACGAAAGCAAATGATGTATGGATAAAGATATTATAGTTTGAGAAAGTTTACCCCTTGAAGCGAAGACTTTAGAACACGTACGAAAGTTTCTGGGCGCAAAGTGGTGATTGATCGGGCTCCTTTGGACCTTCTTGAAGTTGTTTCAATCCCCCATTTATGGTGAAAGTAGCTGAATCACTCCAACCAAGCCAAGTTGCAAAGTACCATTTTTAAGTTTGGAAGATGGTGATAGTGATTTTATAGAAGTTGTTCTTGTGTTTGAACAACTTCTATATGATGTATATGAAGTATTTGGATGGTTTCTTTGGGCAAAACTTGCAAGGTGTGGAAGGTTCAAAGATTTGGACTTCAAAGCTCAAGAGTGGAGGTTTTATGGACAGTTATGGTTTTTTGAGAGTATAGGAGTTTTGAGGGCTTGTTCATCTCTTTTATCTTGCAAAATGATCTCTCTATTTATAGGCAAAAGGTTTTAAGACAAGGGTTGATCAGATTTTCAAAATCACATGTTGTGGCTAGGTTGGATGGTACATGAAGCAAGCTTGAAGATCATAGTACCAATGCTTTGTACTTTGCTTCATAGAGTTGTTGGACACTTTAAGCATGCTTGTCTGATTTTGTGTGTTGAGTGTGTGTAGAATGAACAAGTTAGAAGCTCAATAAGAGTTGACTTTGTGATTAAAGCTACTTTGCAAGAATGGAAATGTCAACTTTGTGCCAAATATGGAAAGATCACTTGGACAATGCTGAAATCAAATGGACCATAGCTCAAAATTTTGTGTAAGTATTAAATTATGGTGAGATTTACAAGTTAGAAGGCCTGAAATATAAGATTATGAAGCATAGCATGTAGATTGAATTATGTGTTCTCCACCAAAATGGCTTGTAATTCAAGAATGGATTCTCAACTTCATGCCTTTGAATCTCCTAGCTCAAGTATGATAAATTCATGCTCTTGGATGTTTTGGAAATCTTGAAACATTGTATATAACTTTCATGTTGACCACTTTGGCTAAGTAAAACTGGAACTTGATGAAAATTGGCCAAGAAGTTGAGATGAAAACTGACCAAAACCTGTTGGAAATCTCTCCAAGTGTTAGATAAAAATGTCATGACTTCATGGGCTTATAGCTTCAAATATAAGCATTTTTTGGATATCAACCCTCTAATATAAAGTTTTAGAATTCATCAAGATCTACAACTTTCATGTTGAACGTTTTCTTTGAATCATCTTGCATCTTGGTGAAAAATCGTCATGAAGTGGTAAAATGATCAATTTAAAAACACTTAGAAAATTTCTAAGTATTGAAAACTTTGACTTTTTGTTGACTTTCTTGACTTTCTTGATTCTTGATGATTAAGTTTAATATTTTTGTAGGTCTTGATGAATTTTGATCTTTTAATTTTAATGTTGATCGAAAAGTCAAAGTTTGACTTTTTGTGTATCGGTTGACTTTTCGTCAGTTGATCCAAATTTCAACTATCAAACCTTTGGTCCTAAGAAATGATTTGAGCCATGAAATTAGGTCAAAATGTTGTGTGTGAGTCCTTGAGACTATGCTTCAATCCATTAGTTCGTGCATTAGGTCAAAAGTCAATGATCAGTCATTCTCAGTCAAAACCCTAATTTGGAGGCTCAGTGCTCGAGAGGTGAGCTTGTCTGTTCAAACTCTTGAGAACCCTTGAGCATTTCAGATCTTTGGTGAGAAATGTCTTGAGAAATGAGAGGGAAAATTCCGGGGTACAACACCAATTCTAATTCTTTAGGAAAATTTTATCTCGAGTAGTGAATCTGAGGTAGAGAAGAATGATTAGAACCAAAGACTAATTCAATGGGCGAATGAAAGCTTAATAAACAAATTCAACATGGTTCAATGTGTTGTACATGTAATATCAGTCAAATTAGTTTTGAAAATGACAACTTTAAAATGTTGATGACAATTGTCGAGTGTTGATGACAACTACCAAATGTTGATGACAGTCGATCTAGTGTTGAAGAAAACTATTAAATGGAGGAGTTGGAGAAACATGTTGAAAGGCCTTGATCATGACAATTGTTACAAAGGTTCTTAATGATGTCATATGAATAAGAAATATATATTTCAAGCCTCATCAGTCAGTTATATCAATATTGAATTAAAAGTGCTTGCCAATGTTTAATTAAGTAAAGGATTTTTAATTCGTGACCTTTGAAAATTTGAAATCTTGAAGTCGTAAGCCTGTAAATCAGACCCTTCATATGACCATAGCTTTTCATTTTCTCAACCTAAGTTTTTTAAAATTCTCTAAATACATGATGTCGCGAGAGCTTTTTTCGTTGATGAGGATGTTGGACACATCACAATTGGCCATGGAGACTATTATTACTAGAGGAAATATCTCGTTTGGGATACCTCCTACTTTCTCGTTATCCAAGAATTCTAGGATATGCATTTCCAACTTCTTAGTCGAAGAATCTCCTTCTTCTTTGCTAGCGAACATCAACTCAACAATTCTTCTTTTGATGGTTCATATGGAAGGGTTGATCGACCTAAGGAGGCCTTCTCTAATAGAAGCAATGTATTGATGTTTTCCATTTTTGTCTTTCTTTTCTTCAATGTTGTTTTCCCTTTTCCATTGGCTCCGGCTACAATTTCAATAGTCGTCTTGGGCGACGACTTTTCTCTGCAAAGAGACCATTTATTTCTTAATGAATTTTCCTGACCTCAAGACTCCTTCTTCCTTTCTTGCATGTACTTGGGGAGACACTCTCTTTTAATAAGCTCGTCGATTGCATATTTTAGATGAAATCATCCATTTGTATCATGGTTGTTACTCTTGTGAAAATAACAATACTTGGACTTATCTTTCCTCCAAGATTCCTTAACCTGGTATAAATTCTTTATCTCGTCTTCTTTAAACTCAATATTAGTGCACTCACGCCAAATATTCTTCATTAAAATGTTTAAATATGTGTAGGGGAAGAATTTAGTCTATGACCCTCGCTCCATGTCTTCTCTTCGACGGTTGGTATCTTTTTTTTGGGCCTGATTGTATTTGAGGTTACTTGCACCACAAAATTTTCCTCTTCTTCTTCCAGGACCTCTTATTCCTAGTTCATATAGGTTTGTGCCTTACTCAAAAATTCGCTTAAACTACAATCTTCCCTGAGCTATAAATTTTTCCTATAACATACAATTAAACCTGAAACCCTTTTTGAATATCCATCACTTTAGTCTTTTATTCGTACCTCCTATTGCCACATAAACTTCTTCCCCTACATGATACCGTTGAGCACCGTTGTAGTTATATGTTACCATTTTTAAACGGTAAATTGGACGGAGAATGAGTCACATAGATACTTCCATGAGTCAACACTTCCATTTGGAAGGATCTTATACCACATCACCAAAGCTTTTGTGTGGCTTAATACAAAGAGCTTTCATTTCGCAACCCCATGGGTATGGTAGTACTCCAACATGTTATCTACGTGCTCCACATATTTGTCAAGATCCCTGGTCCTATTGTAGTCGTCCAACTTCAAAGGTTTCTCAAGGACCCAGGATCTATATAATCAGGGAGGCATGTAGACATATGGTTCATTTTTGTTCTACATTATGAGCATATGTGCCATTCGTTTTTATCATTTAGGAATGGTGCTTAGTGATTGATTACGACTATGGACTTCGGGTGAAATATAACTCTTTCGTTCCCTCAGATCCGATAGAAGAAGTTTGGTGTCCCCTACTTTGGTGGCGGTTTGGAAACCGTGGAGTAACTTCACTTGGTGTGGTGGCTTGGATGGAGATTGGCTATTGTATCGCGACGAGGGTTGGCTCTATTATCTCTTAGAAGGTCATAGTATAAGTTTTCTTCAATTATCAAGATCTCGTCTTCTAAGAATTATGAGTTTTGTTGGTGCAACAAGTTGTACATGTTATCTAATAGGTAAGTGGCTTTCGGACCTAGATTGACTTGCAACAATTGGAGACTATGAAACATCTCTTGTCCAAGTACTAGAGGTTGCAAAAGAGGTCGGTTTGAAGGTTCGCCTTGATAAGACAGAGACATAGGTTGAGAGACTGGAAAACTTTGGAGCTCTCCTTGGCTGACTAGAGGAGAAGCCAAATCATGCAGCATTGGAATGAATGGGGAAGTCACTAAGACTGGATCATCCATCTCCGGTTGAGGAGGATGAGCTTTGCTAGCTTCAACAACGACTTTGGTAAGATCAAATGATTTTTGAAGTCACCATAACTTTACAAGTTCGGTATCAAGTTGTTTGGGAAGAGATCAATGTTTGCGAAGAGAGAATAAAAGACCTGGATCTGCAACACATAAATGATGGTTCTTTGTGAAATTCCTAAGACTCAAAAGTCATTTTCACACGACGCAACTGTTTCACTTGAGAACCATCAATGATTGATGAGGTGAAGAGGTGAAATGTTAGAGAGGTGGATCAAACTCTTGATATAGTAATGCGGGATTAATCTGCAAAGTTAACACTTCAACATCTAAGTCTCTTAGAGAATCAGAAGTAACGTGAGAGTGATAATAGATTTGAATATCTAAAATAACATGTTTTCTTTTTTATATAGAATGAGTAGTTAAAACCGTTTACATGAGAGGAGACATGTTGTATGAATAAACATAATAATGATCTATAACAATGAAAAATCATCTACTAGATAAATGTTGCGACCATCCTAGAAGGAATAATAAATTGAGCTACATAGATTTTCAAAATTCATCCAAATATATTAAATAATGTTTAGAGTTATGAGATGTTCACTCAATTAACCTTCAAATTTATAAACATTAGTAATTAAAAAGAAGAAAAAAATCATATTTTTATTCCACATGAATGAAAAGATATAGTAATAAATTTAACAAAGAAACTCTCTTTATTCATTTCACGTGCTCCCTTCTACCGTTGAAGAAGAGGTATGACGTGTAACCATAAAGGAAGGAAAGCTATATGAGCTAATGATGGAGAGATTTTGTTCCTAAATAAGGAACATGACTTAATATAGGAAACAGTAGTGAATTAGTAACAAATCTCTTAAATCATTAGCTATAATATCTCATCTAGGTAAAAAAAAGTAACAGTAACTACATTAAAACTTAGGATAAAAAAAAGACACATTGCTATAATAACAAAGTAACAATAATTAAAACGTTAGATTTAAAACAAAGTTGTCGTGTTGTATGGATAACGAAAAAAGTGATATAGACATAGGTAAAATCGTTGGGTAACAATATTAATAGAAAGAGAAAAATACATGCAGAAGTGAAAACGACGTAATTGGTTTATCGATAGGAACGTTAACGGCGTGAAAGGAAGGTGTTTGTTTAGGGTGTGGTTGTCAGGCTTTTTGAGAGTAGTGTGGGGGCCATTTGAGAATCATGATGATAATAGAGACATGACATAAATGACCTTCCCGAGGTGAATATAAGAAAGAGTGTGTGTGGGAAATGTATAGTGTGTAGGTAAGGGTAGTTGTAGTAACTTTTTGGGTTATTGATGCAACATGCAAGTTAATCAAAGGAGAGTACATAAAACCACAGGTTGTGGTCCTGTGGATCCTACTTTTATATACAAATATTTTATTGTTAGATAAATTGATTTTAAATGAGCTAACTCTAGTTGAAAGTAACTTTTTCGATCATAAACTTTGGTGTTCCAGATGATTGATAATTTATAATTTATAATTGATGGTTGAGATTACTTAATAAATTATTGAAGTGTTTAATAAAATTAGCGGTTCAACTAACTTATAAATATAAAATAACATGAAAATATTTAATATATAATTATTTTAATTTAAATTCGTGACATTTTTAAAAAACAATTCATTCATTCAATTAGTCTTGGATACCAAATATCCAACAAGGTCTAATGGTATTTCCTTTTCTATGTTTGTATGTCACTGTTTGGATAATTGCTTGATAGTGGCCTGCAGTTAATTGTGTCTCCTTTTTTACTTCTTTTCTCAACTTTCCCCACTCACTCTCACAACTTTACTCTTTCTGTTTATAATTTAATTGCACTCTTCATTCTTTAAATGGAATTTAGTAATTTTAGCCTTTCACTTTCCTACACTGATTTCGCCCCTTTTCCATTTTTTTATCTTGGTGATTTCGTAATATTTCGTAACAATTTTTTTTAAAAGAAGCTATATTGATGTGACGTGAAATCCGATTCTTATTGCTTCTATATGATTTATTTTTTCAAATTAAAAATACATAATAGGGCTGAGACAGCTTTGTTCAAGCGGGGTCTCAACATTTTTGGGTTACAAATTTTAAAACAATTCAACTAAATTATAAATACTAGTATTTTTTCGGTTAAGTTGATTTTGGTGAAGGTAGTATGTTGAATTTTATACACTTATATACTCTCAGAAATGATTTAATATATATTTATCTATTTTAAATTATATATAATTATATTATTTTTAATAATTTTTATTTTTATTTTAAAAATTGAAAATAATTTTTAATTAATTTGATATCAATTAAACTAATTATAATTAAAATATTAATTAAAAAATATAAAATATGAAATATTATTTGATTTATTTATGCTACTTTTTTTTTTTAATTTAAAGACAAATTCATTAGTTACTTCTTACATAAATAATATATGATACGAGGCCTCGGCGAATGTTGAAATGTTGGACGGATTTATCAGGGTATCACGACTACGTGGTTGAGTAGTGGAGGTCGTTCCAAGTAGAGGGATGGGGTGGATATGTGTTGAAGGGAAAACTGAGGTTAATAAAAGGGAGTCTGAAATTGTGGCATAAACAGCATACTCAGAATTTATAAGGGAGAATTTCAAAGGTAAACAAGTGTATTTAGTTCCTTGATGTGAAAGGGGAACAAAATAGTTTAGAGGAAGGTGAGTTGGAGGAATTACATGAGTTATTGGCTGATTTGATGGCTTTATCTAAATTGAATTCGAATATTCAGTGGCAGAAATCCAGATTAAATTGGTTGACGGAAGTGATGCAAATTCAATTTTTTTTCATGGGTATGTCTTCTAGAAGAATGGCTAATGCGATTGTTTCTTTATCTGTGAATGGTGACATTGAGGATGGTGTGGAGCCGATTAGGAATGCAGTTTTTTAGCATTTTTTGTCTCATTTTAAGGTAGTAGAAGATAATCGGACAGAGATTTATAATTTGGCGTTTAAAACTCTTAGTGGGGGGGGGGGGGGGTGAAGGGGATGATCAGATTAAGACTTTCTCGATGAATGAAGTGAAAATGGAGGTGTGGAATTGTGATAGTTACAAGAGTCTTGGGTCTGATGGTGTGAGCTTTAATTTTTTAAAAGAATTTTGGGACTTCTGAAAGATGATTTATTGAGATACATGGAGGAGTTTCATCGAAATGGTAAGCTAACTAAGGTATTAATAGCATTTTCATTACTATGATACCTAAAGTTGCTAGTCTGTAGTGGGTTTCGAATTTTCGTTCTATATCGTTAGTAGTGTGTTTGTATAAAGTTTTGGCAACGGTTTTTTCTAACAGATTGAGGAAGGTGATTGGGGGGGTTGATTTCAGAAACTCAATCAGCTTTTATTTCTGGTAGACAAATTTGAAATTCTAGTATTCAGATCACAGATGTCCTAAGAGATGTCGAGACACTATAATCTGACTTCAACATAATAAATAGATATAACACAATTAACAATGTAGTAAGTAAATAACACACAAAATTGTTAACCCAATTCGGTGTACAACAACACCTACTATACGGGCTACCAAGCTAGGAAGGAAATACACTAAATAGTATTAATTAGAAGCTAAACTCCCCCGTTTACAACTTCTCACTTAATCGCTATCCGTACTATATTTCTACCTAAGACTCACCTAGATATGAGACCTCTCTCACTTCCCTGACAGTCACAAACAATAACAAGAACACAATTCAAATGAATTAGAAAACAAACTTTACAAACACACAATCACTCTATACTTAGAAGCTTAAGAGTGATTGGCAATCAAGAAGTAGACACACTTCAATAAATAGAATCCTTAAAAGCTTATGAGTGATTCACAATTACAACTCAACTAACAGTCCAACTCAAGTAACAACCAATACAAGAGTGGCTCACAACAGTAAACAGACGAAACCCTAAAGATTAATACTTTGACAACTCTGGCTCGTATCTTCTCTAGGTACAAAGTCTTATTTGTATAGCCTTTTTTTGGGCTGGACTGGGCTTTAAAAACGCAGCAAAGAGACTGCACAAGGTCTGTTAAAACTCCTCCAAGAAAATAGGTCTTCAATCATTAGTTTTCTAAAATGTCTCAATATTTAGAAAACTTGAATACCAACATATATATATATATATATATATATATATATATATATATATATATATATATATATATATATATATTTGATTTCTCAGTCTTGAATGCCACATATGATTACTAAATATTCTCAGAATATTCAACCTTTTGTAACAAATTAACAGAATCTAAAAATCCAGTTGTAACAGACACGATGTCGGATGATTCTGCATATGACATCTTATTCAACATGTTTCCTCTGCAAGTTAGAGCATCCTACTAAACATGTTGCTGCCTAATTTGTTTTACTAAAATTAATGCCAATCATAAACACGATGTAATACGGTGGGAGAACCGACTTAGGTGTTTTGCGTTTTATCGCAATTGTTGCGGATAGCAAGAGTCGCCACCAACTTTTCTTTTATCCAATAAAAGAAAGGGTGAAAAGAATAGGAAATACCTTTTGAGAATTTTCTTGAGTTTGGGGGGTAGGTTATGAAAAGGGAAGGTGTTAACACATTTTTCATCTGTAGTTATCTACGGGCTCTTAGTTGCTAGCTCACTTTGAAATGCTTTGTAAAATGTTTTTGTGTTTGTTTTGAAAGAATCATTACAAAGTTCGCCTAAACAAAGGCACTTCTTAAAAATACTTTCAAGATGCATCTTCGTATACACTCAAGAATTTAATTCTTAGGTCAATGGCAGCCTTTAGACCCAAGATGCATGCCTCATACTCAGCCATGTTGTTTGTACAGTCGAAGCAAATCCTAGAAGTGAAAGGTGTATGGAAACCTTCGAGAGAAATGATCACAACACCAATTCCATTTCCCAAAGCATTAGAAGCTCCATCAAAAACCATATTCCATCGGGATCCTTGTTCAGGTCCATCATACAATCCAAGCTTTTCACAGTCGGTTATCAGTATGATATTCTCGTTCGGGAATTCAAAGTTCATGGATTGGTAATCATCAACAGTTTGATGGGCCAAATTATCCGCCAGTACATTTCCCTTGATTGCTTTTTATGTAGTGTATTGGATATCATATTTAGTCAAGATCATTTTCCATCGAGTTATTCGTCCGGAGAGAGCTGGCTTCTCGAAGATATACTTGATGGGATCCATCTTAGAAATTAATAAAGTAGTATGAGTCAACATATACTGTCTTAGCCGACGAGCAGCCCATGCCAAAGCGCAACAAGTTTTTTCGATCAGTGAATATCTGGTTTCACAGTCGGTAAACTTTTTGCTAAGGTAGTATATTGCATGCTCTTTTCGGCCAGACTCGTCATGTTGGCCCAACAAACACCCCATTGAATTCTCTAATACAGTCAAGTACATGATCAGAGGTCTTCCTTCAACTGGAGGCATCAGGATTAGAGGTTCTTGTAGGTACTCCTTGATCTTTTCAAAAGTTGTTTGGCAGTTGTCATTCCATCTGACTACTTGATCTTTCTTCAATAGTTTGAAGATTGGCTCACAAGTAGCAATTAAGTGAGATATGAACCGGGAAATATAATTGAGTCAACCCAAGAAACCCCTGACCTCCTTCGCAGTACAAGGTGATGGAATTTCTTGTATGGCTTTGACTTTTGCGGGATCAACTTTAATACCTTTTCCACTGGTGACAAACCCTAAGTGTTCTTCATACCTCACCCCGAAGGTGCATTTGTTAGGATTCAGCCTTAGCTTGTATTTCTTCAACATTTTGAATAGCTTGTGTAAATGATCAAGGTGTTCTTCCTCTGTTTGCAACCTTGCAATCATATCATCAATGTACACTTCTATCTCATGATGGATCATGTCATGAAATAAATCTACCATAGCCTGTTGATAGGTTGCATTTGCATTCTTCAAACCAAAAGGCATGATCTTATAACAGAAGGTGCCCCACTATGTGACAAAAGTGGTCTTCTCCATGTCTTCGGGAGCCATTTTGATTTGATTATAATCAAAGAAACCATCCATGAAGGAGAAAACTTTATGTTGAGTCGTGTTGTCAACCAAGATGTCAATGTGTGGTAGTTGGAAATCATCCTTGGGGCTTTCCCTATTCAAATCCCTATAGTTTATGCACATACAGACTTTTCCATCTTTCTTAGGCACCGGGACCACATTTGCAACCCATTTTGGATATGACATCACTGCCAGGAAACCTACATTAAATTACTTCATTACCTCAACTTTTATTTTCTCAAACATATTTGGCCGCATGCGACGAACGTTTTGCTTGACTGGAGGACAACCTTCCTTCATTGGCATGTCTTCATATGACCAAGCGAATACATCAACATATTCATGCAACATCTGGACCAATCTTCTCTTGACATCGTCTTCCAAGTTGGCGTCTGTGATACGATGGGAGAACTGACTTGAGGTTTTGCGTTTGTTTTCACAAATGTTTCGGTTTAGCAAGAGTCGCCACCGACTTTTTATTTTATCCTAAGGAAAGGTTAAAAAGCACAGCAAAAACCTTTGAGATGTTTTCTTGGGTTCGGGGAGTAGATTATAGAAAGGGAAGGTATTAGCACCCTTTCTATCCATAGTTATCCATGGGCTCTTAGTTACTTGCTTAGATCAACTTGCCTTAATTTTCAATTGTTTGAAATGGTGCTTTGTGTGTGGGTTTGAAAAATGTTTTGAAAAGAGGCCAATGTGGTGGCAACCTTTATAATGATCCATGTTGGGATGTATACAAAGGTGTATGTCCTTTGAAAAGGTTTTCAATGTTTTTGAAAGTTGTTTTGAAAGTGTATTGATGTGTGGTTTGAAAAATAGGCAAGTGTTTTTGTTTTGCAAGGGGGCAAGTAACCAAGAGCTATCTACCCTACATTTCTCAAAGATCTTTACTATGTTTTAACCCTTTTAACAATTTTGTTCCACCATTGTATTTGATGGACAATCTTGTGTTAGGATGTGAAAGGGACGGGCGTGGGTCATCGCTTAGACCATAATTGCAATGGTGCCAAATATCTTTGGGCAATTTTCTTTAAGGGACTTGATCATTTTTAGGCAACTTTCGAAAGCGTCATCGAGGGACTATGATCATTTGAATTTGTTTTAGCCCAATGATACCTAACATGCAATATGGCCCATTATTGAAGGCAACAAGTGGAATACCCTAGGGGTGCAAGTGTGATTAGTGTTGTCCATTTTCATGCTTGTTTATCTTGAAGTTAGGTCAAACTATTTTTGGTTAATTGATTTGCATACAAACCCTAATTCTAGCATGACATATTTAGAAAGCTTTTAAAATGCGGAATTTAAAGGTCCTAAGTTATTACAACACAATATATGGGATGGGGGGTACAAATGTTCAAATGGGGATATTTTGACAAGAATTAAAACCTAAGCTATTACATCAAATTGAAATTCTACAAGGTATTTAATTACACAATATTCAAATAAAATAAATATGCAAAAATGCAAAAAAAAAAAAAAAAAAAAGGTTCATATGTATGTGAAAAGTATTTATCATGTATCAAATAAATAAAATTAATTAATTTTTGGTATTTTTATGTATTTAGGATGAAACCCTAATTTTACTAAATAAAATATATTTATTATATAATATATGCAATATTTATTAATTATGTACAAAAAATAAATGAAAAGAAAGTATATGTAAAAAAGGTAATTTTTAAGTTAAATATTAGTAAAAATAAAATGTATTATTTTATTGTGTTTTTAACCTAAATGTATTAATAAATACATAAATATTTATAATATTCACTAAATACTAAATATATGTATAAAAATAATAATATTTAATATTTACAAAAAATGTATTTTTTATAAAAGGTTTTTCAAAGGTAAAATAAAACAAAAGTCAGAAAATAAAAAGTATTTGTATTATTTTAGTATTTTAAATAAAAGAGTATTTATGTGTTATTTATATGTACAAATATCAATTTAAACAAATAAATGCTTAATAAATACAAAAATGGTTTGAAAAATATTTTTTATATTTTTAATATTATGAGAAAAAATAAATAAGTCAGAAATAACAAAAAAAAAGTCAAAAAATGTTTCAAATAAGCACAATGGGCCAAGGGGGTTCAAAAGTAAAAATGTGGTGCAAATAAGAAGTCAACTCAGGCCCAGCCCAAGAAGACTTTGTCTTCAACCTCTGAACTTGCTTGAACAACAACAACACGCATTTTCCTATCTCCAGATTCCCTGATTTTTAGCACAAACTCACAACACAAGAAATGTAGAGCATCAAGCCACGATTCTGGACATATAAAGAAGTCAATCTAACTCTCAGAAATGAGAGAGAATTTCTTCTCTCCCAATTCTTGACCTAGTTTTTATTCAATGTTCAGACTCAAAATTCTCTAAGTACACATAACATAAATGAAAAGTAATGATATGGGCAGATTCAGGGCCATGAATATGACATAATTTCTTCACAAATCCAAACCTAACTATGCCTGGATAGAGAGATAAGAGTTCATGAACTTACCTGTTCAGCTTGAATCGTATCTGGTAATGGAGGTGCTTTCAGTGCAAGGTGAGGATTGGTATAGCTTGCTTGAGGTCCAGGGATGCTATTCCAACCTTTAGTTTGCTTTGAAACCAAGTGAATCGTGTTATGGCACTCCAACTGCAAAACAGAAAATATGAAAATGGTGATGTTGGCTAGGGGTGTTACAAGTCGTGTTTAGGGCTTGGAACAGTTTCAAGGGATGATGTGGGATGTGTTTGAAGTGGTTTGGATGAAAGTGCACGATGGAAATGAGTTGTGGGATTCAAACTGCAACCTATGCCCTGTTTTTGCAGTTTTATGGTGTTTTGAGGTTTGATGATGTTTGGAACTTGGTTGGCTCGTGTTTCAGGTCAGGGTTGGTGTTTGGAATGTGTAAAACAACTTTGCTTAAGCTTGTTCTTGTTGGAATGAGAGTTGGTTCTAGTTATGTCAAGTTACTTCACCTTTAAGCAAGAAAATCAACTTGGTGTTTCTAGACCTGTACAGGCCCCTCTATTGTGCTGCCTTAATCTCTCTTGGTCAAAGTGATTTGTGTACAAAATACCAGCTCAAAAGATTTTGCCTATGCTTCTTGGATTTGCATTTGACATAAAGTTCAACTTTTCTAAAATGGATATAATGCTTTTTCCACTTATGGCTTAATTTTGTATACAATGTTTGAACACATAAAATAAGGTCTTGGCACAATGGGTTAGCATTAAATTTATGAGTGCAAATGGAATATAGGACCTGTAATCAAGGAATGCAAGCTGAGTTCAAAATTGCCTAAGTGTATGAACGTGTAAATTGGCCATAAACAAAGTGACTTTTTCCCAACTTGCCAAATTCGATTCTCCCTAACCATGAGGTTGTTTGATAAGTTCTTGGACATTTTGGAAAGCTTGGAATGTGTAATACAATCCATCTTTGTAATAAAAATTGAAATTCCAAGTGGAAGTATGTGAAAAGTGGTCTTGAAGTTAGGCAAAAATCCTGCCTAAAATAGGTCAAAATTTCTATAAGTTAAGAATGGTTTGGTACCCTTGTTCCAAAAATTGTAACTTGAGCTACAAGCTTCTTTTAAGGAAACTTTGTGAATCAAAGTTGTAGATTTTGCAATGGACTACAACTTTCATGTTTTGACTTTTCCTTGAATCCAAATGCATCTTGATGAGAAAGTGGGACAAAGTTAGGAAAAAATTAGGGTTTTTCATAACTTAGAAAAATTCTAAGTTATGAAAAATCTTCATTTCAAACCCTAATTTGTGATTTTTGATTTCTTGATGAACAAGCTTCATGACTTGGCATGTTTTGATGAAAAATGAATCTTGACACTTGATTTTGACCAAAAAGTCAAAGTTTGACTTTTCAGTATACAGTCAAAAATTGATCAATTGACTGGAAAATTCAACTGTCAATCTTGTGCATTTGCGATCTTTTGAACTTGTTGGGTATGTCAAGACAATTACATGGGGTCCTTGAGTCCATATGTGAGCTTGGTTTTCCATTGGCTAGGTCAAACAGTCAAAAAATTGCCTTTGTGCAGTCAAAACCCTAAAAATGACCATTTTGCCCTTTTGGTGATCTGATCAAATTTCTTGTGGAATTGTGATCCAAACTTGATCAAATGGTCCATATGAGTTCATAATGTTGATGTGGGTCAATTTTCATGAGGTTTGACTGTCAATTGGCCACAGTTGACTTTTTCCCCAATACAGCTGATTTCTAGGTCAACTGTCCAATTGACTGGGCAAAGGTTGGAATCAAGGCTTGAAACTTGGTATGGATAAACTTGGGAGTCCAACATGAAGCATGAAAGTCATCTTAGGCATTTTAGGTCAAAATATCTTTGTGCAAACATAAACCCTAATTTGGGTCAACAGTGCTAGGAGAAGTCTTGCAGAGGAAACCCTAACTGGGTCTTGTGCTCCAAGAGCCTTGTGATGAGAAAATGTTGAGAAAATGGGAGGGAAAATTTTGGGGTACAACAGTTGCCCATGTTCAATCTTCTTGAACCTGAAGAGTTAGATTGGCAAGTTTGCCTTTCGTGACTCGAGGGTAAAAGGAGATTGGACACTAGAGTGCCCTGAAATTTGCACTCGCATGCTGGAGTATCAGCAATGTGATGTCGGGAATGGGCTTATAGATGCCATTTTAGAGAGATGGTGGATAGGGAGATGGGCTTATAGATGCCATCTGAAGGCGTGACAGAACCTTGTCGGGAATGGGCTTATAGATGCCATTTGGAAGTGTTGATCGCATAAGAGATTCCTTAGCGAGAACTTGCGCACTTTTGAGAAAGACAAATGTTTTCCTGGCTTGTTACAGGTGTTGATCTTCAATCTCTTCATGCAGATATGCCCTGGCTAGATACAGGTGTCGAGTCTACAATCGGTTGCTCACAGATATGCCCTGGCTGGATACAGGTATTGAATCTGGAATTGTCGTCTATAGATATGCCCTGGCTGGATACAGGTATTGAATCTGGAATTGTCGTCTACAAATATGCCCTGGCTGGATACAGGTATTGAATCTGGAATTGTCGTCTACAGATATGCCCTGGTTGGATACAGGTGTCGAATCTTCAAACTCTTTAGATGTGCCCTGGCTAGATACAGGAATCGAATTTGGAACTAGTCGTCAACAGATATGCCCTGGCTGGATACAGGAATCGAATCTTCAAACTCTTCAGATGTGCCCTGGCTAGATACAGGAATCGAATTTGGAATTAGTCGTCAACAGATATGCCCTGGCTGGATACAGGAATCGAATCTTCAAACTCTTCAGATGTGTCCTGGCTGGATACAGGAATCGAATCCGGAAACTGATCACTCACAGATGTGCCCTGGCTAGATACAGGAATCGAATCTGGAATTGTGACAGTTGAAGGTAGTCGTCTTTTGGATTGTCTTTTTCCCTGAAAAGGCAAAACATCAGTTGCATGCAATGTTATGATGTATGAAATGCATGATGTCCTGATGTTCAAAATGAGATAATGTTGTATGCACTTTATCATGTATGTAAGCAAGATGTATGAAATGTGAAATGTTCATGAATGTATTTTCGTCTAGGAAAATAAATCCTTGACGACCGGCCGGGGAATTAAATCTTGAGCTGACGTTGAAGAGTAGAGTTCTTCGTTTCCACTAGGGATGATGGTTGCAAGAATACACCGGTAGGAGAAGATGACTCCGTTGGGGAATAAACTTGTTGGAGAGATTACTCTGAGGGGAATTACTCTGTGGGAAGAGATACTTCGCTGAAGTTTTGACGAGAGCTCCGCTGAGGATTTCAATGATGGACTCCGCTGGGGATAACAATGATAAACTCTGCTGGGGATTCTGTTGATATGTTATGTTGGGGAACTTTGATGAACTCCGCTGGGGATAGGAAGAACTTCGCCGAGGGCGATCTTCCATGGTAATTAGCTGAGGATAACCCAGTTATAAGCCCTTGTGAGGAATAACTTTTGAATGAAAACGGGGAGGGACGTTCGTATTCTGCAGGGGATAAGCTTCCAGAGTCTACCGGGGATAAGCTCCAAGACCTGCTGGGGATATGGATTCCAATTTTCTTGGGGAAACTTTCGGACTGTACTGGAATATGGTTCCACTGGGGTGTCTGTATTCCGCCGGGGAATAATCTTAGATCAAGACTGTCGGGGATGCTTGTTGAGGAATGCCTATACTCCGCTGGGGAATGTTGATATCTTCTGGGGATACCCAACTTCCTTTAGGCTGGCCGTAGACTAACTCTGTTGGAGGAGAGTATTGCTGACTTGCTAGGGGAATAGGGTGCCTATTGTAGGGCTGATGATAGACTAACTCTTCCTGGAGGAGAGTATTGCTGACTCTTGTCTTACTCTGTGGGGAGTTGAGGTAACTTGGTCACATTCTTCAGTTGAACCTACCTTGGTACCTTGGCGGACAGAGCAACTAGACTGCCTGGACAACTCTACATTGCCCCTGTTTCTGATGTCACCTGTAATCAGTCCTTTGTTTCGCATGCAAGTATTTATGAATTAGCAATTTAATGTCAAATGCATATATCAAAAATGAACATTGGACGTTCTTCGCAAGACAAAACAGAAAAAGGAAAAACAATTGGCAATTTGTTTGGAAAAGTGAATTTGTATTGATTTTGAAATTTGCCTGTAAATAGGCGTTTTTGTACAAGAGTCTGACGTCCTAGTAAGAGAACGCCGCCGAATAACATAAAGTTTATACAATTTTGAAAAGGAAACAAAACAGCTATGTGAACAAAATTCCCACTGGGTTCCAACTTTGCTATCGCCTTTATGTCTTCAAGCGTCTCATCACTTTGCTGCTTAGTTGAAAATGAAGCTGATTGATCGATGCCGAAGTCTGAGCCCGATAGTTGATGCCGAATTCTGGATGCAAGGTGATCCAATGAGACACAGTGTTACGCTTTATCCCTAACTTTTGCCTGGACCGTCCTTTCGGGTTTTCAGTCCACCGGGATACCCATTTTTGCCCAAGCCGCCCTTTCAGGTTTTCGACTTGCCGGGTGTACAGATTCTTTTCATTTCATCCCTTATTTTTGCCCGAACCTTTTTGGTTCGCCGGGAAGCCCTTATTTTTGCCTAGGTATGTCAACCTAGCGGGTCTTTTATTCATGCGTAGTATTTTTTTACTATGTCTGCATTGGCGGGGTGAGGAAGGTCGTCCCCATCCATGGTGGTTAGAATCATAGCTCCTCCTGAGAAGATATGTTTAATCACAAATGGCCCTTCGTACGTAGGGGTCCACTTGCCCCGGGGATCACTTTGAGGAAGAATGATGCGCTTGATTACCAGGTCTCCGACTTGATACTCTTGTCGTCTGACTTTCTTGTTAAATGCCCTGATCATTCGTTTTTGGTACGTATGACCATGACAGATAGCGGTGAGTCTCTTTTCGTCAATTAGGTTTAATTGATCAAGTCGAGTCTGGATCTAATCCTCTTCACTCAAGTCTGCATCCTTCATTATCCGGAGAGAGGGTATCTGGACTTCAATCGGCAAGACTGCCTCCATGCCATAGACCAAGGAAAAGGGTGTTGCCCCGGTTGACGTCCGTGCTGAGGTACGGTACCCATGAAGAGCAAATTGTAACATTCCGTGCCAATCTTTGTAGGTCACTGTCATCTTCTGCACAATTTTCTTGATGTTTTTATTTGTCGCTTCGACAGCTCCATTCATCTTCGGCCGGTAAGGAGAAGAGTTGTGGTGTTGTATCTTGAATTGCTCGCAGAGCTCAGTGATCATCTTGTTGTTAAGATTGGTACCATTGTCCGTAATGATTCTTTCTGGGACGCTGTACCGACAGATCAGGTTATGCCAAATGAAACGTGCCACGACGCTCTTGGTTATAGTGGCGTAGGAGGCTGCTTCCACCCACTTCGTGAAGTAATCAATCGCTACCAAGATGAAGCGATGCCCGTTGGATGCCGTCGGTCGGATCTCGCCGATCATATCAATGCCCCACATTGCAAAAGGCCAAGGTGTCGTCATCATGTTCAGAGGAACCGGAGGGATGTCCACCTTATCAGCATAGATCTGGCATTTATGACAAGTTCGAGAATGTTGGTAACAGTCGGCTTCCATTGTGGACCAGAAATATCCTGCCCGAAGGATTTTCTTTGCCATGGTATGTCCACTGGAATGTGTTCCGAATGTACCTTCATGTAGTTCTACCATGATCTTCTCTACTTCAGTCTTATCCACTCAACGCAGTAAAGTTGAATCATGGTTTCGTTTGTAGAGAATGTTGTTGCTGAGGAAGAATTTTGCCGCAAACCTTCTTAGGAACTTCTTGTCATTGACCGATGCGCCTTCGGGGTATTCTTGAGCTTCCAAATATCTCTTCACCTCATGATACCAGGGTTTTTCGGTTACCTCTTCGGCCTCAAGATCGCAGCAGTATGCAGGTTCGTCCAACTTCCAGATAATGATTCGGGGAGCCTCGTTGTCCCATTTGACTTTGAACATTGAAGACATCGTAGCTAGTGCGTCTGCTAACTGATTCTCCTCTATTGGGAAGTGTTCAAAAGTTATCTCTTCAAAGTGGGGAAGCAAAGTCAACACATACTCCTTGTAAGGAATAAGATTTGGGTGTTTCATATCCTACTCGCCTTTGATCTGATTGATCACGAGAGCGGAATCTCCGAAGACACTCAGAACCTTGATCCTTAAGTCGATTGCAGCTTGAAGACCCATGATACATGCCTCATATTCTGCCATGTTGTTGGTGCAGTTGAAACACATTCGGGCGGTGAGTGGAGTATGAGTGCCTTTAGGGGATATGATCACAGCGCCGATGCCGTTACCCAAAGCGTTCGAGGCTCCGTCAAAATGCATAGACCATCGGGATCCTTCCTCAGGTCCTTCATCCAGTCCAGGCACTTCATAATCAGTTACTACCATGATATCTTCGTCTGGAAATTCAAAGTTCAATGATTGGTAATCGTCCACAGGTTGGTGTGCCAAATGGTCTGCCAATACACTTCCCTTGATTGCTTTTTGAGTTGTGTATTGGATGTCATATTCCGTCAAGATCATTTGCCATCTTGCTATTCTTCCGGACAGGGCGGGCTTTTCGAATATGTACTTGATTGGATCCATTTTTGAAATCAACAGAGTAGTGTGAGTCAACATATACTGTCTCAGCCGGCGAGCAGCCCATACCAGAGCGCAGCAAGTTTTCTCGAGCAGTGAGTACCGAGTCTCACAGTCGGTAAACTTTTTGCTCAGGTAATAAATAGAGTGCTCTTTTCGGCCAGACTCGTCATGCTTCCCCAGCACACACCCCATTGAGTTGTCAAGTACTGTCAAGTATAGTATTAGAGGTCTCCCTTCCACTGGTGGCATAAGAATGGGTGGTTCTTGGAGATACTCTTTTATCTTTTCGAAAGCGGCCTGACATTCATCATTCCAACGTACTACTTGGTTTTTCTTCAGCAGCTTGAAGATTGGCTCACAGGTAGCAGTTAGATGCGAGATGAATCAGACAATGTAATTCAGTCGCCCTAGAAAGCCTCTGACTTCTTTCTCTGTCTTGGGAGTCGGCATCTCTTGTATGGCTTTCACCTTGGCTGGGTCTACTTGAATACCTTTGTCGCTTACAATGAAACCTAGCAATTTTCCAGACCTCACCCCAAAGGTGCATTTGTTTGGGTTCAACCTCAACTTGTACAACTTCATTCGGTCAAACAGCTTCCGCAGATGGTCAAGGTGTTCCTCCTCAGTTTGAGATCTTGCAATCATATCGTCGACGTACACTTCTATCTCGTGATGGATCATATCATGAAATAAAGCAACCATGGCACGTTGGTAGGTTGCCCCAGCATTTTTCAACCCGAATGGCATGACCTTGTAGCAAAAGGTGCCCCACTGAGTAACGAAAGTGGTCTTCTCCATGTCTTCAGGAGCCATCTTGATCTGATTATAACCGGAGAAGTCGTCCATGAAAGAGAAAACTTTATGCTGAGCAGTATTATCAACCAGAACGTCGATGTGAGGCAGAGGGAAATCGTCCTTAGGGCTGGCCCTGTTCAAATCCCTGTAGTCAACACACATTCTGACCTTACCATCTTTTTTCGGTACCGGAACCACATTGGCCACCCACTGAGGGTAAGAAGTCACTGCTAGAAACCCGGCATCAAATTGTTTCATAACCTCAGCTTTGATTTTCTCGGACATCTCTGGGCGCATGCGGCGGACCTTCTGTTTTACCGGAGGGCAGTCTTCCTTGGTAGGCAGGTGATGAACCACAATGTCGGCATCCAAACCAGGCATGTCTTCGTAAGACCAAGCAAATATTTCCATGTAATCATGCAGCATCTGAATCAATCGTTGTTTCACACTGAGCTCTAGATCGGCACCGATCTTGACTTCTTTTCTATCTGTCTCAGTACCCAGATTTACCATTTCCACTGGCTCTTCATGCGGCTGAATGGCCCTCTCTTCCTGGAGTAGCAGTCTTGCGAGTTCACCAGGAACTTCGCAATCATCTTCACCCTCGTCTTCGGCTAAGTTGATCGGATTTTCGAAGTCATAACTGGCAGTAGCAGAGTCGTTACCAGTGAGATCCAGAGTGGATTGGAACCTGTATAAGTGAGTGTGTGTAAATATAGCTGTTTTACAATATATAACAAAGAAAGAAAAAGAGCACAAGATTTGAAATGCAACAAACATCCAATGTTTTGATTAATGATATATGAAATGTCATACAAAAATCCCTCACAAATGGAGCCACGGTGCCCCGGGTAGGGCACCGAGCCATAAAAGTTTCAACATATTGTTTGTTACAAATTGAAAAAAAAAAGAGTTCATTACTGAGTGACAAAAGTAATAGGTGTAAAATCTTTTGTCGTCCAGTTGCTTGGTCCATTGTTGGTTGTTGGGTAGATCCAGTTGTCAAATTCCGCTTCCTCTACGTCATCCTCAATAGCATTCACTCCTGGGTTGGTGATGAATATCGGAGGTTTTCCGATCCTTGCTTTGCGAACAGTCCTCTGAGCCTCTGCAGTGAAGCCCAGCCTAAACTTGTCAGTCTTTGGAGTGAAGTCAGGAAGCCGACCCCAGTTTGCGCACTCGCCTTTCTCAATTACAGCTCGGGCATCCTTCAAGGAAGCCATCTTCAAAGGAAAGTCTTCTTCAATCACTGTTTCAGCTGACGCCAACGTCTGGGGCACCTCTTCAAAGTGTTGAAAGGGAGTTTCAATAAACTCCCCGTCCATCTCAATATACCGGAATGAATTCAGATGACTAACCATGTATTCTTCCTCCCCCTGCACAGTAACAATCTTCCCTCTGACAGGGTATTTGAGCTTCTGGTGTAGAGTGGATGTTACAGCCCCAGCCTTGTGAATCCAAGGTCGTCCCAGCAAACAGGAATAAGATGGACGAATATCCATCACATAGAATGTTGAGTCAAAGACTTGGGAACCCACACGAATAGGAATGTCTACCTCACCATGCACCATCCTCTTAGAATCGTCGAAGGCTCTAACAATGATGTTACTAGGCTTCAATTCCAGGCCCTCACAATCCAACCGGTCTAAGGCCTTCTTGGGCAATATATTCAGGGAAGAACCGGTGTCCACCAACACGTGTGCAAGAGTAGTGCCCCTGCATTCTATGGAGACGTGCAGGGCATCATTGTGGTTTTTTCCCTTGGCGGTCAGATCGGCATCCGAGAAACCCAAACCATTGTCAGCGGTCAAATTAGCCACACAGTCAGTGAATTGATCTGCAGATGTCTCTTGTGGCACATGGGCCGTCTTCAGAAATGAAATCAGGGCCTTGGCATGGGCCTCTGAGCATAGCAGCAATGATAGCATGGAGATCTTGGAGGGAGTATGCCCCAACTATTCTACGACGTTGAAATCGCTTTTCTTAATAATCTTGAGGATCTCCTCCATCTCTTGCTGGGAGGCTTCAACAGCGATCGTCTTCGGTGCCTCCGTCCGGGCAGGAAAATCGGTAGCAACTCCTTTGCCCCGAGTATCAGAGGACTCGGCGGCAGGGGTAGTCACAGGAACTTGATTTGGAAGGGAAACATGCACACTTGCGGGTGTGATGATAAGAGGTTTTCGGATAACTGGTGGTGCAATGTCAGGCGAGAAGAGCCTGCCACTGCGAGTAACTTTGGCGGGACCAGTGATGTTACTGATACTGGTACCGGTGTTGAACTCCTACTTCACTCCAAGTACATATACATCTGCCCCATAGTGCCATGGGACAGCCTTGTCAGATTCATAGGGGAGGGGCCCCGGAACAGTAATAATAATGGGTGCAACAGACATGATCTTGACTGGCTTCCTCGGGGGAGCCTTGGTAGGATTATTGAAAATTGTGACGACAGATACTTCTTCAGCGGGAACAAATGGAACAGCGGTTTTCTTGAACAGAATCTCCTTGCTATCCATCAGGCTTTGGATGCCTGACTTCAGCAGCGGACAACCGGTAGGGGTAACAGCACACAGGAGGCAACCCTTGCTACAACCCGGAAATAAACTGGCTAGCAACAGGTTCCTCTTAACAGTCAATAGAGGGGTAGCAACATCATTCACCGAAACAGCATACAAGTCTTCCTCAACGGCATTTACTCCATGTTGGGGCATAGGAGCAGTCACAACATTTGGCCTCTCGGGCGCCTCGAATTGTATTTCCTTGGCATCGATAAGGTCTTGAACCTTATTTCTTAGGGCCCAGCAATCATCTGTAGTATGCCCGGGGCTATCAGAGTGATAAGCGCAACGGGCGTTGGGGTTGTATTTTGGAGAAGCTGTATTCACCACCTTTGGAGCTTCTTTGATGGTTACCAGGTTGGTTGATAATAGTTGCGGCAAAATCTGAGACAGGGTCATGTTAAGCCGAGTGTACTGCCTTTTGGGCCTCTCGCCCCTTTGTTGATTGTACTGCTGAGGAGCAGCAACAGGCTTTGAAATTATCAATGCATTGACGGCTTGGCGGCGTTCTGGCTTAACTTGTCTTCTAGGACCATAAACAGCACTAGCTTCCTTCTTGAAAGGCTTCTTCTCAGTACTCGCGGAGGCACCTTTCTGTATCTTTCCTGACTTGATACCGGCCTCTATCCTTTCACCAGTCAAGATCAAATCTGTAAACCCAGCGGAAGAATTACCAATTAGATGATTGAAGAATGGACCAGACAAGGTCCCTAGAAACATGTCAACAAGTTCACGGTCAGTCAAAGGAGGCTGCACCCTGCCAGCCAGGTCTCTCCATTTTTGCGCATATTCTTTGAATCCTTCGCCCGTTCCCAGTGACATACCCTGAAGTTGGGTACGCGTGGGAGCGAGGTCAGAATTATACTGATACTGTCTATAAAATGCGGTAGCCAAATCCTCCCAATGTCGGATACTGGTTCCATCCAGCTGATAGAACCACTCAAGTTGTGACCCCGAAAGGCTATCTTGGAAGAAATGGATCCAAAGGTTCTTGTCTGCAGTGTAAGGTTGGATCTTCCTTACGTATGATCTGAGATGCAGCTTAGGACAGGAAGCCCCGCCGTACTTTGTAAAGGCAGGCGCCTTGAATTTGTGCGGGATCACCACCCCAGAAGATAAACCTAAATCTCTGAAATCCAGCCCCGGCACATTTTGAATCTCCATGGCGCTTAAACGGTCCTCTAGTTGTTTGTATCTGTCTGCAGCAGGAGGGTACTGTTCGTCATTGTAATTCGTCTCGTTGTCAGAGACTGCATGACTAGGAGCCCTTCCCCCTTGGGGACTGTCTTTCTCTGCAGAGGAAGTAGCTTGATCAGCCTCATTATGGAGTGTATTCCCAAACCTGCGTCCAGTGTTGAACAATGTAGTCCTCTTCTTCTTCTTCTTCTTCTTTAGGAGCAGAGCCTTAAACTCTTGTTGACCTTGGGCTAAGCTCATGACCATCTCTTGAAACTGGGCGTTCTGGGCCTGGAGGGCCTTGATAGCTTGTTACTGGATGATTCAGGATTCATGATGACTGTTCCAAATAAACAGCGAAGAAGATTAAGCAACCTGTAGAAAAGGGTACCTGTTATGCACATGATGCATGAGATGCTATTTATGCAATACATTCAAGGATTTTAGAAATTCACAATTGTTGCAGACAAAAAAGAACGCACGTCATATTAATAAGAAGAAATTTGTTAGTACATAAATGCCCCATGGGCCAAATATTACAAAAATAACTTATCAAGGTAAAAAGACGTTGCGCATCCTCTTTGGTGCGATGTAGGTTTTGAGGGTCTCTTGCTCATGGAGTCGGCGGGTGAGATCTAGAACCTTCTTCTCGCTGGCGTAGAAGCTGGCTTCAAAAGTGTTCCATTCCTCCTTGAGTTGGATCCAACTCTTCTGCATCTCCTCCCACGATGTAGGCATGTCAGGATGTAGGATGGTGTAGGGAACCTCTCCTTCCTTGACGGGCTCTTTAATCACAGGGAGAACATGAGGATAAGGCATCATTAGACTCTGGGCTCGGGCTCGTACCCACTTGAGATAAGGCTCAAGAGGGATGGAGTTCTTGTGCCCCAGTGTCTTGCTATCAACCTTGTTGGGCATCCTCCAAGCTCTGATGAATCTTTGGCGAAGTCCTTGTGCACCGTTGTCGAATTCAAAAACTAAGTCAGGAATCAACATGTCGTGAGGGCCATCTCTTCGTGCGTATCCAAATTGTCTCAAAGCTAGACAAGGGTTATAGGTGATGCCTCCTCTAATGCCAAGTAATGGAACATTAGGGAACTCTCCACAACGATCGATGATGATGACATTTTCTCTGGACCGGGAACACCAATGTACATCAGAGTGAGTGGGGGTCATCAACCGTTGCGACCACCTCAAGCCTTGGTCATTCTTCAAGACAGATTGTGGAAGGTGCGAAATAAACCACCTTGCAAGGAGAGGAGTACAGCACATGAGAACACCTCTCTTTCTCATTGTTCGTGTGTAAAATGAGTGAAGGATGTCCCCAAGCAATGTTGGTATTGGATTTCTGGACAAGAAGATTTTGACGGCGTTGACCTCTACAAGCTGGTCAGGATTTGGGAACAGGACCAACCCATAGATAAGGAGTGCCACAATTACTTCAAAGGCTTGTACGTCCAATGAATTCCAACACTCTTGTGCCTTTTCAAACAAGAATTTTGCTAAGAAGCCTTTGACACCGCTTCTAGTTTCCCAATGCCCCTTGATGTCGGATGGCTGTAGATGTAGTGCTCGAGCAACATCTTTAGGCTTTGGTTCCTTTTCCGTACCGTTGAAAGGTAGTTGACTAAGGATAGGAATTCTCAGGAGTTGAGAAAATTCTTCCAAAGTGGGCACCAACTGGTAGTCGGGGAAAGTGAAACAGTGGTGAAGAGGGTCAAAGAACTGGAATAGCACTTTCATCATGTTCTCTTCAATGTTGGTGTTGACTAAGCTGAGTAGTCTACCATGTCTTTCACTGAAGGGAGAGCTTTCCGGAATTCTTGATGTGAGCTCCTTGAGTTGATGAGGGATTCTCACAAGGTTGACTTGGATGGTTTTTCTGCGAGGAATTTCCATGACCTACAAAACAAGAACAAAGATGAAGATCTAAACCCTTGAAGTTGTTAGTAAATGCATATGATGCTTTATGATGTTCATGATGTATGCACAAACATATGTACAAGTAATTCACACCAAACCCTAGTTTCAGGCTTGCATGGGGTTTCATAGGTAAGTACCCTCTTGAGTGTAGTTGGCTTAAAAACCTGTCCTATAAATAGTAACCGGGTTCTAAGGAGCTCAATATCACTGGATTGTTTTCATTGTTCATTGTTTTGGTTTAGCCACTTAACTAGCGACCAAAATATTCCAAGAAAACAACCCTCAATGAGTGTAGTATCGAGTATCTACCAACTTCGGACTGCACCAAAGCCGGTCATCTCACTACCCCTAATGAAAGGCCAAGATGGTCAAGTAAGGTTCTAGGTCATTAGTGCTTAGTGACATCACTCAGCGGCCCCGTACTCTCCTTGATTGAACTCAAGGGTTACCGGTACTCACAAATATGTCGCACTAATATAGCTATTGCTTTGACCGTGTCGGTATACCCCGCACAATTTCCACAACGTATTGCTATCTATGAATGTTTCCCAAAATCCGGGTGTAGGATTGTAAACCCAAACAAGAGAGCCAAGATATAAAGCAATCAAAACAAACAATTAGTCATGCAAGAGGGTGATCTAAGCCCTAAGGTTACTCCACTTTTAAGTAAATCCCCAGCAGAGTCGCCAGTTCTGTGATACGGTGGGAGAACTGAATTGAGGTTTTGCGTTTGTTTTCGCAAATGTTTCGGTTTAGCAAGAGTCGCCACCGACTTTTTATTTTATCCTAAGGAAAGGTTAAAAAGCACAGCAAAAACCTTTGAGATGTTTTCTTGGGTTCAGGGAGTAGATTATAGAAAGGGAAGGTATTATCACCCTTTTTATCCATGGTTATCCATGGGCTCTTAGTTACTTGCTTAGATCAACTTGCCTTAATTTTCAATTGTTTGAAATGGTGCTTTGTGTGTGGGTTTGAAAAATGTTTTGAAAAGAGGCCAATGTGGTGGCAACCTTTGTAATGATCCATGTTGGGATGTATACAAAGGTGTATGTCCTTTGAAAAGGTTTTCAATGTTTTTGAAAGTTGTTTTGAAAGTGTATTGATGTGTGGTTTGAAAAATAGGCAAGTGTTTTTGTTTTGCAAGGGGGAAAGTAACCAAGAGCTATCTACCCTACATTTCTCAAAGATCTTTACTATGTTTTAACCCTTTTAACAATTTTGTTCCACCATTGTATTTGGTGGACAATCTTGTGTTAGGATGTGAAAGGGATGGGCGTGGGTCATCGCTTAGACCATAATTGCAATGGTGCCAAGTATCTTTGGGAAATTTTCTTTAAGGGACTTGATCATTTTTAGGCAACTTTCGAAAGCGTCATCAAGGGACTATGATCATTTGAATTTGTTTTAGCCCAATGATACCTAACATGCAATATGGCCCATTATTGAAGGCAACAAGTGGAATACCCTAGGGGTGCAGGTGTGATTAGTGTTGTCCATTTTCATGCTTGTTTATCTTGAAGTTAGGTCAAACTATTTTTGGTTAATTGATTTGCATACAAACCCTAATTCTAGCATGGCATATTTAGAAAGCTTTTAAAATGCGAAATTTAAAGGTCCTAAGTTATTACAACACAATATATGGGATGAGGGGGTACAAATGTTCAAATTGGGGTATTTTGACAAGAATTAAAACCTAAGCTATTACATCAAATTGAAATTCTACAAGGTATTTAATTACACAATATTCAAATAAAATAAATATGCAAAAATGCAAAAAAAAAGGTTCATATGTATGTGAAAAGTATTTATCATGTATCAAATAAATAAAATTAATTAATTTTTGGTATTTTTATGTATTTAGGATGAAACCCTAATTTTACTAAATAAAATATATTTATTATATAATATATGCAATATTTATTAATTATGTACAAAAAATAAATGAAAAGAAAGTATATGTAAAAAAGGTAATTTTTAAGTTAAATATTAGTAAAAATAAAATGTATTATTTTATTGTGTTTTTAACCTAAATGTATTAATAAATACATAAATATTTATAATATTCACTAAATACTAAATATATGTATAAAAATAATAATATTTAATATTTACAAAAAATGTATTTTTTATAAAAGGTTTTTCAAAGGTAAAATAAAACAAAAGTCAGAAAATAAAAAGTATTTGTATTATTTTAGTATTTTAAATAAAAGAGTATTTATGTGTTATTTATATGTACAAATATCAATTTAAACAAATAAATGCTTAATAAATACAAAAATGGTTTGAAAAATATTTTTTATATTTTTAATATTATGAGAAAAAATAAATAAGTCAGAAATAACAAAAAAAAGTCAAAAAATGTTTCAAATAAGCACAATGGTCCAAGGGGGTTCAAAAGTAAAAATGTGGTGCAAATAAGAAGTCAACTCAGGCCCAGCCCAAGAAGACTTTGTCTTCAACCTCTGAACTTGCTTGAACAACAACAACACGCGTTTTCCTATCTCCAGATTCCCTGATTTTTAGCACAAACTCACAACACAAGAAATGTAGAGCATCAAGCCACGATTCTGGACATATAAAGAAGTCAATCTAACTCTCAGAAATGAGAGAGAATTTCTTCTCCCCCAATTCTTGACCTAGTTTTTATTCAATGTTCAGACTCAAAATTCTCTAAGTACACATAACATAAATGAAACGTAATGATATGGGCAGATTCAGGGCCATGAATATGACATAATTTCTTCACAAATCCAAACCTAACTATGTCTGGATAGAGAGATAAGAGTTCATGAACTTACCTGTTCAGCTTGAATCGTATCTGGTAATGGAGGTGCTTTCAGTGCAAGGTGAGGATTGGTATAGCTTGCTTGAGGTCCAGGGATGCTATTCCAACCTTTAGTTTGCTTTGAAACCAAGTGAATCGTGTTATGGCACTCCAACTGCAAAACAGAAAATATGAAAATGGTGATGTTGGCTAGGGGTGTTACAGGTCGTGTTTAGGGCTTGGAACAGTTTCAAGGGATGATGTGGGATGTGTTTGAAGTGGTTTAGATGAAAGTGCACGATGGAAATGAGCAGTGGGATTCAAACTGCAACCTATGCCCTGTTTTTGCAGTTTTATGGTGTTTTGAGGTTTGATGATGTTTGGAACTTGGTTGGCTCGTGTTTCAGGTCAGGGTTGGTGTTTGGAATGTGTACAACAACTTTGCTTAAGCTTGTTCTTGCTGGAATGAGAGTTGGTTCTAGTTATGTCAAGTTACTTCACCTTTAAGCAAGAAAATCAACTTGGTGTTTCTAGACCTGTACAGGCCCCTCTATTGTGCTGCCTTAATCTCTCTTGGTCAGAGTGATTTGTGTACAAAATACCAGCTCAAAAGATTTTGCCTATGCTTCTTGGATTTGCATTTGACATAAAGTTCAACTTTTCTAAAATGGATATAATGTTTTTTCCACATATGGCTTAATTTTGTATACAATGTTTGAACACATAAAATAAGGTCTTGGCACAATGGGTTAGCATTAAATTTATGAGTGCAAATGGGATATAGGACCTGTAATCAAGGAATGCAAGCTGATTTCAAAATTGCCTAAGTGTATGAACATGTAAATTGGCCATAAACAAAGTGACTTTTTCCCAACTTGCCAAATTCGATTCTCCCTAACCATGAGGTTGTTTGATGAGTTCTTGGACATTTTGAAAAGCTTGGAATGTGTACTACAATCCATCTTTGTAATACAAATTGAAATTCCAAGTGGAAGTATATGAAAAGTGGTCTTGAAGTTAGGCAAAAATCCTGCCTAAAATAGGTCAAAATTTCTCTAAGTTAAGAATGGTTTGGTACCCTTGTTCCGAAAATTGTAACTTGAGCTACAAGCTTCTTTTGAGGAAACTTTGTGAATCAAAGTTGTAGATTTTGCAATGGACTACAACTTTCATGTTTTGACTTTTCCTTGAATCCAAATGCATCTTGATGAGAAAGTGGGACAAAGTTAGGAAAAAATTAGGGTTTTTCATAACTTAGAAAAATTCTAAGTTATGAAAAATCTTCATTTCAAACCCTAATTTGTGATTTTTGATTTCTTGATGAACAAGCTTCATGACTTGGCATGTTTTGATGAAAAATGAATCTTGACACTTGATTTTGACCAAAAAGTCAAAGTTTGACTTTTTAGTATACAGTCAAAAATTGATCAATTGATTGGAAAATTCAACTGTCAATCTTGTGCATTTGGGATCTTTTGAACTTGTTGGGTATGTCAAGACAATTCCATGGGGTCCTTGAGTCCATATGTGAGCTTGGTTTGCCATTGGATAGGTCAAGCAGTCAAAAAATTGCCTTTGTGCAGTCAAAACCCTAAAAATGACCATTTTGCCCTTTTGGTGATCTGATCAAATTTCTTGTGGAATTGTGATCCAAACTTGATCAAATGGTCCATATGAGTTCATAATGTTGATGTGGGTCAATTTTCATGAGGTTTGACTGTCAATTGGCCACAGTTGACTTTTTCCCCAATACAGCTGATTTCTAGGTCAACTGTCCAATTGACTGGGCAAAGGTTGGAATCAAGGCTTGAAACTTGGTATGGATAAACTTGGGAGTCCAACATGAAGCATGAAAGTGATCTTAGGCATTTTAGGTCAAAATATCTTTGTGCAAACATAAACCCTAATTTGGGTCAACAGTGCTAGGAGAAGTCTTGCAGAGGAAACCCTAACTGGATCTTGTGCTCCAAGGGCCTTGTGATGAGAAAATGTTGAGAAAATGGGAGGGAAAATTTTGGGGTACAACAGCGTAGATCTTGACTTCCCTCTTGTATGCCTTAGTACCTAGGTTGATTACTTTAACTGGTTCTTCGTGCGGTTGAATGGCCTTTTCCTCTTGTATCAGGAGTCTGGCGAGTTCCCCAGGTATTTCACAATGTTCTTCACCTTCGTATTCGGCTTGATAGATTGGATTTTCAAAGTCATAGGTGGGAATAGCAGAGTTGTTTTAAATGAGATTCATAGTGGATGTGAATCTGCAAATGTGTGTGTGTGCATGTAAGGTCACATGGCTATTGAAAATGCAATAAAGTAAAAAAGAAGCAAAAGACAGAGAGCACAAAATTTGAATGCAAAATAGTCCAATATTTTTTCATTAAAATGAGCATATGGCATATGAAAATGACAAACCCTTAACAAATGGGCCATTGTTCCCCCGGCAAGGCACATGGCTTAAAGTCATTGTTTTAATGGAAATTAAAGACAAATTCTTCAAAGTAAATAAAAACAGGAAATGGCAATTAGTCCTGGCTGAAGGAGATTGGTATGAAATCCTTGGTCTGCCAATTGTTGAGTCCTCCATCAGCAGTCGGGTATATCTATTCGTCGAATTCACAATCAGCATCAGAGTCTTCAAGAGCATTAACCTCATGGTTAATAATGCAGAGAGGTGGTTTCCCTACACAAGCACGTCGAACCTCCTTTTGAGCCTTGTAAGTGAAGCCCAACCAAAATTTGTCTGACTTGAAAGGGATATCATGGAGTTGTCCCCAAATGGTGTAGGCTCCATCTTCAACAACAACACGAGCATCTTTGAGAGAGGCCATCCTCGGTGTATCTTTAGCAACTTTGGGAATGTCAGGAGTGGCTTTGGCAACAACAACTATGAGAGAGACCACTTCAAAGGCTTGACAAGGAGTCTCTATGGACTCGCCATCCATTTCTACATATTTGAATGAATTTAGATGACTAATCATAAACTCTTCTTCTCCACATATAGTGACAATTTTCCCCTTGACCGGATATTTTAACTTTTGATGTAGTATGGAAGTCACTACACCTGCCCCATGGATCCATGAGCATCCAAGAAGGCACGAATAAGAAGGACGAATATCCATCTCATAAAATGTTAAGTTGAAGACTTGAGACCCAACCTTGATAGGGAGATCGACTTCTCCATGGACCATGCTCTTTGATCTGTCAAAAGCTCTCACCATGATGTCACTAGGCTTTAGTATCAAACCTTCACAGTCCAACCTATCTAGAGCCCCTTTTGGTAAAACATTGACAGAAGATCCAGTATCCATTAATACATGTGCTAGGGTGGTGCCCTTGCATTCTATGGAAATGTGGAGAGATTTATTGTGATTCTTCCCCATCGGGGTTAAATCTGCATCAGAGAACCCTAGACCGTCGTCGACAGTCAAGCTTGCTACATAATTTTCAAATTGGTCTGCCGTAGTTTCTTGTGGGACATGTGCATTTTTCAGAAATTTTATCAATGCTTGAGCATGTGCCTCGGAGCATAGCAATAAAGACATCATAGATATCTTCGAGGGTGTTTGCCCCAACTGTTCCATGATCTTGTAATCACTTTTTATGATAATTTTTAGAATATCCTCCATCTCTTGAGTAGATGGATCCTCAATAGTAATATCTTTTATGGGCGCCTCCATCTTGGCAGGCTCAGTCATTTTTTCCTTTCCTCGAGTATCAGCAACAGGTTTAACAACAGTAATACGAATGGGTGTAGTTGTGGTTGTCGGAGGTGAAATCTCTGGAGAGAAGATCCTCCCCATCCTAGTCACTTTACATGATTTATCAATGTTTGTAATTTCATAAGTTTCATCTTCATCAATCCATGAATCTTGTTTGATACCATGGTAATACACTTCTGCTCCATAATTCCAGGGCACAACCTTATCAGGAGAATAGGGGACTGGCCCCGGTGTGGTGATAATTAGTGGAGCTATTCTTGGTTCAACGGGAATCCTAATAGGACCTTTGGAGGTATCCTAATAGGTTTGTTTTATATAGTAATGATAATGAAACGTATTCAAACTCTTGAGATACACTTTTGGTCAGACTTTTCACTGATGGAGTTTTCTCAAATAAAATCTCATGGCTATTCATCAAGTGTTGGACACCTTTCTTCAGCCATTCACAACCATTAATTTGTACAGCACACCAGCAACAGGCTTCAAGGCATCCATGGAATACCCCAACTTTTAACAAATTCTCTTTAACAGTCTCAAAGGAGTGGTTAAGTCATTGGCGGAAGAAACAAAAGAGGCATCTTCAATAGCATTGACACCCTTACCATGATTTGTCATGGGTGCAGTGATCACGTTGGGAGTCGACGGAGGGTCGAATTCAATCGTATTATTATCAATTAGGTCTTGGATTTTATTCTTTAGAGATCAACAAATATTGGCATCGTGTCTAGGGCTATTCGAATGATAAGAACATTTGGCATTGGGGTTGTATTTTTGAGAAGCATTGTTAGGGTTGGAAGGGGGATCTTGCAAGGTCACCAAATTAACTTTCAATAGGTGTTGCAGAGCTTGAGACAGTTGCATATTGATTTTAGTAAACTGTCTTATTTGGACGTCCGATTTTTGTTGGTTATTATATTGACGCGATCTTTGGGTTGGAGTTGGATTGGAAATCAGTACAGCCCCTACTGAATGATGACGATCATTCTTAATACGGCTTCTTGACCTATACACATCATTAGTCTATTTTTTTACCAATAAATGGCTTTTTCACAGCATTTGAGGAGGTGGCCATAGGTATTTTCCCGCTTTTGATCCCGCTTTCAACCCTCTCACCAGTTAAGATCAATTCAGTAAATCCGGATGATGAACTTTCATTCAATAAGTTGAAAAATGGTCCAATCAATGTTCCCATTAACATGTCTACCAACTCTCTATCAGTCAAAGGTGGCTGCACCCTTCCATCCAGGTCTCTCCACTTTTAGGCGTATTCTTTGAAGTCCTCATTTGAACCCATGGTAATTCCTTGCAATTGCACCCTAGTTGGCACAAGATCAGCGTTATATTGATATTGGCGGTAAAAGGCAGTGGCCAAATCTTCCTAAGTATGGATGTTAGTCCCTTCCAATTGGTAAAACCACTCCAACTGCATCCCAAATAGACTTTCTTGAAAAAAGTACACCAATAATTTCTCATCAGCGGTATGCGGCTAAATTTTGCGGAAGTAAGATCTTAGGTGAAGCTTCGGACATGAGACACCATCGTACTTGGCAAAAACAGAGATATTGAATTTGTAGGGAATGACTACCCCGGGAACCAAATCCAAGTCACCAAAGTCCAATCCAGGCATAACTTGGATTTCTACAACCTTCAATTTGTCTTCTAGTTGCTTATACTTGTTGTCGGCTGGTGGATATTGATCGTCAAAATAATCCTCGTCTTTAGAGGTTTGATTGTTTCCACCCCTAGCACGGGTGCTCCTAGCATCTTCATCTTGATTCTCATCCTCAGAGGAGGAGTCTTCTTCAACTTGAACTTGTCGGACGGGGCCTTTGAATCACTTCCCCATGTTGATTACAACTTTCTTCTTGGTATTTTTCTTTGCACCAAGAAGTTTCGTCATTTCTTGTCGCCCCTTTGCTAAGTTGAGCAGAGTTTCTTGAAACTGAGATTTTGAGTCTGCAGATCCTTCACAGTTTGCTTGAGATCCATCTTATACCGAAATAAACAGTGGAAAGATGAGGAAACATGTGTCGGAAAACTAGCTTATGATATGATGCATGTTATGCGTATGAAATGTTTTCAAGGACCTTTAAGATTTAAATTTGCTTAAACAAAGAGGAAATAAAAAATTAGTTGTATTAATAAATTCAAAGGTTACAAACTCCTCTTGGGCTTACAACGGAAGAAACAAAAAGACAAAAATAAACTCCTAAAACTAAAGGCTCAGGTTTCCCACTCACGCATCCTCTTTGGTGCAATGTAAGCATTCAGGCTTCGCTCCTTGTCAAGTTGCCTTGTGAGCTCCAACACCTTCCTCTTGCTTGTATAGAATTGGGTTTCAAAGGTGTCTCGCTCTCCCTTGAGTTGAATCCACAATATTTGCAATTCCTCGAGAGTAGTAGGCATGTCAAGATGAAGAATGGTGTAGGGAACATCTCCTTCAACAATAGGCTCCATAATGATTGGTAGGATGGCCACATACGACATCATGAGGTTTTGAGCAGGAGCTCGCACCCACTTGAGATAAGGCTCTAAAGGAATGGAGTTTTTATGCCCCAAAATTTTGTTATCAACCTTGTTTACCATGCCCCAAGCTCGTACAAATCTTTGACGATAACCTTGGACATCGTTCTCATAGTCAAACATAATACCTTAGATAAGCGCCTCATGAGGACCAACCCTCAGAGCATAACCAAACTATCGTAGATCCAAGGAAGGATTATAAGTGATACCTCCCATAATGCTAAGGATGGGAACATTAGGGAATTCACCACAACGGTCAATAAAGGGAACATCCTCCAAAGATTGAGAACACCAATGAATATCCGAATGCGAGAGTGAAATCAACCTTTGAGACCACTTCATGCCTTGTTCATTCTTTAAAATTAATCGAGGAAGATGTGAAATAAACCACCTAGACAAAAATGGAGTGAAACATATAATAATCCCTCTTCTCTTCATAGTACGGATGTGAAGAGAATGCAAAATGTCTCCGAACAAGGTAGGCACCGGGTTATGAGATAGAAAAACTTTGACCGCATTCACATCTATAAGTTGGTATGGATTAGGGAACAGTACTAACTCATAGATTAGAAGAGCCAAAACTTCTTCAAAAGCTTGCAAATCCAGGGCATCCCAAAATAGTTGAGCCCTCTCAAACAGAAACTTGGCTAGAAAACCCTTAACACCACTCCTTGTTTCCCAATTAGCCAATATGTTGGACCGTTGCAAATTTAAGGCTAGAGAAATCTCCTCAGGTCTTGGGTCTTTCTCAATACTGGTGAAGAGTATTTGATCAAGAATAGGTACTCCCAACAGTTGAGAGAACTCTTCCATGGTAGGCACCAATTGGTAATCAGGAAATGTGATACAGTGATGTTTAGGATCAAAGAATTGAAAAAGAACATGTACCATGTCTTCTTCAAAGTTTGAGGTAACCAAGTTGAGGAGTCGAACATACTTCTTAGTGAACGTAGAATTCTTGGGAACCCTTAATGCTAACTCCTTGAGTTGAGTAGGCACTTTCACAAAGTTGATTCGGATGGTATTTCTACGAGTGGAAACCATATCCTACAAAATAGAACAAAGATAAATCTCTAGGTCCTTGAAACGGTTAGTGCAAATGCTATGATTGTAAGTACGAAGTGCGCCTAAGAGGGGGGGTGAATTAGGTACTTTAAAATTTTTCTGGTTTTAGTGATGATGGATATTATTTTTCTGGTTTATGGTGAGTTTATGAAAGAGTAAAGTGCAGAAAAATAAAGAGACACAAGCGATATATCCTGGTTCCCCTCACAGTCCGAGAGTACTCCAGTCCCCTTTTAACATGAAAGAGATTCCCTTATAGTGGAAAACTTAAACAAGAACTATCCAAAACCAAGAACAATCCTCTTGGACCAAGAACAATCCTCTTGGATTTTCACTATGTCAACAATTAGAACAATCCTCTCAAAGTGACTTTACTTGTATCCAACAATCCTGGAAAAACAAGATTACAAAACCACTTGAGCTTATTTTCAACAATCCTGAAAAATAAGCAAGTATATAGCAATATTTGATTTGAGTGAGTTTGTGTAGCAATGATCACTTTGAGTGATTTTATCAATGAATTGATCTTCTCTTCCAATAACAATAGTATATAATGACTCAAGACATATAATGCTCAAAGTTTTCTGGTTGACGATATGTGAAAGTGTGCAGAAAACTTGTGTATGAAAGTGTATAAAAGCTTGAGTTTGATTTTTGAAAATTCAGAAAATATGATTGGAAGAGGTACATAAAATAATTTTGAAAATGAGTATTTATATGTTCATAGCACCCTTTTAAAGCAGCATATAATTCTGCAAATGAATCATGAACAATTGCCAAGATTGAGTGAAAGGTTTCCATGAAATGGTGTTATGAACATGCATGAGTAAAGCTGCTATTTTCAAAATCGTTCACCATGTAATCGATTGCACCCTTTTGTAAATCGGTTGCACGGGGTTTAAATAGCTAAAAATTCAAATATTTTGAGTGAGCAATCGATTGCACAAGTGTGTAAATTGATTTCACTTGAAGTCAGTAGCAAAAATTGATTGAGAGCAATCGATTTCACAAACATGCAAATCGATTGCACTTAGAAACAGTAGCTAATGCTTTTAAAACATGAAGCATGCAATCAATTGAACCAATATGAAAATCGATTGCACCCAAGTAAAAAATGAATTTTTGCTTTAGAAAACTTGAGAAAAAGTTTGGACAAGATAAAATATTTCTTTTGACCATTGAGCATCTATGTCTTAAGTTCAAAGTAAGTACTATCATTATACCTTGAAATTTGCTAAGTGCTTGAACCAAAGACTTTATTTAAAGATACTTTTAGCTTGATCAATAATCTTTTCCTTCTTGTCAAAATTGTTTGTCTTCATCAAAACAAAAGTTCATTTGAGAAGCTTGATTTTACATTCTCCCCCTTTTTGATGAAACGATCTTTCTTGATGCGTTGTAATTTCCAGAAAGAAACTTCTCCCCCTAGGATGCATAACTCCCCCTTTGTATGAGAAGGTTGGAATACTTTGAATTTGTTCATCTTGGTTGAAGAGTACCTTAGAAATTTAAGACAGGAAACATACAAGCATAAAGTGCCACATCCTTCTCCCCTTTTGACATTATCAAAAAGAAGGGAAAGATGCAATAAAAATGGATAATAATAAAACAACATTGAAAAAACTTAATCAAGCATGCATAAAAAATAGACATAGTCATATTAAAATAACAATTACAAAGAAATTTGAACAACAACAAACAAAACGTAGCATAACGGAGCAAGGACATAACAAAAAAACAGTAGAAATAACAAAGTTGGACAAAATTTTATGGTTGATTCATGTCACGGTTGTTATAGAACCAGGATCCTTGATTGGGAAATTGTTGTTGTAGAGGAGGTTCTGTGTAATGTGGTTGAGGTGCAGCAGGATTATTAGGGTCATACGGAGGTATGTGAAGGTGAGAGTAAAGGTAGGGAAATTGTTGGTTCACATCCGAGCGAAAATCATTAATCCGAGAATTCGTGGATTCATTGATGGTATTCCACTGGTTGTTGATGTTGGTATTCATGGAAGCAAATTGTTGAGACATAAAATCCATAAGATCTTGATTACTTGGACCAGAGGGAGCAGTAGGTGGAGGAGGTACATCTTCACCGCCTTCTTCCTCTTGATTGTTTCCTTCTTCACCAATCACATCTTCACCAATATTTGTGATTGTTTTGGTTTCCGGATTATAGTGAACTCCCATTCTTGAGTCAACATTTTTTATGGAGATCTTGTGAACATTTGGATCCATATCAACTCTTTCAAAACCAGTAAAATCAACTCCAAATTCTTCCATAATTAATGTAACAAAGTAAGCATATGGTAGGAATTTTAACTTTGCATCAACCCTTAGCATATGAACCATTATGAGCCTTGCCCAATTAACGCTTATACCTTTCTTCCTTGCGTAGATCAGTTTCATTTCCGAATCAGTCACGGTGTCGTGGTTTCCATCCTGCGGAAACATAATATAGACCATGAAATAATGAAATAGTTTATCGTCTATAAAAAAGTTACCTGCACTCCATGAGTCTCTAGATGGAATGACTCCTCCTAGACCATGAATTCTTTTAGCACGGAATTTAGCTTCGCTCAATCTGCCAATGCTGTAATAAAATTCTTTTTTCTTATAATCATCCCATGCTTCATTTTCAGGATCGTACAAAGAGCTCCCAGTATAAGGGATATGTAGAATCTCAACAATAATTTCAGGGGTTAGAGAGATTCTTGTATCCAACACATATGTAACCATCTTGCTTTTGTGAGGAATCAAATTACTGAAGAATACTCTTACCAGATCTGAATAGTATGGACCAAATGATAAAATCAGTGGATCCAATCCATATGCAGTCAAATCATTCTGAAAAGTAAAACATTCTTGAGGGAAAGATGATAGCATACCATATTTTGGAGTGGACACTATCTTTCTTTGAAAATCCTTTTTAAATCTTGCTTCTTAATCTTCAGTGAGAGTTGAGATTAATGGATTTTCTGCAGAAGATGAAGCAACTCTCTTCTTTTCTTTCTCTGTAGCTGACACCTTTCGTTTTTGCCTTAATGCCATGGGTAAGGTGTTTTTAGGGTTTGGAAGGTTTTGAGGTTTTAGGTTTTGAGAGGAAGATGTTTGATGAGCTGAAATTTGATAGGATTTGTGAGTAATTATAATTGAGTGGGTTGTATTATATGTAATGACATTTAATTGACTTTTCAATAATAGAGGTGAGCTTAGGAATATGAGAGAGGAATTCTGACCAACAAATATTCTTGTCATAAAAGCATGTTACAGTGGGTGCAATCGATTTGCATACAGATGCAATTGATTTGCATACAAAACAAAATCAAAAGAAAACTGAAATGCACAGTGTGAAATCTATTTTCACTATGGTGCAATCGATTTGCATTGAAAACAGAAAGGTTAAAAATAAAACATACAGTAAGCAATCGATTTACACTATTGTGCAATCGATTTGCGTCAACCAAAAATGACCAAAACATATTTTTCTTAAATTTAAGCACCGCTTAACATATATATTCACATATAACAAAGTTAAAATAGGTATGTGAAAGAATAAAAAGGATAGAAAGCACCTTATATGTCGTGTTCATCAAGAATTCCAAGTTATCGTCGAATCTTGTAAAACGGTTCTCTTGCCAAAGGTTTAGTGAAGACATCGGCAAGTTGATTATGAGTATCTACAAATGTGACCTCGACATCTCCTTGAAGTACATGATCACAAAGAAAATGATGCCGTATGTCGATGTGTTTGGTTCTTGAATGCATGGCCGGATTCTTTGTAATGTTTATTGCATTTGTATTGTCTCACCATAGAGGAATGCATCCTAGATCGAGTTCGTAGTCATGAAGTTGTTGCTTGAGCCACAATGTTTGAGCGCAACTACCACCCGCTTCAATATATCCTGCTTCGGTCGTGCTAAGAGCAACGCATGCTTGTTTCTTACAAGCCCATGATACTAATGCATTTCCAAGGATGTGACAAATACCACTTGTGCTTTTTCTATCAGTTTTACAACCTGCATAATCCGCGTCAGAATAACCAACTAAATTGCAAACACTACCTTTAGGATACCATAATCCAACATTTGTTGTTCCTTTGAGATACTTCATGATCCGTTTCACCGCCATGAGATGAGATTCCTTTGGATTTGCTTGAAAGAGAGCACATAGAAAAAAACTAAACATTATGTCAGGACGGCTTACCGTCAGATATAATAAGGAGCCAATCATACCTCGATATTTTGTAATTTCAATGGAAACACCTGATTCATCTTGATCAACATATGTATCGGAACCCATTGGTGTAGACATTTCCTTACAATTATCCATGTCAAATATTTTCAACAGTTTCTGGCAATACTTGGATTTCTTGATGAAGATGCCATCCTTTATTTGCTTGATTTGAAGTTCAAGAAAATAATACATTTTACCCATCATGGACATCTCAAATTCTCCTTGCATCATTGCTGAAAGTTATTCACACATTTCTTTGTTTGAAGATCCAAAAATGATATCGTCAACATAGACTTGAACTAGTAAAGTGTAACCTTTGATTTTCTTAATAAACAATGTCTTGTCAACTTTACCCTTTTCAAAACCTTTTTTCGCATAGGAAGTTACTTAGCCGATCGTACCATGACCTTGGTGCTTGTTTCAAACCATAAAGATCTTTTCTCAATTTAAATGCATGAGATGGATTCTGGAAATCTTTGAACCCTGGGGGTTGCTTAACGTAGACTTCTTCATTGATATATCCATTCAAGAATGTGCTTTTGACATCCATTTGGAAAAGCTGAAAATTTAATTAACAAGCATAGGCAAGTAAAAGACAAATAGCTTCTAACCTTGCAACCAGAGTGAAAGTTTCTTCAAAATCTATTCCTTCTTCTTGATTTTAGCCTTCTGCTACCAATCTTGCTTTGTTCCGAACAATTATTCCATTTTTGTCAAGTTTGTTTTTAAACACTCATCTTGTTCCAATAATGTGTTTGTTGCCTAGCCTAGGGACAAGTTCCCAAACTTGATTCCTTTCAAATTGATTTAACTCTTCTTGCATAGAAATAATTCATTGATCATCTCCTAAGGCTTCATCAACTTTGGAAGGTTCAATTTGAGAGACAAACGCCATGTTTAGACAAGCATCTTTGAGATTTAGTCTTGTTGTTACATCTTGACTTATATCACCAATTACTTTATCGATAGGATGATCTCTATAAGTTCTCCATTCTTTTAGTAAATCATTGAAATTTGATTCTTGTTGGGGTGATTCTTCTTGTTGAATTGGTTGATCTTTGGAATTATTTTCTTGAGGACCTTCTAGTATTTCAACATCATGATCATTACAAACAATATTATCCTCTCTGGAGGGGTTAGATTCATCAAAAGATACATGCATTTATTCTTCAATTGTTAAGGTTCTTTTGTTATAAATTCTATATGCCTTACTATAAAGAGAGTAGCTAAGAAAAATACCTTCATCGGATTTTTCATCAAACTTACCAAGGTTATCTTTGTCGTTGTTTAAGACAAAGCATTTGCAACCAAAAATGTGAAAGAAAGCAATGTTTGGTTTCCTCCCTTTGAAAAGTTCATATGGAGTTTTCTTCAAGATTGGTCTTATGTTAACTCTATTGCTAACAAAACATGTCGTGCTCACCGTATCCGCCCAAAAATATTTTTGAAGATTTGAATCGCTAAGCATCATTCTTGCAAGCTCTACAAGAGACCTATTCTTTATTTCCACCACACTATTTTGTTGAGGAATCCTTGGTTCCTAGAAGTTGTGAGATATTCCATGTTCTCCACAAAATTCTTCAAATAGAGCATTTTGAAATTCTCTGCCATGATCACTTCTTATGGAGGCAATTGTTAAAGACTTCTCATTTTGAATTTGTTTAGCATACTTCTTGAATGCCTTGAATGCATCATTTTTCTGCACTAAAAAGAATGTCCAAGTATATCTAGATAAATCATCAACAATAACCAAAGCATATACATCACCTCTAAAACTTCTTGTTCTTGATTGACCAAATAAGTCCATATGTAACAGTTGTAGTGGCCTTGTAGTAGACACCACATTCTTAGATTTGAAATTTGATTTTGTTTGTTTCCCTTTTTACAAGCATCTCAAAGTCTATCTTTGACAAAATTTCTCTTAGGAAACCCAAGGATAAGATCATGATTGATTAATTTATTCAAGTGTTCCATGTGAATATGAGCAATTCTTTTGTGCCGAAGCCATGAATCATCGTTGTTCGCCATGAGACATTTTACCTTCAAAGATGGATCATCAAGGGAAATCATAAATATATTATTAATTCTTTTACCTTTAAGTATAACCTCATGTGTGACTTCTTCTTCTATCAAACATTCATCTTTGGTGAACTTGATCTTGAAGCCTTTGTCACAAAGTTGGCTAATACTAAGAAGATTGTGTTGTAGTCCTTCAACATAAAGAACATCTTCAATGGATGTGAAAGGTGGAGAACCAAATTTTCCTTTGCCAATAATTCTTCCCTTATTATTGTCTCCATAAGTGACAAAACCCTTGGCCTTTAGCACTAGATTTGAAAATTGGTTTATGTCTCCCGTCATATGCTTTGAACAACCACTATTAAGATACCAAAGATTGCATGTGGTCTTCAAGCATACCTACAAAAAAAATTAGGTTTTATTAGGTACCCAAGTTGCTTTAGGTCCTTCATAATTAGTACCTTTCTTTACCCACACATAATTCCCACTTGCCACACTAAAGTTTCTAACATAGTAAGCATTAGGTGTATGGCCTTTAATACCACAATAAAAACAAGTAGGTACAAAATTACTTCTATATCTAGAAGGATAAGATTTCTTCTTAGGAAATTTTTTCTTCTTAGGATAATGATGAACCACTTTAGGTTTGTTCACTTTCTCTTCGGATGATTGATCACTAGCCTTAACAAAGATAGTTTAATTAGAATTTGGTTTTGAAAAATTTGAATATCCAAGTCCACTTTTATCATTGGAATATCTTTGTTGGCTAAGAACACCTTCAAATCCAATTTGACCTTTTTCATATCTTTCAATAACTCTTTTTAATTGAACAATTTGGAAAGAGAGTGATTCACAATTTTTGCATACAAAATTCTATTTTTGTTCATCACTTAATTTTTGTTTTTATTCTTTGAAATCTTTTTCCATAGTTTCACATTTTTCTTCTAAAGATGAAATTTGTTTCTTTTGAGATGAAATAGTTTTATACAGAATTTTACATTCATTTAATAGTTCATCTATAGCACCTTGTGCATCACTATCAAAAAGAGAAAATTCATTACTAACCTCATCATCTTCATTATCGGAATGGTGTGAGGCCATCAATGCTAGATTTGCACTTTCATCACTATCGGAATCAGACAAAGAACTTATTTCATTATCCTCCCATGCAACATAGGCCTTTTTGTTCTTAAATTCCTTTTTGCTTTTGTAGCCACCTTTCTTGGAGAGTTTTGGACAATCCAGCTTGATATGACCTTGCTTACCACATTCATAACATGTGACTTCCTGTGTTAATGCGGAAGCTTCCCTTTTCTTAAATTGTTTCTTTCTTTTTGCATGAGAAAGGGATTTCTCATTTCTACCAAAAAACTTACCAAGCCTTTTAACAAGAAGCATGAAATTTTCATCTTCTTCCGAATTATCTTCCTTTTCACTTCCTTGGAATCAATCTTTAAGGCAATATTCTTGGATTTCTTCTCTTGATTTTCATGTTTTTCAAGTCTTCCGAGTTCCGTTTCATATTATTGAAGTTTTCCAAACAACGTTGCGGAAGTCATTGAAGAGAGACTTTTCTTTTATGAAATTCCCATTACCTTTGGTTGCTATTCCCTAGTTAGGGATCTAAGTACTTTCAGATTTAGTTCATCATTCGTCAAAGTCTTACCAAGAGCACTTAGATAATTTTTCAAGTGCACGAATCTCTTTTGTAAGTCAAGGATGGTTTCTTCGGGCTGCATTCAAAATAACTCGTATTCTTGAATCAAGGTATTTAGTCTTGATCTTTTAACTTTAACAGTTCCTTCATGAGTTTGTACCAAGGTATCCCATATTTCTTTCTCCGTTTTGCATGTCGAGACATAGAAGAATTCATTCATTCTAAGTTCACTTTGAAGAAGATTGATTGCCTTTTTATCATAGAGAACCTTCTTCTTATCATCTTAATCCCATGCAGCTTTAGGCTTTGATGAGCCAACACCATTGATCACCGTTATAGTAATAAATGGACCATTCTCAACGGTATCCCATATTTTCTCTCCTTGTGCTTCTAGATGTGCCTTCATGCGTATTTTCCAGAAGTAAAAATATTCACCACAAAATAGAGGAGGCTTGTTGTTACTACCACCATCTCTGAAAACGGGATTTTGATTTGCGGAAACCATTATGGATCTTTTAGGCATAGGTTACCTATAACCTGCTCTGATACCAATTGCAAGTACGAAGTACGCCTAAGAGGGGGGGGGGTGAATTAGGTACTTTAAAATTTTTCTGGTTTTAGTGATGATGGATATTATTTTTCTGGTTTATGGTGAGTTTATGAAAGAGTAAAATGCAGAAAAATATAGAGACACAAGTGATATATCCTGGTTCCCCTCACAGTCCGAGATTACTCTAGTCCCCTTTCAACATGAAAGAGATTTCCTTATAGTGGCAAACTTAAACAAGAACTACCCAAAACAAAGAACAATCCTCTTGGACCAAGAACAATCCTCTTGGATTTTTACTATGTCAACAATAAGAAAAATCCTCTTAAAGTGACTTTACTTGTATCCAGTAATTCTGGAAAAACAAGATTACAAAACCACTTGAACTTATTTTCAACAATCTTGAAAAATAAGCAAGTATATAGTAATATTTGATTTGAGTGAGTTTGTGTAGCAATGATCACTTTGAGTGATTTTATCAAAGAATTGATCTTCTCTTCCAATAATAATAGTATACAATGACTCAAGACATATAATGCTCAAATTTTTCTGGTTGACAATATGTGAAAGTGTGCAGAAAACTTGTGTATGAAAGTGTATAAAAGCTTGAGTTTGATTTTTGAAAATTCAGAAAATATGATTGGAAGAGGTACATAAAATGATTTTGAAAATGATTATTTATATGTTCATAGCACCCTTTTGAAACACATATAATTCTGCAAATGAATCATGAACAATTGCCAAGATTGAGTGAAAGGTTTCCATGAAATGGTGTTATGAACAGGCATGAGCAAAGCTGTTGTTTTTCAAAATCGTTCAGCATGTAATCAATTGCACCCTTATGTAAATCGATTGCACAGGGTTTCAACAGCTAAAAATTCAAATATTTTTAGTGAGCAATCAATCGCACAAGTGTGCAAATTGATTGCACTTGAAGTCAGTAGCAAAAATTGATTGAGAGTAATCGATTGCACAAACATGCAAATCGATTGCACTTAGAAACAATAGCTAATGCTTTGAAGACATGAAGCATACAATCGATTGCACCAATATGCACATCGATTCCACCCAAGTAAAAATTGAATTTTTGCTTTAGAAAACTTGAGAAAAAGTTTGGACAAGATAAAATATTTCTTTTAACCATTGAGAATCTATGTCTTAAGTTCAAAGTAAGTACTATCATTATACCTTGAAATTTGCTAAGTGCTTGAACCAAAGACTTTATCCAAATATGCTTTTAGCATGATCAATAATATTTTCCTTCTTTTCAAAATGGTTTGTCTTCATCAAAACAAAAGTGAATTTGAGAAGCTTGATTTTACAATGATGTCATGATGTTATGTACAAATAAACATATACAAGCAAAACAAACAAGTCCTTAGGTTTAGGCTTTCATGGAGTTCATAGGTAAGCACCCTCTTGAAGTTTAGTTGGTTCAACCTGTCCTAGAAAGTAATCAGGTTCTAAGGAATCTCAATATCATTGATCTTTCTTCATCGAGCATTGATTCAGTGCAAACCTCTGTTTTAGCGACCGAAATATCCCGAAAGTACGATCTCAATGAGTGTAGTATCAATTATCAACCAACTTCAAACTACACCAAAGCCGTCTATCTCACTACTTCCTAATGGCCAAGTTGTTCAACTAAAGGTTCTAAGGTCAGTTAGTGCTTCATGACACCACACAACGACTCCGTATTCTCCTTGATTTGCCATAAGGGATACTGGTACCCACAAATATGTTACACTAATGTAGCTATTGCTTCAACCATATCAGTCTATGTCTTACAGTCTCCGCAATCTTTGCTACTTACCTAATAATATTCCCAGATCTGGGCAGAGGATCTATACAAAGCCCAAACACCATTTTAAGAGTAAAGCAAGCCAGTCAAACAATGAAAGCATTTAAAGGTGATATAGTCGCTAAGTTAACCCCACTTTTGAGTTTCTTCCCCAGCAGAGTCGCCAGTTCTGTAATACGGTGGGAGAACTGACTTGGGTGTTTTACGTTTTATCGCAATTGTTGTGGATAGCAAGAGCTTCCACCGACTTTTCTTTTATCCAATAAAGGAAAGGGTGAAAATAACAGGAAAGACCTTTTGAGAATTTTCTTGAGTTCGGGAGGTAGGTTATGAAAAGGTAAGGTGTTAGAACCCTTTTCATCTGTAGTTATCTGCGGGCTCTTAGTTGCTAGCTCACTGTGAAATGCTTTGTAAAATGTGTTTGTGTTTGTTTTGAAAGTATTTTTGAAAGTGCCTTTGTTTAGGAGAACTTTGTAATGATTCTCGTCTCTATAAGAATTGTATACAAAGTTAATTTAAAAGATAAAATCAAAACTTAAGTCTAAATTAGTTTTAATTGAGAGAAGAAATTAATTTGTTTGAGAAAATATTTTTAAGTCTTTTATTTAGAGGAAGCAAAATAAAATGAAAATAAAATAATAACTTTTAGTCTAAGTATTTAAAAAAATATTTTTGTATTTTTAATTAAATAAAAAAATGATGAAATAAAAGAAAACAAAATAAAAATATAAAATATAAACTAAAAGGGGGTTTGAAAAGGAAATGGGTAGTTTGAGAGTAAAATAGTTTTGTGTTAGGCCCAAACAGATTTTTTTTTGTGATCAGAAAAATAAAAAAACAAATGGGTTGTGTATATGAAGAAAACAGGGGGTGAGGGTGAGAAAAATGAAGCAAGCCCATTCAGAGGGAAGCCCAGGCACGTCTGTTCAAATAAAAAAGAAACAAGTAAAAATATGAAAAACGCAAAAGGTCTCGTTGGGGCTCGAACCCAAGACCTTATAGAGGTATGCCTTACGCATGCGCTTGCTTCCACTGGGGTGGCATGTACATCTGATATAGAAACAAGTTGAAATAAATATAAGATAAAGCAAGTCCATGATTTTACTTCATCTTCTTCCTCGTGCCATCCATAACTCTGTAACTTTTTCAACCCTCAACCATTCTCAAAAGTATGAACATCACACTTGTTAGAAATTTCACCATGATTTCAAATATGTAAATAACTTAAGCAATGGATCAAAAATGAGCATGAATTTTAAATGGTACCAAATTTAACCTAATTTTTTCAGAAGATTCGGGCTCAAAATTCTCACTACTTAGGCAACATAAATGAATTCTAAGGACATGGTTAGTTTCAGGGCTATGATGTCTACATTTTATCTTTTAAAATGGAAGCCAAATGATACTTGTATGAAGAGTTAGAGTTTCAGAAAACTCACCTTGTAGATGGAGATCATGTTTTGAGTTTGAGCAACCTTCAAGGTGTTGTAATTATATAGTTATCTTCCTTGAACCTCTAGGAAGCTATTGCAATTCTTACTTTAGATTGAGGATGGCTGAAATGTTCTGGAGAAGTCAAAGTGCAAGCTTCAGTTTTTGAAAATAGAGGATGATGAAGATGGAGTTATAGAAGTGATTCAGGTGTTTGAATCACTTATATGTAGTGTATAGATGATGTTTGAAGGGTTAAAATGAAAAAGGCACAACGAAATTTGAAGCTTGGATTTCAAAACCAGAAATGACAAGTTTTGAGGTATTTTGGTGGTTCTGTGTTTGAGGGAGTTTGGGAGAGTTTTAGGGGTTGTGAATTCGTGTCCTAGGTTTGTAAACAATGCTTCAATTTATAGGAAAAGGTTTGAGAGCTTGAGGTGATCATAAGTACAAGATCACATGTTTATGGATTTTGACTTATTTTTGAAGTAACCTTGACAAACATTGTTCCAATGCATAGTACAAGGTTTGTAGGGTGGTTAAGAGCTTTAAATATGTTTCTTTTGACTTTGTATGTTGATTTTATGCAGAGGGAATAAGTTAGAAGCTCCATACAAGTTGATGTTGTGATTAAAGTCACTTTTCCAAAATGGAAGTGTGAACTTTCTTCCTTAAATGGAAAGATGTATTGGATAATGAAGTGGTGAAAAACACAAGAAGGGGGGGTTGAATTGTAAAACTGAAATCTAATGCAATGAACAAGATACTTTTATCCTGGTTCGTTTGATCTCAAACTACTCCAGTCCACCCGTCAAGGTGATTTCGCCTCTCTCCAACGAGGTCTTAATCCACTATATTCAACTGAATATTACAGACTGCTTTAACAACTGCTAAAGCCTTCTTGATCCAAACCACAACCCGGTTTGTCAAGGTAACACTTTCTTACAAAGAGATAAAACTAAGTGTGTGGATGTTTTCTACAAAACTGTATCACAACTGTGATGTATACACAAATTGAAGCTTAGAAACTAGATTGCTAAACAATGATAGAATATCAGAATGTGTGGTTTAGCAAAACTGAGAGAAAGAAGATTATGATTAGCTTTTGTGCGTGTAGAGATTTGGAGAGCATTAGCCATTTCAATCTTCAAAGTCTTGTTTATATAGCACTGAGATGATGAACGTTGGATGCAATATTCTTGATTCAATGCTAATAACAAACTTTCCTTATTGAGCAGATCTTGTCTGGAATGAGGCCGTTGGAATTAATTTGCTTTCAATGCACAGTACCGTTGCTTACTTAATGCAAGTTCTGGCTTGTCTCATTCTGACTCTGCTTCGCTGCTGATGAACTGTTGTGTTTCTTTATCAGAGTGTTGAGCGCAATCTTGTTCATCAGGCTTCAGCATGTACGTGAGTTGATCATCTGATTCTGACATTCTGATATGGCAACTTCTGATGTTGGTGTCTAAAATCAAGTTCTGATGCTGAATAGATGTGATCTTGCTTATATCAATCAGAGTATCTGCAAGTCAGAACATAATAATTTTAGGCAGCAGATAGTTCATACATGAAACTTATAAATACTATATCTTTTCACATTGTTATCATCAAAACTTAAATATAGGGTAGTAGATTCAAACTTTGTTCTAACAGATAATGCTTAAGTCAAGTGGTTCATAGATAAAAAGCTTATGTAATCTTATTATTAGAGATAGATACACAAGTTAGAAGGCTTGCAAAGTGATATTGTACAATATGGCTTGGAATTTGGTTATGTGTTCTTCATAAAGATGACTTGAAAATCAAGAATGGATGCCTAAGTTCTTTCCTTCGATTCTCTTAGCTCAAGTATGATCTCTTAAACTTCTTGGACATTTTGGAAAGCTTGAAACATCCTCTACAACTTTCATGTTTTCCATGTTTTCCAAATCAAATTGGAGCTATGTGAAAAATGGCCAAGAGTTGGGACAAAAAATCTTCCTAAACTAGGTCAAAATTTCAATAAGTGTTTAAGAAAAAGTGCATGACTTCACGGGCCTATAACTCAAAATCTAAGAATTTTTTGGATATGATCTTTTAAAACAACTCTTGATTAAAAAGTCAAATTTTGACTTTTTGTGCATCAGTTGACTTTTCATTAGTTGACCCAAAATTCAACTATCAATCCATTGATTTTGAAAGATGATTTGAGTCATGAGATTAGGTAAACATGTTGTATTTGAATTCTTGAGATTATGCTTAAATTTGTTGGATCATGTATTAGGTCAAAAGTCAGTGATCAGTCAGTTACAATCAAAACCCTAATTTTGACCATTTTGCCTTTTTGGTAAATTAAGTGTTTTTATTGAGGGATTGTGATCAATACTTGATCAAATGATGAATAGGACTTTAAAATGTTGATATTGGTCAAAAACCTTGAAGTTTGACTGCAGGTTGACCATAATTGACTTTTTACCCAATATAGCTGATTTTTAGTCATCTGGTCAATTAACTGAACAAAATTGTGATTCAAGACTTGAAACTTGACATGAGTATTATTGGAGGTATATAATGATCCATGAAAGTCATTTGAGGTATTATCAGTCCAGTTGTCCTTGTGAAAATCAAAACCCTAATTTGAGGCATCAATGTTTAGGAGGTGGTTTGACCTAGTCAATACTTGTGTAAGCTTGAGCCAATGAAGATCTTGTGAGAAATGTATTGAGGAAAGAGAGAGAAAATTTTGGGGTGCAACACACGAGAATTAACAATCTCCCACTTTGGTAAATTTTGACTAAAACAAATGAATCAAATTACAATTCAGAGTTCAGTAACAACAAGATTAAAATATACAAAAATCAAAAATCCAGCAGTGATCATACACTCATCAACTATATCTCTCAACTTGGGACATTAGCAGCAGAAATAAATGTCAGAGAGTTAGTCTTCATAAGCTACTAAACACAACAACGTAGAGAAATAATATTCTCAGTCTGGTTGATGTCAGGACATCATGTTCAACATCTTTTCACAACAGTCCAAACAACACCATTACAACACATCTAACTCAACACCATAGTAGAGCAAACTCAGGATGAAAAGAGAAGAAAGTTCTGAAGTCATTTGGTGTGCATGAGGAAGTAGATAGCTGACACCCCCCTCAACCCATAACCCTTTACTTGCAACGAAGAGACAAATCTTCCTCTCAAGGGGCATAAGAGAACCCTTAAGAGGCAACCAACCACAAACCTGAATTGTCCAGATGATGACTCAAAGGTGCAACCTGCAACTTCAGGTAACTCAGAACACAAGACACAACCGTGTTAATAACTCATAAAATAAGACACAAAAAAAAAACTCAGAATCGAACATCCTGTCCAACATCTTTGTAAATGAGCTGTAGTAACATACATCAGACTTAAAAGAAGAATAGAAACAGAAAGAAAACTTTTCTCCCCCTTTTTAGCCAAAAACTGACAAGGACACCCACTACAAAACCATACCCAAATGATACTAACCCAAACACAGACAAAATCCACAAGATGAAAGGAGTGAAGAAATAATCTCCTTAAATACCCGAGAAGTTCCTTAGGTATTAACAACCCTCGATTGTGCTAATGGTCTTGGTCAAAGATAATGTTATTTAAGGAAGATAACAGAACCAAAAGTAAATGTGCACCATTCAAATCAATTTTGAATGCCTTTATTGACTTTGGACTAATTCTCCCATGCATGCATAGTAAAAAACATGTGATATATTCCCTCCTAACATGTACTTGATTACACCGTCCATAAAACTCCCTTGTTAGACTCAGAATAAACAAGTCCTGAACAATATCCTGACGTCCAATTAGACATTGTCTACTTTTCCCTTGAAAAGAATCAAAACATCTTCTTCCAACAACAAATGTTGTTTCACAGAGTTATCCAGTAATCATCTACAAACGCGCATGAACTGAAGCATAATTAAAATGCCTTTCACTGAAATCTAAGCATACTCATTTCAGTCAGAAGTATACCAAGATATCAATACATAATGTGAGACATTTATCATTCATAAACCAACACATCCATTGAGACCCACCTAAATCTACAGAGAAAATAAATTCTCCCATTCAAGAACATTGTCTTACAGAGTATTCCTAAGAGGTATATATACACATGATTCAATCAATCAACTTCACATTGCTAGAACCATGCATATCCTATCAAGAGCACCAAGAGCTACCTATAGTACTCCTATGTCACGACATATTGTCTGACATCATAACCTTACAAGAGATATATAATCTCCACAAGCTTGAGCAGCACGCAAGCTTCATAAGGTCAACATCATTGCAGCAATAATTCACTAACAAGTACTTAACTCCCCATGTCATGGATAAACAGTGGTCCTGCTAAATATGAAAACTTGAGCACCAGTTAAAATCACATGAAGTACTTCATATTCTCATAGTGAAATGTTACAAATTCACATACTTGCTGGAGACATTCACACATTGTAAGCTCAATCATGATCCAAATACTCTAGTTCCTTGAGAGCACATCCAAGCACCCTGACTTATTCACATATATGTTAAATAGCCTTAAATATCTACACACGTTGCCATGACGCATTACTTAAGATATCAGTTTGCTTGCTTCACATGATTCAGACCGACACAATCTTTTTAGAGATACTTGTAGAAGAAGAATCTACCTCCTCATAGGAAAATAGATCAAACCACTTTATTTGATACTCTTTCTTTGCATCCACTAGAAACTGCTGGTACAAGTGAACTCTTTAACATGATAGTAGTCATGCACTTACCATACACACCACTGTAGATATGATTAGAAGCTTTATATCCTACTTTACCATAGTTTAGAAAATCCACTTCTAAAACTAGCTTTGAGCATCAAGTTTCACATTCAAAATTTCAAGCATCTCGTAAAGACAACCATCACCAAGAATGATGTTGCAACATGATGCAGCTTATCCCGGTTATCACAGTCACTAGAAATACCATGGAGAGAAATAAACTCTTGTACATTTTCTGAAGCATAATATTCAGACTGAAAACCTTCATCAATACATTATCCAAATACACAAATCCTCTTTTTAGTTAGGAAAGACTTTAAACACAAATAATTTGACATTAGTCATAAGCATAACCACATGAGAAGAACATCTCCTGTTCCTTCCTTTATAGATTCCCTTAGAGGCACAATCAGTAGATAAGGCTACCTTCTTACCAATGGTAGACTATTTGATCTGACATCCTTCTTCTATAATCCATTGTGGATTCAAACCGTTACGACTAATACTTATTCAAAAAACCATTCGTGGCTTGATTTTATACATCACCATGGTCAGACATTCTAATTTAGACTATAATGGTGATCAACAATCCACACATCATAAACTTCAATAACAACTTCCTTTTCTGGAGAAGTAATCACTGAGATGATGTTTCAACACTAATTTAGACATCAATCTCAACCCCCTTTCTTGTGTTTCTCGCACCTTCATTGTTGACATCGATGGACTTCAATTCCTCATTCATAGCTTTCACCCACTTCAAATCATTCAATGCCTCAATTGTATTGACATGTTTGATATATGCATAGAAAGCATAGTGTAACAACTCACCTTTATTATCCACCATATCATCCAATGTAATCACACAATCTAGTAACCTTACAGGCATGTGTATTGTTCTTTGAGGTTTGTTTTGACCTGCAACACATCTAACTTCTTCCTGTTGAACTTCTTCTCTTTCCACTTTAGTGGCTGGTTCTTCACAAAATATTCTCTCTGAATCCTTGTTTACATTTTCAGTCCAATCCCATTCCTTAACCTCATCTATGATCACGTCCCTACCGATTAATACTTGTTTGTTTACTGGGTCAAACAACTTTTAACCTCCAGTAAAATGATATCCTATTAGGATCGTCTGAATCGACTTTTCATCAAGTTTTCTTCTCAACTGTCCTGGCACATGTCTATGTGCTATAGAACCAAAACACTTTCAGATGACTCAAGCTAGGCTTTACACTAGACCAACATTCTTCTGGCATAATTCCTTCTAGCTTCTTCGTCGGACATATATTTATGATGTATGTTGCAGTCAAAACAACTTTACCCCAAAACTCTTTAGGTAAATGCTTGCCTTTCAACATATTTCTCACCATATTCATGATGGCTTAATTCTTTCTTTTTGAAGTTCCATTCTGCTGTGGAGTGTAAGGTGGCACCACCTCATGTACAATCCCTTATTTCTTACATAACATGTAGAAGTCTTTCGGCACATATTCTCCACCATCATCAATTCTCAAAATCTTGAGCTTTTGACCACTTTATCTTTCAACCATAGATTTAAACTTGGAAAATACCTTGATCACTTCACTTTTCTTCTTGATCAGGTAAGTCCATAGTTTTCGACTGAAATAATCTATGAATGTGACAAAGTATCTATTACCTCTAATTGAATCCACCTGGATTGGTCCACATGCATCAGAGTATACGATTTTAAGAATAGCCTTTGACTTGATTCCTGCATCCTTGCTAAAGTTATTCTTGTATTGCTTTGCATGCACACATTCCTCACACACCTCGTTTAGAATGTTGATTTATGGCAACCCTGAAACCATATTTATTCTTTTCAAATCTCTGATGTCTTTGAAGTTGAGACAACATAGTCGATAATGCCATATCCATTCATCCTTGCTAGTTGTAGTCGAAAGGCAGATGTGCTCTGTCACATTGAGTTCAATATTGAAGGTTCTATTCTGAGACATATGAGCCTTAAAGATTAACCTTCCTCTTGCGTCAACGACTCTCATCATCTTGTCTTCAATTTACACTTTATAATTCTTTTCAACCAACTTCCATATGCTGAGAAAATTGCTCTTCATTGTTGGTATGTACAACACATTAGAAATGACTGAAATTTTGCCATCTTTCCTCATAATCATAACATCACCAATACCTTCAGCTTCTAGAGTATTGTAATTTGTAAATTTCACCATGTTCTTCATCGAGGGTTTTATGTTGACAAACCAATCTTTCCTTCCATACATGTGTGATGAGCATCCTAAGTCCAAGTACCATTGGTCCTTGAATCTCTAGTCATCTTGTTGTGACCGTCAGCATTATCTCTTATCCTTCATATTTTGAAAACTTTGCATCAGTTTCTTGATTCTTTCGTTTTTCTTAAAAATCACTAGAATAGTGGCCATACTTCTGACAATTGAAACACTGAATGTTACTCTTGTCATGTTTTCGACCACCTCCTCTTCCTCTACCTTTAGCACCACCTATTTGGTTGCCTTGGTATGTGGGTTTTCTCTTATTCGACACAATTCCTTCATGTTGGTCTCCTCTACCAGTCAAATTATTGTAGCCTCCTCTACCTTTATTGTTGAACCACTTTCCTTTTCCTTTATTTTCTCTTGCTAATTGTTCCTACAAATCCACATCATTCTTCGACTTTCCTGGAGCTCTTTCAGCCATTCTTTGTTCATGAGATTCAAGTCTCCCTTGAAGGTCTTCTTTTTTCAATTTTGACAAATCTTTTGATTCTTCTATGGCTACCACCACATGGTCGAACTTCAGAGCCAAAGACCTTTAGATCATTGCGACAATTGATCTTGACATTAGCGCTTTTTCCATATACTTTGATTTGATTCACTAGTTTCGTAACCCTAGTGAAGAAATCTGTTATGTTTCATTTTCTTCCATCTGAAGCAATTCATACGTTCTTTTGTAAGTTTGTAAGTTCACCTATTTCACCTTTTTTGCACCTCCAAAAGACTTTTCCAGAATTTCCCAGGCTTCTTTTGAAGATTCTACATTGCTCACCTTTTTAAAATTGTCTAGACTCAAACGTTGATGAATTATAAAGAGAGCTTTATAGTTCTTCTTCTTCAATTCTTTTGTGTGCAACCTCTTCTTCTTATTTTGCGTTATCTTTAAGTGGTTATAACTCGTCTTTCACAAGATCCAAAAGATCTTGACAATAGAACACAACCTTTATCTGCTTGCTCTAATTCTAATAGTTATCAACTTTCAGAATTGGAAGACTTGCTGGAAAATGCCCATTCAGATGATTCATTACCATCGTGATTTTCTTACACTGAATCGCGCAACCGGAGCTCTAGATACCAGATGTTAGAAATCCACCTAAACGTATGGAGAATTTCTATCAATCTTCATGAGCAAGATTGTTATCAATACATAATAACAAGAAAAAATTGAGGAAGAAAGAAAATTAGGGTTTGACGAAATTGGGGAAAATGATGATTTCTGTAGAGTTTCTCTTTGTCCACAAACTGTGAAAAATCTTTATTCACTTGCAATTGTAAATTCTGTGAATACTCTATGTTACAAAATAGGGGTTACTCCCTCTATTTATAATGAACTTGCTTGCTCCCTAAGACAAAGTCCACAAGTACAAATAGCCCAAAATACCTAATTTGCTAACATTACAAATAGGCCTAAGTCGAAGTCCCATCAAGACAACTCATTCGATACTTCGACTGCTAAACAACTCGACACACACACACACAAGAGTTTCGACACAACCTTCCTTCTATCGGACAACATGTTGCTTCGACACAAGGAAATACAATCTCAACAAACTTCTTAACATATTAAGGTAGCAAGTGTAAAATTATATATAAACTAAAATTTTATTGTATGCTTTAATTTATATTGACAGCTTGTACAAAATGTGCATGATTAATTAAGATTATCTTTGGATATTATAAAATGAACGAAACGGAATGGAATAGAGCAAAACAAAAATATTAATTTATTATTTAAAAATTTTAAAACAGAATAAAATAAGTTATTTATTTTACCCAAATCAAAAGAGGAAAATATGATAATAAGTGATAAAATGAAATCCGCGTCATTCTATTTTATTTTATTTTGTTTCGGATCATTAATTTTTAAATTATCTAAACAATAGAATATCATTTTATTCTATCTCATTCCGTTTTATATTTCACCCATTCAAACATAAACTAAGTTATGGTAAAATAAAAGTGATTAATTAACCATTGTAGAAAAAAGAAAAGAAAAAGGAAAGGATCGAGTAATTAAAGATGTGCTGCAAACCAAACTTGCGTACGAAGTGGGGTTGCATCTAAGAGGGACTAGGAGTAGTGCCTAGATGTAGTGAACCATTTTTATTGAGAAATGCCCACATTTATGACTCACTAAATGAAGTAAATGGATCATGAAGTGATTTGAAGGGAGAAAAAAAAATATTGTTTTGCTATTTTACAAATATTTAATTTAATATAAATACAAGCTAAAACAAAGCTAATTATTTTATATATAATTTAACCGTACTCTAGCTAAATAATAGTAACAATATTTTTTAAAAAAAGTTATAAAAACAACAAATCAACCACAACAATGACATTATCATATAGGTATTTGATTTTGTTTACACTTAAAAATAATTTTGTTAGTAGAAAACAATAAACAATCGACCACTTGATTATATCCTTTTAGCCGAAAAAATGTTAGGGAATACAAAAGGCAGCTAAATGCAAGTTAGTAGGATATTTTTCAAGTTTATTGAAGTTTGTGAATATCATAGATGTGTTAACTAAATCAAGGTTCAATAGAATTGAACAATTTCACATTTTATTCATATTCCTTATTTGAAGTGGCACTCACCAAAATAACTATTGACATGTAATAATAGAGTAATACTATTTAGTACGATCTAATTTAAACAAGAAAGATAAGAATATATATGTGTCATTAATTTAGTGAATAATTTTTAATTTATTATAAATTAATTTTTTTTATAATAAAGATCATGAGGTGATTGTAATAAAGAATGATTGAGATGTATTTTTATCTTTTTTTGTTTTCACTTTTTTTTATTAATAAACATTTTCTGTAACCATAATATGAAAAGACATTGCAAATGTGGATAAGAGAAACACAAAATGTTACGAAAGAGAAAAAGACAGGATGAGTGCGGGAAGGGATATATTATAGTATTTAAAATTTGTTATTAATTAAAAAGTTTTTTATTTAAAACAACAATGTGTATTAGTATTGAAAAAGCAGAGAGAAAAATAGTGAAAAAAGATAAAGCAATAAAGTAAAAGATATAAGTTAATGAGAGAGGATTAGAGATATGACATTGATATTATATGTTCGGTCAAATATTGTCCTATTTCTATTTCTGATAGATCTTTTTAAAATTTTTAACAATAATTTGAGCTATTAGAGATTATGTCCACGAACCTTTGTTACAAGTGAATTGAGAGATTTTACACTCTTATTCTCTCAATCAAGCAAGGAGTTTTCCACGAGTTTGAGCTCATGAACCAAGTAAAGACTTTACCAACTGATCTGAATAACCACACAGAATTTGTACCGGGCCGAGTTCTCACTACTATGAAAAACACATAAAATGACGATTGCGAAACATATATAATGACGGTAGCTCGTTCGTTGTTAGGTAGTGTGTCTGTTATTAGGTAACGTGTGATTGTATGTACGCTGGTTATCATAACAGACATGTGTTCGTTGTTATAAATTAGATAGTGTGCTACATACAATCACAATTGTATTAAACAACCGTTGTTGTATGTCTTTTAATAAACTAAAAGAAATGGAACGACAATAACAGCAAGAACAACAAGAACAACAGCAACACCAAGAACAAAAACAAAAACAAGAAGAAGAAGAACAATAACAACAACAATAACAAGAAGAAGAAGAAGATGAAGATGAAGATGAAGATGAAGATGAAGAACAACAACAACAACAACAACAACAACAACAACAACAACAACAAAACAACAACAATAATAACAGCAAGAACAACAACAATAACAAAAAAAATGAACAACAAGGACAAAAAAAAACTAATATTGTTAACTTGAATCCGTATTTTCCTTGTCTCGTTCAAGTTATAGAAGAGATGATGGAGTTTTGAAATTTGTTAATGAAAGAAATGATATTTTCGAATTTTGCTTATGGTAGAAATGATATTTTTGAGTTTGGTTTAGTGAATAAATAGAGTGTCGTAATTGAAAGTTGATGTTTGGAGATAGAAGATGAACATCATTTTAGTTGGAAGTTCGTCTAAGTTTAAGGTTTCACGCATATCACTAATGATAGTGTCTTCAGCATTGATAATCATAAATAGACGATCAAGATTTGTTTAAGAACAATGAAGAAACTCAATAAACACGCTTATATTTCTCTATGGACCTGAGTGACTTTTCACCATGGTTGGAAGTTCAAACCATTGTGAAAAATGGATTAAAAATATATAAAAATACAAAACTGTAGGTGCTAGGATTCGAACCCATGACTCTGAGTGACTTTTCACCATGATTAAAACTTTCAACCGTAGTAGTAAAGTGGATAGTGCGCTACATACAACAACTGTTGTATTACATCCATTGTTGTATGCCTTATAATAAAATATAAAAAATGCAGCAGTAGAACAACAACAACAACAATGAGATTCAATCTCATGACCATGCGCCACTTTTTATCACCGTTAGAACTTCCAACCGTGGTAAAAAGAGGCTTAAAATTAAAAATAAAAAATGTCCAAAAACAAGATATTACCACGGTTAACAAGGAGGCCGTTGTAATATTGTTTTATGAAAAATATTTTTCGTAGTAGTATCTAGAACCAAATAGAATTGCACTCTTAAAACATATAATGGCACGACACCCATACAACATTTTCCTTGCAAGTAATTTTTACTTACAAGACACTAAGGCAACTTGGGTAAAAGAAAAATATTAAATAGCGAGAAGGAGAGTGATAAAATAGTAAATAATAGGAAAATTCTAAATTTTGGTGTATTTTCTCATAGTGAGAGACCTAATTTATATAGGAGAAAATGAGGCTAAAAAAGAAAAATAATATATGGATTAAATTAATAGAATAATTGATTAGGCCAATTGATTATAATAAGACTAGTCTTATTATAGGAAGCTCTTTGATTTCCCAACAAAAGATTCAAGTTGTCTTTTCGTTTTGTTAACACACATTTTGTGAGTTAATACTTGCATTTAGAGTTGTCTATTTAGTCCTTTTATTTTGCTTATTAGTTTTTATTTCTTTCATTTTAGTGTTTTTAGTTGTTTTATCTTGGACCACAATAGGTGCTCCCTTTTTATCATTTACTTGTGTTTTTGTGTTAGCAAAGGTTAGCAGGGTCGAGCCGAGGCAAGACTGTAGTAGTCTGCTGCATGGAGCACAAGCTGAAAGAAATTGAGGGAACTTAGACCAATGGGAAATAATAATGGAAGCTACTGGCTAATGAGGATATTGTGAAGGGAATATATAATTGGAGGGAAAACTTGGTTGTCTTGAAAAAAGATGAGAAAACTATTCAAATTCAAAGAAGAAAGTGTAGGCGTTAGAAGACAAAAACGAGTACAATAGTACGCTACAAATGGCAGAGCGTGCCACCTGCACCTGTTGTGGCAGTCTGCCACACTATGCCTTATCTCCCACCATTGTCTCCCTGTACAAAGATGCCTTGTTTGCTAAGCTTCTGAATTGTGTGTTGGCGCTAATTTTAGGTGGGCTTGATGTGATTTCTTGAACACGAGTGATCGGTCACCATTTTTATCTGATTTTCATCATGCATATGGTCTAAAGTCTGTCAATTGACTAACATTTTATGTTAAGTCTTATTGTATTGTATTTTCTTTGAGTTATTTTGATGCTTTTAATGCTTTTTGTTGGTAGTATGCATATCTCAAGTTCAGTAGGGTTAGTCTAAAGCAAGAGTGCAGAGCATGGAACAAGAGTATAAAGGCCAAAGAGGAAAAGTGCAAGCGTATGAAGACCAACATGGTCCGTATCCCATGACACAGCCCGTGTCAGCACATCAAGCCATGCCCATACAAAGAACTCGGGGGCCAACATGGGTGCCCGTGCTGCCTAGCACGGCCCGTGTCAGAAGGCCTGAAGCAGGAGAAAAGAGAAGCCATTTTGTAAAGCAACACAACCCGTGTGGGCTCAACACGGTCTGTGTCGATCTGCGCGTCAGCTATTTTATTTTGGTCCCTTTTTATTAAATCTTGACCTTGAGGGCACTTTAGAAATTCCAGCTTGCTGAGATTTGTACCTAGGTATTTATTTGAGTTTTTGAGTGAGAGGCAGGGACTTTTTGGCACCATACAATAGAGAACACACAAGAGAGAAGATTGCTTCATCAAGGTTATTGGAGACAGAGGGATTCAAGGGTTTCCACCATTGAAGATCAAAGTCCACCTTTATTCTTGTAATGTTTAACTTCTTAATTATGTCTATCTTAAATATTATGAGAGGCTAAACCCCCCAATGCTAGGGGGTGGTCCTGAATTGGTTTATGCAATGGATATGAATTTCTAAGTTAATCAAAGTTTGAATTCATGGTTTTCAATTTAATTATGCAATGTGTTTATGCTTTCTCTTTTGGTAAAATTGGGAATGATCTATGGCTAACAAGTGCAGGACTGTAGTTGTTTGGGATTTTGCATAATTAGATTATAGTAGATACGACCTAGGACTAGGGGTACCCTATAATTACCATAGACAACCTTGTTATCATAATTTCTTGAATTCACTTTTTATCTTCATGGATATTGAGATTAAGGGTGAATGTTCAAGGGGTTTTCACTACAGACATAAGGAAAAACAATTTAGAGGTTGGTAATTGAAAAACATAAGTTTAACCGTTTAGAGCATTAGAATTCATATATTTTCAATCCAGGTCAACCACTTCCCCTAGCATGTTTTGCTCTTATAAAGAAAAGTCAAGTTATTTTCGCGTTATTACTTTTTGCAAAGATTTCATCAAAACAAACCAACCAATTATTTTTGTTCAATTGAACTACTGGGGAACTTAGTATTTACTACGCACTCCTCGAGATCGATCTTTGGGGTAAACCCATTATTACTACATCGGTTAAAATAGTATACTTGCTATTTTCCCGATCAAGTTTTTGGCATCGTTGCCGGGGAGTGCCAAAATACAAAGTTTTAAGTATAGTTCATTTGAAATTTTATTGCTCTGCAATTAAAATTTTATTTTTGTTAATTTTATAGTTGTGCTAATTCTTGTCTAATTTGTGTATGTGAGGTAAAGCCTCAGCTGGTTTTCTTTTTGACGCAGAACCAGAAAGAAGTTTGCACAAAAGACTCAGACAAGCTAGATTAGCCAGACTGGAGACTGAAGGAGAAAGTTCAACACCGCAAGAAGAAGAAGTTCCTTCAATTCCCTCTGAATCAGAGTCTGAGTCAGAGTCAGATAATTCAACCATGGGTGAAATTCCACCTCCAGAAAGATTGCTTGGAGACTATGGAGGAGTAAATGCTCCGGCTGGCCGGTTGACTATCGTTAATCAATTGGTAAATATGGTAAATTTTCAACTGCATCCTTCAACAATCAAACAGCTGGAAAATATACTGTTCACAGGAAAGATCAACGAAGATGCAAATAAGCATCTTCAGAGATTTCTCACCATCAGTACCACTCTGAAGATTGAGGGACATTATGAAGAAGCAAAAAAATTAAGAATGTTCCCTTTCACACTGTCTGAAGAAGCCGAAGAATGGTTTTACTCATTACCAGCTGGGAGTATTACCACCTGAGAACAAATGAAGAAGACCTTTCTAGACGAGTACTTCCCAGCTTTTGTGTATATCCGCAAGCGATATGATATTGTGAACTTCAAACAGAAAGAGGGAGAGTCTCTAAGTGATGCATACAAGAGATTTAAAAGATGTTTGGTAGAATGCCCAACTCATAACATGGATCAAACTGAGCAAATGCAGATGTTTGTGAATGGCTTAAAGATGAAGACTAAACAACTCATTGATACTGCTGTCGGTGGCTCATCTAATTTTACAATAGCCACTGGTGTGAAGAAGATTATCGAAGCCATTGCTGCCAACGAACATTTAGAGTTATATAATCGAAGTGTGACTACACTGGGAGGAGTTATTCATCTGAAACTGAAAGCCAATAAAGTCTGGATAGAAGATACAATAGTTGCAGAGGTGGAGAAGAAGCTGAAAGCATTAAACCTTGGAACTCAATAGGTCGCTCAAGTTCCACAAGCTCAAATTGTTAGTTGTGAGATCTGTAATGGACCCCATCAAACAGTGTTCTGTTTTCCTACTCCTCAGTAAATTGAAGAGATAAACTTTCTGAAGCAAAATAATCTGTACTCGAATACTTACAATCCTGGTTGGAAAAATCATCCTAATTTCTCATGGAAAGATCAACAACAACAAGCTCCACAAAAAGCAGATTGGGAGGTAGAATTTGAAAAGATGGCTGCATATAATTCTCAATTCCAAGAAGAAACACGGAGCAACCACAGGAGCACCACAACTTCAATCAAAAATATGGAAGTTCAAGTGGGACAGATAGCACAATAACTATCTTTACGAGCACAAGGTTCCCTTCCAAGCTCAACTGTGAATAATCCAAAGAATCAAGAGAATATAAATGTTGTCACTACAAGAAGCCAGAAAGTTCGGGAACCTGAAGAAGAAGAGGTAACCGATGGCAACATGGTCATAGATGTAGATTTGGAAGTGAGGGAAAACAAGAAAAAGCCCGAAGAAGTTGTTCCACCAGCAAAGCCAACTGAAGAGAAAAATCAAAAGGAGGGGAAGTCGGTGATCAAGTTGCCATTCCCTGCTAGAGTGGCAAAGAAATACTCCTAAGAAAAAGATTTTGAGAAATTTGCAAGTTTGCTCAATAAGTTGGAAGTCAACATACCTTTATTTGAAGCACTTGAGCAAGTGCCTTTATACAAAAAATTCATGAAAGAGGTGATTGCCAAGAAAAGACCAACAGGAGATGAGCAGACTGGGGTGATTGAAAAGTGTGGAAGAATCTCTCCTGAGAGAAGGATTCCAACCAAGAAGAAGGATCTGGGGTCAGTTGGTATCCTGTGCACTATAAAGAAAGGACATTCAAGAAGGTTCTAATTGACTATGGTTCTAGTGTGAGACTAATGCCATTGTCCACCTTCAAAAGGCTTGGTATTGGAGAGGTAAGTGAGAGTAGGACAAAATTAAAATTTTCAGATCACACGGTCAAGCCGTCATATGGGGTAGCTGAAGATGTAATGATGGGAATTGAGGATTTTGTTTTTCCAGTTGATTTTCAAATCATGGACATACCTGAAGATGAAGAGACTCCTATCATTCTTGGTCGACCACTTATGTTGACTAGTCGATGCAACTTTAATATTGAGACAGGTAATCTGACACTAAAATCATTTGATGAAAAGATAACTTTGAAAGTGTTAGAGATCAAGAAATAAGGGGTAAGTGGAAAGAAGCACTCTTCAGTGGGGATAATCAAGCTAGAGGAAGCCAAAAATATTGCAAAAGTCTCAAGTATAAGCTTTCGGTTGGCATCACCTCAGGCTATTGTGAAAATTCCCAAGATCATTCAAGGTGTGAAGATGGAACATGGAAGTGATTTGAGGCTCAAAGTGACCCATAAATATGAACCGGGTGAGTTTATTGTTGCAGGTAAGACAAGCAACAAGGTGTGTAAGAGGAAGTACCCTCCCTAGTAGGGATGGACCGTCGAGCCAAGCAACGTTAAACGAAGTGCTTCGTGGGAGGCAACCCACGCTTTTAATAGTTTATTTTTCCTTTTTTTATTGTCAGGTAATAAAAAGGGGATCTTACTAGTGAATGCTTGGAAGCAGCAGCAACTTGGAAGCATCCCCCTCTATGAGTCTTCCCTCTCCTGCTTATTCTGAAAAATTGAGGCCAATGTTTAGTTTAAGTGTGTGTGTGTGTATGTGTGTGTATGTGGGGGGGGGGGGGGGGGGGGTTCTTTCTTTTGTTTTGCGTTTCTTTCAATTGTTTGTTTTCATTTGCATCTGTTTTGGATTGTTTTCATTGTTTTCGTTGTCGTAGTTTGTTATTTTGCTTTGTGTCAAGATGTTACAAATTGTATGACAGATGCCGGATGAGAAATGGAATGATAAGTGAATGGATGAACGGTACAACTTGAACTTGTTTTCCAAGGCACCCTGGAAGAGGATGCCGCCGAAAGAATGTTAATGGTTGGACGCAACTTGGTGCTACTAGACGGAAAAGGTGGATGGTATACGTGAACCAGAAAAGAAACCACATGACACTAGGAGTACTTTGAACCTGTGAGCTTATCCAACATGGTGAGGTACAAAAAGGCCATACATAATTGATGATCATCACGAGAGTTCAATCAGGTATGACTTTATCACTCTGATTTTGCATTCGTTCTACCTATACAACACAATAGGAAAACGCACACTGAGGCACTTGTTTGTTTTACCATCTGAGCCTTTCTAGCCATCCATAATAATATGTTTATCCTTTGTTAAACCCCATTGATCCTTATCCCTTTGTTTGTTTTAACCGTATCAGTAACCCATGGCCAAACGCTTCCTACCCTTTTGTTCAGCATATGTGTTATGATTTTTTTTATTTGTGCAAATTCTAAGTTTGGGGTAGTTATTAGCAAAGAAATGGGCAAGTGTGAGTTTGAAAAAAAGAGAAAGGAATAGATAAAAGAAAAAAATTCTTTTTGGTAACACATGAAAGCGTGAAAATAAAAAAGAGAAAAGAGTTATAGAAAACACTTTCCCAAATGAAAGACTCGAACACTATTAGATACTCCAAGAAAAGCGACTAAAGCAAAAGAGTCTGGGTGAATAAGTTCCCCTTGCAACAATATAAGCACAAAGATGAAAAACATAACATAAATGCTAAGCCAAAAACCATTTTCTTATTCCTTTCCTTGTTTATCCCACCTTTCACCTAAGCCCCATTACAACCGAAAAAGACCTCAAAAAGTGTGTGAATTCTGTTTGTGTAGTGAAAGGAGAATTTATTCAAAGTTGAGAGTTGATATTGCATACCTTGATTTCAGGAGTGAAAAAACACTTTAACCCTGAGAGATTTGGTGAGAGGTGTGAAAAATCTTGCAGGTAAAAGGTACTTTGATGTGAAAGTGTGGTAGGCGATATGGTTTGGTGAACCAGAAGCTTGATCAAGAAGGTAAAAGCAAGTTGCAAAGAACGTCGGCGGTATTAAGGAAAAATAAAATCTAGGGTGACCTCCATTTGTCTCTTGCATAACTTGAGGATAAGCAATGAGATAAGTTTGGGGTTGTGATCGGTCACCATTTCTATCTAATTTTCATCATGCATAAGGTCTAAAGTTTATCAATTGAGTAACATTTTATGTTAAGTCTTATTGTTTTCTTAAGTATTTCATGTCTAGCTGATTTTCTTGCATTGTATTTTCTTTGAGTTATTTTGATGCTTTTAATGCTTTTTGTTGGTAGTATGCATATCTCAGGTTCAGTAGGGTTAGTATAAAGCAAAAGCGCAAAGCATGGAACAAGAGTACAAAGGCCAAAGAGGAAAAGTGCAAGCGTATGAAGACCAACACGGTCCGTGTCCCATGACATGGCCCATGTCAGCACAACAAGCCATGCCCATACAAAGAACCCGGGGGCCAACATGGGTGCCCGTGCTGCCTAGCACGGCCCATGTCAGAAGGCCTGAAGCAGGAGAAAAGAGAAGCCATTTTGTGAAGCAACACGACCCGTGTGGGCTCAACACGGCCCGTGTTGGCCTGCGCGTCAACTATTTTATTTTGGTCCCTTTTTATTAAATCATGACCTTGAGGGTACTTTAGACATTCCAGCTTGCTGAGATTTATACCTAGGTATTTATTTGAGTTTTTGAGTGAGAGGTAGGGACTTTTTGGCATCATACAATAGAGAACACACAAGAGAGAAGATTGCTTCATCAAGGTTATTGGAGACGGAGGGATTCAAGGGTTTCCACCATTGAAGATCAAAGTCAACCTTTATTCTTGTAATGTTTAACTTATTAATTATGTCTATCTTGAATATTATGAGAGGCTAAACCCACCAATGCTAGGGGGTGGTCCTGAATTGATTTATGCAATGGGTATGAATTTCTAAGTTAATCAAAGTTTGAATTCATGGTTTTCAATTTAATTATGCAATGTGTTTATGCTTTCTCTTTTGGTAAAATTGGGAATGATCTATGGATAACAAGTGCAGGACTGTAGTTGTTAGGGTTTTTGCATAATTAGATTATATTACATACGACCTAGGACTAGGGGTACCCTATAATTACCACAAACAACCTTGTTATTATAATTGCTTGAATTCACTTTTTTATCTTCATGGGTATTGGGATTAAGGGTGAACTTTCAAGGGTTTTTCACTACAGACATAGGGAAAAACAATCTAGAGGTTGGTAATTGAAAAACATAAGTTTAACCATTTAGAGCATTAGAATTCATATATTTTCAATCCAGGTCAACCACTTCCCCTAGCATGTTTTGCTCTTATAAAGAAAAGTCAAGTTATTTCCGCGTTATTACTTTTTGCAAATATTTCATCAAAACAAACCAACCAATTATTTTTGTTCAATTGAACTACTGAGGAACTTAGTATTTACTACGCACTCCTCGAGATCGATCTTTGGGGTAAAACCATTATTACTACATCGGTTAAAATAGTACACTTGCTATTTTCCCTATCAATGAGCTCATGATCTAATGCAACATACAAACCCTAATCCTTGGTCTATAAATTGAGCTCCAATCCTATACCAACTGATGAGAAGTGGCGGGTGTAACGCCACAAGCAACTTTCGGGATTATCGAATGACCCTACAAACCAACACGAGTCTTTTCAACGTGTTTTATCCTCACTGACACGCTGTCCGGGAAACTTCCCGAAAGGTCACTCATTCCAGAATTGCTCCAAGTCAAGCACGCTTAACTATGGAGTTCTTATGAATGAGCTACCAAAAAGAAGATGCATCTTGTTGGTATAGGTAGTACCAATTAATCCTTATAAGCCTTCCTTCAACCATGCAGTTCCATACTTGCATAGCCTCGGGATCCCTCTCATTCTGATGTGGCGACCACCTTTTCCCTCTTAGGCCTCGGGTGTTACATGCGGTGCAACTACTCCTCGCCCTTTTCAACCTCGAGTGTTACATGCCCACCAGCTTCCGCATGGTTCATCCTCGAACCACATCGTACTGGGAGAGGTATGGATCTGATACCATTTGTAACGCCCCAAGCAACTTTCGAGATTATTGACTGACCCCACAAACCAACACGAGTCTTTTCAGCATGTTTTATTGTAACACCCCAATTATACCCCAAACAATTATCGGAAAATCAGAGTATACAATTTCCATTATAATCAGGATGTCACACATTCAACAGATAACACATAAACCTGTCATGCTTTTAGAATAGATACATAACACCTAAAGAAGTGGAATGAACACAACTCATGATATAGTCTTCATAACATAAACCAAACTTGATTAATCATGCAGCGGATTCATAATAGTTCTTTAAATAAGATATAACATCTTTTGAATCATAAAACAACATCAACACCACAACTCCTCAAATAACAACATAAGGTTCAATAAATAAACAACAAAATAAGACAAGCGTTCATTTCCCCCGAGTTCTACGTATCAGAGCAAATGAAACCAAACTCGAACTAACAATGATATCGGCTACTCCTCTTGGTTACCTGCACATTACCAACAAAGGGAAACATTCAAACAGAAGGGGTGAGATATCGAACACTATAATAGAATGTATGATAAATAATATATCGGAAATTAGTTCATATAAAATCACCACTTCATACAACATCAACATAAAGCAACACCATTCACCAACACTTCAATTCAACTTATAACATCATCGTGCATAGATAACACTTCAAATAAGCAATAAATCAATGACTCCAAATGCGACTCAATTGTGCAAATGCATGTGGTACCATTGGAGCAGAACTCCCAACTTAGAAAATGCCAGTTTACTGAGGCATAAGGAAAAGCCTTCAACTTAGAACATGCCAATCCAGGCCAACATAGGTGAGCATTCGCTCCAACTTAGAACATGCCAATCCAGGCCAACTTTAATGCTATCGTATGCGACGATATAAACAACCACAACTTGGAAATGTAACAACGACAACAACATAACAATGGTCGACATAACAAAAATTCACACCGTTCAAAATTTGCCAAAGGCCTACAACACAACATATCAACGAAATCAACAACTTTTCATGGCAACAACATATTCACATTATAGATCAACACAAAATAACACAACATTGGTCATAAGACCTATAATCAACAATGTCCATATACTACTTCTGCTACTTACTTAATCTCTGCTATTGTTTACTGATTTTGTTACTGAAATTCTGCTACCTACATCTCGTGTTACTATTCTAGTGATGCTAGTCGTGTAATTAATATTAATGTCCTTACTATTATTATTTGATTTCCAAACCCTGCTGTACAACAATTATGCAATTATTTAACAGGAAAGACACAGAAAAGCAGATAGAACAATTAAAAGGAAATAGAGAATTCTAGGGCGTGCCCCTCATCACAATAGGGTGCCCCTCGGCACCTTCTTCCTCTTAACATGCCGGTCGGCATGCCTATCCCTCATCCCAAAGGTGTGCTGCATGACACACCCTCTCTCTTTCTCTCATAGTGCCAATCGTCATTGTTCCCATAACAACAACAAGCTGTCGTTCGACAGCATCCAACCAACAACAAGTTGCCGTTCGGCAGCATCCAGGCAGAATTTTCTTCTTCTTTCGTCCTCTCGGTACTGTTTTAATGGATTTTCTACTATACTGTCTACTATTTCGAATCCAATCCAGACAAGTATATAACACAGTAATACACCAATTCTTTGACAATTCTTTAATCAAATCAATTATTAATAATGTTTATCACAACAACATAAACCAACACAAATCAACAAAATAGTAATAATCCGACATACTAATTCCCACACATAAAATATCATATACCCCATTATAGAATAAGAAACCCCACCCTTACCTGGTTTGGTTTGAAGACAACTCTAAGAAACTTCAACCGAATTTACGGGAATTTGGCTCTGGAAGCAATTTCCTTGTTCTTTTTCCCTCTCACAAAACCCTATTTCCTCTTTTATTTCTTTCCTGATAGCTCTACACTCCCCTTTTCCTCTAATCTCCTTATACAATATTGTTGTACCCCAAAATTTGCCCTCCCATATTCTTCAAGGTTTATCAAGAGTCATCTCCAAATGGTTCAAGATTGGCTCAAGGATTAGACAGTCAAATGCCTCCTAAGCCAGTCAAAATTAGGGTTTTGTTTCTTTCAAGGAATTTAAGGTTTTCAATGGTTTCATCAAGTCCCATAGGCCTATATACATTGTCAAGCATCTACATGTCAAATCTCAAGACTCACAGTGCCAAATTCTACAGTCAAAAGCCCTATTGGATTCATAGTCAACTGCAGGGGTAAAATGGTCATTTTGCAGTCAAAAGTCAGAATTTTTGGTCAACATCTTATTTTGAGCTCACAATCATCATTTGATCAAGTCTTGATCATGATTCCTCAAGCATGGCTCAAAAATCATTAAGATGCAAAAAGTTACTATTTTTGGACAGTAGAAAAGTCAACTGTATCTTGACCAGGGCATAACTTTTTCATGGTTCATCAGAAAAATCTCATCCAATGCTCATTTTTAAGGGGATGACATTTCCTACAATTCATCTTCACATTCCAAGTCCAAGAAATGCTCTCACAAAAAGTTATCAATTTCTACATTATAGGTCAATTTTAAAAGTCAACAAAAAGGCATTTTAAGTCAAAGACCATAACTTGAGATTGGTAAATCCAAATGACATGGGACCAAAGGCATTGGTTAGAGGACTTCAAGACCTTTCCAAAATGTCCAAGAACATGTTCATATGATCAAAATTGAGCAATATATGCATTGGAGAAGTTGGGAAATTTTTGTGAATTTGCAAAAGTCAACTTTGCTCAAAACACCTTGTTTTTGCTAATGGTCCTCAAATTTTTTCTTGAAACTTTATCCAAGGCCTATGCACGACCCATCAAGCCTATTTGAATATATTTTCTTATTTTTATTAATTAATTGGATTTTTAATTGATTTTAATTCATTTAATTAATTTAAATTGTAGGAAATTCAAAGATATGGTTTTTCAATCTTTTTTTGAAGCAAGAATGACCTAATCAAGCTGGCAAATTCGTGTGCAAATCAAAGGGAAAAAAATCTCCAAGTTTGGCAAGTTTCTTCAATAAAAAAGATTAAAAAAGATGTGATTGCAAATCAAATATTCAAACCATCATGCAATGGATTTTTTGTGCAAGATTTAACCTAATTCTCTTCTACTATATATACACAAGCTAAACCTAATGCCATGGACGTGAATTTGCTGCAAGAAAGCCATAACCACTTTGAAAAAAACTCAAGAAATTTGAAAACTGATTTCCATATTCCAACGTGATTCAAAGGCTTTTGTGGTTTCTAATACATTGCAGGGGTTCCCAGAGACGGATTACAATCAAAACCAAGTGCCAAAGCTCAAGAAATCGTTGTTTACAGTCACACGAATCACATGTTACCATTGAAGAAATCTAGGGTTCTTGAGTTCTCAAATTGGGGATTTACAACCCAGGACAAATTAGCACCTCTAATGCCTATGGTTGAAATCGTCAAGGCTAGACGAATCAAAAGCTACCCTCGCGAAATATTTATATAGCCTGTAGGGCTATTCGTTATTTTTCCTCATGATGCTTTGTGGGGGTTAAAAACCCCCGCTATTTAACTGTGTTTTTTACAGGCAAACGAGGAAGACGATGATGTGCTGATTCCTGGTTGGATGATTCAAAAGAGCGCGCGTTTTTATGTTTGTGTACAGCATATTTAATTGTTTTATATATTATATTTGTTTCTTATTATATTAACAAAGCGTGCAAGTTGGTGGAGTGGAAGATGCGTTGGCTGGTAACCATTGGGACCTGGGTTCGATTCCCAGGTCCCCCAAAATATTTCTATTGTTTTTCATAACGTGATTGCATGCAGGATTTCCAACGTATTCCACCATATACCTCCAGTGATCCAAGCGCCAAGTGGCCACAGTCATTAATCCAATGGTCAGGATGGGTAGACCACCATGTTCCCAGTCAACTATGCCATGGAGGATCTCAAAAGTCAGAAGGGCTTGATTGTTAATGGGCCTGAGAAATTGCTTCTTCACCCCCAAAGCTGGCCCAACACCCCTAGTTTCTTTATTCTTTTTCTTTTCCATTTTAATTTCTATTCAATTATTTTATTAATTATAACTATTATTATTATTATTTAATTAACTCACAAATTATTATTTTCATAATAAAATCAGAAATATAATAATAATAATTATTATTATTAATTTCACCTTAATTTAATTATTTTGTAAATAAAATGCTAACAAATTAATTTAGTTAATTAGGTTAACTTTGACTTTTTTCATAATAAATAAAATAAATTAGAATTAGGTTTTACTAACTTTTAACTTTATTTTATTTTTATTTTCATTAAAACGTAAAAAACATAAAAAATACTTTTTCTTTTAATTAATTAATTAATTAGTTTTAGGTTTAATATTAACTAAATGCAAAAAGGACCAAAATGCATTCTTTTCTCAAAAAGGGTCAAAACCCTAAGACTTTTCCCGATTCAATTTTTCTCGCGCATGTTTATTCTTGATTCCTATTTTGATCATATTTATGTAACTGTTCCGAGGATGTAATAGATAATTAGGACTTTTATCGCTTTCTTTATTTCTCGCATTTACTTTTCAAGGGTTATGTTTTTGGCGATGTAAATACCCGACGCCTTGTAATAGCGTAGATTTACTTTCCGCAATTTATTTTCCGCACAATTATTAACTGCTATGCATGACAAGACTTACCCGAAAAATAAAATCAACTCGTAGCTCACCATGATACATGTACAAGATAACTTAACATGAAATCTGACACACTCGCACATGCCACTCCTAGGGTACGCCTCACTTGGTTGCCTCGACGTGGTCATTGAGTATAAGGTGTTTTAGAGGTCGCCCTCCTGTCTAAAGATCCAAGTTGCCTCGAAACGGTTGCCTCGGATAAAAAGGATCTAGGACATTAGGGTTACCGCTAAGGCGTCCTACTATTGCTTTGGTGACCACACATGTCCCTATAATCGAATTGACCCGAATAACTCCAACGACGGTGCTACCTACTTCTCAATAGTGGGATAGTACTGTCTAAAGGACATTTACACAGCTTAATTCCTTAGAGTAGGTAGATTTCTCCTGGGTACTTGCTCTTTTCAAAACAAAAACAACTTTTCGCACTTAAACTTTCAAAAAGTTTTCAAGCAAATACTTCATACACTCTTGAGGACTGATACAAGAGTTACCTAGAAGTTTTCAAAACAAACTTTTTCAAAACCCACAAACACAAGAAAAGCAAAACATTTTTGAAAACATAGTGAGCAAGTACCTAAGAGCCCGTGGATAACCACGGATAGAAAGGGTGATAACACCTTCCCTTTCTATAATCTACCTCCTGAACTGAGAAACATCTCGAAAAGGAATTTTGCTGTGCTTTTGTCCTTTCCTTGTTGGAGAACATAAAAGACGGTGGCGACTCTTGCTTACCGCGACATTTCGCGAACCAGCATTCCAAACAGTCAGTTCTATTTCCACCGATCACAAATATAATACTCTTATTTTATTTAATCTTTAGTAACTCAAATGGACCTAAGAAATACACCCCTTATTACCTCGCGACACCATAAATTAAGCCCAACATCGATTCTAAGCTTATTAATAAAAATAATACCTCAACTTAATTCCACCAAATTAAATCTGATTATTTATCATACCAACTTAATAAAAATAATTCCGAATTCCACGGTAAAAATTCGAATTAATATAAAATATTCAAAAATATTTAATTGAATAAATAATTAAATATCGGGGCGTTACAACTCTCCCCCACTTAGAATATTTTCGTCCTCGAAAATAAAAGTTTACTTGGTTTAAATAACTCAGGATAAGAGTCTCACATCTTGCTCTCCAACTCCCATGTCATACTCTCTCCAACAGCTTCTAACCAGACAACTTTCACCAATGCAATCTCCTTTCCTCTTAGAATCTTCATCTCGCAATCCGTGACTCGCACATGCATTGTCCCCACCGTGAGATTATCCCGTACTTGCACATCGTCCATCTGAATCACATGAGACAGATCGGGAATATACTTTCGAAGTTGCGATACATGAAACACATCGTGCAAATTAGCAAGGTTTGTCGGTAATGCCACTCGGTAAGCAACTTTCCCAACTCGATCCGATATCTAATATAGACCAATAAACGAGGAGTGAGCTTCTTAGACTTCAGAGCTCGCCCAACACCAGTCACAGGTGTGACTCTCAAAAACACATGATAACCAGCTTGGAATTCTAAATCTTTCCTTCTATTGTCATGGTAAATTTTCTTTCTACTTTTAGAAACCTTCATTTTCTCTCGGATAAGCTTCACTTTCTCAGTAGTCTCTCAAACAATCTCAGGTCCAAGTACCACACTTTAACCAGATTCATGCCAATACAATGGAGTCCTACACCTCCGACCATACAACCCCTCAAAAGGTGCCATTCCAATACTAGAATGGTAACTGTTATTATAAGTGAACTCAATCAACGGAAGATAATTATCCCACGAACCTCCCTGCTCAAGAACACATGCTCTCAACAGATCCTCTAATGACTGAATAGTCCTCTCGGTCTGACCATCCGTCTAAGGATGATACGCCAAACTCAACCTCAACTCAGAACCCAACGTCTCTTGCAAACTTTTCCCGAAATCAGAAGTAAACCTCAGATCTCTATCAGACACAATACACAAAGGAACACCATGCAACTTCACAATTATTCTGGTGTAAATCTCTGCCAACTTTGAAATCGGGTATGTGATGTTAATTGGTATACAGTGTGTAGACTTTGTAATCCTATCAAAAATCACCCATATTGAATCGTGTCCTCTCAAGGTACTAGGTAATCCCGTTACAAAGTCCATCGAAATGCTATCCCATTTCCATTCTGGAATCTCTAACGGTTGCATTAACCCTGCAGGCTTCTGACGCTCAATCTTTGACTTCTGACGAGTCAAACAAGCATGCACAAACTGTGCCACATCTCGCTTCATAACAGGCCACTAAAACAAACCTTTCAAATCTTGATACATTTTAGTAGCTCCTGGATGAATACTCAAACTGCTTTTATGACTTTCCTCAAGAATCACTTTCTTAATCTCTTCATCACCAGGAATGCAAATACGATCTCGAAATCTCTACACACCTTGCGCATCTATCTTGAAATCATCATTCTCAGATCGATCGATTCCCATCATCATATCCACCAACTTCACATCTAGCTTTTGTGCCTTACTGATACTGTTGAGAAAGTCATTATTAATCTTTAACATTCCCAACATAACACTCTGCAGTGTCGCTTCACAAACTAAACTCAAATCTCGGAATTGCTCAATCAACTCCAACTCTTTAACCATCATTGCCGAAATTTGCAAAGTCTTTTGGCTTAAAGCATCAGCTACAACATTAGCTTTTCCTGGATGATAATTCAAATCGAAATCATAATGCTTCAACAATTCTAACCACCTTTGCTACCCCATATTCAACTCTTTCTGACCAAAAAGGTACTTCAAACTCTTATGGTCACTAAACACTTCGAATCTAGAACCATAAAGATAATGCCTCCATATTTTCAACATAAAGACAATTTCAGCCAGTTCTAAATCATGCGTAACATGATTATTTTCATGAGTCGTCAATTGCCTCGACGCATAAGCAACCACCTTACTATTCTACATGAGTACACCACCTAACCCCATCAGACAAGCATCACAATACACAACAAAAGGTTCGCCCGGATTAGTCAAGGTCAAAACCGGAGTCGACGTCAACCTATTCTTCAACTCAGTAAAACTTTCTTCACACTGACCATCCCACACAAAGGCTTTACCCTTACAAGTCAACTGGGTCAACGAAAGTGCCAACTTAGAAAAACCTTCGATAAACCGTCTATAATAATCGGCTACTCCCAAGAAGCTTCTAATCTAGGTAAACGACTTTGGAGATTCCCATTGTAATACAACATCAACTTTAGAAGGATCCACGACAATGTCACTACCAGAAATGACATGACCAAGGAAACTAACCTCATGCAACCAAAATTCACACTTGGACAACTTCGCATACAACTTCTTCTCTTTCAAAACTTGCAATACAACTCTTAGGTGCTCTTCATGTTCTTCTTCCAATTTAGAGTAAATCAGAATGTCATCAATGAATACCACCACAAATCGATCCAAATAAGTATGAAAAATACGATTCATGTACTCCCTGAATACTCCTGACGCATTGGTCACACCGAAAGGCATCACCGAATACTCGTAGTGTCCATACCGAGTTCTAAACGCGGTCTTCTGAATATCATCTTCCTTCACTCTAATCTGGTGATACCCTGACCTTAAATCAATCTTAGAAAACACACTTGCACCCACCAATTTATCCATCAAGCCATCAATTCTCGGAAGCGGATACTTGTTCTTAATCGTCACTTTATTCAGTTGTCGATAATCAACACAAAGTCTCATACTTCCATCTTTATTCTTCACTAACAACACGGGCGCTCCCCACAGAGATACACTTGGTATTAAAAACTTTTTCTCAAGCAACTCTTCTAACTACTTCTTCAATTCAGACAATTCAGATGCAGACATCCTGTACGGTGCCATAGAAACAGGTCTGGTACCAGGTACAAGATCAATCGCAAACTCAACTTCTCTTTCTGGCGGTACATCAGGAATTTCATCAGGAAACACTTCAGGAAATTCTCGCACCACCTGCAACTCATTAATCCTAACTTGGTTCGCAATAGATAGTGACACCATCAACGAGAACATCTGTGCTTTATGTTGCATCAATTGTAGCAACTGTTTACCAGTCAACAAATCAACTTCTTCCTCTTCAGGAGTAGAAAACCTCAAAGACTTGTTATAGAAATTAATATGAACATAGTTATACTCTAACCAGTTCATACCCAAGATCACATCCAATCCTCTTAATGGCAAACAAATCAAGTCAACTACAAAGTCTTTGCCGAAGATAGAAAAGGCAACTCAAACACACATGAGAAGTAGTCACTGATCCCTTAGCCAGAATCTCGACGACCATTTCTCCATTCATAGAAGACAACACATGACCCAATCTTTCAACACAATCAGCAACAATAAAATAATGAGTAGCACCAGTATCAATAATAGTAATTAAAGGAGTATTATTAATGAAACATGTACCTCTGATGAGTCTGTCTTCACTAGCTGTCGGAGTCCCAGCCAAAGCAAACACCTTACCACCAGTTTGTGCCTTCTTTGATTTCGGCCAATGACTACCAATGTGTCCTTCTTCACCATAGTTGAAACAAATCACATCCCTATGCTTGCAGTCAGATATCATATGCCTAATCTTACCATAATGGAAACACCTCTTCCCATCAGAATTATTGCACACATTACTCTTGTGACCAGGTTGCCCATATTTGAAACATACAACCCTAGCAGGAGCATCTCCCCAACTAGTCCTCTGACCATGAGCAACTCTTTGTTTACCTCTCTACCATCATCATAAGGCTTTCCACGGTTCTGTTGATTCTTGCCTCTCTTATCACTAACAATCTTGTGATGAGCATTGCTATCCTCTTCAACAATCCTACAACTATCAACCAAATCAGAAAAGACACGAATATTCTGATATCCAACAAACTTCTTGATTTTCGAGCGCAACCCATTCTCAAACTTGACGCACTTAGAAAATTCAGCACCTTCACCGTCAAAATGTGGATAGAACTTAGCTAGCTCAATGAATTTAGCAGCATACTCAGTGACAAATTTGTTCCCTTGCTTCAACTCAAGGAACTCAATCTCTATCTTACCCCGAACATCTTCAGGATAATGCTTCCTCAGAAACTCCCTACGGAACACAATCCAAGTGATTTCCTCACCTGCAGCTTCCAACCTTGCACGCATTTCTAGCCACCAGTCATCAATTTCAACTGCTAGCATATGAGTGCCATATCGAACCTTCTGTGCTGGAGTGCAATCCATCACAGAAAAGATTCTCTCAATCTCTTTCAACCAACCTAGTGCTCCATCAGGATCATGCTTACCCTTGAACATCGGCGGATTCTCCCTTTGGAAAGTCGCCAAACTACGAGATCCAACATTCTCGTCAGCATTAGGTTGATTCTGTATAGCCTGAGCCATCGCTTGCAGAGCAGCAACAATCACATCATTGTTCCTTCTAGCCATCTTATCTTATCACTGCAATAGAAACAACGGTTAAGAAAAACTAACAATACTCGATTGTTAAACAACTACGACTCAATAACTTGACTGGACTGGCCGAACTGCTCTGATACCACTAATGTAACACCCCAATTCTACCCCCAAACAATTATCGGAAAATCAGAATATAAAATTTCCAATATAACCAGGATGTCACACATTCAATAGACAACACATAAACCTGTCATGCTTTTAGAATAGATACATAACACCTAAAGAAATGGAATACACACAAGTCATGAATATAGTCTTCATAACATAAACCAAACTTGATTAATCACATAGCAGATTCATAATAGTTCTCTAAATAACACATAGCATATTTTGAATCATAAAACAACATCAACACCATAACTCCTCAAATAACAACATAAGGTTCAATAAATAAACAACAAATTAAGACAAGCATTCATTTCCCCCGAGTGCTACGTATCAGAGAAAATGACACCAAACTCGAACTAACAATGCTATCGGCTACTCCTATTGGTTACCTGCACGTTACCAACAAAGGGCAACATTCAAACAGAATGGATGAGATATCGAAGACTATAATAGAACATATGATAAATAATATATCAAAAATTAGTTCATATAAAATCACCACTTTATACATTATCTACATAAAGCAACACTATTCACCAACACTTCAATTCAACTTATGACATCACCGTGCATAGACAACACTTCAAATAAGCAACAAATCAACGACTCCAAATGCGACTCAACTGTGAAAATGCATATGGTACCATTGGAGAAGAACTCCCAACTTAGAAAATTCAAATTTACCGAGGCATAAGGCAAAGCCTTCAACTTAGAACATGTCAATCCAGGCCAACATAGTTGAGCATTCGCTCTAACGTAGAACATGCCAATTCCAGACCAACTTTAATGCTATGTTATGGTATGCTATGTGATGACATGAACAACCACAACTCGGCAACGCAACGACAATAACATAACAATGGTCGACATAACAACAATTCACACTGTTCAACATTGGCCAAAGGCCTACAACACAACATATCAACGAAATCAACAACTTTTCATGGCAACAACATATTCACATTATCGATCAGCACAAAATAACACAACATTGGTCATAAGACCTATAATCAATAATGCCATATACTACTTCTACTACTCACTTAATCTCTGCTATTGTTTACTGATTTTTTTACCGAAATTATGCTACCTACATCCCGTGTTACGATTCTAGTGATGCTAGTCGTGTAATTACTATTAATGTCCCTACTATTATTATTTGATTTCCAAACCATGCTGTATAACAATTCTGCAATTATTTAACAGGAAAGACACAGAAAAGCAGATAGAACAATTAAAAGGAAATAGAGATTTCCAGGGCATGCCCTCATCACAATAGGGTGCCCCTAGGCACATTCTTCCTCTTAACATTCCGATCGACATGCCTACCCCTCATACCAAAGGTGTGACGCACGACACACCCTCTCTCTTTCTCTCATAGTGCCGATAGGCACTCTTCCCATAACAACAATAAGCTGCCGTTCGGCAGCATCCAACCAACAACAAGCTACCGTTTGGCAGCATCCAGGCACAATTATCTTCTTCTTTCATCCTCTCGATACCATTTTAATGGATTTTATGCTATACTGTCTACTATTCCGAATCTAATCCAAACAAGTATATAACACAATAATACACCAATTCTTTGACAATTCTTTAATCAAATCAATTATTAATAATGCTTATCACAACAACACAAACCAACATAAATCAACAAAACAGTAATAATCCCACATAATAATTCCCACACACAAAATATCATATACCCCATTATAGGATAAGAAACCCCACCCTTACCTGGTTTGGTTTGAAGGCAACTCTAAGAAACTTCAACCGAATTTCTAGGAATTTGGCTCTGGACGCAATTTCCTTGTTCTTCTTCTCCTCTCACAAAACCCTATTTACTCTTTTCTTTCTTTCCTGATAGCTCCACACTCTCTTTTTCCTCTAATCCCCTTATTCAATATAATACTCTTATTTTATTTAATCTTTAGTAACTCAAATGGACCTAAGAAATACACCCCCTTATTACCTCACGACACCATAAATTAAGCCCAACATCAATTCTAAGCTTATTAATAAAAATAATACCTCAACTTAATTCCACCAAATTAAATCCGATTATTTATCATACCAACTTAATAAAAATAATTCGGACTTCGACAATAAAAATTCGAATTAATATAAAATATTCAAAAATATTTAATTAAATAAATAATTAAATATCGGGGCGTTACAGCGGGATTGGAGTCATATTTTGAATATTATTCATCTCAAGACTTCCTCCAAGTCTCTCTTAGGTTTATATCTTTTGTTCATTTATTGTATTAAGATGTTTCATTTGAGAACTATGTTTGTAGCTTGTACTCAGTTCACTATGAGCTAAACCTTTTGTAGTTGAGTAATGTGAAGTTAATATCAAGATGTTTTTATGTTATATATTGTGTGGTTAGTGCTTGTTTTACCATGTGTTTATTTTTTTTAAAACTTGTTTCTTTGAATGATCAACTTAGAAATAGGTAACAACTTATTGTTGTGAGAGATCCAACAACAAGTGTATTTTTCATGAGTAAAAATGGTTGAAAGATTAGGATAGAGATATTCACTTGACCTAGTTTACTTAGAGATAAGAAACTGAAACGATTAAGGAATTCAAAATAATTAAAAGAAGTATCTTAGGGTTACAAGTGAGACTTAAAGATTTGTTTCCTCGCCCTCTTATGCATTTTCTATATGTTATAGAAATACACCACAAGATCACTCTGACCTTGCCTGTCACGATACCACACAACATTAGCACATAATTACACTAAAGATATTAATGGAACAAATTTCAACTCAATTACTCTTAATATATTTCCACTACTTTTCACCTTACTTTTGACATCTGTTTTAAGTGAACTTGAACTCATAATCACCAATCATTACTTCTCTTTGCTCATGCTTAAATCAAAAGAATAACTTTCATACAAAAATCAAATCTAAGTAACAACATTCCCTGTGGGTATGATACTCTTATATTTATTACTTGCTGCAATAAAAACATGTTTACTTGCATGTGACACTTAAAAGGACAACACATTTAGTGAACTTGTCGAGTGTCTTTTGAAGATCACAAATTTCATTTTTCAAACTATCATGTTTAACGCACTTGACAAATTCTTCTAATTCTTTGTTAGAAGAAAAAAAAGTTTTGAACTAGATGATTATGTCTCTCTCTAATATTTCCTATTTCTTCCAAAAAGTTTTTATTTTTTATAATTGAAGAGAAAAAATAGTATCCTTGGAGGTACATACAATTTGTTTTAACTTACTTGTTTCTTTTGTTAGCTTCTTACAAATGCAAAATAAATCTTGATAAGAAGAGTAAGGGGTTCCTATATCATCTTGATGATCTTCCATAAGATATACATTGGCCTCTTCATCATTTGAGGAATTTATATCACTGTCATCCCAACCAATGTATGCCTTCTTGTCATTAATTTTCGGTTTCTTAGATTTCTTCTGATTTTGATTTGCCTTTTTCCTAGAGGGAGGTTTGGTCTAATATGCTCTTTCTTCCCACACTGATAGCACGTAGGAGTGAACAAATATTTCCTTCATTTTGATTTTGATCCTCTTGTTTTTATTTATCATGCTTCAAGAATTTTCTGAAGTTTCATACTATGAGTGACAAAGTCACCATCAAATTCATAATCTTCGAATTTAAGTGCTAGACTTTTGTTCTTATTTTCTCATTCTTCATCCATAGTGTTGTACCCCAAAATTTTCCCTCCCATATTCTTCAAGATTTGGCAAGATCAAGTTTCAAATGGATTAAGGATTGCACAGTGCAAGCACCCTCCTAACACAGTCAAAATTAGGGTTTTGGTTCTTACAAGGAAGTTGAGGTTTCCAAGGGTCCAATCAAGTCCCATATGCCTATACACATTGTCAAACACCCATATGTCAAGTTTCAAGACTCACAACATCAAGTTGCACAGTCAAAAGCCCTAATTGCTTCACAGTCAACTGCAGGGGTAAAATGGTCATTTGACAGTCAAAAGTCAAAATTTTTGGTCAACATCTTATTTTGAAGCCATAATAATCATTTGATCAATTCTTGATCATGATTCCACAAGCATGGCTCAAAAAGTCTCAAGATGCAAAAAGTTTCTATTTTTGGACAACTGAAAAGTCAACTGTAACTTGACCAGGGCATAACTTTTTCATGGTTCATCAGAAAAATCCCATCCAATGCTCATTTTGAAGGGGATGACATTTCCTACAACTCATATTAACATTCTAAGTCCAAGAAATGCTCTCACAAAAAGTCATCAATTTCAACATTATAGGTCATTTTCTAAAGTCAACAAAAAGGCACTTTAAGTCAAAGACCATAACTTGAGATTGGTAAATCAAAATGACATGGGACCAAAGGCATTGGTTATAGGATTTCAAGACCTTTCCAAAATGTCCAAGAACATGTTCATCGCTTCAAAATTGAGCAAGATATGCATTGAAGAAGTTGGGAAATTTTTGGGAATTTTCAAAAGTCAACTTTGCCTAAAACACTTCATTTTTGCTAATGGGCCTCAAATTCCTTCTTGAATCTTTACCCAAGGCTTATGCACGACCCATTGAGATTAAATTGAACTATTTTCTTATTTTTATTAATTACTTGGATTTTTAATTGATTATTAATTCATTTAATTAATTTAATTGTAGGAAAATATCAAAACATGGTTGTCAAATCTTTTTATGAAGAAAATACACTCCATACATGCTGAAGATCTCGTGCATCACTCAAGGGGACAAGATCTCCCAAATTGGCAAGGTTTTTCATTCAAAAAGATTGGAAAATATTTGATTGGAAATCAAAGATGCAAACTTGAATACAATGGATTTATGGGCTTAAAATTGACCTAATTCTCTTCACATAAAGAGGCTGAAGCAAACCCTATTCAGAGACACGTGAAATTGCTGCTAAAACTCCATAATCAAATTCTAAAAAATTCAAGAAATAGTGTGAAACTGAATTCTTATTTGCAGCGCAATTCAAAGCCTAAAAAAGATTCAAACACCTTGCCCGAGTCTCCAGGAATCCCTTGCCATCAAGAACAAGTCCAAATACGCAAAGAATCAAAGAACACAAGTCACTCGGTTTGCATTATTTTCCAAATCTGCATATCATAATTCATGCGTTTTTAATCCATTTTCTTGATTGGTTTGTGTTGTTAGGAACATTCTGAAGCTAATGGGATAGTTTAATTGCGTTGAAACTTCCTGAATCGAAATCCACCATGGGAGATATCTAGGGTTTCGAAGCTTGAGAATTAGGGCTTTGCGCATAAGAAAAAATTGGACCTTGAGACAAGCATGGTTGAATTCGTCAAGACCAGACGAATTCAACCAAACCCTCGCGCTCTTTTTATATCATCCATAGCTCTAATCGCTATTCTTGGAAATTTTGTTTTGTGGGGGTTTAAAACCCCCGCTATCTGTTTGGTATTTTTGCAGATGAATGAAGAAGATGAGACGTGGAAGCCAGCTACTGGATCATTCAAACCATGGCGCGTTTTTTAATGTCCCAGCATAATTGATTCTTTAATATATTATTTTTATTAGCCAGTATAATAACAAAAGCATGCGTTTGGTTCAGTGGCTGGTGACACGCTTGGTAAGTACTGGGACCTGGGTTCGATTCCCAGGTCCCCCATATAATTCTTCATATTTTTCATAACATGTTCCAATGCAGTGCTTGTACCAAGTTCCACCGTACGTCCTCACGCCTAAGCTTGCCAAGTGCCCATGATGCCCAATCCAGTGGCCAGGAGATGAGGAGCGTGGTACTCCCCAGTCAAACAGCATGCACGTGATCATGAAAAGTCAATCAGGCTTAGAGTTCTTGGGCCAGAATTTCTCACAAAAAACCTCCACATGGGCCAACATACCCCCTTTGGTTTGCATTTTTAATTTTCTTTTCTTTTCTTTTAAATTCTTTTAATTGTTATAATTATTATTATTAATTCACAACAAATTAATTTTCCATAATAAAACCAGAAATCAAAAATTGTAAATATATTTTATTATTTATTAAATTTACTATTAACCATTAATTTTGTAAATAAATATTAACAATTAACTTAGCTTAATTTAGGTTTCGACTTTTAACCTTTTTCTCAATAAATAAAAATTATATAGAATTAGGTTTTGACATTTTTAAACCATTTTCTTATTATCATCATTATTAATTATTAATTTTTTTGTACATACAAATGTAAATTAATTAATTAGTTTAAATTAGTTTAACTTTAACATTTTTATAATAATTAAAATAAACTTAGAACTAGAGTTTTCTTTTGATTTTTAATTTCTTTATTTTCATTAAATACAAAAAACACAAAAAATATCTTTCTTTAAATAATTAAATAATTAATAATTAGGATTAATTTTAATTTAAAGCAAAGGACAAGAAGCTCATAATTTCTCAAAAGGGTCAAAAACCCTAAGGACGTCCCGTTTAATTTCTATTTGAGCATTATTTTTTATTTGATTATTATGTAACTGTTTCCGGAATGTAATAGTAATTAGGTTTATTGCTTTTTTTACTTTCCGCACTTTATCAAAAACGGGTCTTTGTTTTTTGGCGATGTATAGACCCGCGCCTTGTAATAGCGTAGCTTTTACCTTTCCGTATTTTATTTTCCGCACTTTTAATTGTTAAATTGCATGAAAGAATGTATGATAATTAAAAACAACTCGTAGCTCACAATTGCATGATCAAAGATAAATGTTAACCTGAAAACAACACACAATGCACCTGCCACTTCTAGGGTACGCCTCACTCGTTGCCTCGAACGTGGTCGTCAAGTATATGGTGTTTTAGCGGTCGCCCTTATGTCTAAGATCCAGTTGCCTCGAAATGGTTGCCTCGGATTAAAAAGGATCTAGGACATTAGGGTTACTTCTAAGGTGTCCTACTATTGCTTCGGTGACCACACTGTCCCTCAATCGAATTGACCCGAACACCTCCAACGGTGGTGCTACCTACCTCTCAATGGTGGGATGGCACTATCTTAAGGACTCTTACACAGCCTAATTCCTTAGGGTAGGTAGATGACTCATGGGTACTTGCTCTTTCTAAAAACAAACAAAATACTTTTCACACTGACACTTTCAAAAGTTTTCAAAACAAATTTTTCAAACACTCTTGAGGACAGATACAAGAGTCACTCAGAAATCTTTCAAAATGAAACTTTTTTCAAACCCACGCACACTTGAAAAGCAAACATTTTTTGAAAACATAAGAGCAAGTACCTAAGAGCCCGTGGATAACCACGGATTGAAAGGGTGCTAACACCTTCCCTTTCTATAAATCTACCTCCCAAACCGAGAAACATTCTCGAATAAGGAATTTTGCTGTGCTTTTGTCCTTTCCATGTTGGAGAACATAAAAGACGGTGGCGACTCTTGCTTACCGCGACATACGTAATCCAGCTAAAAACAGTCAGTTCTATTTCCACCGATCACAGAACTGGCGACTCTGCTGGGGATACTATAAAGTGAGGTGTACCTTAGGATTAGATCATTTTATGTTTTCAATTGAATGTTTTGTTTGCTTTATTATTGTGGGCATTGTCTTGGAGTTTCATAGATCCTAACCCGGATCTGGGGATACCCTTTTAGGTAGCATAAGCTGTGAGGGACCTATCCGGCGTAGACCGACACGGGTGAAGCAGTAGCTACGTTGGTGTGACACCTTGGTATGTACCGATATTCCTTGTGTTGGAACGAGGAGAATATGGGTCTTCTGAGGAGTCATTAAGCACCAACCGACCTTAGAACCCTAATTTGACCCAACTTGGCCATAGAACAGTAGCAGTATGCTACACCCATTGAGGCTAAACTCTCGCGATGGTTCTGGCCGCAAGAAAAGATTGCGACGCTGGAGTTATGACCGATTGAGGGTAGTCAGTGATATTGGGATCCTCTAGAACCCGGTTACTTTTGATAGGACAGGTCTTAACCAACAAACTGAAAGAGGGTAGTACCTGAACTTCATGCTGGCCTAAACTCTAAGGGCTGTCTTGTGTGACTTGTGTGCCTTATCATGTTTGCCTTTGTGAATATTTGTGGTGTGCTTTATCATGACATCATACCATCATAGACATAGCATGCATCCTGCATAAGGACTGACCTATTTCAAAGACAAGAGGGTTTCACCTTTGCTCTGTTTTGTAGGACATCATGATGCCTGTGCGAAGGAACACTATCCGGCTCAACTTTGATCACCCACCTGATTTGCTTAAAGAATTGGTTAGCAGAATTCCAAACACCACTTCCTTCATCCAGAGGCATGGTTCTCTTCTCGGTTTAGTCACTGCAAAGTGGGACCAACAACTGATGAGTGTCTTGACCCAGTTTTATGATCCCTTGTATAATTGCTTCACCTTTCAAGACTTACAGCTGATCCCTACCCTGGAAGAATTCTCTGATTTGCTTGGTATCCCTATCTTGGATCAGACTCCCTTCACTGGTTGGGAAAAGACTCTTAGGCTCGAGGAGATTGCTGCAGCCCTCCCTTTGACCACCAAAGAGGTAATGGACAACTGGGTGACTAGAAGCAGAGTTAAGGGTTTCTTGGCTAAGTTTCTGATTGGTAAAGCTAATAGTTTCTGGAATGACTTAGACTTCAGGGCGTATGAAGACATTCTGGCTCTCTTAATCTATGGTCTAGTTCTGTTTCCAAATCCTGATAACTTTGTCAATGTCAATGCCATAAGGATCTTCATGTCTCGGAACCCGGTGCCCACTCTCTTGGGTGATATCCTGCAACAACTCTATGCTCGTACTGCCCGAAGACGAGGAACTCTGTGGTGTTGTGCTCCTTTACTAGTGAGGTGGTTTATTTCGCACCTCCCTAAGTTCGTGCTGAAGAACAAAGAAGGAAGAGGCTGGGCTCATAGGTTAATGTCTCTCACTGATAATGACATCATTTGGACTCTCAGGGGTTTGGATGAGGTAGCTGTTATTGATCGTTGCGGAGAATATCCTAATGTTCCTTTGATTGGTACCCAATGAGGAATCTCTTATAATCCATGTCTAGCTCTCCGTCAGTTTGGAAGAGCCAGAAGAGCAGGACCTCATGAGATGCTGGTACCTCACATCAGTTTTGAGTTTCAGGTAGATAGTGACGAGCTACGTCGTAGATTCATCAAGGCTTGGGACATAATTCACAAAGCTGACCCACATGAGTTGGGACCAAAGACTTCTCTACCTATGGAATCTTACTACAGATGGGTCTGCATCCGTGCTCAGAAGTTAGGTATGCCATACGAAGCTGTCAGACCCATCATTCTTGAATTTCCTGATAGAGACGGGGTTCCTCCAACTGTTCTCCCTCCTCAGATACCTACTGATGTTGATACACTAAAGAGGTCTTGGGTGCAACTACAAGAAGAACGGGATTCTTATCGGGAAAAGTTCAACAAGCAGGAATTGAAGATCCAGAGGCTGACAAAGCAGTTGGAGAACGAGCGGACCTTGAATGACTACATCCGTACTGAGAAAAAGAGACCTTGGGATCACTAATGAGCTTTGGATGTTCTTTTACAGTTTTTATTTCCCTTTTCAGTATTTCCATTTTTTATGTAACGCCTAAGGGAAATCTGTTGAGCAATTTAAATTTCAAAGTTGAATCTAATAAAGTGCGCTTCCTTTTTGTTTACAAAGTTGAATCCCGATTGTCTTTGAAAACATAAATCATACGCATTCCATTCATCATATGCATCACATGTACTCTTCTTTTCAGGTTGCTTAATGTTCGTCGCTGTTTATTTCAGCAGTCATCATGAATCCTGAATCATCTACTGAGCAATCCATCAAGGCCCTCCAGGCCCAGAACGCCCAGTTCCAAGAGTTGATCATGAGTTTAGCCCAAGGTCAAGAGGAATTGAAGGCTCTGCTGGTAAAGAAAAAGAAGAAGAGAACTGTACTATTCAACACTGGCCGGAGGTTTGGCAATACACTACAAAATGAGGCTGATCAAGCTGCTTCTTCTATAGGGAAAGGCAGTCCCCAAGGGGGAAGGGTTCCTAGTCCTGTGGTCTCTGACAACGAGACGGATTTCAATGATGAGCAGTACCCTCCCGCTGAAGACAGGTACAAGCAGTTAGAGGATCGTCTGAGTGCCATGGAAATTCAACAGGTGCCTGGATTGGATTTTGGAGATCTGGGTTTATCTTCTGGGGTGGTGATCCCACACAAGTTCAAGGCACCATCTTTTGCGAAGTATGACGGGGCTTCCTGCCCTAAGCTACATCTCAGATCTTATGTGCGGAAGATCCAACCGTATACTATGGACAAGAACTTATGGATCCATTTCTTCCAGGATAGCCTTTCAGGGGCTCAACTCGAGTGGTTCTATCAGCTGGATGGAGCCAGTATTCGAAACTGGGTGGACTTGGCTACTACTTTTTATAAGCAGTATCAGTACAATGCCGACCTCGCTCCTACACGTACCCAACTCCAGGGTATGTCGCTAGGATCGGGAGAAGGTTTTAAAGAGTATGCGCAAAAGTGGAGAGACCTGGCTGGAAGGGTGCAGCCACCTTTGACCGACCGTGAGCTCGTGGACATGTTTCTGGGGACCCTGTCTGGTCCATTCTTCAACCACCTGATTGGTAATTCTTCTGCAGGGTTTACAGATCTCATTCTGACGGGAGAGAGGATAGAAGCTGGTATGAAATCGGGGAAGATATAGAAAGGTGCGTCCTCAAGTTCTGAAAAGAAGCCTTTCAAGAAGGAAGCCAGTGCTGTGTATGGTCCCAGAAGACAAAATAAACCAGAACGCCGCCAAGCTGTCAACGCGGTGGTGATCTCAAAGCATGCTTCCGCTCCTCGGCAACCTAACCAACCAAGGAGTGAGAGACCCAGAAGAGAATACACTCGGCTTAGTATGACCTTGTCTTAAATCTTGCCGCAACTGCTATCAACCAACTTGGTAACTGTTAGAGAAGCTCCGAAGGTGGTAAACACAACCTCTCTGAAGTACAATCCCAACGCCCGCTGTGCTTGATGGGCTGTTTAATCTGTAACGTATAGCCTAAATGTAGTACTGCAAGTGTACAGCCTATCGAAGTAATATATAAGATTATCGAACCACAGAGACCAATTGTCAATCTATCAACTCTATTGCTAAGGTGCTTATCTAAGGCGAATAAGGATATTGATGTGAGTGCAGTGCACAAAGTAAATATGCGAGGGAAATAACAGTTTAAAAGACAGGTTGGAATGTAAATCATGTAATCAGATATTGGTCCGGTCATGCGTAGATGAACCTACTTATGGGGCAGTATTTTCTATTGATAGCAAAGAATCAGTTTAACGGGAACTTGTAGCTTTTGACTACTAAGAACCGAGTTTACTCTTTAAATTAAATTCCTTTATTGTCACATATAAAGGGTGCCTTCCGCGTTAAAGAGGTAAACCTATTTTTAAGAAATTGATAGTTTTGACTTAACAGAAAAGTGATCTTACTCGGAAAGATTAACTTAAAGAGACTTTTGGCTTTTTGACCAAGAGTCAGATTTTAAACCTACAAACGCGTCCGAAAATAGTTTCAAAATCGTTTTCTAAAAAGGTCAATGATTCCTATTTAACCAATCAACGGCTGTCGCTCTTTTTGTTTGGTTAAATAATAATCAAGTCGTATCATTAGTTTGGACGGCTTTCGATCTTACCCAATAAACATTTAAACACAATTGACTTAAGTTAGAAGCAAAACATCCCCAGAGTATTTTCACTAGCATGATAATTGGAACACAACCACGATGACAATCATTACATCCTAACCTTTATAGTTTAGCCAGACATAATAAGTGCGAGTCTATAAAACGTGTAGACTATGGTAAGAGCATTTAAAGTCTATAAAACGTGTAGACTATGGTAAGAGCATTTAAAGTCTATAAAACGTGTAGACTATGGTAAGAGCATTTAAAGTCTATAAAACGTGTAGACTATGGTAAGAGCATTTAAAGTCTATAAAACGTGTAGACTATGGTAAGAGCATTTAAAGTCTATAAAACGTGTAGACTATGATAAGAGCAATTAAATAAAGAAATGCAATAAATTAGAACCTTGCTCCGGTCGGAGACTTGAATCTGATACAAATCTACGGAAAAGTAAGGCCGGTATGATGAACTTCAACCAAAGTGCTCCAAGACTCGATTACAACTCAATCTACACCGCAATAACTCCCCGATGTGAAGAGATTATTACTTTACAGAAACTGATAGTATATGGCTTAAGATTGTACTAAGCTTGGATGAAACTAAAGAATGAGAATCGAAAGCTATTTATAGAGGAACTTTGAGGTGCGTAAGGACCAGCATGCCCCTTAACTTCTTTTGAGCGGGAGCCTTTTTGTGAAGGCCGCGGGCGCGGTGAGGGTGGCCGCGGGCGCGGCGCCTGGAACCGCCACATCATGGGAACGTGGCAGTTGATCTCTGGGTGAAAGTGGGCCACGTCATCGCGTTTCCTGTAGCCAGCGCGGTGCTGAACGCCATAAGTGCAAAATATCTTGAAAAACCCTAATTTCTTGGTGTTTTGGCTCGTTTCTTCACAGAAGGCTCTGAAATGACAAGAATCCTGAAAACAAAGGAAAAAGGAACATAATACGAGAAAATGACAATAAAAACTAAGGAAAACATGTGATATTTGAGTCAGAAACATAGTGCGATTTAGTGCGATCAAATCCTCCCACGCTTAGACCTTTGCTTGTCCTCAAGCAACAACTCTTAAAAGTAGATGAAAGAAAATTTATGGTGTATACAGGTTTTGGGCAAAGAGGGCTTCTAAATCCGAGTAAGGGTGTGTTGTCAGGCACTAACTATCTGAATCAAGGGTATCTTAATTACACTACTCGCAGAAATGCGGACATAAACCTCATAAGTATACAGATTGATCCAAATATCCTTACTATGCTAAGACTTCTTTTTGTACGAGGTCCTTTTTCATTCAGGCGCAATCACATTAAGCCCGTTATCCGTACATACTCATGGTGTAGTGACCGGTTAGTGACTCTGATCTCAAGTGATGGGATTCTGGTACAAGAGTTGGTTTAATCCCTTTTTATTTTACCCATTTGCAGTTGCGGGGGATCGGACCGTAGTCCGCCCTACCAAGTTCAGCACCAGATACCTCTGAACCAACTACAACAGATATGCCTTATATTTTTTTTTCTTTGTTTTTGTTAGTGTTTACAACTTTCTTGAGTTAAGTAATCTTTGTGAGGATCACCCAACTCGTAGTCGTATTCATACTTTATTTTGTAACTTTTAAGGCAAAAATAGAGATCATCCACTTATATTCATCGATCCCACACTTAGAGCATGCTTAGGCCGGAGCTGACTGCTAAGATAAACTACTTGAAGACCTATTTGTACAGTTTTATTCAAAATCATAGCATATTGGGGAGAAAGGATCTAATCTAAATATTCAAAAAGGCTTATGGTGTAAAAATGATAACGAATTTTTCAAAAAGTGAGTGTCCGAGAAACAGACCCTATCTAGGACCTGTCTCATAGCCCAAATCCTTAAAAACAACCATAAATCTTTGAAAAAATTTTGTAAGGCTAAAAGGTGGGGGAAATGAAAGGGTACACTACGCAGAAAGACTCGCCTATCACATGCATTTTATTAACTACGAATAAAAAAGGAAAAATGCGGAAGGAAAATAAAAGCAGGAAAAACGGAAAATAAAAGCGAAAAATAAAAGCGAAAAGCGAAAAATGGGAAATAAAAGCGATAAATGCTCCTCCCACACTTAAATCAGACATTGTCCTCAATGTTCCAAAATAAGGTAGGAGGAGGTACCTGAAAATACTAGTGGGGGCCACTAGGACCTTCACCATCCTGGTTGGTATGACCGGAACGGCGGCTACGGCTGCGACGGCGGCTATCTCGGTCCAAAACAAGCTGCTCCAGTCTCTCTGACAAGGCGGCATTTGCCGCTTGTAGCTCTTGGGTCCGACCAATGAGGGTGCCTTGGGTTGCCTCCATCAATTGGAAGTGACGAGCGTTTGTGGTCTGGTGTAGGTGCTGTTCTCTCTGAAAAGCCAGCTGACTTTCCATAATAGTGCGCAGAGAGCTAGCATTTTGTTCTTGGGACGCTTGCATGAAGGCCATGTTGTCGGCCGCCTGTTGCTGCAAGGTAGCAAGGAGGGTGTCCCTCTGGGCCTCTCGGGCCATATGCTCACGCCACATGTCCTCAGTGACATGGAAGCTAGGAGCTGTACCTGCATGTGGGTTAGAGGTTGAAGGTGCCGTGTGTGAAGGTGAAAAATGGGGTGGTTCCTCTGTTTGGAAATCGTACTCATCATCAGTGTTGTTACCCTCATTTAAAGGTAGATTTGGGGGCAACGGACCAATAAAAGCAGGAGCGTTGAGATCGTAGGTCCAGTTACGCTCAAATCGAATATCAGTACGACGGGTGCAAGGCATAACAACACTGGGTACAGCAGCACCTCCAACCATTAGGAAGTAACCACCTTCCTTCCTCGTCTTGCATAAACGCATATCCCTGAAAAATTTAAGATTTGCAATCCGAGGAGGAAGTGGTTCTAGGGTGGCAAGTTCCGTATCCAATCCTATGGCACGGGCAATAGTGGTAATCAGTCCACCAAAGGAAATCGGCCCACCTTTTCTTAAAACATGGTGCATGTGGGCAATCATGAATGGGACGGGATTAACTTTGGTGTCTGTGAGGCAGCTCTGCATGATAATTAATTCTTTAGCATTCACCTTGTTTGGGTTTTCCCGAGCAAAGGTGGTGGATGCTAAAAGAAATCTAAAGACACGAAGGGCAGGATTGTGGATGTGAGAAGCAAGAAGGCCATCAAAAGATGTTGCATTTTGTTTAGTAATTCTGGCCCAAAATGCTTCAAACGCCCAATCCGTGTCTAAAGGTGCTTCACAAATGGCACCATCCCCATAAGGCAATCCTAACATGGCGGCTAGACCGTCAGTGGAGTAATCATATTCGACATTAAACATTCTAAATTTGACTCCACCTACGGTGCTAGCAGTGTTAGGAGAGACGTTATAAATTAAAGAACTTAAAAACTCGAACGTCAGCCTAGGGTAGGTCGGTGCTTGAGTAGCAAAAATATCATGCATACCTATTTTATCTAGAAGGAAGAATACACTATGGTATATACCTAATGAATATAGACAGTTTTCATCGATATACCTGGTAGAGTGTATTGGTGTTGTCAGCAATTTTTCAAGCCGCTTTAGTTGCCTTTCTCCGGCTTGACCACCACGTAAAATGTAACCGTGACATTCCATAGGATTTTCTTGTGGATAAAAAGAGAGAAAGAATGGGATGTAGAAGTAATGAAGGTGTGAGGAAGAAAATGATATAGTAGGGGGTATTTATAGGAAGGGAAGAAAGAAAATGGTGGTTGTAAATATTTATGATGAAAATAATGGAAATAAATGTAGTGGGTTGGTATGGGTAATAAAGTGGGTTAAAATTGGAAGAAAATGGGATTGGAAATTGAAAAAGTGGTAAAATGGGGGGAAAAACGAGCTACTAGCCGTTAGGTGACCGTTGCGTCACCGCGGGCGCAGCAGGGCCTACCGCGGGCGCGGTGAGGTCGAGGTCAGTTGGGCTGGCCTGGCTTTCTTTCCATTGGGCTTTTTCTTCCTCGCCATTATCTTCAATTTCTGGAGGTGTACCTATTTTTCTTATAAATGTGCATATATGTACGTGAATACATATACACATGTTTATTTATTTTATATTAAAACTATGGTGACCTAGAAAAACAAAAACATTAGTAAATAAATAAAACATATGCATATATATATATATATATATATATATATATATATATATATATATATATATATATATATATATATATATAGATATAGGTACGGACATTGGGTCATCAAAATAAATATTAACAACTCAGGAAACAGATAATGCAAAAATAAAAATGAGTCTGAAAAGGAAATCAACATAATACTAATAATACTGAAACTAGATATCTTGTGAACAATAAAGATCTATTGCCAACCGGTAGGATGCTCTGCAGGAGTGCCTGGGCCACGCAGCTCAGTCAGCTGGCGTCGAATCTCTGCCACCTCGTGAGCTAATTCATCTAACTCACCAGCGAAGGTAACATCATTCACTTCCAACTGCAAATGAAGGTCAGCCACCTCATTGCGGAGAGTGGTTATCTCAGTGCGCATAGCAGTCAATAGAGTGCGAATATCAGGTTCCTGCAAGCTGAGGTTATTAGTAAGAACAGTAGTATGTGTAACCTCGGGTCGGGATGTGTGATCTGGAGCGGAGTCCTCGGAGGCAGGAGTGTAGTCCTGAGTGGGATCTTCAGAAGCAGGAGTGTATTCTGGAGTGAGATCTTCGGAAGCAGGAGTGTATTCTGGAGTGTACTCTTCGGAGGCAGGAGTGTATTCTGGAGTGTACTCTGATATCTCACCCCAACCTTCTACAGAATAGTTCCAATTAGCAGAGTTGGAAACACAAGTCATCTGAGGGTCTGGCATGGTGAAGGTGTAAACTGTCTGGTCATTGATAAGCAATCTGTACCGATATGGGTGGAAAGAGGCCCTCCTCATGAATCCACGATCCATGCAAAAGTCTAAATCCAGAAAAGTATATCCACAGTATGGGGTCAGCTGTGCTATCATACTGTCTAAACCCAAAGCAGAAGCTATCTGTGTCACATTCCCTCCGGAATGAATGAGCCCTACAGCGGATCGAGCAGTCTGCTCGAGGCTCTCTATCAGAAAACCTCCACTAGCTATAGGTCTGGACTGACTAGCACAGTATAAGAAAAGGATCTCCTCAGCGGTGACCAAGTGGTCACAGTAACTCCTCCCAAAGAAAGTGTGGCATAGGATCATCTCGAAGTATCGGAAGGCCGGGTTATGGATCTTCCGGGACAGCTGGGTAGAGGGGTCAAGACTGGCTCTATCAGTAATGTCCTGCCAAAATTTGTCAATGTCTCTGTCCATGTAGCAACTCAATGGGAACTCAGTTATAGCGGTCGGTCCAGTTTGGAAACCAAGCAAATCCCCAAATTCTTTGGTGGTCAGGGTATACTCGGTGCCAAACAATCTGAAACTCAGGCGTCCTCGCTCATCTCCTTCACCTACTCGTGGATTATAGTCCATAGAGCTAAGAAACTCCAGAGTAAGGTTCCTGTAGGTTTTGTGGACATCATCGGCATAAGAATCCCAGCTAAGTTGGTTGCATAGATACCGAATACTTGGCTCAATCCCGAGTGCCTCCATGCAGCTCTGATCGGGGTACCTAGTGGGTACCATAGGTCTAGCAGATAAGGTAGCAAATCGGGCCTTTTGCGCTTCATCTCTGAAAATCACAACCATACCATCGGGGTGATGCATCCTGAAAATATAAACACAAGAAATTAGTCCAGATAAAATATATAAATTACTAAAATAAAATAAAATAAAATAAAGAATAAACCATGGGTTGCCTCCCAGGCAGCGCTTGTTTAACGTCGTTTAGCTTGACGATTAGATCTTACTTTATGTGGGTATTGGTGGGTCTATAAGAATATGACTAGAGTAGTCAACAGGCAAATCGCCTCCTTTGTAGAGCTTCAGTCTTTGTCCATTTACCACAAATGGAGCACATGAATTGTTTTTGATTTCTACTGCTCCAGACTTTAGAACTTTTGACACTTCAAATGGACCTGTCCATCTTGAACGAAGCTTACCAGGAAAAAGTCGTAACCTTGAGTTAAATAGGAGAACAGGATCACCAATGTTGAAATCTTTCTTGATGATTTTTTTATCATGCCACATTTTGGTTCTTTCCTTATATATGATGGCATTCTCATAGGAATTCAAGCGAAGCTCTTCTAGCTTGTGAATGTCCAGGATACGTTTTTCTCCGGCTTTCAGGTAATCTAGATTCAAGGATTTAATGGCCCAATAGGCTTTATGTTCTAGTTCGAAGGGTGAATGACAGGACTTTCCATAAACCAATTGATAAGGAGTTGTTCCAATAGGGGTTTTATAAGCCGTTCTATAAGCCCATAAGGCGTCTTTAAGTTTTCCAGACCAGTCTTTTCTGGATAGTGATACGGTTTTTTCTAGGATCTGCTTAATCTCCCTATTCGATACCTCTACTTGGCCACTGGTTTGCGGGTGATATGGTGATGCTACTCTATGTTTTACTCCGTATTTGCTTAGAAGCTTGTCAAATATCTTAGATATAAAATGCGATCCTCCATCACTTATGACTAACCTCGGGGTTCCAAACCTAGGAAAAATAATATTCTTAAACAGTTTGATAACTACCTTGGTATCGTTTGTGGGTGATGCAACAGCTTCGATCCATTTTGAGACATAATCGACAGCTACTAGGATATACTTGTTACCCATTGAGGAAGGAAAAGGTCCCATGAAATCTATACCCCAGACATCAAATATTTCCACTTCTTGGATGTTTCTTAAAGGCATTTCATCACGTCTTGAGATGTTCCCAGTGCGTTGGCATCGGTCACATTTTGTAATGTAAGTGTGGACATCGCGCCATACAGTAGGCCAATAAAAACCTGCTTGAAATATTTTGGCGCATGTTTTAGACGTGCTTGCATGTCCACCATAAGGAGAAGCATGACAATGTTTAATGACATTGCCTACTTCTTCCTCCGGCACACATCGTCGGAATATATTATCTATTCCTCTTTTGAATAGGAGGGGTTCATCCCAAAAGAAGTGTTTAACATCTCTGAAAAACTTCTTCTTCTGTTGGTAGCTTAAGTCGGGGGGTATGATATCAGCGGCTAGATAATTTACAATATCTGCGTACCATGGTATGTTGTTCATGGTTGAGATTTCCTCATAAGTCTCTTCTTCAGTTGAGTTTATCCCAGCTATTAATCTTTCATAAGTAGAGTGATCGTCTATAGGTATAAGTTCAGGCTTAAGGTGTTCTAACCTAGAGAGATGATCAGCTACTAAGTTTTCAGCTCCTTTTTTATCCTTAATATCCAAGTCAAATTCTTGGAGTAAAAGTACCCATCTGAGCAATCTAGGCTTAGCATCTTTCTTACTTAACAAGTACCGGATTGCTGCATGATCTGTGTATACTATTATTTTTGCTCCCACCAAATAAGATCGAAATTTATCAATAGCAAAAACTACGGCTAGCAATTCTTTTTCTGTGGTTGTATAATTTAGCTGGGCAGCGTCTAGTGTTCTACTAGCGTAGTAAATTGCATGCAGTTTTTTGTCTTTTCTTTGCCCTAGTACAGCCCCTACAGCGAAATCACTAGCATCGCACATGATTTCAAAGGGTTGTGTCCAATCAGGTGGTCTTATGATAGGTGCTGAAATAAGAGCTTGCTTTAAAACTTCAAAGGCCTCAAGACATTTTTGGTCGAATTCAAACTCGACATCCTTCATCAATAAGTTAGTTAAAGGTTTAGTTATTGCGGAAAAATTCTTGATGAAACGTCGGTAGAACCCGGCATGTCCTAGGAAACTTCTTATTTCCCTAACGGTCTTAGGTGGGTTTAAGTTTTCTATAACTTCTATCTTGGCCTTATCGACTTCTATACCTCTTTCAGAAATAATGTGTCCCAAGACTATCCCTTCACTTACCATAAAGTGGCACTTTTCCCAATTCAACACAAGGTTTACTTCCACACATCTTTTTAAGATTTTCTCCAAGTTCGAGAGGCAGTTTTTGAAATCAAACCCACACACTGAAAAATCGTCCATAAATACTTCCATAATTCCATCTAGGTAGTCTGCGAAAATTGACATCATACAACGTTGGAAAGTGGCAGGTGCATTACAGAGTCCAAAGGGCATTCGTCTATAAGCGAATGTTCCATAAGGGCAGGTAAATGTGGTTTTTTCTTGGTCCTCTGGGTGAATAGGGATTTGGAAAAATCCCGAATATCCATCAAGATAGCAGAAACATGAGTGTCTTGCTAGACGTTCAAGCATCTGATCTATAAATGGGAGAGGGAAATGGTCTTTTCTTGTTGCCTTATTCAACCTTCTGTAATCTATACACATTCGCCATCCTCCTTCTGTTCGTTTTGCCACATGCTCACCTTTCTCATTTTTTAGAACAGTGATACCTCCTTTCTTGGGTACCACATGGACTGGGCTTACCCATTCACTGTCCGAAATTTGGTATATGATACCAGCCTCTAATAACTTAAGAACTTCTTTCTTGACTACATCACTCATGATAGGGTTTATTCTTCTTTGATGTTCTCTTGAGGGTTTCGAATCTTTTTCTAGCATAATCCGATGCATGCATACGGATGGGCTTATACCTCTTAAATCTGAAACTTTATACCCTAAAGCTGAGGGATATTTTCGCAAGGTATCTAATAGTTGATTTGTTTCTATTTGGTTTAGAGTGGCGCTAATTATAACAGGTCTATTCATCTCCTCATCCAAAAACTCATATCTTAGATTCTTGGGTAGTTCCTTAAGTTCTATAGTGGTTTTCTCAGCACGTGGCATAAGGTCATGGGTAAGAGCTAAGCATTCGAAAAGGTTGTCGTCAATGTACGGTTCGATACTCTCAAATCCGTCATCCTCTAAAATAGGGGTTGATGGTAATTTGGTTAATAATTCGTTTTGTTCGAGCTCATTTACACATTCATCAATGATGTCGATGGCATAACACGCATCTCCTATTACTGGTGCCATTAGAAATTTTGATAAAATGAACTCAATCTTTTCATCTCCTACCTCGAAAGTCAGTTTCCCTTTCTTAACATCTATTATAGCTCCGACGGTCGATAGGAAGGGTCTTCCTAAGAGGATTGGGATGTCTTCATCTTCTTTGATATCCATTACGACGAAGTCGGTCGGAATGTACAACTGACCAATCTTGACAGGTATGTCTTCTAAAATACCCATGGGATATTTGACAGATCTATCAGCTAGTTGTAAGGACATCTTAGTAGGTTGAAGTTCTCCTAATTTTAACCTCTTACAGACGGCCAGAGGCATCAGAGTTACACTTGCTCCTAGGTCTAAAAATGCTTTGTCTATCATATGGTTACCTAGGATGCAAGGGATAGAAAAACTTCCAGGGTCTTTATCTTTCTTGGCGAGTTTATTTTCGGATATAAAATGACATTCTAAAGGCTTGGGATCATCGAGTCGTCGTTTATTGGTCAAAATATCTTTCAGAAACTTAGCATATGATGGTATCTGGGTTATAGCTTCAGTAAAAGGAATCTCAACATGGAGTTTCTCTATTACCTTAATAAACTTTTGGTACTGGTTTTCTACTTTGGTGTTTTTCAGCCTCTGTGGGAATGGAATAGGTGGTTTATAAGGTTGTTGAGTGTTTTTCTCTACTTCTGGTTTTGATTGCTTTCCTGGTTTCTCTGGTTCCTCCACCTGGTCTTTGGGCGTAGCATCTTCCATAGGTTTTTCTGATGTGCTTAAGTCAGGATTTCTAGGTCCTTCATAAGCGGTTCCACTTCTTAGTGTGATAGAATTTGCTTGGCCTTTTGGATTTGGTTGAGTTTGTCCAGGGAATTGTCCTCCAGGTGCAACTTGTACAGAGGTGTTTTGTGCTACTTGGGAAATCTGAGTCTCAAGCATTTTGGTGTGGGTTATTATCTGGTCAAACTTGGTTGCTAGTTGAGTAACCAGTTCGTTCGTGTGAATATGTTGGTTCATAAACTCCTTATTTTGCTGGGTTTGAGCTTGAATAAAGGTGTCTATGGTTTCTTTAAGGTTTGGTCTTGGGGGTACTATTTGCATAGGTTGGTTTTGTTTTTGCGTTTGGAATCCTTGAGGTCTCGAAGGTCCGGAATTTTGGATAGGGTTGTTGTTTTTGTAAGAGAAATTCGGGTGGTTCCTCCATCCAGGATTGTAGGTATTCGAGAAAGGGTTCCCTTGAGTATAGTTAACTTGGTCTGAGCTTGATTCGTTCAAAAGGTTACAGTCAACGGTTTGATGTCCTTGAGCTCCACAGAGTTCGCACTCCGATTGGATTGCTGCTACTGTGGTTGGGTTTTGAGACATGTTCTCGACTCTCAAGGCTAGGGCGTCCATCTTGGAATTGATCATGTCCATGCAACTTGCCTCATGCTTTCCTCCATGGCTCTCCTTTTTCTCTACTGTCGCTCGTTCTAATCCCCATTGGGCATGGTTTTGGGCCATGTCCTCTATTAAGGCACAAGCGTCAGGGTAAGGTTTGTTCATCAACGCTCCGCCAGCGGCAGCGTCTATGGACATCTTTGTGTTGTAATGGAGTCCATTATAGAAGGTATGTATGATTAACCATTGCTCTAGGCCATGGTGCGGACAGGCTCTTAAAAGTTCTTTATATCTCTCCCAGGCATCAAAAAGTGATTCGCCTTGGTTTTGGGTGAAACAAGTGATCAGGTTCCTAAGAACAACGGTCTTGCTTGGTGGAAAATACCTCGCAAGAAAAGCTCTCCTAAGGTCTTCCCAAGTTGTTATTGAGTTAGTTGGAAGGGCGTCTAACCAGTCGTGAGCTTTACCTCTAAGGGAAAAAGGAAATAGTATTAATCGGATAGCTTCGGGCGTGGCTCCATTTGCCTTAAGGGTGTCAGCTAACTGGATAAATACCTTTAAATGTTGATTCGGGTTCTCGGTAGCGAGACCAGCGAATTGGTTTTGTTGTACTAATTGTAGTAACGAGGGCTTTAGTTCAAAGTTGTTGGTAGTTATAGCAGGGTTTACTATACTAGAACTAGGTTCCTCGTTAGATGGTTGGGCGAATTCCTTGAGCGGTCTTTGGTTACGATCTTCTGCCATAGCTCTTCTTATCTTGCGAATAAAAAGACGGGCACGAGCGTAACGTTCAGGTTCTACTAAAGGATCTATTAGGTTGCCGGTGCTACGATTTCTACGCATCTACCGGCTAGAATAGCCTTAGTCTAAACGGGATAACAATAGGGTACGAAATTTGACGAAGTTGGTCCCCGGCAACGGCGCCAAAAACTTGATGGGCTGTTTAATCTGTAACGTATAGCCTAAATGTAGTACTGCAAGTGTACAGCCTATCGAAGTAATATATAAGATTATCGAACCACAGAGACCAATTGTCAATCTATCAACTCTATTGCTAAGGTGCTTATCTAAGGCGAATAAGGATATTGATGTGAGTGCAGTGCACAAAGTAAATATGCGAGGGAAATAACAGTTTAAAAGACAGGTTGGAATGTAAATCATGTAATCAGATATTGGTCCGGTCATGCGTAGATGAACCTACTTATGGGGCAGTATTTTCTATTGATAGCAAAGAATCAGTTTAACGGGAACTTGTAGCTTTTGACTACTAAGAACCGAGTTTACTCTTTAAATTAAATTCCTTTATTGTCACATATAAAGGGTGCCTTCCGCGTTAAAGAGGTAAACCTATTTTTAAGAAATTGATAGTTTTGACTTAACAGAAAAGTGATCTTACTCGGAAAGATTAACTTAAAGAGACTTTTGGCTTTTTGACCAAGAGTCAGATTTTAAACCTACAAACGCGTCCGAAAATAGTTTCAAAATCGTTTTCTAAAAAGGTCAATGATTCCTATTTAACCAATCAACGGCTGTCGCTCTTTTTGTTTGGTTAAATAATAATCAAGTCGTATCATTAGTTTGGACGGCTTTCGATCTTACCCAATAAACATTTAAACACAATTGACTTAAGTTAGAAGCAAAACATCCCCAGAGTATTTTCACTAGCATGATAATTGGAACACAACCACGATGACAATCATTACATCCTAACCTTTATAGTTTAGCCAGACATAATAAGTGCGAGTCTATAAAACGTGTAGACTATGGTAAGAGCATTTAAAGTCTATAAAACGTGTAGACTATGGTAAGAGCATTTAAAGTCTATAAAACGTGTAGACTATGGTAAGAGCATTTAAAGTCTATAAAACATGTAGACTATGGTAAGAGCATTTAAAGTCTATAAAACGTGTAGACTATGGTAAGAGCATTTAAAGTCTATAAAACGTGTAGACTATGATAAGAGCAATTAAATAAAGAAATGCAATAAATTAGAACCTTGCTCCGGTCGGAGACTTGAATCTGATACAAATCTACGGAAAAGTAAGGCCGGTATGATGAACTTCAACCAAAGTGCTCCAAGACTCGATTACAACTCAATCTACACCGCAATAACTCCCCGATGTGAAGAGATTATTACTTTACAGAAACTGATAGTATATGGCTTAAGATTGTACTAAGCTTGGATGAAACTAAAGAATGAGAATCGAAAGCTATTTATAGAGGAACTTTGAGGTGCGTAAGGACCAGCATGCCCCTTAACTTCTTTTGAGCGGGAGCCTTTTTGTGAAGGCCGCGGGCGCGGTGAGGGTGGCCGCGGGCGCGGCGCCTGGAACCGCCACATCATGGGAACGTGGCAGTTGATCTCTGGGTGAAAGTGGGCCACGTCATCGCGTTTCCTGTAGCCAGCGCGGTGCTGAACGCCATAAGTGCAAAATATCTTGAAAAACCCTAATTTCTTGGCGTTTTGGCTCGTTTCTTCACAGAAGGCTCTGAAATGACAAGAATCCTGAAAACAAAGGAAAAAGGAACATAATACGAGAAAATGACAATAAAAACTAAGGAAAACATGTGATATTTGAGTCAGAAAAATAGTGCGATTTAGTGCGATCAGTGCTTATCACTCTGATAGCCCGGGGCATTCTACTGATGATTGTTGGGCCCTGAGGAATAAGGTCCAGGACCTTATCGATGCTAAGGAAATACAGTTTGAGGCGCCCGAAAGGCCCAACATTGTGACTGCTCCTATGCCCCAGCATGGAGTAAATGCTATTGAGGAAGACCTGTATGTAGTCTCTGTGGATGAGATTGTTACTCCATTGTTGACCGTCAAAAGGAACTTGTTGCTAGCCGGTTTATTTCCGGGATGTAGCAAGGGTTGCCTTCTATGTGCTGTTTCACCTGCTGGTTGTCCGTTGCTGAAGTCAGGCGTCCAAAACCTGATGGATAGCAAAGAGATCTTATTCAAGAAGACCGCTGTTCCTATTGTCCCTACTGAAGAAGTATCAGTTGTCACCATTTTCAATAATCCTACCAAGGCTCCCCCGAGGAAGCCCGTCAAAATCATGTCTGTTGCACCTATCATCAGTACCGTTCAAGGGCCCCTCCCTTATAAATCTGACAAGGCTGTCCCGTGGCACTATGGGGCAGATGTGTATATGCTCGGAGTAAAACAAGAGTTCAATACTAGTACCGGCATCAGTAACATCACCGGTCCTGCTAAAGTTACTCGCAGTGGCAGGATCTTCTCGCCTGATATTGCACCTCCTACTATTCAGAGGCCTCTTGTTATCACACCTGCCAGTGTGCCTGTTTCCCCTCCTGATCAAGTTTCTACCCCTGCTGCCGAGTCATCTGACACTCGGGGCAAAGGGATTGCTGATGTGCCTGCCCAGATGGAGGCACCGAAGACTGTTAATGTTGAAGCTTCACAGCAAGAGATGGAAGAAATCCTTAAGATTATCAAGAAGAGTGATTTCAACGTCGTTGAACAGCTGGGGCACACCCCCTCTAAGATCTCTATGATATCACTGCTGTTATGTTCAGAGGCCCAAGCCAAGGCCCTGATTTCCTTCCTGAAGACGGCCCATGTGCCACAAGAAACGTATGTTGATCAATTTACTGATTGTGTGGCCAACTTAACTGCTGATAATGGTCTGGGTTTCTTTGACGCTGATCTGATCGCCAAGGGAAAGAACCACAACGATGCCCTGCATGTCTCCATTGAATGCAGGAGCACTACTCTCGCCCATGTGTTGGTAGACACCGGTTCTTCACTGAACGTATTGCCCAAAAAGGCCTTAAACAGGTTGGATTGTGAGGGTTTGGAGTTGAAGCCTAGTAACATTATTGTCCGAGCCTTTGACGGGTCGAAGAGGATGGTACATGGTGAAGTGGACATTCCAATCCGGGTTGGTTCTCAAGTCTTTGATTCAACATTTTATGTGATGGACATCCGGCCATCCTATTCCTGTTTGCTGGGTCGTCCTTGGATCCACAAGGTTGGGGCTGTGACCTCCACTCTCCATCAGAAACTCAAGTACCCGGTCAGAGGGAAAATTGTTACAGTGCAAGGGGAGGAGGAATACATGGTTAGCCATCTTAACTCATTCCGGTATATAGAGATGGACGAGGAGTTCATTGAGACCCCCTTTCAACACTTTGAAGAGGTGCCTCCAACATTGGCATCGGCCGAGACTGTGACTGAAGATAGTTCTCCTTTGAAGATGGCTTCCTTGAAGGATGCCCGGGCTGTGGTTGAGAAGGGTGAGTGTGCAAACTGGGGCAGACTTCCTGATTTTACTCCAAAGACTGACAAGTTTGGGCTGGGTTTCACTGCAGAGGCTCAGAGGGCTGTACGTAAAGCAAGGATTGGAAGACCTCCCGTATTCATCACCAACCCGGGAGTGAATGCTATTGAAGGCGATGCGGAGGAATCTGAATTTGATAGCTGGATCTACCCAACAGCCGACGGTGGACTGAACAATTGGACTGCCAAAGATTTCATACCTGTTACTTTTGTTACTCAGTAATGAACTCCTTTGTTTTTAAATTTGTAACGAACAATAATTTGAAACTTTATAGCCCGGTGTCTTACCCGGGGCACCGTGGTTTCATTTGTGAGGGCTTATTATTTGTCATTTTCATATATCATGAATAAAAACATTGGACATTTTTCGCATTTCAAATCTTGCGCTCCCTTTCTTTCTTTATATATTGCAAAACAACTATATTTACACACACTCACCTATACAGGTTTCAATCCACTCTGGATCTCACTGGTAACGACTCTGCTACTACCAGTTATGACTTCGAAAATCCGATCAACTTAGCCGAAGACGAAGGTGAAGATGATTGCGAAGTGCCTGGTGAGCTTGCAAGACTGTTACTCCAGGAAGAGAGGGCCATTTAGCCACATGAAGAGCCAGTGGAAACGGTAAATCTGGGTACTGAGACAGACAAAAAGAAAGTCAAGATTGGTGCCAATCTAGAGCTCAGCGTGAAACAGCGGTTGATTCAGATGCTGCATGATTATGTGGAAATCTTTGCCTGGTCCTAGAGGACATGCCTGGGTTGGATACCGACATTGTGGTTCATCACCTACCTACCAAGGAAGACTGCCCTCCGGTTAAACAAAAGGTCCGCCATATGCGTCCAGAGATGTCCGAGAAGATCAAAGCTGAGGTTATGAAACAATTTGATGCCGGGTTTCTAGCAGTGACTTCTTACCCTCAGTGGGTTGCCAACGTGGTTCCGGTGCCGAAGAAAGATGGTAAGGTCAGAATGTGTGTTGATTACAGGGATTTGAACAGGGCAAGCCCCAAGGATGATTTCCCTCTACCTCACATCGACGTTCTGGTTGACAATACTGCTCAGCACAAGGTGTTCTCCTTCATGGATGGTTTTTCAGGTTATAATCAGATAAAATGGCTCCTGAAGATATGGAAAAGACTACCTTTGTTACTCAGTGGGGCACCTTCTGCTACAAGGTCATGCCATTCGGGTTGAAAAATGCTGGGGCAACCTACCAACGTGCCATGGTTGCTTTATTTCATGACATGATCCATCATGAGATTGAAGTATACGTCGATGATATGATTGCAAGGTCTCAAACTGAGGAGGAACACCTTGACAACCTACAGAAGCTGTTTGACCGTCTGAAGTTGTACAAGCTGAGGTTGAACCCGGACAAGTGCACTTTCGGGGTAAGATCTGGAAAACTACTAGGTTTCGTCGTGAGCGACAAAGGTATTCAAGTGGACCCTGCCAAAGTGAAAGCCATACAAGAGATGCCAGTTCCTAAGACAGATAAAGAAGTCAAAGGCTTTCTAGGACGACTAAACTACATTTCCCGATTCATCTCGCACCTAACGGCTACCTGTGAACCAATCTTCAAGCTACTGAAGAAAGATTAAGTAGTACGTTGAAACGATGAATGTCAGGCCGCTTTTGACAGAATCAAAGAGTATCTCCAAGAACCACCCATTCTTATGCCACCGGCTGAAGGGAGACCTCTAATACTATACTTGACGGTACTTGACAACTCAATGGGGTGTGTGTTGGGGCAGCATGACGAGTCTGGCCGAAAAGAGCACGCCATTCATTACCTTAGCAAAAAGTTTACCAACTGTGAGACCCGATACTCACTGCTCGAGAAAACTTGCTGCGCTTTGGTATGGGCGGCTCGCCGGCTGAGACAATATATGTTGACTCACACTACTCTGTTGATTTCAAAAATGGATCCAATAAAGTACATATTCGAAAAGCCCGCCTTGTCCGGAAGAATAGCAAGATGGCAGATGATCTTGACGGAATATGACATCCAATACACGACTCAGAAAGAAATCAAAGGAAGTGTATTGGCAGACCATTTGGCACACCAGGCAGTGGACGATTACCAATCGATGAACTTTGAATTCCCAAACGAGAACATCATGGTAGTGACTGATTGTGAAGTACCTGGACCGGATGAAGGACCTGAGGAAGGATCCCGATGGTCTATGCACTTTGACGGAGCCTCTAACGCTTTGGGTAACGGTATCGGCGCTGTGATCATATCCCCAAAAGGCACTCATAATCCACTTACTGCCCGGCTATGTTTCAACTGCACCAACAATATGGCGGAGTATGAGGCATGCATCATGGGTCTGCAAGCTGCAATTGACTTAAGGATCAAGTTTCTGAGTGTCTTCGGAGATTCCGCTCTCGTGATCAATCAGATCAAAGGCGAGTGGGATACGAAACACCCAAACCTTATTCCTTACAAAGAGTGTGTGTTGACATTGATCCCCCATTTCACGGAGATAACTTTTGAACACTTCCCAAGAGAGGAGAATCAGTTGGCGGACGCGCTGGCTACGATGTCTTCTATGTTCAAAGTCAAATGGGATAACGAAGCTCCCCGGATCATTATCTGGAAATTGGATGAACCTGCATATTGCTGTGATCTTGAGGCTGAGGTGGTAACTGAAAAACCTTGGTATCATGAAGTGAAGAGGTACCTTGAAGCTCAAGAATACCCCGAGGGTGCATCTGTCAATGACAAGAAGTTTCTGAGAAGGTTCGCAGCAAAGTTCTTCCTCAGCAACGGCATTCTATACAAGCGAAACCATGATTCAACCTTACTGCATTGTGTGGATAAGACTGAAGCAGAAAGGATCATGGCAGAGCTGCATGAAGGTACCTTCGAAATGCATTCCAGTGGACACACCATGGCGAAGAAAATCCTTCGGGCAGGATATTTCTGGTCCACAATGGAAGCCGACTGTTACCAACATTCTCGGACATGTCATAAGTGCCAGATTTATGCAGATAAGGTGCACGTTCCTCCAGTTCCTCTGAACGTCTTGACAGCACCTTGGCCTTTTACAATGTGGGGCATTGATATGATCGGCGAGATCAAACCTACGGCATCCAACGGGCATCGCTTCATCCTGGTGGCGATCGATTACTTTACAAAGTGGGTTGAAGCAGGTTCCTACGCTACCGTAACCAAGAACGTCGTGGCACGGTTCATTCGACACAACCTGATCTGTCGATACGGCGTCCCGGAAAGGATCATTACGGACAATGGTACCAATCTTAATAACAAGATGATTACTGAGCTCTGCGAGCAATTCAAGATACAACACCACAACTCTTCTCCCTACCGACCGAAGATGAATGGAGTTGTCGAAGCGGCAAATAAGAATATCAAAAAGATTGCGCAGAAGATGACAGTGACCTATAAAGATTGGCACGAGATGTTACCATTTGCTCTTCATGGGTACCGTACCTCAGCAAGAACGTCAACCGGGGCAACGCCCTTTTCCTTGGTCTATGGCATGGAGGCAGTCTTGCCGATTGAAGTCCAGATACCCTCTCTCCGGGTAATGAAGGATGCAGGTCTGAGCGAAGATGATTGGATCCAGACTCGACTTGATCAGTTAAACCTAATTGACGAAAAGAGACTCAATGCTATTTGTCATGGTCAAACGTATCAAAAACGGATGATCAGGGCATTTAACAAGAAAGTCAAACCACAAGAGTATCAAGTTGGGGACCTGGTAATCAAGCGCATCATTCTTCCTCAAAGTGATCCCAGGGGAAAATGGACCCCCACATACGAAGGGCCATTTGTGGTTAAACATATCTTCTCAGGAGGAGCTATGATTCTAACCACCATGGATGGTGACGACCTTCCTCACCCTGCCAATGCAGACATAGTAAAAATATACTACGCATGAATAAAAGACCCGCTAGGTTGACACACCTAGGAAAAAATAAGGGCTTCCCGGCAAACCAAAAGGGTTCGGGCAAAAATAAGGGATGAAAAATGAAAAAATCTGTACATCCGACAAGTCGAAAACCTGAAAAGGCGGCTTGGGCAAAAATGGGTATCCCGGTGGACTGAAAACCCGAAAGGGAGGTCCAGGCAAAAGTTAGGGATTAAAGCGTAATACTATGTCTCATTGGATCACCTTGCATCCAGAATCCGGTATCAACTATCAGGTTCAAACGGCATCGATCAGTCAGCTTCATCTTCAACTAAGCAGCCAAGTGATGAGACGCTCGAAGATATAAAGGCGATAGCAGAGTTGGAACCCAGTGGGATTATTCTTTTCACATAGCTGTTTTGTTTTCCTTTTCACAAAATTGTATAAACTCTATGTTATTCGGCGGCGTTCTCTTACTAGGACGTCAGCCTCTTGTACATAAACGCCTATTTTCAGGCAAATTCAAAAATCAATACAAATTCACTTTTCAGATAAATTGCCAATTATTTTTCCTTTTTCTGTTTTGTCTTGCGAAGAACGTCCAATGTTCATTTTTGATATATGCATTTGACACTAATTGCTAACTCATAAATATCTGCATGCAAAACAAAGGACTAATTGCAGGTGACATTAGAAACAGGGGCAATAATGAGTTTTCTAAGCGATCTAGTTGCTTTTTCCACCAAGGTACTAAGGTAAGTTCGGCAGAAGAATGTAACCCAGATACCTTCACTCCCCGCCGAGTAAGACAAGAATCAGCAATACTCTCTCAAGCAGAGTTGGTCTCCCGTCAGCCCTGACAAGGCACAGTACCCCCTAGCAAGTCAGCAACACTCTCCCCGAGCAGAGTTAGTCTACTGTCAGCCTCAAGGAAGTTGGGTATCCCCAGAAGATCTCAATATTCCCCAACGGAGCATACAAACATTCCTAACAAGCATCCCCGACAATCTTGATCTAAGATTGTTCCCCGGCGGAATACCGAACATCCAGTGGAGCCATTCCCCAGTGCAGTCCTAAGTTTCCCCAGGAGAGTTAAACCATCATCCCCAGTAGATTCTGGAAGCTTATCCCCAATAGATTCTGGAAGCTTATCCCCAGTATATTCTGGAAGCTTGTCCCTCGCAGAGTGCAAAAGCCTCTCCCCGACTTTATTCAGAAGGTTATCCCCCACCAGAACCTATAACTGGGTTATCCTCAGCTAAATACAACGAAAAGATCGTCCTCGGCGAAGTTCTTCCTATCCCCAGCGGAGTTCATCAAACCCAACAGAGCTTATCAACGGAGTCCCCAGCGGAGTTATCGTCAAATCTCAGCGAAGTATCTCTTCCCACAGAGTATTTCCCTGCAGAATAATCTCTCCAGCAAAGTTTATCCCTCAACGGAGTCATCTTCTCCTACAGGTGTATTTCCGCAACCATCATCCCCAGCGGAGACGAAGAACTCTACTCTTCAACATCAACCCAGGATTTGACTTCCCGACATCCGTCAAGGATTTATTTTCCTAGACAAAAATACATTCATATACATCACATCTTCATACATTATAGCATGCACATACGCATCATGAACATACAATCTCATTTATTTTGAGAACATCACGCATTTCATACATCATGACATTGCATACAACTAATGTTTTGACTTTTCAGGAAAAAGGTCAATACAAAGATGATTACTATCAACTGTCGCAATTCTGGACTCGATTCCTGTATCCAGCCAGGGCACGTCTGAAGAGTTTGAAGATTCGATTCCTGTAACCAGCCAGGGTATATCTGTTGACGACTAATTCTGGACTCGATTCCTGTATCCAGCCAGGGCACGTCTGAAGAGTTTGAAGATTCGATTCCTGTATCCAGCTAGGGCATATCTGTTGACGACTAATTTCGGACTCGATTCCTGTATCTAGCCAGGGCACGTCTGAGGAGTTTGAAGATTTGATTCCTGTAACCAGCCAGGGTATATCTGTTGACGACTAATTCCAGATTCAATTCTTGTATCCAGCCAGGGCACGTCTGAAGAGTTTGAAGATTCGATTCCTGTATCCAGCCAGGGCATATCTGTTGACGACTAATTTCGGACTCGATTCCTGTATCCAGCCAGGGCACGTCTGAAGAGTTTGAAGATTCGATTCCTATATCCAGCCAGGGCATATCTGTTGACGACTAATTCAGGACTCGATTCCTGTATCTAGCCAGGGCACGTCTGAAGAGTTTGAAGATTCGATTCGTGTATCCAGCCAGGGCATATCTGTTGACGACTAATTCCGGACTCGATTCCTGTATCCAGCCAGGGCACGTCTGAAGAGTTTGAAGATTCGATTCCTGTATCCAGCCAGGGCATATCTGTTGACGACTAATTCTGGACTCGATTCCTGTATCCAGCCAGGGCACGTCTGAAGAGTTTGAAGATTCGATTCCTGTAACCAGCCAGGGTATATCTGTTGACGACTAATTCCAGATTCAATTCCTGTATCCAACCAGGGCACGTCTGAAGAGTTTGAAGATTCGATTCCTGTATCCAGCCAGGGCATATCTGTTGACGACTAATTCAGGACTCGATTCCTGTATCCAGCTAGGGCACGTCTAAAGAGTTTGAAGATTCGATTCCTGTATCTAGCCAGGGCATATCTGTTGACGAATAATTCTGGACTCGATTCCTGTATCCAGCCAGGGCACGTCTGAAGAGTTTGAAGATTCGATTCCTGTAACCAGACAGGGTATATCTGTTGACGACTAATTCCAGACTCGATTCCTGTATCCAGCCAGGGCACGTCTTAAGAGTTTGAATATTCGATTCCTGTATCCAGCCAGGGCATATCTGTTGACGACTAATTCCGGACTCGATTCCTGTATCCAGCCAGGGCACGTCTGAAGAGTTTGAAGATTCGATTCCTCTATCCATCCAGGGCATATCTGTTGACGACTAATTCCAGATTTGATTCCTGTATCTAGCCAGGGCACATCTGTGAGTAACTGATTGTAGACTCGATACCTGTATCCAGCCAGGGCATATCTACATGAAGAGTTTCGAGATTCGATACCTGTATCCAGCCAAGGCATATCTACATAAAGAGTTTGAAGATCAACTCCTGTAACAGGCCAGGTAATTATCTTTCTTTCTCAGGTACGCAAGTTCTCGCTAAGGAATCTCTTACGCGATCGACACCTAGATGGCATCTATAAGCCTATCCACATACCATCCCTCCAAATGGCATCTATAAGCCCATTCCCGACAAGGCTCCGTCACAGCTCCAGATGGCATCTATAAGCCCATCCTCCTATCCATCACCTCTTCAAATGGCATCTGTAAGCCCATTCCCGCCATCACGCTGCTGACACTCTACTATGCGAGTGCAAATTTCTGGGCACTTTAGTGTTCAATCATCTTCCACCTTCGGATTACGAAAGGCACGCCAGCCAATCTACATCCTCAGGTCTAAGAAGATTGAACAGGGGCAACTGTTGTACCCCAAAATTTGCCCTCCCATATTCTTCAAGATTTGGCAATATCAAGTTTCAAATGGATTAAGGATTGCACAGTGCAAGCACCCTCCTAACACAGTCAAAATTAGGTTTTTGGTTCTTACAAGGAAGTTGAGGTTTCCAAGGGTCCAATCAAGTCCCATATGCCTATACACACTTTCAAACACCCATATGTCAAGTTTCAAGACTCACAGCATCAAGTTGCACAGTCAAAAGCCCTAATTGCTTCACAGTCAACTGCAGGGGTAAAATGGTCATTTGACAGTCAAAAGTCAAATTTTTTGGTCAACATATTATTTTGAAGCCACAATCATCATTTGATCAATTCTTGATCATGATTCCACAATCATGGCTCAAAAAGTCTCAAGATGCAAAAAGTTTCTATTTTTAGACAGCTGAAAAGTCAACTGTAACTTGACCAGGGCATAACTTTTTCATGGTTCATCATAAAAATCCCATCCAATGCTCATTTTGAAGGGGATGACATTTCCTACAACTCATATTCACATTCTAAGTCCAAGAAATGCTCTCACAAAAGTCATCAATTTCAACATTATAGGTCATTTTCAAAAGTCAACAAAAAGGCACTTTAAGTCAAAGACCATAACTTGAGATTGGTAAATCAAAATGACATGGGACCAAAGGCATTGGTTAGAGGATTTCAAGACCTTTCCAAAATGTCCAAGAACATGTTCATAGCTTCAAAATTGAGCAAGATATGCATTGGAGAAGTTGGGAAATTTTTGGGAACTTTCAAAAGTCAACTTTGCCTAAAACACTTCATTTTTGCTAATGGGCCTCAAATTCCTTCTTGAATCTTTACCCAAGGCTTATGCACGACCCATTGAGATTAAATTGAACCATTTTCTTATTTTTATTAATTACTTGGATTTTTAATTGATTATTAATTCATTTAATTAATTTAATTGTAGGAAAATATCAAAACATGGTTGTCAAATCTTTTTATGAAGCAAATACACTCCATACATGCTGAAGATCTCGTGCATCATTCAAGGGGACAAGATCTCCAAAATTGGCAAGGTTTTTCATTCAAAAAGATTGGAAAATATTTGATTGGAAATCAAAGATGCAAACTTGAATACAATGGATTTATGGGCTTAAAATTGACCTAATTCTCTTCACATAAAGAGGCTGAAGCAAACCCTATTCAGAGACACGTGAAATTGCTGCTAAAACTCCATAATCAAATTCTAAAAAATTCAAGAAATAGTGTGAAACTGAATTCTTATTTGCAGCGCAATTCAAAGCCTAAAAAAGATTCAAACACCTTGCCCGAGTCTCCAGGAATCCCTTGCCATCAAGAACAAGTCCAAATACGCAAAGAATCAAAGAACACAAGTCACTCGGTTTGCATTATTTTCCAAATCTGCATATCATAATTCATGCGTTTTTAATCCATTTTCTTGATTGGTTTGTGTTGTTAGGAACATTCTGAAGCTAATGGGATAGTTTAATTGCGTTGAAACTTCCTGAATCGAAATCCACCATGGGAGATATCTAGGGTTTCGAAGCTTGAGAATTAGGGCTTTGCGCATAAGAAAAAATTGGACCTTGAGACAAGCATGGTTGAATTCGTCAAGACCAGACGAATTCAACCAAACCCTCGCGCTCTTTTTATATCATCCATAGCTCTAATCGCTATTCTTGGAAATTTTGTTTTGTGGGGGTTTAAAACCCCCGCTATCTATTTGGTATTTTTGCAGATGAATGAAGAAGATGAGACGTGGAAGCCAGCTACTGGATCATTCAAACCATGGCGCGTTTTTTTAATGTCCCAGCATAATTGATTCTTTAATATATTATTTTTATTAGCCAGTATAATAACAAAAGCATGCGTTTGGTTCAGTGGCTGGTGACACGCTTGGTAAGTACTGGGACCTGGGTTCGATTCCCAGGTCCCCCATATAATTCTTCATATTTTTCATAACATGTTCCAATGCAGTGCTTGTACCAAGTTCCACCGTACGTCCTCACGCCTAAGCTTGCCAAGTGCCCATGATGCCCAATCCAGTGGCCAGGAGATGAGGAGCGTGGTACTCCCCAGTCAAACAGCATGCACGTGATCATGAAAAGTCAATCAGGCTTAGAGTTCTTGGGCCAGAATTTCTCACAAAAAACCTCCACATGGGCCAACATACCCCCTTTGGTTTGCATTTTTAATTTTCTTTTCTTTTCTTTTAAATTCTTTTAATTGTTATAATTATTATTATTAATTCACAACAAATTAATTTTCCATAATAAAACCAGAAATCAAAAATTGTAAATATATTTTATTATTTATTAAATTTACTATTAACCATTAATTTTGTAAATAAATATTAACAATTAACTTAGCTTAATTTAGGTTTCGACTTTTAACCTTTTTCTCAATAAATAAAAATTATATAGAATTAGGTTTTGACATTTTAAAACCATTTTCTTATTATCATCATTATTAATTATTAATTTTTTTGTACATACAAATGTAAATTAATTAATTAGTTTAAATTAGTTTAACTTTAACATTTTTATAATAATTAAAATAAACTTAGAACTAGAGTTTTCTTTTGATTTTTAATTTCTTTATTTTCATTAAATACAAAAAACACAAAAAATATCTTTCTTTAAATAATTAAATAATTAATAATTAGGATTAATTTTAATTTAAAGCAAAGGACAAGAAGCTCATAATTTCTCAAAAGGGTCAAAAACCCTAAGGACGTCCCGTTTAATTTCTATTTGAGCATTATTTTTTATTTGATTATTATGTAACTTTTTCCGGAATGTAATAGTAATTAGGTTTATTGCTTTTTTTTACTTTCCGCACTTTATCAAAAACGGGTCTTTGTTTTTTGGCGATGTATAGACCCGCGCCTTGTAATAGCGTAGCTTTTACCTTTCCGTATTTTATTTTCCGAACTTCTAATTGTTAAATTGCATGAAAGAATGTATGATAATTAAAAACAACTCGTAGCTTACAATTGCATGATCAAAGATAAATGTTAACATGAAAACAACACACAATGCACCTGCCACTTCTAGGGTACGCCTCACTCGTTGCCTCGAACGTGGTCGTCAAGTATAGGGTGTTTTAGCGGTCGCCCTTATGTCTAAGATCCAGTTGCCTAGAAATGGTTGCCTCAGATTAAAAAGGATCTATGACATTAGGGTTACTTCTAAGGTGTCCTACTATTGCTTCGGTGACCACACTGTCCCTCAATCGAATTGACCCGAACACCTCCAACGGTGGTGCTACCTACCTCTCAATGGTGGGATGGCACTATCTTAAGGACTCTTACACAGCCTAATTCCTTAGGGTAGGTAGATGAGTCATGGGTACTTGCTCTTTCTAAAAACAAACAAAATACTTTTCACACAGACACTTTCAAAAGTTTTCAAAACAAATTTTTCAAACACTCTTGAGGACAGATACAAGAGTCACTCAGAAATCTTTCAAAACGAAACTTTCTTCAAACCCACACACACTTGAAAAGCAAAATTTTTTTGAAAACATAAGAGCAAGTACCTAAGAGCCCGTGGATAACCACGGATAGAAAGGGTGCTAACACCTTCCCTTTCTATAAATCTACCTCCCGAACCGAGAAACATTCTCGAATAAGGAATTTTGCTGTGCTTTTGTCCTTTCCATGTTGGAGAACATAAAAGACGGTGACGACTCTTGCTTACCGCGACATACGCGATCCAGCTAAAAAAAGTCAGTTCTATTTCTACCGATCACACATAGCAAGTTTTTTGGCTCCATTTCTTATCCTAAGATTCATAAATTGCAATGACTTTAGGTTACCGACTACGATTCACGTATCCAAGAATTTTTACAACCAATTCCTCATTTATGTTTTTTTCCTAGAGATTGCATATGACTCGCGATATGGGTAAATCATGTTTGTATTTGACTGATGTTCTCTTCAGATTTCATTTTGAAAAGTCCATATGCACGGGGTTAAAGTTCCAAAACCGGTCTTCTTTACATTTATAGTTCTGTGATGGATAATTTGAAGGATGTCCCACATTTCTTTTGCATTCTCCTAGTTAAAAACTCACAAAAACTCATTAATACATCACCATGAATTTTGTGTGTAGGAACAAAGGAACATTTTTCACATCCTTCTAAATACCATGATCCATCCCTTCAACGAAGAACTTCATCTTCTCTTTTTCCACGAACTATACCCTTTTCCATTAAGGGATAAGGTTTTGTTTAGGATATAACTCAAAAAATTATTTCCTACCTCTTAGGACAGTTAGTCTTTAATATGAGTTAGGCTCTGATGCCACTTATTAAACAAATGAACTTAAGCATAAGAGGAGGAGGGGTGAATTGTGGTATCTGAAATTCGCGATTAATTAAAAAAAATATTACTTAAAACAACAATTTATGTTAGTATTAAAAAGGAAGAAAAAAAGAAATGGAAAGAAATAAAATAATAAAGTAAATGACAATAATTAAAGAGGTGGGGTTAGAGAGATGGCACCAAGATTGATACATGTTCAACCGAATGTTGGCCTAATCCTATCTCTAGTAAATCTTATTGAGAGTTTTAGTAATAACTTGAGCTATTATAGGTTATGCCCATGAACCTTCGTTACAAGTGAATCGAGAGATTTTACACTAGCTTATCTCCCCAACTAAACAATAGATTTCCTACAGGCTGAGCTCATGAACCAAGTGGAGATTTATCGGGTAATCTCAATAGCCAAACAAAACTTTTACCGAGCTAAGATTTATAAACAAACAAAGATTTTTTACTTGTTTCATCTCCAGAACCAAATAATAACGTTTAATATAATCACATTCTTGAAATAAACAATGGCACGACACACATACAACACTTTCTTCACAAGTAGTTTTCACTCACAAGGCAGTAAGACAACTTTGAATGAGGAGATACATCCTTTATATAAGAGACAATGAGACTAAAAATTAAACAATACACGAGTCAAATTAATGGAATAATCGATTAGGCCAACCGATTATTACACCTCAATAGTCGATTGTTCAAGCCTCAAACAAAATGTTTTGATATTTATTCGTTAACAATCATTAAGAGATTGTCCTAATCGACTTTAGAATTAACAAATTGAAAACAATTGATTAGACAATTCCCTAATTAGTTAGCTAGGCCTTACAAATATTTTAAGGTGTTTTTAACAAAATAAGACAGGCCTAAAACATGTTTTAGGTGTGTGTGAGAGTTGTCTTAGTATCTTAAGAGTTAATCTCATACTTTCACAGGACTCTGACGAGCAGACAATATTTCACACTTCCTCTATTCCCAAACTCTAAGCTTTCAAGCTTCTTTGCCAGATACAGTGATCATATAAGTATTTTACTGGAACCTTGAGTCTTTTACTCGATGAGAATTGAGATAAATTCAAGTTTATCACCATAATAAAATAATTGGAAAGATATCACCACTGACTTCAACAAGCATCGACGCTTCGTCATAAAAACACCAAGATAGTCAGTGACATTAGGATCATTATCTCCATACATGCAAGCACATAAATCCAAAGTATTTTATGCAATTTTATCCCTTTATCTTCTTATTTTAATTTAATTTATGTATTCATTTGTTTAATAACTCAAATACATACTTAACACTTTTTAGAGAAGTTAAGAAACTCATAGTCGGGGGACATTGTTCCTTCGGCGCCGTAATCACTTAAAGAAAATAAAATCACAATTGAAAGTTATTAGTTGATATCTCAATAAACATTCAAATTTAACAAGAAATTTTGATAAACCAAGTGAGACATTACGACCCAAACCACATAAAGTTTAAATTCCCAAGCTTGGCGTGTGCATTTTTGTTAAGGAAAAATTATTGGCAATATGAATAAACCATCTCCACAAGAATCTAAGAGGTCGACCAACATAAATCTTATGAAGCTATAAAAACATTTGGATGGTGTTCCATTCAAGAACTAGAAATACATGCACTATGTGAGCTGGTGATCTTGGATGGTGGCTCTAATATCCTACATGAAAGAGAAACGTGGACCTGCATGGTTAGCACTCTAACGCCCAATTTAATTCAAGATTGAAGATGATTATAATGAAAATGGAGATCAAAGATTGTATCTTGTTCTTAATGTGGAAAGTGATTTTATACTTTAGGTCAAGTTGAATGGATGTGAGATGGATTGGCCCTTGGTCAATTGGATCTTTTGTCAGTCCAAAACAGTTTCCCCAAGGCATTGTCAGGCACTAAAAGAATCGAGGGAAGCCTTAAAATTATTGACCGACCTCCATGATATGGTCAGATGTAGAATGAAAATAAAACGTCTGTGAATAAGTTTTGAAAATGTAATGGGGAACATGCACGTGGAATGCGGTTCCATCATTGAAACACTTCGCAACCCTTTTCTGACATGTATTGTGAAATGACCAACTAGGGTTTGACACAGTTTACAAAGTACTTGAGTGCACTCGAGTTGGCGTGTATTCATGAATGAAAATCTAGTCGTTGATCTTGAGATCTAAATGAAAAAATAGAACATTGTAATTTGTCAAACACTTGGTGTGCGTTTGAATTTTCAGAATTTTTCCTTTGAGTTATGTTTAAATGAAAACCACTTATAATAAAAGGGATTATAAGCTAATCAACACTCCACTTTAAACAAAACAATTGCAGAAAAATTCTTATGAGTCAATGATCAAAAAATTTGTCGAATACTTGGTGTGCAACCGAATATTTCCGAATTTTCCTCTGAGTTTTGTTGATATGAAAAAGCACTTATAATCAAAAGTGATTATAAGAAAATCAATACCCAATTCAAAATAAAAAACAGTCCCGGAAAATTCTTACGAGTTGATTGATTATTCAATGCTATTTGACAAATTGATATATGAAAATAAAAGCAAGTAAAACAATAAAAGAAAAGAGTCACAAGGATTTGTCTACATAGTTTCCCACTTTCGTCCTCGTGTGTGGGTATGTCTGCGCCAATATCCAATGTGGAATCAGGATACTTTCTTACTTTTCAAAAAGTATGATTATAAGAGAAGTGTTCAAGAGTAATCCTATAAACCCTAACTGTTTGTTATTGATTAAACCCCTCTCTCTTCTTTTAATCTTCAACAATCTCAAGCACACAATAGATTGCCAATTGACTACCTAGATCTTACTGCTCACTTGTGTTCTTTATCTCCAAATCTTTCGCGCACCATCAATTGTAACTATTGCAACATAAGACTTCAATTCGATTTTCCATTCTCGCGTTACTTCCTTTAAATTCTTTATCTCCAAAGGGTCCTTTGTGTTCTTTATCTCTAAAGGCTTTCACTAGGCCACAATCCTCTCTTGAACGCTTACACGAAAACCCCCAAATCAACCAATGATCTTGGAGGAGAAACCCAAAGTTTTCCTGGATGAAGACCCCTAAAAATCTCAACCCAATATTCTCGGTTACACAAGAACCTAATTGGAAATTATCAAAAGATTGTTACGATGATTTGTTAGTGTGTATGCATAGGTTGGAGGTTAAATAAGTAGAGCAATTGCATAAAATTCTTATGGTATGATCAAGTTGTAGTGATGCATGAATGATGTATTTATAGTTGTGGAAGTTTGGATGTAAAAAGGATATTTTCGTAATTAAAAAGAATTGAAAAATTGACCTAAACAAACAGTATGTGTCGACCTGAAAATCATATATGTCGACACATACGTCAAGTTTCAGTTGTATGTGTCGACATAAAAAGATGAATGTGTCAATCGAAACAAGTCAATAGTTACATGCTTTAAAACAACAATATATGTGTCGATCTGAAATTTGTATGTGTCGATGGATAAGATAAGTTTTCCGCACTTTTATAAAAGCTTCAGTATGTGTCGACCTGTATGATACAAGTGTCGACCTGAGCCTTCCAGAGCTAAAGGCTTCAAATCTGAGTTGCATGTATTGATCTAAAATGCGTATGTATCGATACATGCAATGAAAATTTATGCAGAAACTTGTTTTTCAAGAGTTAGATCAATTTCAAAGTGGTTTTTAATGGTTCCTAAGATCCCTAATGCAAAGAAGTGCCACAAGACATAGAGATATAGTCCAATATACAGAAATGCTAAATTTTTCAAGTTTTTACATCATACCAAACATCTAATATTGACGTTGTACTCATATACTCCCCCTTTTTATGATGGTAAAACTTGTGACGATGCATTTCATGTAGTTATTGAAGACTTCCCCTAACTTTGTGCTTCCCAACTTCATCTCGCATATGCTTCTCCACCTTTGACAATATCAAAAAGAAAGATAGAAAATCATGAGAAGTATCATATTCCAATATAAATACTAATATATCACTCAGATGCGTTTTTGCATAGAAGAGCAACAATTACATATCCTCATATATATATATATATATATATATATATATATATATATATATATATATATATATATATATATATATATATATATATATATATATATATATATATATATATATATATATATATATATATATATATATATATATATATATATATATATATATATATATATATATGTGTGTGTGTGTGTGTGTGTGTAATGATGCAAAATTGATAAATAACCGACAAACAATATTACAAAAAATGTAATGTAAATGCATAAAGAATAAACAAGAAGTAAAATAGCAAATATTTCAAGTTGCTTTTTTAGTGTCACGATTATGTAACCCAACATAATGGAACTCCCGATGCCGCACGCATGTACCTAGCGTAGCGACTAGAACATGTCACTACTAAATCCAAAATGAAAATATTATCATAAAGTGTGACTCAACTACAAAAAAAATCATACATGCAATTAACATGCTTACATTCAACTTATGCCCGAATGCAAGAAATAATAATAGAAACACATGCTTATACACACAAGAGCAAACTTATACAAATGTGAACAAATTAATACATGAAGTCATTATAAGCATGTATATTGGGAACACGCAATGTATATTAATAAATTTTTTTGGAAATTAACATTCATGGTTTTCATCATTTGAGAATATAGCAAGCATTTTTCATAAACTAAAACATGTACTAAGAAAAATCTTACTTTCAAGGAGAAATTTAGAACAATATTACCCCACTCTTGATGGAATGTAAGTTGCACTCACATGATGTAAAATAATTCAAACAAAGTGTTAGAGAAAAAGTATAAAAGTGCAAGTATCATAATAAAGAAAGCAACATTGGAGAAATTAATAATCTCCAATTCCTCGTGTTTGTTGAAAAATAGTTTGGTTGCAAACATTTTGTGAAAATATCAACAAGTTAATTTTCACTATCAAAATGCTTGAACACAACATCCTTTTTTTCAACATGATCCCAAAGGAAATTCCCCGCGCATGTGATCTTTTCTTGAGTTACTTTATTTGGAGTCCGGGGAAGTAATTCAACTCCCCATAATACTCCTTTCAAACACTCCCTGCATAAGCTTAGAAAACTCTTTGAAAAGTTGCATGTTAGTAGAATCAAATATAATATAATGTCAAATGTGTTATGCTTGATGTTTAATGAAGCTAAACATGCTTATGTACACATAAGTGTTTATAAAAAATACATGAAAATATAATATGATGAGGTCATTTCAAGTATATAAATTGATAAGTCACCATGATTGTCAATTAATAATTATGTTGCAAATGAATACTCATAATATATACCATACACCAAGTATGTCATGTACTTAGAGGAATAAACAAGTGATAGAGAGAACTTACTAACAAAGCGAAAGTTAAATCGATACTACCTCGCCATAAAATATGAAGGATGATACACTTGTATTTCACAAGGAACTCTTGAAAGAAAGTTGACCCAAATGCAAAGTATGCCACAAAGATTTTAGAACAACACGATCTTACAACTTTTCACTTTGACAAAGTACCAAAAAGTATAACTTATGATGAATCAAAGAAGTTCATTGATTTGATGATCATTCATTATGATTGAACTCTCATCTTTATCCTTTTCATGTTAGTTATCTTTCTCCTCCTCATGTTTCACTAATTCGGGTTGATCAATTCCTTCTTCAGCATCATTGAATATGTCTCTTGAAGATACACCTACATCATGAAATAAAATACCTTTTCTGAGTATTCTCGGGTACAACATCAAAAGTAACTTACGCCTTATTTACCAATTAAACAATACTTGTTATTGCTTTCTAGATTACATAATCAATCTTCTTGCCACATATACAATTGGATTATAATATGTTCATATGCCTTGAGCCACCATAAATGAGAATTCATATTCTCTTCATATAGTCGAGACAATGTTCTTACAAAAACAACAAGACAAGCTAGGTACCCAATCTTCATTGGGTCCTTGGGTGTAGTGAATTTTTTTTCCGCATTTGGTTAATGAAACAACCGGCCGAACCGTCATCTAATATAAAATCAATGAAGTCGCCATCGAATGTCTTTTATCCCGCCGGAAAGGAAAGGTAAACATCGAGGAAACCTAAAGAGGGTGAAATCACGGTCTTGCGACCGAGAGATTGGGTAAGGGAGTCTGTTATATGAGGGGAAGGTGTTAGCACCCCACACGCCCGTAGTACTCTACGGTATCCACTCTTGTTGTTCTAATCTAATGGGTGTGTAAAAATCTATATCTAAGTTGTACAAGGAATGCATGCAAAAGAAAGGAGAAAATAATGTAGGGAAAATAAAAGTTATGCTCGCCTGGGCCCTACCCCAATACCTACGTATCCCTTTTAAGGAATCAAAGCAGTCGTAGTTCGGCTCATATATTTTGGTTGGTTTGTATTTTTTAGTTAAGAAGATAAAAGCAACAATCAAGATGGCAAAACATCAGATAAATGACAAAACATCAACAATAATGATAAAGCAACAAAAATAGATGACAAAACATCGCATGGCAACACAATACTCAGATAAGATGATAAAGCGTCAGCATGATAGCAAAATATCAGAAAAGACGATGAAAAATTACACCTAACAATGATATTGAGGATCAAAGTAGGATGACAAACATACACGATGGTGAAACATCGACAAAAGAATATGTGCGATGGAGAAACATCGGCAAAAAGATAGCAAAATAACATGGAAAAGATGACGAAACATCATTAAACCAGATGATAAAACATCACACCAAATAATGATCTTGAGAATCAAAGTAGGATAACAAACATGTGCGCGATGGAGAAACATCGGCAAAAGAATATGTGCGATGGTGAAACATCAACAAAAAGATAGCTAAATAACATGGAAAAGATGGCGAAACATCATTAAACCAGATGATAAAACATCACACCTAACAATGATATTGAGAATTAAAGTAGGATAACAAACATGTGCATGATGACGAAACATCAGCGAAATGATAACAAAATATCATGGCAAGGATGGCAAAACATCAATTGTAAGGATGGAAAAATATCATGGTATGGATGGCAAAACATCATGGTAAGGATGGCAAAACATCAATTGTAAGGATTGCGAAACATCAATTGTAAGGATGGAGAAACATCAATTGTAAGGATGGAAAAACATCATTAACAAGGTTTAACACAAAGCCGAAAGGCGCGCAAACATATAAGATTGGTTTGTATCTTTTACCTTGAAAAATATTTAAGTTTATTAAAGATGTTTTATGATTGGCCAAGAAGAAGTTTTAGTTTTAAGATGCAATATGCAAAGAAAGGAAAAATAACTAAGGGAGACTAACCTAGAACTACCCCTAATGTTATCATACAATGATTGACCCTAAGGTTGAGGATGAAAGAGGGAATTTTTATCCTATGTTAGCATGTACTGATACCTATTCTAATGTCTAACTCGAGGACTAAACCTACACGAGCGATCATAAGGGAGCATGGTGAGGGTATAACATCTCAAAATAAACACACAAAGATGAAATCAAGCAAACAAGCCAAAAAGTTTGAGAGAGAACACCTAGAGGGATCTGTTGTACCCCAAAATTTTCCCTCCCATATTCCTCAAGATTTGTCAAGAATGATCTTCAAATTGTTCAAGATTGCTCAAGAGTTAGACAGTCAAATCACTTCCTTAGGCAGTCAATCCAAAATTAGGGTTTTGGTTCTTTCAAGGAATTTGGGGTTTTCAATGGTTAAACAAGTCTCATAGGCCTATATACATTCTCAAGCACCTACATGCCAAGTTTCAAGACTCACAGTGCCAATTTGCACAGTCAAAAGCCCCATTTGATCTACAGGCAACTGCAAGGGCAAAATGGTCATTTTGCAGTCAAAAGTAAGAATTCTTGGTCAACATCTTATTTTGAGTTCACAATCATCACTTTATCAAGTCTTGACCATGATCCCACAAGAATAGCTCAAAAATCATCAAGGTGCAAAAGTTACTATTTTTGGACAGCAGAAAAGTCAACTGTACTTTGGCAAGGGCATAAATCTTTCATGTTTTATCAGAAAAATCCCATCTAAAGCTCATTTTGAAGAGGATGCAATTTTCTACAATCCATCTTCACACTCCAAGATCAAGAAATGCTCTCACAAAAAGTTACCAATTTTTACATTATAGGTCAATTTCAAAAGTCAACAAAAGTACACTTTGAGTCAAAGGCCATAACTTGAGATTGGTAAATCCAAATGACATGGGATCAAAAGCATTGGTTAGAGGACTTCAAGGGCTTTCCAAAATGTCCAAGAACATGGTCATATGATCAAAATTGAGCAAGTTGTGCATTGGAGAAGTTGGGAAATTTTCATGAATTTGCAAAAGTCAACTTTGCTTAAAACACCTTCTTTTTGCTAATGGGCCTCAAATCTCTTTTTGAAACTTCACCCATGACCTATGCACGACCCACCAAGATGAATTGGATTTATTTTCTTAAATTTATTGATTAAATGGATTTTTAATATATATATTAATTCATTTAATTAATTTAAATCATAAGAAAATAAAAGATTTGATTCTTAAACATCTTTGTGAAGCAAATATGATCCAAATATGCTGACCAATTCGTGCACAAGCTAAAAGATACAAAAATATCCAATTTTGACAACTTGTTCAATCATGAAAATCAAGAATATTTGATTTATCAATCAAGGATTTAATCTTCAATGCACATGGGCATGGGTCCAAATTTTGACCTAATTTGTTTCCCTTATATGCAAGCAAGCCAACCATAACCTAACGGACGAGAAAAAGCTGCAAAAACGACCATATCAAATTCAAGAAATTTCAAGAAAACTCAAAACTGGTTCTTGCATTCTAGGCCAATTCAAGGCGTTTTGTCCATCCAAATACATTGCAGGAGGTACCAGGAGCGATTTGCAATCAAATTCAAGCATCAAAGCTCAAGGAATCACTAGATACCATCTCACGGTTTGCACTTTCTATTCAAAACCGTATCTCTTAATTCATGCGCATTTAACATGTTTTTGTGATTGATTTGCATTGCTAGAGATCATACAAAGCTAATGGAATGATTGAATTGAACCATAATACCCTGAATCGAGAGATGCCATGATTGAATTTCTAGGGTTTTCAAGCTTTCAAATAGGGCTTTCCAGACCAGGAAAAATTGGGACTAATGGGATACATGGTTGAAATTGTGAGGCCAAGACGATTGGAACCCATACCTCGCGAAATATTTATGTTTGCTGTGTGTCTATTCACTATTTTTCGTGCAGGGAGGTAGTGGAGGTTAAAAACCCCCGCTATCTGATTCTCTTTGATGCAGAACAAAGGTTGAAGATGATGACGTGTTGTCATCTAGTTGGCCTATTTGAAAAATGCGCGCTTTTATTTGTTTTTCAGGCATAGTTGATTGATTATCAATATAATATTTGTTGTATATATTAATAAGAAAGATGCAGCGTGGCTCAGTTGGTGGAAGCATGAGTGGGATACCCTTGGGACCTGGGTTCGAATCCCAGGTCCCCCAAAATCTTGTTTATTTTTCTTCTTCAGGAATTCATGTGTAGCTTGCAAAGGGATGTCCACCATACGCTTCAAATCTCAGTACGCCATGTGGCTTCAGGCCAAGATCTAAAGGCCAGATTGGAGCATCCACCATATGCCCTGGTCAATGAGCATGCAGGGAGTTACAAAAGTCAACGAGGCTGAAGCATAATGGGCCTGGGAATTTCCAAATACACCTCCAAAGTTGGCCCAAACACCCCTGAGTTTGCATTTTTTTTTTATTTTCTTCCATTATTAATTTGCTTGATTTATTTTTATTATTTTTAATTAACTACTAACTAAAATAATTTATTTTTCCTAATAAAATCAGAAGACCTCAAAAACAATATTTTTTTACTAATTTCACTATTTCATTATTTTTGTAAATAAATAAATAATTAATTTGTTTAGTTTTAATTAGGCATAATATTAATATTTTTGCAATGAATTTAAAATTAATGTAGAATTAGGGTTAATTAATATATTTAATCATTTTATTTTTTATTATTTCCTTATATATTCTAAAAAACCAAAAAAATATCCTTTTTATTTAATTAATTAATTAGTTTAGGTTTAATTTAATTCATAATAACAAAAAATCTCCTTCTTTCTTAAAAAAGGGTTAAAACCCTAAAAAACTCTCCGATTCAATTTTTTCTCGCGCGTGTGATTTTTGTTGATTCATATTTTGATCCATATAATTGTATTTTCTCCGAGGATGTAATAGCTTTAATTTAGAACTTTTATTTATCGCTTTTATTTACTTTCCCGCAATTTACTTTTTCAAGGGTTTGTTTTTGGCGATGTAAATACCCGATGCCTTGTAATAGCTTAGTTTTATTTTCCGCAACCATTAACAGCTAGATGTATGCTAACTAGGCTATGCATGACAAGATTTATCTTAAACTTAAAATCAATCATAGATCACCATAAAATGTACAAAGATAACATAACTGAAACCTGACACATTTGCACATGCCACTCCTAGGGTACGCCTCACTTGGTTGCCTCGACGTGGTCATTGAGTATAGGAAGTTTTAGAGGTTGCCCTCTTGTCCAAAGATCATAAGTTGCCTCGAAACGGTTGCCTCGGAAAAAATGATCTAAGACATTAGGGTTACCGCTAAGGCGCCCTAACATTGCTTTAGTAACCACATGCCCCTTAATCGAATTGACCCGAAAACTCCAACGACGGTGCTACCTACTTCTCAATAGTGGGATGACACTGTCTAAAGGACATTTACACAGCTTAATTTCTTTTGAGTAGGTAGAGGTTCTTGGGTACTTGCTCTTTCAAAACAAAACAAACTTTTTGCACTTACACTTTTCAAACAAAGTTTTCAAACAACACTTCATACACTCTTGAGGACATAAACAAGAGTTAAATCGAAGTTTTTCAAACAAAACTCTTTTCAAAACCCACGAACACAAGAAAAGCAAAAACTTTTTGAAAACATAGTGAGCAAGTACCTAAGAGCCTGTGGATAACCACGGATAGAAAGGGTGCTAATACCTTCCCTTTCTATAATTTACCTCCCGAACCCGAGAAACATCTCGAAAAGGAATTTTTCTGTGCTTTTGTCCTTTCCTTGTTGGATAAAATAAAAGACGGTGGCGACTCTTTCTTACCGCGACATTTTGTGAAAACAAACGCAAACGTGAACCAGCATTCCAAAACAGTCAGTTCTATTTCCACCGATCACAGAACTGACGACTCTGCTGGGGAATATTTATAAGTGAGGTGTACCTTAGGATTAGATCACTCTTGTTTTCAATTGTATGCTTTGTATGCTTTAAATTTTGTGGGCTTGTATCGGAGTTTTATAGATCCTAACCCAGATCTGGGGTACCCTTTTTTAGGTAAGTAGCAATAAACTGTGAGGGATCTGTCCGGCATAGACCGACACGGATGAAGCAGTAGCTACGTTGGTGTGACACCTTGGTCTGTACCGATATTCCTTGTGTTGGAACGAGGAGAGTATGGGTCTTCTGAGGAGTCATTAAGCACCAACTGACCTTAGAACCTTAAATTGACCAACTTGGCCATAGAACAGTAGCAGTATGCTACACTCATTGAGACTAAACTCTCGCGATGGTTCCGGCTGCAAGAAAAGGTTGCCAAACTGGAATTATGACCGATTGAGGGTAGTCAGTGATATTGAGATCCTCTAGAACCCGGTTACTATTTTTAGGACAGGTCTTAACCAACTGAGACTGAAAGAGGGTAGTACCTAAACTTCATGCCAGCCTGAAATCTAAGGGCTCTTTTGTGTGACTTGTGTGCCTTTACCATGTTTTCCTTTTGTGAATACTTGTGGTGTGCCTTTACCATGACATCATAACATCATAACATTGCATACATCCTGCATAAGGACTAACCCATTTCAAAGACAAGAAGGTTTCATCTTTGCTCTGTTTTGTAGGACATCATGATGCCCATGCGTAGGAATACTATCCGGCTCAACTTTGTTCAACAACCTGCTTTGCTTAAAGAGTTGATTGACAGGATTCCAGACACTACTTCCTTCATCAGGAGGCATGGTTCTCTTCTCGGTTTAGTCACCCCAAAGTGGGACCAACAATTGATGAGGGTCCTGGTCCAGTTTTATGATCCGCTATACCATTGCTTCACCTTTCAAGACTTCCAGTTGGTCCCTATCCTGGAAGAATTCTCTGAGTTGCTTGGTATCTCTGTTTTGGAACAGACGCCATTTACTGGTTAGGAAAAGACTCTCAGGCCTGAAGAGATTGTTGCAGCCCTTCACTTGACCAAGGAGGAGGTAATGGCTAACTGGGAGACTATAAGTGGAGTTAAGGGTTTTTTGGCTAAGTTTCTGGTTGGCAAAGCTAATTATTTCTGGAATGACTTAGACTTCAAAGTGTACGAAGACATTCTGGCTCTCTTAATCTATGGTATGGTATTGTTTCCAAATCCTGATACCTTTGTTGATGTTAATGCCATAAGGATCTTCATCTCTCGGAACCCTGTACCCACTCTCTTGGGTGATATCCTTCATCAGCTCTATGCTCGTACCACCCGAAAGCGGGGAACTTTGATGTGCTGTGATCCTTTATTGTCGAGGTGGTTTATTTCGCACCTCCCTAAGTTCGTACTGAAGAACAAAGAAGGAAGGGGCCGGGCTCATAGGATAATGTCTCTTACTGATAAAGACATTATTTGGACTCTCAGAGGCTTAGATGAGGTGGCCGTCATTGATCGTTGTGGAGAGTACCCTAATGTTCCATTGATTAGAACCCGTGGAGGAATCTCTTATAACCCATGTTTAGCTCTCCGTCAGTTTGGAAGAGCCAGAAGAGAAGGGCCTCATGAGATGTTGATACCTCATATCGTCTTTGATTTTCAAGTAGATAGCGACGAGCTGCATCGTAGATTCATCAGGGCTTGGGATAGAGTTCACAAATCTGACCCACATGAGTTGGGACCAAAAACTTCTCTGCCAATGGAGTCATATTTCAGGTGGGTCCGCATCCGTGCCCATAAGTTAGGTATGCCATACGAAGCTGTCAGGCCTATTACTCTTGAAACTGCTGATAAAGAAGGGGCTCCTCCAACTATTCTCCATCCTCATATGCCCACTGATGTTGGCACACTGAAGAGGTCTTGGGTGCAACTGCAGGAAGAACGAGATTCTTATCGGGAAAGGTTCAATGAATAAGAACAGAAGATCCAGAAGCTGACTAAGAAATTGGAGAACGAGCGGATCCTGAATGATTATATCCGCATTGAGAAGAAGAGGCCATGGGAACATTGATGGATCTATTGAGGATTTCTTTTACGGTTTTATTTACTTTTCAGTATTTCCATACTTGTAACGCCTAAGGGCAATTTGTTGAACAGTTTAAATTCTAAAGTTAAATCTAATAAAGTGTGTTTCCTTTCTTGTCTACAAATTTGAATCCCGATTGTCTTTGAAAACATAAATCATACGCATTTCATTTCATCATATGCATAACAGGTACCCTTTTCACAGGTCACTTATCTTCTTCGCTGTTTATTTCAGCAATCATCATGTCTACTGAACCTTCCACTGAGCAAGCTATCAAGGCCCTCCAGGCCCAGAATGCCCAGTTCCAAGAGTTGGTTATGAGACTAGCCCAGGGTCAATATGATTTGAAGACCCTGATTCTGAAAGAGAGGAAGAAGAAGAAGAGGACCGTCTTGTTCAACACTGGACGCAGGTTTGGAAATGGCCTGCAGAATGAGGTTGATCTGACCACCTCATCTGTAGGGAAAGACAACCCGTAAGAGAGAAGGGTTCCTAGCCCCGTAGTCTCCGACAACGAGACGAATTATGATGAAGAACAGTATCCTCCTGCTGAGGATAGGTACAAACAGTTGGAGGACCGCTTGAGCGCCATGGAGATACAGAATGTGCCCAGACTGGACTTCAGAGACCTAGGTTTATCCTCTGGGGTGGTGATTCCCCATAAATTCAAGGCACCTGCCTTCGCCAAGTATGACGGAGCTTCCTATCCAAAGCTGCACCTCCGGTCATATGTAAGGAAGATCCAGCCTTACACCGCTGACAAGAATTTGTGGATCCATTTCTTTTAGGACAGTCTTTCAGGGACTCAGCTGGAGTGGTTCTATCAGCTGGATGGAGCCAATATCCGTAACTGGGAAGATTTAGCTACTGTGTCCTACAAGCAGTATCAATATAATTCCGACCTCGCTCCTACGCGTACCCAACTCCAGGGTATGTCAATAGGGACAGGTGAAGGATTTAAAGAGTATGTTAAAAAATGGAGAGACCTTGCTGGAAGGGTGCAGCCACCTTTAACTGATCGTGAGCTTGTTTATATGTTTTTGGGGACCCTGTCTGGTCCATTCTTTAACCATTTGATTGGAAATTCTTCAGCCGGGTTTACAAACCTTATCTTGACTGGTGAGAGAATTGAAGCTGGTATCAAGGCTGGGAAGATAAAGAAGGGTGCCTCATCGAGCACTGATAAGAAACCCTTCAAGAAGGAATCCAGTGCTGTCTATGGTTCAAGGAGACAGAATAGACTGGAACACCGCCAAACTGTCAACACGGTGGTTATTTCAAAACCTGCTAGTGCTCCTCAACATCACAACCAACAAAGGGGCGAGAGACCTCGAAGGCAGTTCACTCGTCTCAGCATGACCTTGTCCCAGATATTGCCGCAGTTACTGACAACCAATCTGGTGACTCTAAAAGAAGCTCCGAAGATTGTAAATACAATATCCCCAAAGTACAATCCTAACGCCCGCTGCGCTTATCACTCTGACAGCCCGGGGCATAATACAGATGATTGTTGGGCTTTGAAGAATAAGGTTCAAGACCTAATCGATGCAAAGGAGATTGAGTTCGAGGCGCCCGAGAGGCCTAATGTTGTGACTGCTCCCATGCCCAAACATGGGGTAAATGCTGTGGAGGAAGACTTGTTTGTAGCCTCTGTGGATGATATTGTTACCCTGCTGATGACCGTCAAGAGGAACCTGTTGCTAGCCGGTTTATTTCCAGGATGTAGTGAAGGTTGCCATCTGTGTTCTGTTTCACCTATTGGTTGCCCATCTTTGAAGTCAGGTATCCAAAACCTGATGGATAATAAAGAAATCCTGTTTGAGAATATTGCTGTTCCTACTACCCCTACTGAAGAAGTGTCCATTATCACCATTTTCAACAATTATCCCAAGGCTCCCTTGAGGAAGCCTGTCAGAATTACGCCTGTTCAGAAGATTGCACCCATACTCATCACTGTTTCAGGGCCTATTCCCTACACCTCTGACAAAGCTGTCCCGTGGCACTATGGGGAAGATAATTATGTTCTTGGAGTTAAGCAAGAGTTTGATACTAATACCGACATCAACAACATTACTGGGCCTGTCAACGTCACCCGCAGCGGTAGGATTTTCTCACCTGATATTGCTTCACCAGCTGTCCGGAGACCTATTGTCATCACACCTGCAAGTGTGCCTAATGCCATTCCTGATCAAGTTCTTATTTCTACCCCTGTTGCCGAGTCATCCGATGCTCGGGGCAAAGGGATTGCCGCTGATATGCCTTCCCAGACGGAGGCGCCAAAGACAACCGCTGTTGAAGCTTCCAAGCAGGAGATGGAAGAGATTCTGAAGATTATTAAGAAGAGTGATTATAATGTAGTTGAGCAGCTGGGGCAAACCCCCTCCAAGATTTCTATGTTATCACTGTTGTTGTGTTCAGAGGCCCACGCCAAGGCTCTGATTACCTTCCTGAAGACGGCCCACGTGCCACAAGAGACATCAGCTGATCAGTTTACCGATTGTGTGGCCAATTTAACTGCTGATAATGGTTTGGGTTTCTCCGACGCTGATCTGACTGCTAAAGGGAAGAACCATAACGACGCTCTGCATGTCTCCATTGAATGCAGGGGCACTACTCTTGCACATGTGTTGGTTGACACTGGTTCCTCATTGAACGTCTTGCCCAAGAAAGTCCTAGACAGGTTGGATTGCGAAGGGTTGGAGCTAAAGCCAAGTAACATTGTTGTCCGGGCCTTTGATGGGTCTAAAAGGATGGTGCATGGTGAAGTCGATATTCCAATTAGAGTTGGTTCTCAGGTCTTCGATTCTACATTCTACGTGATGGACATTCGACCGTCCTACTCTTGTTTGCTGGGTCGTCCATGGATCCATAAAGCTGGAGCTGTGACCTCCACACTCCATCAGAAGCTGAAGTACCCGGTCAAAGGGAAGATTGTGACAGTACAGGGGGAGGAAGAGTACATGGTCAGCCACCTCAACTGGTTCCGGTACATAGAGATGGATGGGGAGTTCAATGAGACCCCATTTCAACACTTTGAAGAGGTTCCTCAGACACTTGCATCAGCTGAGACTGTGGTTGAAGATTCTCCTCTGAAGATGGCTTCCTTAAAGGATGCCCAGGCTGTTATTGAGAAGGGTGAGTATGCAAACTGGGGCCGACTTCCTGATTTCACTCAGAAGACTAACAAGTTTGGTTTGGGTTTCACTGCAAAAGCTCAAAGGGCTGTTCGTAGTGCAAGGATTGAAAGACCTCCTATGTTCATCAGTAACTCGGGAGTAAATGCCATCGAAGATGACGTAGAGGAATCTGAATTCGACAGCTGGATCCACCCTACGACCAACGGTGGACCAAACAACTGGACAACGAAAGACTTCATCCCTATTACTTTTGTTACTCAGTAATGAACTCTTTTGTTTTGAATTTGTAACAGACAATATTGTGAAACTTTATGGCCCGGTGTCGTACCCGGGGCACCGTGGCTTCATTTGTGAGGGCTTTTGTGTGTCATTTTCATATATCATTAATAAAAGCATTGGACGTTTTTGCATTTCAAATCTTGCGCTCCTTGTCTTTCTTTATTATATATTGCAAAACAGCTATTTACACACACTCAGATATACAGGTCCCAATCCACTCTGGATCTCACTGGTAACGACTCTGCTACTGCCAGTTATGACTTTGAAAATCCGATCAACTTAGCCGAAGACGAAGGTGAAGATGATTGCGAAGTGCCTGGTGAGCTTGCAAGACTGCTACTTCAGGAAGAGAGGGCCATTCAGCCACATGAAGAGCCAGTTGAAACGGTAAATCTGGGTACTGAGACAGACAAAAAGGAAGTCAAGATTGGTGCAAACCCGAAGCTCAGTGTGAAACAACGGTTGATTCAGATGCTGCACGACTATGTGGAAATCTTTGCCTGGTCTTACAAAGATATGCATGGGTTGGATACCGACATTGTGGTTCATCACCTGCCTACCAAGGAAGAATGCCCTCCGGTAAAACAGAAGGTTCACCGCATGCGTCCAGAGATGTCCGAGAAAATCAAGGTTGAGGTTATGAAACAATTTGACGCCGGTTTTCTAGCAGTGACTTCTTACCCTCAGTGGGTTGCCAATGTGGTTCATGTACCGAAGAAAGATGGTAATGTCAGAATGTGTGTTGACTACAAGGATTTGAACAGGGCGAGCCCTAAGGATGACTTCCCTCTGCCTCACATCGACGTTCTGGTTGACAACACTGCTCAGCATAAGGTATTCTCCTTCATGGACGGTTTCTCTGGCTATAATCAAATAAAGATGGCTCTTGAAGACATGGAGAAGACCACTTTCGTTACTCAGTGGGGCACCTTTTGTTACAAGGTCATGCCTTTTGGGTTGAAAAATGCTGGGGCAACGTATCAGCGTGCCATGGTTGCCTTGTTTCATGATATGATCCATCACGAGATCGAAGTATACGTCGACGATATGATTGCAAGGTCCCAAACTGAGGAGGAACACCTTGACCATCTACAGAAGCTGTTTGACCGGTTGAAGTTGTACAAGCTGAGATTAAACCCGAACAAGTGCACCTTCGGGGTGAGATCTGGAAAACTAATGGGTTTCGTCGTAAGCGACAAAGGTATTCAAGTGGACCCTGCCAAAGTGAAAGCCATACAAGAGATGCCGGCTCCCAAGACAGAGAAAGAGGTCAGAGGCTTTCTAGGACGGCTGAACTACATTGCCCGATTCATCTCGCACCTAACCGCTACTTGTGAACCAATCTTCAAGCTACTGAAGAAATATCAAATAGTACGTTGGAACGATGAATTTCAGGACGCTTTCGAAAGAATCAAGGAATATCTCCAAGAGCCACCTATTCTTATGCCACCAGTTGAAGGGAGACCTCTGATCTTATACTTGACAGTACTTAACAACTCAATGGGGTGTGTTCTGGGTCAGCATGACGAGTCTGGTCGAAAAGAGCACGCTATTTTTTACCTTAGCAAAAAGTTTACCGACTGTGAGACCCGATACTCACTGCTCGAGAAAACTTGCTGCGCTTTGGTATGGGCTGCTCGCCGGCTAAGACAGTATATGTTGACTCACACTACTCTATTGATTTCAAAAATGGATCAAATCAAGTATATCTTCGAAAATCCTGCCTTGTCCGGAAGAATAGCAAGATGGCAGATGATCTTGACTGAGTATGACATCCAGTACACAACTCAAAAAGCAATCAAGGGAAGTGTGTTGGCAGACCGTTTGGCACATCAGGCAGTGGATGATTACCAGTCTATGAACTTTGAATTTCCAGACGAGAATATCATGGTAGTGACTGATTGTGAAATACCTGGACCAGATGAAGGACCTGAGGAAGGATCCCGATGGTCTATGCACTTTGATGGAGCCTCAAACGCTTTGGGTAATGGCATTGGCGCTGTGATCATATCTCCTAAGGGCTCTCATACTCCGCTCACCGCCCGACTATGTTTCAACTGCACCAACAACATGGCGGAGTATGAAGCATGCATCTTGGGTCTTCGAGCTGCAATTGACCTAAGGATTAAGTTTCTGAGTGTCTTCGGAGATTCCGCTCTCGTGATCAGTCAGATCAAAGGCGAGTGGGATACGAAACACCCAAATCTTATTCCTTACAAGGAGTATGTATTGACGTTGCTTCCCCATTTCGAGGAAATAACCTTTGAACATTTCCCAAGAGAGGAGAATCAGTTGGCGGACGTGTTAGCTACAATGTCTTCTATGTTCAAAGTCAAATGGGACAACGAGGCTCCCCAGATCATTATTTGGAAATTGGATGAACCTGCACATTGCTTTGATCTTGAGACCGAAGAGGTAACAAAAAAGCCTTGGTATCATGAAGTAAAGAGGTACCTTGAAGCTCAAGAATACCCCGAGGGTGCATCTGTTAATGACAAGAAGTTTCTGAGAAGGTTCGCGGCAAAGTTCTTCATCAGAAATGGCATTCTTTACAAACGAAACCATGATTCAACCTTACTGCGTTGTGTGGATAAGATGAAAGCAGAAAGGATCATGGCAGAGCTGCATGAAGGTACCTTCGGAACTCATTCCAGTGGACATACCATGGCAAAGAAAATCCTATGGGCAGGATATTACTGGTCCACGATGGAAGCTGACTGCTACCAGCATTCTCGGACATGTCACAAGTGCCAGGTCTATGCTGATAAGGTGCACATTCCTCCGGTTCCTTTGAACGTCTTGACAACACCTTGGCCTTTTGCAATGCGGGGCATTGATATGATCGGCGAAATCAGACCTACGGCATCCAACGGGCATCGTTTCATCCTGGTAGCGATTGATTACTTTACGAAATGGGTTGAAGCAGCTTCCTTTGCCACTGTAACTAAGAATGTCGTGGCACGGTTCATTCAGCACAACTTGATCTGTCGATACGGTGTACCAGAGAGGATCATTACGGATAATGGTACCAATCTTAACAACAAGATGATCACTGAGCTCTGCGAGCAATTCAAGATACAACACCACAACTCTTCTCCCTACCGGCCGAAGATGAATGGGGCTGTAGAAGCAGCTAATAAAAACATTAAGAAGATTGTGCATAAGATGACAGTGACCTATAAAGATTGGCACGAGATGTTACCATTTGCTCTTCATGGGTACCGTACCTCAGCACGGACGTCAACAGGGGCAACACCCTATTCCTTGGTATATGGCATGGAGGCAGTCCTGCCCATTGAAGTTCAGATATCCTCTCTTCGGATTATGAAAGATGAGGTTTAAGCGAAGACGACTGGATCCAGACCCGGCTTGATCAACTAAACCTAATCGACAAAAAGAGACTCACTGCTATTTGTCATGGTCAGACGTACCAAAAACGGATGATCAAGGCATTTAAAAAGAAAGTCAGACGACAAGAGTATCAAGTCAGGGACCTGGTAATCAAGCGCATTATTCTACCTCAAGGTGATCCCATGGGCAAATGGACCCCTACGTACGAAGGGCCATTTGTGGTTAAGAACATCTTCTCAGGAGGAGCGATGATTCTAACCACCATGGATGGTGACGACCTTCCTCACCCCGTCAATGCAGACATAGTAAAAAGATACTACGCATAATCAAAGACCCGCTAGGTCGACTGGCCTAGGCAAAAATAAGGGCTTCCCGGCGAACCAAAAGGGTTCGGGCAAAAATAAGGGATGAAAATACAAAAATCTGTACACCCGGCAAGTCGAAAACCTGAAAAGGCGGCTTGGGCAAAAATGGGTATCCCGGTGGACTGAAAACCCGAAAGGGCGGTCCAGGAAAAATTTAGGGATAAGCGTAACACTATGTCTCATTGGATCACCCTACATCCAGACTTTGGTATCAACTATCAAGCTCGGACGACACCGGTCAATCAGATTCATCTCCAACTAAGCAGCAAAGTGATGAGATGCTTGAAGATATAAAGGCGATAGTAGAGTTGGAACCCAGTGGGATTATTCACATAACTGTTTTGTTTTCTTTTTACAAATTGTATAAATTCTATTTTGTTCGGCGGCGTTCTCTTACTAGGACGTCAGCCTCTTGTACAAAAAACGCCTATTTACAGGCAAACTTCAAAATCAATACAAGCTCATTTTTCAGACAAATTTCAAATTGTTTTTTCCTTTATCTGTTTTGTTTAGCAAAGAACGTCCAATGTTCATTTTTGATATATGCATTTGACATTAATTGTTGCTCATAAATATTTGCATGTGAAACAAAGGACTAATTACGCGTGATATCAGAAGTAGGGGCAATAAAAATTGTCTAAAAGGTCTAGTTGCTCTGTCCACTAAGGTACCAAGGTAGGTTCAGCTGAAGAATGTAAGCAGGATACCTTCACTCCCCGCATAGTAGGACAGTAATGGAAGCTCTCCCCACAGAGACTTGCAACTATGAACAAATCAACAATACTCTCCCCAAGCAGAGTTGGTCTACCATCAACCCTAAAAAGGTTGAGTATCCCCAGGAGGTCTAATATTCCCCAGCGGAGTATAAAGATATTCCCCAGCAAGCATAAAGAGAATCCCCGACAGTCTTAATATTCCTCAACGAAATATAAAAATGTTCCCCGGCGGAATACAAGATACCCCCAGTGGAGCTATTTCCCAGTGCAGTCTAAAAAAGCTTCCCCGCCAGAGTTGAATCATCTTCCCCAGTAGATTCTGGAAGCTTGTCCCATGCAGAGTACAAATGTATCTCCCCAGCCATATTCAGAGGTTATCCCCACAAAAGTCTAACTGGGTTATCCTCAGCAAAGTTGCAACTGAAAGATCATCCCCAGCGAAGTTCTTTCTATCCCCAGCGGATTTCATCATCAAAATCCCCAACAAAGCTTATCAACAGAATCCCAGCGGAGTTATCGTTAAAATCTCAGCGAAGTATCTCTTCCCACAGAGTATTTCCCCTCAGAGTAATCTCTTCATCAAGTTTATTCCCCGACGGAGTTCTTTTCTCCTGCAGGTTTATTCTTACAATCATTTTCGTTCATCATCCCCAGCGGAAATGAAGAACCCAACACTATTATCCAGCAGCTCCGGGATTTATTTTCCCCAACTAAAAACATCACATCTTCATACATTATGACATGCATACGCATCATACGACACGATCTCATTTATTCTTGAGAACATCATGACATCATGCATTTCATACATCATGACATTGCATACAGCTAACGTTTTTCCCTTTTCAGGAAACGGTCAATCCAAAGATGGCTACCATCAACCTTTTCAAGTCCCAGTTTAATACCTGTAACAAGCCAGGAAAATTCTGTGGACAACTGATTGTAGATCGATACCTGTAACAAGCCAGGAAAGTTATCTACATGAAGAGATTGAAGATCAACACCTGTAATAAGCCAGGAAGACCATCTTTCTTTCTCAAGTCAGAGATTAATAACTGAAACCAGCCAGGACAATTATCTCCCCGACCAGCCTTTCTTAAGTTCCAGATGAATACCCGTAACAAGCCAGGAAAATTCTATGGACGACTGATTGTAGATCGATACCTGTAACAAGCCAGGAAAGTTATCTACATGAAGAGATTGAAGATCAATACCTGTAACAAGCCAGGGAGACCATCTCTCTTTCTCAGGTCAGAGATCAATACCTGTAACCAGCCAGGACAACTATCTCATCGGCCAATCTTTTCAAGTTCCAGATCAATACTTGTAACAAGCCAGGAAAACATTTGTGGATGACTGATTGTAGGTTAATACCTGAAACCAGCTAGGAAAACCACCTACACGAAGAGACTGAAAATTAATACCTGTAACAAGCCAGGAAGACTTTCTTTCTCAGGTCAGAGATTAATACCTGAAACCAGACAGGACAATTATCTACTTGACCATCATGAAGTAACCCTACACCGGTTCCTTCTTTCAGATGAAGTTTCACAACAGACTCATCATCAGGCAACCCTACACCGGTTCCTTCTTTCAGATGAAGTTTCACACGGACTCATCATCAGGCAACCCTACACCGGTTCCTTCTTTCAGGTGAAGTTTCACACGGACTCATCATCAGGAAACCCCACACAGGTTCCTTCTTTCAACTTACAAATTTACAATTCAACAAACAATCTCCAGATGGCATATATAAGCCCATCCTCCTACCAACAATCTCCAGATGGCATATATAAGCCCATCCTCCTACCAACAATCTCCAGATGGCATCTATAAGCCCATCCTCTTACCAACAATATCCAAATGGCATCTGTAAGCCCATTCCCGACATCACACTGCTGATACTACACCATGTGAGTGCAAATTTCTGGGCACTTTAGTGTTCAATCATCTTCCACCTTCGGATCACGAAAGGCACGCAAGCCAATCTACCTCCTCAAGTTTAAGAAGATTGAACAGGGGCAACTGTTGTACCCCAAAATTTGCCCTCCCATATTCCTCAAGATTTGTCAAGAATGATCTTTAAATTGTTCAAGATTGCTCAAGAGTTAGACAGTCAAATCACTTCCTTAGGTAGTCAATCCAAAATTAGGGTTTTGGTTCTTTCAAGGAATTTGGGGTTTTCAATGGTTCAATCAAGTCTCATAGGCCTATATACATTCTCAAGCACCTACATGCCAAGTTTCAAGACTCACAGTGCCAATTTGCACAGTCAAAAGCCCCATTTGATCTACAGTCAACTGCAAGGGCAAAATGGTCATTTTGCAGTCAAAAGTCAGAATTCTTGGTCAACATCTTATTTTGAGTTCACAATCATCATTTGATCAAGTCTTGATCATGATCCCACAAGAATAGCTCAAAAATCATCAAGGTGCAAAAGTTACTATTTTTGGACACTAGAAAAGTCAACTGTACTTTAACAAGGGCATAACTCTTTCATGGTTTATCAGAAAAATCCCATCCAAAGCTCATTTTGAAGAGGATGCAATTTCCTACAATCCATCTTCACACTCCAAGATCAAGAAATGCTCTCACAAAAAGTTACCAATTTTTACATTATAGGTCAATTTCAAAAGTCAACAAAAGTACACTTTGAGTCAAAGGCCATAACTTTAGATTGGTAAATCCAAATGACATGGGATCAAACGCATTGGTTAGAGGACTTCAAGGGCTTTCCAAAATGTCCAAGAACATGGTCATATGATCAAAATTGAGCAAGTTGTACATTGGAGAAGTTGGGAAATTTTCATGAATTTGCAAAAGTCAACTTTGCTCAAAACACCTTCTTTTTGCTAATGGGCCTCAAATCTCTTTTTGAAACTTCACCCATGACCTATGCACGACCCACCAAGATGAATTGGATTTATTTTCTTAAATTTATTGATTAAATGGATTTTTAACATATATTAATTCATTTAATTAATTTAAATCATAAGAAAATAAAAGATTTGATTCTTAAACATCTTTGTGAAGCAAATATGATCCAAATATGCTGACCAATTCGTGCACAAGCTAAAAGATACAAAAATATCCAATTTTGGCAACTTGTTCAATCATGAAAATCAAGAATATTTGATTTATCAATCAAGGATTTAATCTTCAATGCACATGGGCATGGGTCCAAATTTTGACTTAATTTGTTTCCCTTATATGCAAGCAAGCCAACCATAACCTAATGGACGAGAAAAAGCTGCAAAAACGACCATATCAAATTCAAGAAATTTCAAGAAAACTCAAAACTGGTTCTTGCATTCTAGGCCAATTCAAGGCGTTTTGTCCATCCAAATACATTGCAGGAGGTACCAGGAGCGATTTGAAATCAAATTCAAGCATCAAAGCTCAAGGAATCACTAGATACCATCTCACGGTTTGCACTTTCTATTCAAAACTGTATCTCTTAATTCATGCGCATTTAACATGTTTTTGTGATTGATTTGCATTGCTAGAGATCATACAAAGCTAATAGAATGATTGAATTGAACCATAGTACCCTGAATCGAGAGATGCCATGATTGAATTTCTAGGGTTTTCAAGCTTTCAAATAGGGCTTTCCAGACCAGGAAAAATTGGGACTAATGGGATACATGGTTGAAATCGTGAGGCCAAGACGATTGGAACCCATACCTCGCGAAATATTTATGTTTGTTGTGTGTCTATTCGCTATTTTTCGTGCAGGGAGGTAGTGGAGGTTAAAAACCCCCGCTATCTGATTCTCTTTGATGTAGAACAAAGGTTGAAGATGATGACGTGTTGTCATCTAGTTGGCCTATTTGAAAAATGCACGCTTTTATTTGTTTTTCAAGCATAGTTGATTGATTATCAATATAATATTTGTTGTATATATTAATAACAAAGATGCAGCGTGGCTCAGTTGGTGGAAGCATGAGTGGGATACCCTTGGGACCTGGGTTCGAATCCCAGGTCCCCCAAAATCTTTTTTATTTTTCTTCTTCAGGAATTCATGTATAGCTTGCAAAGGGATGTCCACCATACGCTTCAAATCTCAGTACGCCATGTGGCTTCAGGCCAAGATCTAAAGGCCAGATTGGAGCATCCACCATATGCCCTGGTCAATGAGCATGCAGGGAGTTACAAAAGTCAACGAGGCTGAAGCATAATGGGCCTGGGAATTTCCAAATACACCTCGAAAGTTGGCCCAAACCCCCATGAGTTTGCATTTTTTTATATTTTCTTCCATTATTAATTTGCTTGATTTATTTTTATTATTTTTAATTAACTACTAACTAAAATAATTTATTTTTCCTAATAAAATCAGAAGACCTCAAAAACAATATTTTTACTAATTTCACTATTTCATTATTTTTGTAAATAAATAAATAATTAATTTGTTTAGTTTTAATTAGGCATAATATTAATATTTTTGCAATAAATTTAAAATTAATGTAGAATTAGGGTTAATTAATATATTTAATCATTTTATTTTTTATTATTTCCTTAAATATTCTAAAAAACCAAAAAAAATATCCTTTTTATTTAATTAATTAATTAGTTTAGGTTTAATTTAATTCATAATAACAAAAAATCTCCTTCTTTCTTAAAAAAGGGTTAAAACCCTAAAAAACTCTCTGATTCAATATTTTCGCGCGTGTGATTTTTGTTGATTCATATTTTGATCCATATAATTGTATTTGCTCCGAGGATGTAATAGCTTTAATTTAGGACTTTTATTTATCGCTTTTATTTACTTTCCCGAAATTTACTTTTTCAAGGGTTTGTTTTTGGCGATGTAAATACCCGACGCCTTGTAATAGCTTAGTTTTATTTTCCGCAACCATTAACTGCTAGATGTATGCTAACTAGGCTATGCATGACAAGATTTATCTTAAACTTAAAATCAATCGTAGATCACCATAACATGTACAAAGATAACATAACTGAAACCTAACACATTTGCACATGCCGCTCCTAGGGTACGCCTCACTTGGTTGCCTCGACGTGGTCATTGAGTATAGGAAGTTTTAGAGGTCGCCCTCTTGTCCAAAGATCATAAGTTGCCTCGAAACAGTTGCCTCGGAAAAAATGATCTAAGACATTAGGGTTACCACTAAGGCGTCCTAACATTGCTTTAGTGACCACATGCCCCTTAATCGAATTGACCCAAAAACTCCAACAACGGTGCTACCTACTTCTCAATAGTGGGATGGCACTGTCTAAAAGACATTTACACAGCTTAATTTCTTTTGAGTAGGTAGAGGTTCTTGGGTACTTGCTCTTTCAAAACAAAACAAACTTTTTGCACTTACACTTTTCAAACAAAGTTTTCAAACAACACTTCATACACTCTTGAGGACAGAAACAAGAGTTAAATCGAAGTTTTTCAAACAAAACTCTTTTCAAAACCCACGAACACAAGAAAAGCAAAAACTTTTTGAAAACATAGTGAGCAAGTACCTAAGAGCCCGTGGATAACCACGGATAGAAAGGGTGCTAATACCTTCCCTTTCTATAATTTACCTCCCGAACCCGAGAAACATCTCGAAAAGGAATTTTTCTGTGCTTTTGTCCTTTCCTTGTTGGATAAAATAAAAGACGGTGGCGAGTCTTGCTTACCGCGACATTTTGTGAAAACAAACGCAAACGCGAACCAGTATTCCAAAACAGTCAGTTTTATTTCCACCGATCACAGAATTGACGACTCTGCTGGGGAATATTTATAAGTGAGGTGTACCTTAGGATTAGATCACTCTTGTTTTCAATTGTATGCTTTGTATGCTTTAAATTTTGTGGGCTTGTATCGGAGTTTTATAGATCCTAACCCGGATCTGGGGTACCCTTTTTTAGGTAAGTAGCAATAAACTGTGAGGGATCTGTCCGGCATAGACCGACACAGATGAAGCAGTAGCTACGTTGGTGTGACACCTTGGTCTGTACCGATATCCCTTGTGTTGGAACGAGGAGAGTATGGGTCTTCTGAGGAGTCATTAAGCACCAACTGACCTTAGAACCTTAAATTGACCAACTTGGCCATAGAACAGTAGCAGTATGCTACACTCATTGAGACTAAACTCTCGCGATGGTTCCGGCCGCAAGAAAAGGTTGCCAAACTGGAATTATGACCGATTGAGGGTAGTTAGTGATATTGAGATCCTCTAGAACCCGGTTACTATTTTTAGGACAGGTCTTAACCAACTGAGACTGAAAGAGGGTAGTACCTAAACTTCATGCCAGCCTGAAATCTAAGGGCTCTTTTGTGTGACTTGTGTTCCTTTACCATGTTTGCCTTTTGTGAATACTTGTGGTGTGCCTTTACCATGACATCATAACATCATAACATTGCATACATCCTGCATAAGGACTAACCCATTTCAAAGACAAGAAGGTTTCATCTTTGCTCTGTTTTGTAGGACATCATGATGCCCATGCGTAGGAATACTATCCGGCTCAACTTTGTTCAACCACCTGCTTTGCTTAAAGAGTTGATTGACAGGATTCCAGACACTACTTCCTTCATCAGGAGGCATGGTTCTCTTCTCGGTTTAGTCACCTCAAAGTGGGACCAACAATGGATGAGGGTCCTGGTCCAGTTTTATGATCCGCTATACCATTGCTTCACCTTTCAAGACTTCCAGCTGGTCCCTACCCTGGAAGAATTCTCTGAGTTGCTTGGTATCTCTGTTTTGGAACAGACGCTATTTACTGGTTGGGAAAATACTCTCAGGCCTGAAGAGATTGCTGCAGCCCTTCACTTGACCAAGGAGGAGGTAATGGCTAACTGGGAGACTAGAAGTGGAGTTAAGGGTTTTTTAGTGCAATACCAAACTGATAACTGTCCATAGCAAATGAGAAAGAAAAAGAAACCCAGAGAATCTTCAAGCAAGCTAGCATTAGCAAACAAATCAAGTCAGAAATCATGCCGTCAAATATAAGCACCGAGGCTTCAAATATGAACATATCCCATAGGTGATATATAACAGTCATAGTCACATATATCCTGCAAAGACTATCAAATATGCAAAACACAAGAATGGTGTAAGCATAGCTAATTGTGTTCCACAAATAAAGTGGAACACTGCATCATCAAGTAAAAAAAATGGGAAACTTTTCTCAGAGTACCTCGCACATTCAACAGACAAATTATGATCTCACAAAAAATGATGAATCATATAAGGGATGGATGATGGAGTGATGAGGCAATGGGAAAACATGATAGAAAATATCAAAGCATTAGATATGAGAAACACCAAGTAGGCATAGGCAACAATTAGGTCAAAGCTAAAAGAACTGTTGCTCCTTTTTATCACCATGTATGAATTGACAAGTAACAATCAAGGATCAAAGGAGCTAGAGAATAATACAATCAAAGACTTTAGAATTCAGTAGCAAACACTACTCAACCATACATATTCAATTCATTATGGTTCAAAAGCATAATAGAAGAGGGATTCTACAAAAATTTACCACAAAGCTTGGATCACAAGTTAGCAATGAAAGAAAGTTAAACAAAATTAAAGTTAGAGAGCTTAAACCTTTCAAAGATTTGAAATCAAGCTTCTAACATGCTATGAGGGTATGATCAAAAGGTTAAAATTTTGATTCTAATACGTGTTGTTGCACAAGTGCATTTAATATACCTCAAAGATTCAAGATGAGAAAAGATAGGAACATCAAATCCATATATGAATGAAATTGGTTCAAGAACTAGAAATAAATTATTCTCAAGTCCTTATGAGACTATCATTGAAGTATAATTTCTCTACATATTATCATTGGCCACTTGATGACCTCAAACTCAAGTTAAAAGCTCAAGTTTCAAAGTGAAAATCAATAAGAAAACAAAAGTTACAAAGCATGCACCAAAAGGCTCAACATTCAATTATGAGGAAATTAAATGAATTTTCTTGAGTTTATGTGAATAAACAGAAGCAACATGACCATTAGGTGCCCAAATTACAGGCCTCGCATAAGTTCATTGGCCAATGAACAAGTTGAAATAAAGAATGCAAACTCAATTGATCACCTTTACTTCAAAAATACATCAAAAGTAGCAATAAGGATTAATAAATCTCACAAAAACAATCTTAGCATATTTGAAGTGTATAGAAGTCAAAAAGTAAGCCTTAAGTTCATGAATAGTTGAGGAGGGGATCAAATAAGGCTCAAAGTTCAAAACTAATTGGGAAAACTACCAAACTAGACAAGTTTTCAAAATAATTTATGGAAAAATATCAAACCAATTCCAATAATTCAAGAAAAATCATTCTTAGGTTCTCAATCCATCTATGAACTTTAGACAAGAGCTAATTTCAATAGAAACTCATGACAAGTCCAAGAACAACGAAGCATCTCCTAAAGTCAGTGGATCAACTAAAATCTCTTCCATAGGATTATTAGGCTTTATCAGTTTCAATTTGTAATTTTTAAGTTGCTAAGTTATATTTGGTGTAAATTTATATCTTTAGATCAGTAATTCTAATAAAATAAGCATGCATGTTTTTGAAATCAGTTCAATCCACAAAAATCAACAACTCTCTATTTCACTCTTTTCCATTTTCAAATTAACAAACTTCGAGGGAGAGTGATAAAAATCAAATAACTGAATTTTGCTAAGCTATGCTTTCAATGTAAGACCAAGATGACAATGTAAGGTATTGTTTCAATTCCTAAATAGTGGAGAAATAAGGATTTAATCCGTAGTCAACCCCCTCGAGCCATAAGTTGCAATTGTTTCTATTTTCTAAAAAAAAACATAATTTCAACCAGGGGCAGGGTAGTCTTTCAATTAATTCAATGGCGTGTTCTATTCTCAAGATAAGTGATTTATCTAAACAAAAGGTTCAAGCACATCTCTTTCCTCGATACATCATTGAGGAAATAATCTAAGAAAGGGTTCAAGCACATCCTTTTCCTCACATCCATCAAGAATGAGGAATCCATGAAGCTCTCGATATCTTCTTCCTCAATGCATCATTCAGAATTGAGAAAAACGATGAAGACAAAGCTTACAACAATCGACGTGGCAGTCACAAATTTATAAAATTGAAAAACAAAAAGAATCTCAAAAGAAAAATTTCAAAAAAAAGAGAGAGCCCTCTAAGTTAAAAACAAAAAGCAAAATTTTTGACTTAGGCAAAAGTTAGGGCATCCCGATGGACCGGAAAATTCAAAAAAATTGGGTCCATGCAAAAATAAGGGATTGAAAACAAAATTGGAGAAAAAATCTTGTGACTGCCACCTCAAAGGCTTCTCATCAACGCTTGGATCTTATCGATGCTTGGATCTTATTAACTCTTCTCATCGTCTGTGCGACTACAAAAATTCTTTTGGAGATTGAACGCATCTATTGGATTAATTGAACTTAGGATTGCAGAATATCAAGGAGAATAGGGTGGGATAAATAAATTTTGAGTCTTATATCCTTTTTTCTTAAACCACGAACCATGGTCACGTTACAACCTTCAAAAGTCCTAATTGAAGCAAGGTTAACTATCAAAGAATACTAAGAAATATTTGTGTTAAACTGACTCCTATATTTGTTAAATTTATCACTTCGCTTCTTCGAATATCCATCTTCTAATCTTCCATTTCTTTTCAAATAATCAATTTCGATTTCAAGAACTTGCATGTGCATCAAATGGAATTACTTTTTCAAAATGTACAATTTAACTACGAATCAACACTTTGCATCAAGGAGATTTCAAAATTGGTTGGATCAAAGGAAACATTTCCAAGAAGCTTCTAATTAGGGGAAAAGAATATAAAAGGATCCCTATATACAGGGGAAAATACTAATGATCATGGGGGCATACCTTTCGAAGGAACATTCCTTAATCAGGTCATATCATAATAGGGTATGACTCGGTTCCCTCATTTACATAAATCTCTCAAGGCTTTGATTCAAGGGGAAATCTTCCAAGATTCAAATGTTGAGGAAAAGCATATCAGGTTCATCCTACTGCATGTAAGCTCCGAATTCTTCGAGCAACTTTAAAGTACAAACTCTTCAAGCTCCAAACATCTGGGGTAATCTATGTCAAGTTCATGGTGAGATCTAAGGGTACTTCCTCTAGACCCTGGAGATTGGGGCCACGTCTTTTAAGAATTCGAATGTTGTAGCAAATCACTGTGAGGCTAGATCAAAAGGAGTTGATTCAAAATGGTTCATCAAAGCCAAACATTTTCAAGAGCCGTATTATCAGGGGCATAATGAAAAACAGTGGGGTCATCCACATTATCATCAAACTATTTCCAAGATTATATCCATGAGAATCTCCTCCAAGACCCTACCAATAAATTAGGGAAAGATGTGCCACAAAAAGCAAGCTCTCCGGGCACTTTCATAATCTCTAATGGATCTTTCTCCTACATCAGCAATCTTCAAAGTTCAAATCAAGTATCAGGAAATCATGATAGCATAACATCAACCATCATGTGACAAGCAACCTTGTTACATAGTCTAACCTCTACGCTTAATCATCAATGACCCATCACATGGGCACCATTCAACCAATAAGGAGAGTCATAATCATAAAGCATAAGTCTGCATAAATCATTAGCATACATTCATTAGGATATTGCGATCCAAAATCAAGCTATACCTATCATCTCATCTGGATGGAGAATTCCGACAACATGGATATAACAAAAAGACCAATTCTCATTGGCGTGTCAAAATTTCAATAATGCATATCCAAGTCACCCATTACATGCATTGGTCAGTCATTCTACGCATTAACAATTGCATCTACATGCATACATAACATATCATAGGCCGATATTTAGGACTCCATAAAAATCCAGAGTCAATTTCTAGGGGAGTCACTATTGCAATCTCCAACATCTCCTCAACTATCACTCTCCGTGAATCTGTCATACAAGCATTCTTCGTACAACCACCCAAGATGTGAGCAACCTTACACTTTTTCTTATCCGCGTTTCATAAAAGACATGAGCAACCTCACGCAACCTCATCCACTATTCATTCGTAGGAAGCCATACGAAGCATGAGCAACCTCATGCATTCACCATCTGAGTCGTGAGCAGCCTCACACTTTCCAATTAAATGTCTCTAGGTAACCTTACCAATATTTGCGACCTTGCTATCCATTTCACCTTTCCAAGCCATCAAGTTGATACTATTCAAGAAACCATATAGATATTGGTGCAAAGCCCAGTTCCCATCTGGCACACCTTTTCAAAAGCCCAACCCCTAATTGGCATGGCTTCGCAACAAAAATAAACCTTGGCTAATAGTCTGCCTTAAGCATCGGTTCCGCAATTCAAATAACAAGGGCATTGCATTTATCAATCATCGCATCATAACATTATCATATCAAGCATACATACTATACATCACACATACATTAAGTATAATCATGTCAAACATGCATACATGCATTACATTCAATCATACATGCCCATAGAAAACTGCAGAAAAATCTCAAGGCATGACTACCAGCTTAAGAGAAACTCAAAATTTAAATCCAAGCTCACATTATCCATTCACCTTGCTATAGCTACCGCAGTTGACAAAGGATACAATCATCAAAGGTACCTATGATACGGTGGCAGAACCGACTGTTAATACTGGTTTACGTTTTTTGTTCGGAAATGTCACGGTAAGCAAGAGTCGCCACCGACTTTTATTTCATTCAATCTTGGAAAAGGAAAAAGAACAAAAAAAACCTTTTTTGGAGATATTCGGAGTACGGGGGGTAGATTATAGAAAGGAAAGGTGTTAGCACCCTTTCTATCTGTAGTTATCTACGAGCTCTTAGGTACTTGCTCATTTTTCAAATTACTTGTGTGTGTTTGTCTTGAAAATGTTTTACTTTGTGATAACCCTTGTATCAGTCCTCAAGGATGTGACAAATTTGTTTTTAAAATTTGTTTTGAAAGGTGTTTGTGTGAAAAAAATTTATTGAGCAAGTACTTAAGATTCTACCTACTCGAAAAAAGATTGTTTGTTCTCGTTTCCTTTAGACAATGCTATCCTACTATTAAGGAGTAGGTAGCACCGTCGTTGGAGTTGTAAGGGACATTCGAAAGGGACAAGTACAATCACTAAAGCAATAGTTAGAAAACTTTAGTAGTAACCCTAGAGCCTTTAGATCTTTCTGAGGAAACATTTCCGAGGCAACATTTTGATCTTTTAGGCTGGAGAACGACCACTAAAATTTCCTATGCTTAATGACTGTTTACCGAAGGCAACCGTAATGAGGCAAACCCTAGGAGTGAAATATGTGCGTATGATTTGTTTCAATTATTTAATCTTTTCACATTAGGTGATCCACCGTTTTAAATTTCCAGACATTCTTGCCATACAATCCTATTAGCATTCATCTAGACAGTTAAATACTTGCAGGAATTTAAAAGTGCGAGAAAATAAACCTAGCTATTACAAGGATTTGACAGTTACATGATTATTTTGACGGGAAATAAAAGATGCCAAATTTAAAACCCTAATTAAAACTATTACAAATCATCGGCAGTTGCAATAATAATGAAACAAATAAAAGTGCGCGCGATAAATTAAATGCGAGTGGTGTTGAAAAATAACCTAAATCCTAATTGAAAGAAAGAGATTATTTTTTTGAGAGAAGAATTAATTGAGTTATGTACGACTAAACCCTAATTCTAATTATTTTAATTATGAAAAAAAGAAATTGAAATTAACCTAATCTAGCTAAATTAAACAATTTCAAGAAAATAAAATATTTTACAAAGAAAACAAGATTTTGTGTATTTTGGGTTTTTTTATTTGAGAAAAGAATATTAATTGTAAAATTAAACCTAATTTCTATTTGATTTTAATTATAGAAAAGAAATTAAATTAATCTATATTTCTAATTAAATTAAATAATTTATTAAAAAAAATGTTTTTTTTGTATTTTGTGATTTATGGATTTTATGATTAAATGAAAAAAAGGTGATTAATTAAACAAAATAATTAAACAAAGGAAATAAAAATAAGAAAGAATTGAAAATGGGCCTGTATGTTGTTAGAAAATCTGGGGGTGCACTATCTGAATTTCCAAGCCCAAAATGCTTGAAGCCCAGTCAGCCTGCCTGATTCTGTGTAGCGTTTACTTGAACGTGTACCATGGTCCCTCATGGATGGAGCGCTAGATCTGATGACACGCTGGATCAAATGGTTGGAAGCAAGTGTGCATGGTGGTCACTAGGAAGGATGATGCGTTGGATCTGTTACAAGAAAGTGAAATAAAGAAAATTTCTTGGGACCTGGGATCGAACCTAGGTCCTTATACTCACTACCAATGCCTTATTGCCATCTGAGCTGCACGCTTTTGTTGTAAGTAAAATACAAACAGAATATTATATATAAAATAAAGTGGTTAGTGGAAAAAACAAAGAAACGCGTGCGCTGGTTCAAACGGGCGAATGGTTGACTGACACATAGCCGTCTTCTTCCTTTCTCCATCGTTTTAGACATATGACTTTTACCTACAATCACATGTTCGTAGCCATAGCCCCTACAAATTTCCAAAATGCATAATACGCACGATAAATGATTTCTAACTACATAGATCCATTCGTGGTGATCTCATGAACACCATGGTACCCTTCTTTTTGGCTAATTTCACCTGTGTAAGAAAGCTCTAAATTGCACACGTAAACCCTAATAATGGCAACGACATGTATAGGCTTCAAAAACGCAATTAAATAATACAGTTAGCTTGCAAACATGATGAGGATTACAAATATATGAATAGAATGGATTTAGAATGCGTAAAACATAGAAATCGAATTTGAGTTTAGGATGCAAACCGTGATACTTCTATGCGAGGATTCTTGATGTTTTGAAGCTTGCAAATGGTTTGAAATGCTTCCTGAGATGCCAAGGAATTGATTTCTGGCTTTGAATCGTCTTGAATATCCCTCTATCCTAGAATTTGAAACTCACTTTTTTGACAAAAATTTTGAGTTTGCTCTGGCCTTTTCACGACTGTAACCCTTGTTCTTTTGATTTGGAATTGTTCAATACATATAAGAGAACGAATTAGGTCAATAAAATTGTATCATATCTTGAGAAATCATGAAAAGTGATTTGATTTGCTCTTTGTATGATATCTTCCCAAAATAAGCTTCAATCCAATCTTTTCCAATCCAAATGAATCTTGCATGAATTGGTCATCATGCTAGATGTACATTGACTAAAAATATGCACAAAAAATCCATGATTTGATTTGATTTCATTATTTTACCATTTAATTTGATTTATTTTGATTTAAATGAATAAAAAATCAAAATAAATGATTAAAGTAATAAAATAATAGGTGGAAAAGATCAAGGGTCGTGGGTACTATTAGAAACATGTTTCAAGCAAGAAAACATGGGCCCGTTTGGAAAAAATGCCAATTTGATCAATGTTGACTTTTAACAATTTTCCAAAAATTGCCAACTTTGACAATGCACAAATCTCTCAATTTTGACCCTAGAGAGGTGTTCTTGGACTTTTTAGAAAGCTTAGGATGTCCCCTAGGAAACCCTCTTGGTATCATTTCAATTTGATATTCCATGTTCTTGTAAGAAGCTTTGACCCAAAAGCTGTTTTTGTTGACTTTTCAAAAGACCTATAATATAGAAATTCATATCTTTTGATGAGTGCATATTTTGAACTTGTGGGCTGTAGATGAGTTGTAGGGAGTTGCATCCTCTTCAAAATGAGCTTTGGATGGAAAATTTCTGATAAAGCATGTGGAAGTTATGCTTGGTCAAAGTTAGGTTGACTTTTCTTGAGAAGACCCTAATTTAGCAACTTTTGGGTTTTGATGAATTTAGGGCATTCCTTGAAGAATCATGATAAAAACTTGATCAAATGATGAAAGTCACTTCAAAATGTGGATGTTGACCAAAAATATTGAAGTTTTACTGTATGTGGGTCATAGTTGACTTTTGACCTAATACAGTCGATTCTTAAGCATCTGAGCAGTTGACTAAGAAAACTTCTTGTGAAAGGCAAGAGACTTGACATGTAGGGTCTTGAGAACATATTAAGACCATGGAGAGCATATGAGGCCTTTGTGGTTCACCCATCTTGATGAAAATAGAAACCCTAATTTGAGGTACACTGCCTTAGGAGAGAGTTTGTCTGGTCCACTCTTGGGCAACCTTGAGCAAATTAAAGATATCAATGGATATGTATTAAGTAAAATGAGAGGGCAAATTTTGGGGTACAACAGTACCGCTATCAAAAATTCATTAGGAAGCTTACCTACGATTCATCCCAATACCTACGACCATATTCACACCTATTTCCACGTCTACACCTACGCCCACACTTACAACACAAAAGTCTACACACTTCTATACCTACGCCTGCACCTGCAACAAAAATCAATACAAACATTCAGTACACATACACTCAAGGTTCCACATCAATATCAGACGTCATACGCATGCATCATACAATAAACAAACCCTCTTACCCTCGATTCAATCATCTAAGAGTCAGTAAATAAAACACTTCTCCTGCGATTCAACCCGTCACCTAAGTCTCTATGCCGTGACGCATTCAGTCCATCACCTAAATCTCCATGCTTTAATGAGTTCCGTACAAAGTAGTCCATTACCTATGTCTCCATGCAATAATGAATGAAACTCGATACATTTTCTCTAAGCCTCAATGTATTCTCCTAGCTCGGTACATTGCCTCTAAGCCTCAATGTATTCTCCTAGCTCGGTACATTGCCTCTAAGCCTCAATGTACTCTCCAAACTCGGTACATTGCCTCTAAGCCACAATGTATTCACAAAACTCGGTACATTGCCTCTAAGCCTCAATGTACTCTCCTCATACGGCCCACTGCCTAAGACATCGTGCAGCAGTGCGGTTCCTCGCGACGTAACATAGACCATTGCCTAAGACCTCGGGCAGCAATGTGCTTCTTTATCCTGCAACCCAAACATCGCCTAAGTCAACATGCAGTGATGTTCGAAAAAAAACTTGGTACCTTTCCTCTAAGCCTCAATGTAATCTCCTCAACATAACCCATTGCCTAAGACTTCATGCAGCAATGCGTTTCCTTATTCCACGACATAGACCATCGCCTAAGACATCATGCAACGATGTTCGAAAACCAAATCTAGCCTATCGCCTCAGACTTCATGCAGCCATTTGCAAACCTAACCCATTGCCTAAGTCTTCATGCAAGAGTGTGTTCCCTTATTCTGCGACACAGATCATCGTCTCAGACTTCATGCAGCGATGATCGAAAACCAAAATCTAGCTTATCGCCTCAGACTTCACGCAGCGATTTGCGAACCTAATCCATTGACTAAGTCTTCATGCAACAATGCCTTCCCTTATTCTGCGACACAGATCATCACTCAGACTTCATGCAACGATGCTCGAAAACCAAAATCTAGCTTATCGCCTCAGACTTCACGTAGCGGTTTACGAACCTAATCCATTGCCTAAGTCTTTATGAAGCAATGTGTTCCCTTATTCCGCAAAACATATAATCACCTCAGACTTCATGCAGCGATGCTCGAAAACCAAAATCTAGCTTATCGCCTCAAACTTCACGCAGCGATTTGCAAACCTAACTCATTGCCTAAGTCTTCATGCAGCAGTGCGTTCCCTTATTCGGTGACACTGATCATCGCCTCAGACTTCATACAACGATGCTCTAAAAAACAAAATCTAGCCTATCGCCTCAGAGTTTTGATGATACCAATAAATTATATTTTATATAATTGATACTTTAATGAACGTATTTAACTGTTTCAGATAATGTTCTGACAGAAGCATCATGAAGTGCTGAGCTGAAAATAAATGAAGAAGTTCTTTGATGAAAGAACTATTTGTTTTAATCAAAAGTACTGATGTTGATGCTGTCTCTGATAATGTTCCGACAGAAGCATCTTGATGTGCTGAGCTGAAAATAAATGAAGAAGTTCTTTGATGAAAGAACCATTTGTTTTAACTCAAGTGCTGATGCTGACTCTGGTAAGATAATTATTTTATTACATCTTCTAACGCTTAGAAAGTTTCTGTGTAAGCTATGTTTCAGAAGATATTTGAAAGCAAGTGATGTTCAGAAGATATTTGAAAGCAAGTTCTGTTCAGAAGATATTTGAAAGCAAGTGCTGTTAAGAAGATATTTGAAAGCAAGTGTTGTTCAGAAAATATTTGAAAGCAAGCGCTGATCATAAGTACTTAGCAAGCAAAGCATTGTTTAGAAGATATGCAAGCATGTTCTGAATTCAAGACGTGAAGCAAGTTCTGAAAGAATGCAAAAGCTATCAAGTCTTGTCAAGCTTTAGGAGACATGTTCTTACATAGTTCTGTTTGCTCATTTAATGAAAAGACGGCTACATGCACTCAAGTGTCTACGCTAGTGCATTGGAAAATAGAATAGTGCAAGGAAACACGCAAACATTTAATGCTCTCCATTTGAAGGCAGCAACGATCATGTTTCTTCATGCTATATATAGAAGAACATTTATTGCAAGCCAACTAACGAATTATTGCAAAAATGCTGAAAGGATGAACAACTGAAGTTCTGAATAGAACTTAACAATTTCAAAAGAAGCAAGAACAACGTGAAATATTCTGGGCTCACAAACAAATTCATTATTCATACACTTTGTGCTATAATATTCTTAGTGAAAAAACACAGTTGTGATATAGCTTTCTTAGAAGAAAACTTTGTTTCACTATCTGTAAAGATTTATATCTTGTAATTGTTCCTTGAGAGACCAAGGTTGGTCAGAATTCTCAAGTAGACTAGGACTAGTTTAAGTCTTAGTGGTGTGAGTCACTTGTAAGGTTACTTGTGCATTGTTAGTCACAAAAGTTGTTGTGTGATTGTAATCAGTTGATTATAGTGGATTAAGTACTTGTTGAGAAAGGAGAAATCACCTTGGCGGGTGGACTGGAGTAGTTTGAGTTCAAACGAACCAGGATAAAAATAACCTTGTCTTTCCTTTATTGTTGTGCCTTTAAGAAGAAGAAAAAGAAACTTATTCAACCCCAACCCCCTTCTAAGTGTTTTCTCCACCTTCAATTGGTATCAGAGCTTGACTTTGAGTTCAACACTTAACTGTGTCAGGAAAAGATCCAGAAGAAAACATAATGGCAAATGAACAAAACAATAATAGTTACAACAAAACTCTAGTGTTTGATGGAGAAGATTTTGATTATTAGAAAGATAGACTAGAAAGTTTCTTTCTAGTTCATGATAGTAATTTATGGGATATAGTCTTGGATGGTTACAAACATCCTACTGACTCAGAAGGAAATATGATTGATAGGAAAAATATGGATAGACAACAAAAAGCTGATTTCAAAAATCATCATAGAGCTAGAAATATTTTTCTAAATGCTATCTCTAAAATGGAATATGAAAAAATCACAAATAGAGATACAACACATGATATGTTTGAGTCACTCAAAATGACTCATGAAGGAAACGCTCAAGTGAAGGAGTCTAAAGCTCTGGCTCTCGTCCAGAAGTATGAAGCTTTCAAAGTTGAAGAAACTGAATCTATAGAAGCAATGTTCTCAAGGTTTCAAACCCTGATCGCTGGTCTGAGAGTTTTGAACAAGGGATACACTAAAGCTGACCATGTTAAAAAGATCATCAGAAGCTTACCCAAAAGATGGGCACCTATGGTCACTGCTTTCAAAGTTTCAAAAGATCTGAACAACGTGTCACTTGAAGAACTCATCAGTGCTCTCAAAAGTCATGAAATAGAACTTGATGAGCACGAACCTCAGAAGAAAGGTAAGTCTCCTGCCCTTAAATCAATTAAGAAATATAATACTAACGCTTTTCAGGTTGAAGAGGAAAACTCTGAAGAATCAGCGTCAGAAGAAGACGAACTATCCTTGCTCTCCAAAAGGATCAATCAGCTGTGGAAGCACGAACATAAGAAGCTCAGAAACTTCAAGAAGTCAGAAGATAAACCAGAATCTTATGGACACAAAAAGACAAAAAGAAGAGAGATAATCTGTTATGAATGCAAAGAACCTGGACACTACCAGAATGATTGTCCAAAGCTTCAAAGAGAAAAACCAAAGAAAAAGTTTGGTAAAAAGAAAGGAATGATGGAAACCTGGGACGATTCAGAATCCTCTGAAGATGAATCTGATTTTGAAGATGAGAATGCCAACCTAGCTCTCATGGCTACCACAGCAGATGACTCAGATTGTGAGTCAGAACCAAGAGAGGTATTTTCTGAATTTACTAGAGATGAACTTGCTGATTGTTTATCAGAACTTCTGGAAAACTACAGTCAGCTCAAAATCAAATACAAGAAACTCAAGAAGAGTCTTGCATCTGATCTTGAGAAACATGAAACAGAAAAATCTGAACTCATAGAAAATAATTTTAAACTTAAAGAAGAAATTCAAAATGTTCAAAAAATTTCTAGTTCAGAGTCTGTGTCAAGTTCAAAAGATATTATGAAAGAATATGACTGTAGCTTTCAAACTTTTTTGGCTAAAAGCATATATAGAAGCAAAATGGCTTCAATGATCTATGGAGTTAGTGGGAAAAACAAAAGAGGAATTGGATATGAACCTCCCAAAGGGAAGGAGACATATGTACTAAAACTTGTTGCTAAGATGACATTCACTTACAAACCTCTGAACAAACAATTCAAGTTTTGACACACACATGACATAAAATATACTTCACATTTTGGAAACTCTTATGCTAACCCAAAGTTCAAACAGAACTTTAAACACTCTAACCCAAGAGGACCCAAAAAGATATGGGTACCTAAGGATACAATAATATTTGTTGCAGATGTCCTTAACAGCTCAATTGAGACACCAGTCATGGTACTTGGACTATGGGTGCTCACGACACATGATGGGAAAAAAGTCTATGTTCCAAAACCTGGAATTTAAAGCTGTAGGAGACGTAAAGTTTGTAGGTAATCATAAAGGGAAGATTATTGGTTCTGGAACCATTGGAAACAATAACCTTCCTTCTATCTCTAATGTTTTATTAGTAGAAGGATTAGCGCATAACCTGCTGTCCATAAGTCAATTAAGTGACAATGGTTATGACATTATCTTCAATCAAAATTCATGTAGAGCTGTTAGTCAAAAATATGGATCAATCCTCTTTTCTCGCAAGAGAAAGAACAACATATACAAAATTGATTTATCAGATCTTAAATCTCAGAATGTTAAATGCCTTTTGTCTGTTAGCGACGAGCAATGGGTATGTCACAGAAGATTGGGATATGTCAGTTTAAGAAAAATCTCTCAACTAAATAAATTAAATTTAGTCAGAGGACTTCCCAATCCGAAGTACAACTCAGAAGCTCTGTGCGAAGCATGTCAAAAGGGAAAATTTTCAAAACCTTCCTTTAAATCCAAAAATGTTGTTTCTTCCTCTAGGCCATTAGAACTACTTCATATTGATCTGTTCGGGCCAGTTAAAACTGCATCCATCAGAGGCAAGAAGTATGGATTGGTCATTGTTGATGACTTCAGCAGATGGACATGGGTCAAGTTTTTAAAACACAAGGATGAGTCATATTCTGTGTTCATTGACTTCTATAACCAAGTGCAAAACGAAAAAGATTTTAGAATTATAAAAGTCAGAAGTGATCATGGTGGAGAATTTGAAAACCATTATTTTGAAAATTATTTTAAAGAAAATTGTATTGTTAATAATTTCTCTTGTCCTAGAACTCCCCAATAAAATGGAGTTGTAGAACGAAAGAATAGAACATTACAAGAAATAGCCAGAACCATGATCAATGAAACTAATATAGCCAATCACTTTTGGGAAGAAGCTGTGAACACATCATGTTATATTCAGAATAAAATCTCTATAAGACCTATTCTTGAAAAGACTCCCTATGAATTGTGGAAAAATAGAAAACCCAACATTTCTTAGTTGCATCCTTTTGGATGTACTTGTTTTATTCTGAACACTAAAGAAAATATAAACAAGTTTGATTCTAAAGCACAAAAGTGTTTTCTGCTTGGATATTCTGAATGCTCAAAAGGCTATAGAGTATACAACACAAACTCTGATTGTTGAAGAATCAATCAAAGTCAGGTTTAATGATAAGCTTGGCCAGCAACAGCCAAAGCAAATTGATATTTATGTAGGTACAGAAGATCATCCCTCAAACTCTGAAACTTCAGAAGCAAAGGAAGACTCTGAAGCTAAGAAAAAGTCAGAAGCAAAGGAAGAATCATAAGATCACCCTCTTGACAATGCTTTGGATAATCTCAGAATCTATGAACAACCCACTCAGAAGAGGTTCCCTAGAATCTCTTTAGCTCAAAAATAAGACGTGATTATTGGGAGAAAAGAAGATCCCATCAGAATAAGATCCTCTCTCAAAATCAATGAAGAATCATTGTTTGGATTGGTATCTCTGATTGAGCCAACTTCTATTGATGAAGCTCTGGAAGACAATGATTGGATCTTAGCAATGCAAGAGGAACTCAATCAATTTTACAGAAATGATGTATGGGATCTAGTTCCAAGACCCAAAGGATTCAACATTATAGGAACCAAATGGGTTTTCATAAAAAAAACTAAACGAGCAAGGAGAGGTGATTAGAAACAAAGCACGATTGGTTGCATAGGGTTATAGTCAACAAGAAGGAATTTATTATAATGAGACCTTTGCCCCAGTCGCCAGATTAGAGTCAATTAGATTATTAATTTCTTTTGCTGTTCAAAATAACATTTCATTATATCAAATGGATATTAAAAGTTCATTTTTTAAATGGCTATATAGAAGAAGTTTATGTCCATCAACCTCTTGGTTTTAATGATTCAAAACATCCATAACATGTTTTTAAATTAAAAAAGTCTTTGTACGGTTTAAAACAAGCTCCCAGAGCTTGGTATGATCGTCTGAGTAATTTTATTTTAGAAAAAGATTTTACCAGAGGGAAAGTGGACACAACTCTATTCAGAAAGACATTTAAAAATGATATCTTAATTTGTCAAATTTATGTTGATGATATTATTTTTGGAACCTCTAATATCTCCCTTGGAAAATAATTTGATGAGACCATGCAGGCAGAATTTGAGATGAGCATGATGGGAGAATTGAAGTTCTTTCTGGGAATTCAACTCAACCACACTCCAGAAGGTACTTACATACATCAAACGAAGTATGTCAAAGAACTTCTGAAGAAATTTCAGATGTCAGAAAGCAAATATGCTAAGACTCCAATGCATCCAACATGCATTCTGGGAAAAGATGAGGTAAGTATGAAGGTAGATCAGAAGCTCTACAGAGGTATGATTGGACCCCTTCTCTATCTAACTACATCTAGACCTGATATATTATTCAGCGTATGTTTATGTGCTAGATTCCAATCAGATCCTAGAGAATCTCACTTAACTGCTGTTAAGAGAATTCTGAGGTATCTGAAAGGTACTACTAATCTGGTTCTGTGTTATAGAAGATCAAATGATTTCAAACTAGTAGGCTATTGTGATGCTGACTTTGCTGGAGATAAAATTGAAAGAAAGAGCACCTCTGGAAGATGCCAGTTTCTGGGTGAAAATCTTATCTCGTGGTACAACAAGAAGCAAGCAACAATTGCACTCTCAACAATAGAAGCTGAGTATATATCTGCTGTTGGATGTAGTTCTCAGATGATTTAGATGAAAAGTCAGCTAGAAGATTTTAATCTTTATGAAAGTAAGATTCGTATCTTCTGTGATAATACTTCTGCTATTTGTCTTTCTAAAAATCCTATTTTACATTCTAAAGCTAAACACATTGAAATTAAATACCATTTTATAAGGGACTATATTCAGAAGGGAATTTTAAATATAAACTTTGTAAAAACAGACCATCAATGGGCTGATATTTTTACCAAACCTCTTTCAGAAGATAAATTTAAATTCATTTTGAAAAACATTTGGATGGAATTATGTCCTGAATAAAACTGTATTTATCTTCTGTGCTTGACTTCAGAATATTCTGTTATGAATGATCTGATTAACAACTCTTCAGAAGTTAGAAGAGAAGTTACATCAGAAGCTATATGTAATGTTCTGAAATGTTCTAACGTTTCAATTCAAGTATAGCTCAGAATTTCATTAGATCAAACAACTGTTCCATGCAATCTTCAGAAGATGAACACCTGATGTGTTTCTGAAAGGTCACGCGTGCTAAGATAATGACGCCATTATAGGTAACTGTTATGATTTGATTAAAATCTCACGTTTCCCCTCTCTTTTCATTTTCATTAAATTCTAAGTCATTTTTTTAATATTTTTTTACAAAACCTATTTCTGAAAAGTCCTTATATAAATACTTTTGTAAAAATCCTTCTCACTTGTTGTTTTGTTGAACCTCTGAATCTTTTATTATAACATAACTTCTTTTTTCGCTCTTTAACTATTTTTATATCTACTTTTTAATCATGCCAAAAAGGGGGAGAAAATGAGTATTTTGATCTAATCTCTGATTAACAGTTATGGGACTAAGTCATACATTCTAACAAAATACAAGATTTCTTTCTATGATTTAAAGAACTTTGCAGATATCATTTAAACTCTGGAAGTTTATTTCAAGTAAACATTATCTTCAAAAGAACCTGATAAAAAAATCTCAGAAGAAAAATTCCAATGCTCTGATGAAAATTCTCAGGAAGTTTTTCTTATAGAAATATTTATTTCAGGGGGAGATTCCTATCTCTTATTCAAATTTATTTCTATATATGAATATATTTTTGTCATCATCAAAAAGGGGGAGATTGTTAGAACAAGATTGGTTCTGATCATATCTCAGAGTTTTGATGATAACAATAAATTATATTTTATATAATTGATACTCTGATGAACGTATTTAACTATTTCAGATAATGTTCTGACAGAAGCATTTGTAAGTGCTGAGCTGAAAATAAATGAAGAACTTCTTTGATGAAAGAACTATTTGTTTTAAGCGCAAGTGTTGATGCTGATGTTGCCTCTGATAATGTTCTGGCAGAAGCATCTTGATGTGCTGAGTTGAAAATAAATGAAGAAGTTCTTTGATGAAAGAACCATTTGTTTTAACTCAAGTGCTGATGCTGAATCTAGTAAGATAATTATTTTATTACATCTTCTAACGCTTAGCAAGTTTCTGTGTAAGCTATGTTTCAGAAGATATTTGAAAGCAAGTGTTGTTCAGAAGATATTTGAAAGCAAGTGTTGTTCAGAAGATATTTGAAAGCAAGTACTGTTCAGAAGATATTTGAAAGCAAGTGATGTTCAGAAAATATTTGAAAGCAAGCGCTGATCAGAAGTACTTAGCAAGCAAAGCATTGTTTAGAAGATATGCAAGCATGTTCTGAATTCAAGACGTGAAGCAAGTTCTAAAAGAATGAAAAATCTATCAAGTCTTGTCAAGCTTCAGGAGACATGTTCTTACATAGTGCCGTTTGCTCATTTAATGCAAAGACAACTACATGTACTCAAGTGTCTACGCTAGTGCATTGGAAAATGGAATAGTGCAAGGAAACACGCAAACATTTAATGCTCTCCATTTGAAGGCAGCAACAATCATGTTTCTTCATGCTATATATAGAAGAACGTTTATTGCAAGCCAACTAACAAATTATTGCAAAAACGCTGAAAGGTTGAACAACTGAAGTTCTGAATATAACTTAACAATTTCAAAAGAAGCAAGAACAACGTGAAAGATTCTGGGCTCACAAACAAATTCGTTATTCATACACTTTGTGCTATAATATTCTTAGTGAAAAATCGCAGTTGTGATATAACTTTCTTAGAAGCAAACTTTGTTTCACTATCTGTAAAGATTTATATCTTGTAATTGTTCCTTGAGAGACCAAGGTTGGTCAGAATTCTCAAGTAGACTAGGACTAGTTTAAGTCTTCGTGGTGTGAGTCACTTGTAAGGTTACTTGTGCATTGTTAGTCACAACAGTTGTTGTGTGATTGTAATCAGTTGATTATAGTGGATTAAGTCCTTGTTGAGAAAGTCGAAATCACCTTGGCGGGTGGAATGGAGTAATTTGAGTTCAAACGAACCAGGATAAAAATAACCTTGTCTTTCCTTTATTTTTGTGCCTTTAAGAAGAAGAAAAAGAAGCTTATTCAACCCCCTCCCCTTCTAAGTGTTTTCTCCACCTTCAATAGTGTGTTCCCTTATTCCGCGACACAGATTATCACCTCAGACTTCATGCAGTGATGCTCGAAAAAACAAAATCTAGCTTATCGCCTCAGACTTCACGCAGCGAATTGCGAACCAAACCCATTGCCTAAGACTTCATTCAACAATGTGTTTCTTTATTTCGTAACACAGATCATCACCTCAGACTTCATGTAACGATGCTCGATAGAAAACAAAGTTTAGCTGATCGCCTCGGACTAGGTGCAACGATGCTCAAAAATACAAAATCTTGCTTATCGCCTAAAGACAACATGCAGCGATCTGTGAGAGTAACCCATGGCCTCAGTGTTTAAGCATCCATGCACCATTAAGTGTTGTTCACCCGCCCAAATGAATGAACAAGCTAAAGCAAAACCAAGACATACGAGATTTCTCTCTCGAGCTCAAGACTATCTACCTCAAATACTGGTAAAGTAATATATCATCATCTTTGCTTATTCTCTTTAAAACTCTTGAGGGTATGCTATATCATCTTAACCTCATCTAGCCAAATATTGGGGGTATGCTATATCAGTGTAACCCTATCTAGCCAGCTCCTAGGGGTATGATATATCAGCGTAATCCTATCTAGCCAACTCTTGGGGTATGCTATATCAGTGTAACCCTATCTAGCAAACCTTTGGTCAAATTTTGGGGTTTTCTATTATTTAATAAATCTCTGATTCGAATGAACAAAGACCTACTCATTCCTGTGCCATTCAATCGAACATTTATTAAATAGGGACAACTGTCGTATCCTAAATTCGCCCACCTTAGTGCTACCGTCAAATTTATTTTTGAACTTGGGTTTTACATGGTGAAAGATTCCTTTGGTTTAATTACATTAACATTTTGGGGCTTTTAATAAATATTCACTTTCAAGTATGTTTAAAAATATAATAATTATTTGTATTTTTAAAAATAGCAAATAATTGTTCACCTTCATATATTTTCAATTGGCTTTTTATTTCAATTAAGTAACATAGCACAGTTGGTAAGGGAAAAAGACTTGCAAGTAGAAGGTCACAGGTTCGAATCTCACTTGGTGGTGCACTTTAGATATTTTGTTGTTTATTATTACTAACTTTATTTTCATTTTTAATTATTTCTAACCACAAAAATCTAACTTTTTTTTACTATTTTCGTATTTATTTAATTGTTATATTTAATTTTTTATTTATTAAAATCGTTGTTTTGTTTAAAAAAAATAGTCAAAATACCTTATAAATTAATATTTAAAAATCAATCTCAATATTTAAAATAGTCATAAATAAGGCTAGATTCATAATCTTGTTCACCAAATTATAGATCAAATATTCAATCAATTTCCAATCTTCAAAATTATGATAAAAATAGATCAATCTCAATTAGTGCACTTTGGATATTTTTTGTTACTAACTATTTTCTAATTTATTTCAAAATCACAAAAATCATGTTTTTTTTATTATTTAAATATTATTTTCGTATTTTTAATTATGGCATTTTTAAAAAATAATTATTTATTTAATTTTATGCACTTTTCATCAAAATTGAGTGCAAAAATCATAATAAATACCAAAAATATTTCCTTTTCGAGATAATTGTTTTTTATTGGTTAATCTGTGTCAATTTGTGTTATAATCAACTTCTGATTGGTCAACTTATTGACCAGGAAAGATTGATTTATATTATTCCTTTTTTGTCCTTTAACCTGATTTTCATAGTTTATAAATAGGGTCATATTTTCACACTTCTAAGACATCCAGAAATATTCACAATTTCCACCGTATCGACAATTTCCAACACTATCCAAACTTGCTAACTTGCTTTTACAATTATTTTTGGTTTATTCGAGTGTTGTTGACTATATCAGATAACAGCCTAAGAACAATACATTTTTTCCTCTTTCACAATTTTCTACACATTTACAAACAACGACTTTTTTGGGCCGACGATCATGAGGCCCCCCAATTTTATTTTCGACTTTAGCTTTTCTGTTCTTTTTTTTACCACATGATGATTATTGATGGTTTTTATTTTCAAAATTATATTATTTAATAACTTTTTTTGGAAGTCAATTTCCAGATTGTATATATTTTTACGATCCAAAATCATTAACAATTTCACCAATAATTAGCAAATCAACAACTCACTGAAGTTCTCCTAAAGTTGTTGTTTTTCACATCGAAGAACAAAAAGAAAGAAACATGAAGCCTCCATCAACCTGAAAAAAGTCTATGCACTAAAGGAAAGAAGAAAGGATATTGGAGGAAGCAGCTTAAGTTTGGTCACGACACTTCAGGTTGGTTTCTCTTTTACCATCTTATTTAAACTTATGCATGATTGCTTACTCTTGAGTTAATTGTTCAATGTATTTCTTTGGTTGATGTCTGAATCCAAAATTCAATTTGTTCTTTGTCTATGATTATTTTGTACATAATTCTTATTTTTAATAATATATTTAGTTTTATTAATAATATGTAGTTGTTATCGTTATCAATTATTAACATAATATTATAAAGAAAACTACACAAAAAAAACTTGTTTTTCACCATTATTATATTTGTATATTAATTTGTGTATTTTATTTTTAAATATTAATTAAATCTGACCACATATCTAATTTTGACTGAAATTAATGTTAATAAAAAGAAATAAAATATAAATCTTTTTAGCCTTACTAAGCTAATAATTAAACATAACAAATAAATATTTTCTTTTATATAAATTCTTTATTCGTTAATTTTTTTTAGTCATTAATTTAGGAATTTTGGGATATATTTTAGGAATAGTAAGTAGGTTAATTTAGAATTAAATTAATGATTCTTTAAGCTATTTTTCTTATAGAAATTACTTTTGTTTTTCATAAAAAACCATAACATATGTTTCTCTTTAGTGTAGTTAAGTATTAACCATATTTTATATATCTATCAAACTTTTTTTTCAAATTATATATATATATATATATATATATATATATATATATATATATATATATATATATATATATATATATATATATATATATATATATATATATATATATATATATATATATATATATATATATATATATATATATATATATATATATATATATATATATATATATATATATATATAACACTAAAAATATATCTTAGTATTTAGACTAATAATCGACTTGGTACATAATTTTAAATTTCTTTTTAAATCTATTTAATTCAAACATTATATAATTAATAGAAAATCCATCTTCCAATAATTAAATGGGTCGACATATCGTCTATCGGTTTATTATTCAAAATCAAAATTTTAAATTAAAATTCTACTTAATCTAAACCCCCCGCTTAATTGGGCCAAGTTCAATTTCTGAACTTGGGCCCTTAATACCCCATATGCATTTAGGGCCCAGTTCAATATCTGAACTTAGGTCTTTACTTGCCAGACCCTTCTATTTGATTACCCTGTTACAAAATGTACCCCTCAACCAATTTGGGCTCAAAATATCTTTAGGTCTAAATTTTCTTCTAATACACCACTCAGTCTTAATATTCACACCCTTCCTACGAAAGCGGGCCAAGTTCATTTTCTGAACTTGGGCCTTAATATCAAATCTTAAAACAGCTAACCAACTTCAAACTATTTTTCTACTAACATAATTAAAATCCAAGATCATTTTTTCAAAAAAAGATTAAATAACATCGTCTTCGAATCGAACTACGAACTGCGTCTACGATCACTCAATTTACAACTCAAACAAGGTTCAAGGTTAATTCGAAAGCAATTATACACAATCTTATAAAAAACACCAACCAAACTACGAACTACGAATTGGGACTCTAATTCCTCTTAAGAGGATACGTAGGCATACGATCAAAAGTCGTAGCGAGTTCTCCTATAAAAATTTTGAAACCCTTCCCCTAATAAAATTTAAATCCTGTTTCCCCAACTCAAACCTAAAACCAAGTATCCTTGTGAACAAGGTAGATGAAAGGTGCCTAACACCTTCCTTTCATCTTAAGAAGTCCGAAACCTAGAATCTGTGTCCGCGGATTAGGGTTTTCTGTTAGATTCTCTTCCCTAGGTTAAAAACTAATAGTGACGGCTCTGATTAAAAAACCAGTTGCTACATGTACCAGAATGGAAACTGGATTTCATGCGCGGCTGAGGACACGAAACTCAAAACTCGATCCAAAGCAAGGTGATTAGGGCGTACTACTAAAAACCTGCTTAAAATAAATATCAGGACGAAACTGAAAGAACAAGATTAGTTCTTACCTATCACAAGAGTTTTGATGATAACTAAATTATATTTAAGATAATTTATGCTCTGATGAATGTGTTTTTAATGTCTTAGTTAATGTTCTGACAGAAAACATTCTAAAGTACTAAGCAAAGATTATGAAGAAGTTCTTTGATAAAAGAACCTTTTATTCAAACGCATCTGCTGACTATGGTAAGGACCTTTATTTGTTAAATATATCTTCTAACTTCTAGAAGGCTCCTTAATTCAGAAGATAACTTGAAAGCAAGCACTGTTCAAAGTTCTTAGCAAGCAACGCACTGCCTAGAAGATAAGTGAAGCATGTTCTGACTTAAAGAAATTGAAGAAAGACTCTGAAAGAACGTTTAAACCAACTTGTCTTGTCAAAGCAAAGGAAACACGTTCTTACATTCTGACGTTTGCTCATTAATGCAAAGACGGCTGAAAGCACTCAAGTGCCTAAAACTAGTTTCTTGGAAAATGGAATATTGCAAGGATACACGCAAAGCATTTAATGCTCTCCATCTTTTCTGAAGGCAGAAACGGTCTTATTGTTCCTACTATAAATATAAGGACATTTATTGCAAGCCAAGAACTTTTGATGTGAACTAAGAAAACCAATCATATTTTCAAAAGAAGCAAGAAACTACGTGAAAGATCCAAGAAGCTCACAAACTCATTGTTCATAAAATATGTGCATTATATTATAAGTGAAAAATCACAGTTGTGATATAGCTTCATTAGAAGAAAACTCTATTTCATTATCTGTAAAGATTAAACTCCTGTATTTTGTTCTTTGAGAGACCAAGTTTGGTCAGATTTCTCAAGCAGACTAGGACTAGATTTAAGTCTTAGTGGTGTTAGTCACTTGTAAGTTTACCTGTGCATTGTTAGTCACAACAGTTGTTGTGTGATTGTAATCAGTTGATTATAGTGGATTAAGTCCTTGTTGAGAAAGGCGAAATCACCTTGGCGGGTGGACTGGAGTAGTTTGAGTTTAAACGAACCAGGATAAAAATAACTGTGTTATTCCATTATTGTTTGAGCTTTGTTTTGAAAACAAAAAGAGTCACTTATTCAACCCCCCCTTCTAAGTGTTTTCCTACCCCTTCAATTGGTATCAGAGCTTGACTCTGAGCACAACACTTAACCATGTCAGGAAAAGATCTAGAAGAAAACACAATGGCCACTGAACAAAACAATCATAGTTACAACAAACCTCCAGTGTTTGATGGAGAAGATTTTGAGTACTGGAAAGATAGACTAGAAAGTTTCTTTCTAGGTCATGATAGTGATCTTTGGGATATAGTCTTGGATGGTTACAAACATCCTACAGATTCAAAAGGAAACAAAGTGGATAGAAAAAATATGGATAGACAACAAAAAGCTGATTTTAAAAATCATCACAGAGCTAGAAATATTTTTTTAAATGCTATCTCTAAAGTAGAATATGAAAAAATCACTAATAGAGATACAACGCATGATATGTTTGAGTCTCTCAAAATGACTCATGAAGGAAACGCTCAAGTTAAGGAGTCTAAAGCTCTGGCTTTAGTTCAGAAGTATGAAGCCTTCAAAGTTGAAGAGAGTGAGTCTATAGAAGCAATGTTCTCTATGTTTCAAACTCTGATCACTGGTCTGAGAGTTTTGAACAAAGGATATACCAAAGCAGATCATGTGAAAAAGATCATCAGAAGCTTACCCAGAAGATGGGCACCAATGGTCACTGCCTTCAAGGTGTCAAAAGATCTGAACAATGTTCCTCTGGAGGAACTCATCAGCGCTCTCAGAAGTCATGAGATTGAACTGGATGAGTATGAGCCTCAGAAGAAAGGTAAGTCTCTAGCCCTTAAATCAATTAATAAATTTGATACTAACGCTTTTCAGGCTGAAGAAGAAAACTCTGAAGAATCAGCTTCAGAAGAAGACGAACTATCTTTGCTCTCCAAAAGGATCAATCATCTGTGGAAGCACAGACAAAAGAAGTTCAGGAACTTCAATAAGTCAGAAGATAAACCAAAATCTTCTGGACACAAAAAGTCAAACAGAAGAGAGATCATCTGTTATGAATGCAAAGAACCTAGTCACTTCAAAAGTGATTGTCCAAAGCTTCAAAAAGAAAAACCAAATAAGAGATTTGGAAAGAAGAAAGGAATGATGGCAACCTGGGATGACTTGGATTCTTCTGAAGATGAATCTGGTTCTGAAGATGAAAATTCCAACCTAGCTCTGATGGCTATCACAGAAGATGACTCAGACTGTGAATCAGAACAAAGAGAGGTATTTTCTGAATTTTCTAGAGAAGAACTTGCTGATAGTTTATCAGAACTTCTGGAAAACTATAGTAAGCTCAAAATCAAATACAAGAAACTCAAGAAGAGTCTTGCATCTGATTTTGAGAAACTTGTAACAGAAAAATCTGAACTTTTAGAAAACAATTATAAACTTAAAAAGGAAATTCAAATTGTTCAAAAGAATTTTAGTTCAGAATCTGTGTCTAGTTCAAAAGATATTCTGAAAGAATATGACTATAGCTTTCAATCTTTTCTAGCTAAAGGCATAGACAGAAGCAAAATGGCTTCAATGATCTATGGAGTTAGTGGGAAAAACATAAGAGGAATTGGATATGAACCTCCCAAAGGAAAGGAGACATACATTCCAAAATTTGTTGCTAAAATGACCTTCACTTACAAACCTCTGAATAAGCAATTCAAGTTTGGACACTCACATGATATAAAATATACATCACATTCTGGAAACTCTTATGCTAACCCAAAAAGATATGGGTACTTAAGGATAAAATAATATTTGTTGCAAATGTCCTTAACAACTCAATTGAAACACCAGTCATGGTACCTGGACTCTGGGTGCTCACGACACATGACACGAAAAAGGTCTATGTTCCAAAGCCTGGAACTTAAAGATGGAGGAGAGGTGAAGTTTGGAGGTGATCAGAAAGGGAAGATTATTGGTTCTGGAACCATAGGAAACTGTAACCTTCCTTCTATCTCAAATGTTTTATTAGTAGAAGGGTTATCTCATAATCTATTGTCCATAAGTCAATTAAGTGACAATGGCTATGACATTATCTTCAATCAAAACTCCTATAAAGCTGTAAGTCAAAAGGATGGATCAATCCTCTTTTCTGGCAAGAGAAAGAACAACATTTACAAAATTGATTTATAAGATCTTAAATCTCAAAACGTCAAATGTCTTTTGTCTGTTAGCAATGAGGAATGGGTATGGCACAGAAGATTGGGACATGTCAGTCTTAGAAAAATCTCTCAACTAAATAAATTAAATTTAGTCAGAGGACTTCCCAATCTGAAGTACAACTCAGAAGCTCTGTGCGAAGCATGTCAAAAAGGAAAAATGTCAAAACCTTCCTTTAAATCTTAAAATGTTGTCTCTTCCTCTAAGCCATTAGAGTTACTTCATATTGATCTGTTTGGGCCAGTTAAAACTGCATCCATCAGAGGCAAGAAGTATGGATTGGTCATTGTTGATGACTTCAGCAGATGGACATGGGTAAAGTTTTTAAAACACAAGGATGAGTCACATTCTGTATTCATTGACTTCTGTACTCAAGTGCAAAATGAAAAAGATTTTAAAATCACAAAAGTTAGAAGTGATCATGGTGGTGAATTTGAAAATCATTATTTTGAAAAATATTTTAAAGAAAATGGTATTGTTCATAATTTTTATTGTCCCAGAACTCCCCAGCAAAATGGAGTTGTAGAAAGAAAGAATAGAATGTTACAAGAGATGGCCAGAACCATGATCAATGAAACCAATATGGCTAAGCACTTTTGGGCAGAAGCCGTGAACACAACGTGTTACATTCAGAATAGAATCTCTATAAGACCTATTCTTGAAAAGACTCCCTATGAATTGTGGAAAAACAGAAAGCCCAACATTTCTTATTTCCATCCTTTTGGATGTACTTGTTTTATTCTAAACACCAAAGAAACTCTGAATAAGTTTGATTCCAAAGCACAAAAGTGTTTCCTGCTTGGATACTCTGAACGCTCAAAAGGCTATAGAGTATACAACACATAAACTCTGATTATTGAAGAATCAATCAAAGTCAGGTTTGATGATAAGCTTGGCAGCAACAGCCAAAGCAAATTGATTTTTCTGTAGGTACAGAAGATCATCCCTCAAACTCTGAAAGTTCAGAAGCAAAAGAAGACGTAGCAGATCATCCTCTTGACAATGCTCTAAACAATCTCATAATCTCTGACCAACCCACACATAAAAGGTTTCCTAGAATATCTTCAGCTCACAAAGAAGACGTAATCATTGGAAGAAAAGAAGATCCCATCAGAACAAGATCCTCTCTCAGAATCAATGAAGAATTTTTGTTTGGTTTAGTCTCTCTGATTGAGCCAACTACCATTGATGAAGCTCTCAAAGATAATGATTGGATCTTAGCAATGCAAGAAGAACTAAATCAATTCTCCAAGAATGATGTATGGAATCTAGTTCCAAGACCCAAAGGATTCAATGTTATAGGAACCAAATGGGTTTTCAGAAACAAATTGAACGAATAAGGAGAAGTAATCAGAAAAAAAGCACGACTGGTCGCACAGGGTTATAGTCAACAAGAAGGAATTGATTATAATGAAACCTTTGCCCAAGTCGCCAGGTTAGAATCTATAAGATTATTAATTTCTTTTGTTGTACAAAATAACATTTCATTATATCAAATGGATGTTAAAAGTGCATTTCTAAATTGTTATATTGAAGAAGAAGTATATGTCCATCAACCTCTTGGATTTAATGATTCAAAGCATCCAGAACATGTTTTTAAACTAAAAAAGTCTTTGTACAGTTTAAAACAAGCTCCCAGAGCTTGGTATGATCGTGTGAGTAATTTTCTATTAGAAAAAGATTTTACCAGAGGAAAAGTGGACACAACTCTTTTCAGAAAAACATTTAAAAATGATATTTTAATTTGTCAAATTTACGTTGATGATATAATTTTTGGAACCTCTAATATCTCCCTTGGAAAAGAATTTGCTAAGACCATGCAGGCAGGATTTGAAATGAGCATGATGGGTGAATTGAAATTCTTTCTGGGAATTCAAATCAACCAGACTCCAGAAGGTACTTTAATACATCAGACGAAGTATGTTAAAGAACTTCTGAAGAAATTTCAAATGTCAGAAAGCAAAGATGCCAAGACACCTATGCATCCAACCTGCATTCTAGGTAAAGATGAGGTAAGTATAAAAGTAGATCAGAAGCTTTATAGAGGTATGATTGGATCCCTTCTCTATCTAACTGCATCTAGACCTGATATATTATTTAGCATGTGCTTGTGTGCTAGATTCCAATCAGATTCTAGAGAATCTCATTTAACAACTGTTAAGAGAATTCTTAGGTATCTGAAAGGTACTGCTAATCTTGGTCTGTGTTACAAAAGATCACAAGATTACAAACTAGTAGGTTATTATGATGCTGACTTTGTTGGAGATAGAATTGAAAGAAAAAGCACCTCTGGAAGCTGCTAGTTTTTGGGTGACAATCTTATCTCATGGTACAGCAAGAAGCAAGCAACAATTACACTATCAACCACAAAAGCTGAATATATATTTGCTGCTGGATGTAGCTCTCAGATGATTTGGATGAAAAGTCAACTAGAAGATTTCAACCTTCATGAAAGTAAGATTCCTATCTTCTGTGACAATACTTCTGCTATTTGTCTTTCTAAAAATCCAATCTTACATTCTAAAGCCAAACATATAGAAATTAAATATCATTTCATAAGGGACTATATTCAGAAGGGAATATTAAACTTAATTTTTGTAAAAACAGACCATCAATGGGCTGGCATTTTTACCAAACCCCTTTTAGAAGATAAATTTAATTTCATTCTGAAAAATATTTGTATGGAATTATGTCCTGAATAAAATAATATTTATTTTCTGTGACTGACTTCAGAACTTTCTGAAATGAATGCTCTGATCAACAACTCTTCAGAAGTTAGAAGAGAAGTTGTAACAGAAGCTATATGAAAAGTTATGGAACATTCTAATGCTTCATGTCCAAGTGTAGTTCAGAAATTCATTAGAACAAACAGCTGTTACATGCATCCTTCAGGAGATGAACACATGGTGTGTTTCTGAAAGGTCAAGCGTGCAAAAGCTACTGATGACGTTCTAGGTAACTGTTGATGATTAGCCATAATCTCACGTTTTCCCTCATTTTTAGCAAATTATTAAATGCAAGTAATAATGAGATTCATTTTTAAATCCGTTTTAATCTTTATTTTAATTGTGTCTTAAATACTTTTATTTTTAATTCTAAACCTATTTTCTGAAATTAATGCCTATAAATATTTTTTGAAAAAACCCTTTTCATTCTTTACTGTCTCTTTCAACTCAAGTTTTTTTTACTATATTTTTCTCTTAAAACCCTTTTCTTCCATTTCTCATTTCTAAATAACTTCAATGGCTTCTTCTTCTTATACCCACTCTGAGCAATACATTATACCTGAAAGGACAACTCTCATTCCGATAGAAAGTTTGGAAGTTTTGAGTGAGCTAATGGTAGAATTTGAGAATCTCAGAGATAATGGATTTGACTTGTTCCATTCTGTGAAGTTTCAAGGTTGGGAAAGCTACTTTGATCGTCTTATTGGTCCAGTCTTTCCACATTTGGTGAAAGAATTCTGGATTCACGCTATTGCAACCCCCAAGGTTATTCTCTCCTTTGTAATGGGCAAGGAAATATCCATTACAGAAAATCAAATCAGAAAGTTGTTGGGTTTTAAAGGACTTGGAGTTACAGGAATGCCCAGTGGAAGAATGGAGATGTCTAGGGTATATTCAGAGATTTTTACTAACGATCAAGGTTCCTCCAAAGTCAGGGATTTGAAATACAAATATAAGATTTGGGCAAGGATTATTCATGGATGTATTCACCACAGGAAAGACACCAGTTCTCCTGATTACATCAACAATGATCAACAATATTTGCTGTTTTGCCTTTGAACCAATGTCAAAATTGATTTGCCCTACTTGCTTTTTGAACATCTCAGGAACCATGTCAAAGAAACTAGAGAAGCTGAAAGGATGAAGAATCCAAAATCAAAGAGGAATTGGATTCCTATGGGGAGGTTATTATCAGACATTCTGACTGAGAATGGTCTGATTGCTCACCTAAAAGAAGCAAATCTTCTGGGGGAGCTTGAACCTATCTGTAGTAAGACTATGACTGGAAAGAAATTGCTGAAAAGGAAAATTATTGACAAACTGCTGGTGGAACCCACTCCATGTCTGTCAACTGTTGTAAAGAGGAGAAGAATTCCTATTGCTGACTTTCCTATATTCAACTCAGGGGATCATCCTCGTATGGTTTTTCACTATCTTGAGACCTGCAAAGAAACAAGATCACCCATTGATCCAGCTTGGCTTCAAGGAAGAAATCAAGCTACTTCTGATGTTGTTCTCCAAGAATATGTGAAGAGAAAAGCTGTAGAAGGACCTTCTAACACTCCTTAGAAGAAGAAAAAGAAGACAGGTAATCATGCTGAGACTATACTTGTTTATGATTCTGAAAATGTATCTGCATCTGCTGAACCCTCCCAAACCTTAGGAGACTTAGATGTTGAAATTGATCTGACCTTACCATCTGAACCCGTTGCTGACAACCCTCGTAAAAATCAGGTTTTAACAGATTTAAGTGATTTTGACTCTGATGAACATTCTGACAGCCAATCAGAACCCTCTCAATCAGAACCCCCTGAACCATCTATTTTTCAACCTATTCCTGCTGAACATTTTTCAAGACCCCCTCCCAGATCTCTATCACCCAAACCCACTGGATGGTATGATGCTGGCTCTTGGAGAATTCCAGGGATAAATGAACCTCTAGCACCTCCTTTCAACCTACCATCTGAGAATATTTTTGCTATGAATCAACCACAGCCTCAAAATCCCATTCCCACTCCTACTTATACAATAATAGTTTCGCCTGATGTCACTCCACCCGCTTCACCACAACATACAACACCACTCTCAACTCCTCAAATTCCAGAACTACAACCTTTTAAACAAACTGAAACTGCTGAACCATCCGTACCTCATGAAATATCAGAACCTCCTATTTGTGTTAACCAACTTGAACCTGAACCTACAAATAATCCTGAACCCAATAGCTTTTAAAGAACTGTAGTGGACTTTCAATCTCTACAATTCTTGAAAAACAAAACTTACAGAACGGCTGTCCCTAAACCTGTTCAGCCAGATGTAAATACTTTGTTTCAGAATTTTATAACAAATGTTCAAGCATGGTTACAACCACTGAAAGAATATTACTCCAGAAGTGTGAACGCAGCAGCAACAGATCTTCTATGGGAAACCTTCAGAAGAACTTTGGTTGCTGAATCAAGGAAGTTACAGGACTTGTGCCAATTTCAGGTGCTGGACAACTTTTCCAAACTTCTGCATGCTTTCAAGACAAAAGCTGCCGACACTTGGAATAAGAAGTCTTCGCTAATGATTGATGATACACCAGCTGATAAGATGGTCATATCAGAAGATGAATATGAAGAATCCTCTGAAGATTCAAATCCTCTGGCTATTGTTCTATTGAATCAACCTTCAGTTAAGGCTGGACCTGAACCTGTGACAACTCTTGCAATAGATATGGGCACTCTGATCTCCATCTTTATGAAGTCTGACTCAACAGTTGCTGCTTCTGAGCCTGGTTCTACTGAAGCTTCATCATCTTCTGCTCCTACCTCACTCATTATGGACACTCTGAAAGAGCTAAAGAAGGAGAATGAAGTCTTGAATAAACGTATGGATAAGCAAGATCAAACAAATCTAGAGATCAAGAACTGGATGGCAAAACAAAACGAATCTGCCTCTGAAATCAAGAATCTTCTGATGGCTCTTGTCACTAAGAAATCCTAGTTTCTTTTTGTCTCTTACTTGGATGTTTTGTTTGTACTTCTGGATATCTATTTTTACCTTTTTTATGAAATCTTTCAAAATTTCTCATTTATTACACTTTTTGATTATGCCAAAAAGGGGGAGAAAATGTGCATTCTTGAACTAATCACTGTTTAACAATTATGGGAATAAGTCTCAGACATTCTAACAAATTTGCAAGAATTCCTTCTGTGCAAAAGAATTTTTTTTGCAGGTATCACTTTAACTCTGAAAGAATATTCCAGCTAAGATTTATTTTCTTGAAGAAGTTCTGAAGAAATTCAAGAAGGCTGTGTATTACTCTAACTAAATAATCTCAGGATGTCTTATGCATAGAAATATTCATTTCAGGGTGAGATTCTTATCTCTTAATCCGTTTCTTTTCTTTATCTAAAATAATTTTTTGTCATCATCAAAAAGGGGGAGATTGAAAGAACAAGATTAGTTCTGACCTATCTCAAGAGTTTTTATGATAACTAAATTATATTTAAGATAATTTATGCTCTGATGAATGTGTTTTGAATGTCTTAGTTAATGTTCTGATAGAAAACATTCTAAAGTACTAAGCAAAGATTATGAAGAAGTTCTTTGATAAAAGAACCTTTTATTCAAACGCATCTGCTGACTCTGGTAAGAACCTTTATTTGTTAAATATATCTTCTAACTTTTAGCAGGCTCCTTGATTCAAAAGATAACTTGAAAGCAAGCGTTCTTCAAAGTTCTTAGCAAGCAACACACTGCCTAGAAGATAAGTGAAGCATGTTCTGACTTAAAGAAATTGAAGAAAGACTCTGAAATAACGTTTAAACCAACTTGTCTTGTCAAAGCAAAGGAAACACGTTCTTACATTTTGACGTTTTCTCATTAATGCAAAGACGGCTGAAAGCACTCAAGTGCCTACAACTAGTTTCTTGGAAAATGGAATATTGCAAGGATACACGCAAAGCATTTAATGCTCTCCATCTTTTCTGAAGGCAACAATGGTCTTATTGTTCCTACTATAAATATAAGGACATTTATTGCAAGCCAAGAACTTTTGATGTGAACCAAGAAAACCAATCATATTTTCAAAAGAAGCAAGAAATTACGTGAAAGATCCAAGAAGCTCACAAACTCATTGTTCATACAATCTGTGCATTATACTCTAAGTGAAAAATCACAATTGTGATATAGCTTGATTAGAAGCAAACTCTATTTCATTATCTGTAAATATTAAACTCCTGTATTTTGTTCCTTGAGAGACCAAGTTTGGTCAGATTTCTCAAGCAGACTAGGACTAGATTTAAGTCTTAGTGGTGTTAGTCACTTGTAAGTTTACCTGTGCATTGTTAGTCACAACAGTTGTTGTATGATTGTAATCAGTTGATTATAGTGGATTAAGTCCTTGTTGGGAAAGGAAAAATCACCTTGGCGGGTGGACTGGAGTAGTTTGAGTTTAAATGAACTAGGATAAAAATAACTGTGTTATTCCATTATTGTTTGAGCTTTGTTTTGAAAACAAAAAGAGTCACTTATTCAACCCCCCCTTCTAAGTGTTTTCTTACCCCTTCAGAAACTGGTATTCAAAAGGAACATCAATAGACATTGGAATGAACCAAAGAGGGTAGTAAAGACTAGACTCGAGGAACCTGTGCTAGAGTAAAACTGAACTACAATCAAGGGTAGACACTTAACCATCCACGGGATATTCGTATGGGGTGAAACTGAGATACTGAGGATAAAGACCTTGCTGGAGATATAATCCAAATTTGTAGAAAATTCACTAGGGAAAACAGAAATAATAATGGCTTATGTTCCGATGCATGTTAGAATTATTTTTCTATGGAGTAATGTTCCAAGAGAATTGAAATAATACACTTTGAGGATGCAATGTAATGATGCATGTTTAGATATTACACTAGGGAATGGCCAATCGAGAAGACTAACAACCAATAGGTCAAAATCTGTCAGGACTTACAAAAATAAATTGTAAAGTCCAGTGGAAAAGAGAAGATATAAGGAACCTCTAGAGAGAAATCCTTGATGAGCTAAAACTATGTGGGGAATAACAAACTGAGTAACCGGTAGAAACAGGCTACAAACACTGAGAGGAGTTGCGAAAATAAATTGTGAACTCTGTTGGAGAAAATTAAGTTGAAACTGGTCAACTTCAAGAAGGAATGCCAAATGAAGATTGGGCATTGTAGGAGAAGATCGGGGCAAGACTGTAGCTTCTGAAGGAGAAAGCCAAATAGAAAATTGAATGTTGGTGGAGAAGATCAGAGCAAAACTGTAATCTCTAGAAAATACGGTGTGCAGCCGTGTTGAGGATGTTACAAAGATAACAAACCAGACCTGAGAAGTGAAAACCTCACTGGGGAAAAACAGATAAAATCTGTCCAGGCCAACCTCGTCGAGGATAAGATGTTCTTCGATAAGAAAACTCGATAAAAAATATTACTGTTGGGGGTAGACAAATCCTCGAATAGAAAATATAGTCAGAACCACATTGACGTTACTCTTCAAAAATGGCCAAACCTACTGTGGAAACTTCCGTTGGAAAAGTCCTTTACCGCTTGTCAAAGATTAACAAAATCTCAATTAATCGACCAACATCGACTATATTGGGGATAAGGAAAAATGCTTAAATAAGGATGCCCCAAGCAACAAATTAGCAGGGAAACGAGAGATCAAGACGAGGAATATCTGATTGGCAACTTCGCTAGGGAATTGAAACTTCTTCAGACTGTGAATTCTCATCTAAGCAACTCCATCGAGGATATGAGACGTCTTCAAACTTGAAGTCTCATAACGAAGCCTTTCTCTTGAAAAAGATTTATGGGCAACAAAACTCCTGTGAGGAAACAAAACTCCACTGAGGATACAAAACTCTGCGTGGAGTATTTTTCTAGGGATTCCAAAATCTTGGATACCAATCTCTCGAGAAACATCCTTTTAAGGAAAACAACTCTATGGTGAATTCCTATGTGAACTCTCAATCAATTAAAGTTGCTTCTAGGGATAAGAGATACAAAAGTATAAAAATGGAAACCCCTGTTGGGCATGCTTCATCCATGGATTTCTTCACAAAGAACCCGACTGCCTGGATTAAAGGAACCTTGGATATGCAGTCATAAAATAGATCATGAAGATAGTCAAACAATGTCAACTCTACTGGGGATACGACAATCTCATCCAGCATCAACTCTACTGAGGATGATAAAATATTATTTTAATAAATAAATTCTCCAAGTCACAACTCAGATGGGAAAATGAGAATTTATGAATACAAACTTCGATGATAATTCAAATTGGAAGGTAAACTCCACTGGGAATAGTCTTTATTAAGAAACGAGATAATGCTCATCAAGACTTGATTGGGGAATGAAGATATCCAAAACCTTATCCTCCTCGAGAATCCCTCACATGACAATGCTGAGGAGAACTAACTCTGCGGGGAATTCCCTGTTCTAGAGTTCAAAAGTTAGAGGTAAGACTCTTGCATGGGTGCTGGAAAGCTGCAACTTACAGAGTGAATGGCAATTCCTCGAGAGGACTTCATGGCATCCGTACCATCATTGATATGCTGCCCCATAGTAGCGGAACTTTGAGAGATCAATCCTCAACTTGATTGCCCCAGATTGGTGAAACGGAAAGACCAATAACTACAAGCTGAACCCTGATAAAACTTGCAAAAATAAATTGCAATTTCGGCTAGAGAAGATCAGATCAAAACTATAACATCTGCGAGGAAAATTCAAATGGATACTTGACATTGCTGGAGAGAGCATTAATATAGTGGGGGTCTATGGGAAATCAAAATTCTCCTGACTTTTGTTTGGTAACTGGTCAATTTCTCACTGGGGAGAACGAAACCTTATACTGCCAAGGGTATGAAGATCCATGCTAGGGGTAAGAGACTTTAAAAACATGACCCTTATCAGGAATGAGATATTCTTTGCATTAAAAACTCAACAAAATATGTTACTGCTGGAAATACGAGAATCTTCAGCCCCACTGGGGAATAAGGATGTGCTTTAACCAGAACGAGATCTTGCTATGACGCTCTATCCTGGGGTTAGCAACCATAATAACTACTCAACTCTATTATCATATGAGATTAAAATATACTGGATATGAAGAGATTATGAATAAGCATTTTTGATGAAACGAATCCATTGGAGAAACGTGAATTCCTGAATGGGAGATTTCTTGATAATGCAGCTTCACAGGGGAGATGAGGATTTATGAATAAGAGATTTCCAAAGGCAGATCCACTGGGGAAAAGATAAATCTTGGATAAGAGATCTCAGATAATGGTCTATACTAGAGAGATGAAATAAACCTCAACACAAATCAGCTAGGGGAGTGAAAAATTATGATAGTGAGATCTGAAATAAGGCAGCTCCATTGAGGAACGAGAAATCTTTGACAAGAGATCCTCATAAACAGCCTCCTCTGAGGAAGTGATATGATGCTCCCATGACTTCGCTAAGAAACAGAACATACTTGAATAGTCTTTACTGGGGATAATATAGATTCTCAGCAAAAAGAACTTCGAACCATGCTTCTACTATAAAGATTACAAAATTCTTGAACAAGAAATCTTTATGAAGTGACTTTTTCAGGGAACAGGAGAAATTTCTGAAGGAACTCTCGACTTCAGCTGGGGATGAGAACACTCCAATTCAGGGGATATGTATTCTTTTGCTTAGTGATGTTGGGGAGACAAAACTTCAAGCACTTGGAAAATAAGACTCTCTTAATTCGAGATTCCAATTAGTCAATCTTTAAAATTCTCCCCTTGGGGATATTTACTGGGGAGCAATAGAAACTTCAGATCTCTGTAGAAACTCACAACTAATCTCAAATAAATTTGTTCTTCATGAAGTGACTTCACGGGGGAATAAGAATATATTCAACCAAATCTCTAGTCAAGGTAAAGATGCTCTACTCCGAGTAATAAATATTCTCTTACAAACATGAACATGTTAGATTTACCGAGAAATGGAAATTCCATATCAAAAGATCAAAACCTTTAGTCAAAGAACTTATTCTAGGTGCTATTGGGAGACAAAGATTTATGCATCCAGAGAACGAGACTCTTTTAATCTAGAATTCCAGTTGGTGAATCTTACAATTTCTCATTTGGGAAGACTTACTTGGGAGAAGTAGAAACTTCAGTGTTGCTTCGAAAGAAACGATCCAAGTTAGGGACACTTTAATCATCTTGGAAGACGTTACTCTTGCAATAGCGAATAACACAAATAAGCAAAGAAAATGATAACTTCTACGAAACAGACCACTAAACGTGCCCCAGATAGTGTGACAACTGGAGAAAGACCTTGTAGAAACATGGCATAATTTTGACTTGAGATAATTTGTACCAGATTATTTGAGATCTGGATAATTCTCTGACACAATAGGTCCATGGAGAGATTCGTCGAATCTCGACGTAACTGCTTCATGTTGACTAACCTTGAGAGGACTTCCTGAGATCTGTGCTGAGAATAACACTCCTGACTTTAGTTGGAGATAAAGATATCAACTACTGATAAAGGAAAAATAATTCATAGATTTAAATTTTTTGATGAGTTGAGTATAACAATCTCAACTTCTTGTGATGCTCTTCAAATTCAAAAGTTTTTTTTAGCCTGCAACCAGACTTAAACTGATCAACTATGAAATGGATAAATTCCCCTATATAATGTCTTGTCCCGTTAAAGAATTGTCTTGAAAGGACTTCCTGAGATCTGTACCATCCAGATAAACTTCCCCAATGTTACAAAATTTGAAGCAAGACCTCTGAATAATTAATATTAGAAATGGATTAAATGAATCTTTGGTAACGGACCTTGGCCACTCGGCACTTTGAGAGATTTGTTGAATCTCGACATAATTTCCTTGGATTGAAGAAACTTTGAGAGTCAATGGATCTTGACTTGATTGCCCCAGATTAGTAGAATATTGGAAAACCATTTCCTTACTCATGCTCATAAAGGAATGAGAAGTTCAAAGAGTTTAGAAGATAATACCTCCTCAGGATAATTGACTTACGTGTTCAAAACAAGCTAGTACACAATCATACTTCTCCACTCGAACTGCTTCGCGCGCAAGCAGATGCTTCAAGAAAATTGTCCTTCGGAACCAATTGGGAACGATATACCATTGCTCAATCATAGATTTAGGGGCAAACAAAACTTTCACACAATCATCAAACAAATAGTTCTTGATCAATCTCTCAAAGTAGTCTTCTTCAATTCAAAGGAGTAGCTAGAAATCATGCCCTAGATTAAGATCATTCTTTTCAACAGATTTCTGAAGCAATTCATCCCTCGGGATAATCAAACTCTTCATATGATGCCTATTATGCAAGATCACTTTATGTTTAAGAACTTTTTCATATGCAAAGAACATTTTATCCTAAGAATGATAAATCTAATACAAATCATATCTTTGTCTTGAAGTTAGAAAACTTCTGTTGAAAAGATGTTGAAACATCAAAATTTTTCTGTACAAAGAAAATAAAAGAGGGAGTGATACCAACTCAACATTTTTTTAGAAAATCTCCTAGGAGTCAAGTTACCATATTCTTGTAACCGTTTTTCTTTCGAATTAATCCATGCTTCGATTAGGACTTTTAAGGGTTGTAACGTGGCCTGGTTTATGATTTTTTAGGAAAAAAAGTTTTTAAGGCTCAAAATTATTTGGTGCCCACCCATTCTCCATGATGTCCTCCAGTTTTACATTCAGTTAACTCGATACGAGCACTCATCTCTCAAAAGAGTTTATGATGGTTGAGAAACCACAACGATTTCTTGGACATGACAGACACTTAACCTTTGGTTTTTGGGTGTTCGATCACACGAATTTTCTTTTGATGAGGATTCTTATTGGGTAATCCCTTTCTCCATTTTGGGATTTTCAAATTCCTTTTCGCTTTCCCTAATTTTTTCCTGGACCAATTCTTTTTAATTTCAACGTCGAAGTCCAGCGGGATGCCCTAACTTTTGCCTAAGCGACTTATTTTCAAGTTTCGACTTAGTGGGGCCTTTTTTATTTCTTTCTTATTCATACTTTCCTTTTTTGAACAAGTCGTGTGACCCTAAGTCTTTGAACCTTTTGGAAGAAGGTGACTTCCTCATTCCTTGGTCGGCGAGGGATAACCATTGTTGTATCGATTTGATCTCGACCTCAAGATTTTGTGAGGAGATAACCATTGTGGTTTTGATATTTCCCGACCTCATAATGCGAGGGATAAAATATGGTGATCCTCAGATAGGACACTCTTTCTAAAATTTGAATTCTCGATCAAATTAACTGAACATCTACCCTGCCCTGGGTTAAAAATAAGGGTTTTTTCCCGAACAAAAAAGAAACTCCTACTTCGAAGGCTCAGAGGGGTTAACAGGGGTCTATCTCTCTTATATATATATATATATATATATATATATATATATATATATATATATATATATATATATATATATATATATATATATATATATATATATATATATATATATATATATATATATATATATATATATATATATATATATATATATATATATATATATATCCAAAATTTGGTGATTGAAACAAGGCATGTACATCGTCAACAAGGTTTTTAATCGAAAGCATACCATTTGGAATTCCAGGTAAAATTTCGTCATCCTACCTCCAGAGTTATTTCTTTATTAGAAAGAGATGGGTATCAAAAGCATAGTAAAACAAATAAGACTGATAACAAATGGATTAATTCAAGATAAACATATTCAATACGTTATGATTAACATTAAAAAAGAAGAGCAAGTTTGGATACAAGAAAGTACTGAACCAAATAATTAAGATTTCAAATTGTTGTACCCCAAAATTTCCCCTCCCATATTTCTCAAAATATTTCAAGAAAGATCCTCAAGTTGCTCAAGGTAGTCTAAGGGTTGGCCAGACAAGCTCTCTCCTAAGGCAGTCTACCTCAAATTAGGGTTTCATGTTGCATTAAGATACTTGAGTCCAAGGGATCCCAAATGCTCACCAATGTCCTAATATGTTCTCAATATCATCCATGTCAAGTTTCAAGCCTTGTAGAGAAAGTTTGCTCAGTCAATTGCTCAAAGGCCCAAAAATCGACTATGATAGGGAAAAAGTCAACTGTGGCCTACATACAGTCATACTTCAAGATTTTTGGTCAATATCCTCATTTTGAAGTATATTTCATCATTTGATCAAGGGTTGATCATGATTCATCAAGGATTGTTCATAATTCATCAAGACTCAAAAGTTGCTAAATTAGGGTTTTGTAGGAAAAGTCAACTCAACTTTGACCAAGCATAACTTTCTCATACTTTATGAGAAATGACCCATCCAAAGCTCATTTTGAATAGGATGCAATTTCATACAATCCATCTTCAGCTCCCAAGTTCAAAATATGCACTCACAAGAAGTTATGAATTTGGACATTATAGGTCATTTTGAAAAGTCAACAAAAACACATTTTTGTCAAAGCTTCATACATGAGCATGGTATATAAAAATGATATTAGACTAAAAGGGTTGATTAGAGGACATATCAAGATTTCTAAAAAGTCCAACAACACCTCCAAAGAGTCAAAATTGAGGATGTTATGCATTGGTGAAGTTGACCTTTTTTGCAAAATTGTCAAAAGTCAACTATGCCTAAAACTTCAAATTTTGCCAAATGGGCCCAATCGTTTTCACTTGTTTTGAGTTTGCAACATAGTCCACGTGCTCTATCCTTTTCCACTTGTCCATATCTTATTTTTATTATTTATTTTGATTTTTATTTGAACTAATTCAATTTAAATCAAAACAAATCATATAAAATCCAAAATATTGAAAGAAAGAGATTTTGTGCTTGTTTCAGGTTTCAATTACAGCTAGTAAGTATTAAAACTCGTGCAAGGCATTAGGGTGGACAAAAAGATTGGTTTTAGGCTAATTTTGGAAAGATTTAAAGGAGGATCAAATCACAATCAAATTCATTGATGGAGGAAGATTGGATGCATTCTTTCAAACCTAATACATTCCTTGATACATATAGAGGCGAGGCAGACCTAAAAACTGGTTAGAAACAGGCGCAGCAAGCAGAGCAACATTTGAAAAAATCAAGAAAAAGTGCAAGATCGATTTCATTGTTCCAGGCCAATTCAAGACTTCTTGACCATTCCATTTGCTTCCTGGGACTCTCAGCAAGCCAAAGCAATCAAAACCAAGCGTTTTCAAGCCCCAAATCGCAATGTAAGTCATCCACGACATAACTCTCTTTTTGAAATCGAATAGCATTGTTCTTGCACTTATAGCATAAAATAATTATACATTCTTGATAACAATCACATTTGCAAACTTTCTGTATGGTTTAATTGTGTTTTCATGGCTTGTATGGAGTTTCACCATTATTAGGGTTTGCAAGCTTGAATTAGGATCTTGGCGTACATGCCAAATTGGGCCACGATTAGGGTACCATGAAGTTCGTGAGACTCAGACGAATGGATTGGTACCATCACCACTGATTTATTATGCTTGTACGTGATTTTTCACATGGCCAGGGTTTTAGCTACGGAGAACGTCTGTTGGTATAGGTCTGTTGTCTAAAACAACAGATCCTTGGAGAAGACGAAGACGTGGCTCCACCTGATTCGCCCGTTTGAATTTTCGCGCAAAATTTCTATTAATTCTTTGTTTTCATATATTATTATTATTATGCATTGTATGTACAAACAGAAGCAGATGGCCCAGTGTTAGCCAGGTTGGTGTTAAGGCGTATGAAGCTTGAGGTCAGAGGTTCGACCGCTGCCTCCAACAATTGTATTTTTCTTGATTTATTTCAGGAGATCACATGCGTGCATGAACCCAAGGTCCACCATACATCCTCCCAATCTAGCCAGCCAAGTGGCAGATGGCCATCATCTGAAGGTGCACCAAAGCCAAGTCAAACGCGCAGCATGGGATCCTCAAAGTCAACGTGGACCTTCTCTTTTGGGCCCATAAATCTGACTATTGGCACCCCCACAATTCTCAGGCCCAATTCTTTTTCTCTATTCTTTTATATATTTTATTTAACTTATTTAATTTATTTACTAACCAAAAATTAATTTTCTTTTTATCAAAAAATCACCAAAAATATTATTTTTCACCAATTAGATTTAGGTATATTTTTTATCAATAAATTAATTAATTTAATTAGGTTTGATTAATTTAGATAACTTTAATTTATTTTGTACATAATTAAAAATAATTAGAATAAATAGGTTTTATTACTAACTTAATTATATTTTATCTTTTTTTCCTAAAATAATCAAAAACCAAAAATAGACCTTTATTTTCATTAATTAATTTAATTAACTAATTAATTTTTTGTATTTAATTCTAAAACCTAATTCTTTTATTAAAAATAACAAAAATAATTTTTCTTTTAATTAGGTTAGAGGGGTCAAAACCCTAATTTCTTGTCGATCTAATTTTCTCACGCGCTTTATTTTTATCCCAATTATTGTATCTGCTCACAGTTTGTAATAGTTTTAATTATGGCTTTTACTTTTCATTATCGCTTTATTTTCAAAGGGTTTGTTTTTGGCTATGTAAATACCTGAAGCCTTGTAATAGCGTAGTTTAAATTCCGCATTTTAAATTCCACAAATTATTAACTGTTAGATGTATGATAATAGGATGCATGACAAGAATGTATGACTAATTTGAAAACAGTTAGATCATCCTAAATGTGCAAAGATAAATAAACTGAAATTGAATCATTCGCACATGCGCACTCCTAGGGTACACTCCCACTTAGTTGCCTTCGGTAAATGGTCATTGAGTATAGGATGTTTTAATGGTCGTCCTTTTGTCCAAAGATCAAAGTTGCCTCGAATATTGTTGCCTCGGATAAATGATCTAAGACATTAGGGTTATTACTAAGACGTCCTAACATTGCTTTAGTGACCGTACGTCCCTTTCGAATTGACCCTCAAAACTCCAACGACGGTGCTACCTACTCACTAATAGTGGGATAGCGTTGTCTAAAGGAAACGAACATAGAACGATTCTTTTTTCGAGTAGGTAGATTAGTTCTTAAGTACTTGCTCAATCCAAACAAATTTTTTCACACTTACACTCCTTTACAAACAAAGTTTTCAAAAACACTTCATTACACTCTTGAAGACATAAGCAAGAGTTAAATCGAAGTTAAAACAAAAACTTTTCAAAGCCCACAAACACAAAGAAAACAATTTTGAAAATGATGAGCAAGTACCTAAGAGCCCGTAGATAACTACGGATAGGAAGGGTGCTAATACCTTCCCTTTCTATAATCTACCCCCCGTACTCAGAAATATCTCGAAAAAGGAATTTTTCTATGCTTTTTTCCTTTCCTTATTGGATAAAATAAAAGACGGTGGCGACTCTTGCTTACCGCGACATTTTGCAAACACAAACGCAAGACATAAACCAGCAAATTCCTTAACGAAATAGGGAAACCACGTCCTGGTTCTGGCCACCGTATCACAAAACTGGCGACTCTACTGGGGACTGAATATAAATGGGGTGTACCTTAGGATTAGTTAATCATATTGTTTTATATTGTTTGATTTGATTGCTTTATCTTTGTGGGCTTTGTATCAGAGTTACTATAGATCCTAACCCGGATCTGGGGACAACTTTTAGGTAAGTAGCAATAGACTGTGAGGGAACTGTACGTTGTAGACCGATACGGTTAAAGCAGTAGCTACATTGGTGTGACACATTAGTTGGTATTGATATCCCTTGTGGAGGAACAAGGAGAGTATGAGGATGCTAATGGGTCATTAAGCATCAACTGACCTTAGAACCTATAATTGACCAACTTGGCCATAGAAAAGTAGCAGTATGCTACACTTATTGAGACCATACTCTCGCGATGATTCCGACGGCAAGAAAAGATTGCTAAACTGGAATTATGACCGATGGAGGATGGTCAGTGATATTGAGAACCTCTAGAACCCGATTAATATTACTAGGATAGGTTTAACCAACTAAACTGCAAGAGGGTAATACCTAGACCCCATGCAAGCCTAAACCTAAGGCTGTTTATGTGACTTGTGTGCATTCAACTTGAACTACTTGCACTTTTTTATTGTCTGACAACGTGAGTTCCTTGCAGGTTTTGTTTATAGTCCTTATCTAGTAACTTGGATTTCTTGCTGGATTTACTTGTTTACATTACCTCGCATTGTTTCTTAAACGCATAGCATACACATCATAACATCATGCCTTAACATTTACTTAACCATTTCAAGGATCTCAAGGGTTTGTGATGCAGGTTATGGTAAATCATAAGTCTAGAAAGGGGCAAGGGGATTTATTTTCCTCTAGCCAATGTCGTCTATAAATCAAAACATGATAAATTGAGTCAGGGGCTATGACCCACTTGATATGGTGAGCTTGACTCTTGAAGAAGGACTCTTGATGACACGAAGTTTCTTCAATCAAGGCTGCAAAATTCAAATTCTAACAGTTTCTTGTTTACCCCGCGAGACCCGTGAAAACATTGCATAAATATATCGTACATATCATTGCATAACAGGTCTCCCAGTACAGGTCTCTCATGTTCTCGCTGTTTATTTCAGCAATGGCTCTTCAACAAGACAACAGAGATCTTCAAATTCAAGAAGCTCAGTTTAGGGAAATGTTCCTAAACCTATACAAGGGCGAACGACTGGAACAGCTGCAAGTTGAGGTAGGTGCAATTAGAACCCATATGTTGGGGCAGATGGCTCTTCTCATCTATGGGTTAGTTTTGTTCCCAAACCCTGACCAGCTTATAGATATCAATGCTGTCAAAATTTTCATGGCTCGCAACCCTGTGCCTACATTACTTGGGGATATCATTCACTCATTTCACACACGAACAATGAGGAAAAGAGGTGTTCTCATGTGCTGTACTCCTGTTCTAGCAAGGTGGTTTATTTCTCACCTTCCCCAATCATTTTTGAAGAATGAGCAGGGTTTAAGGTGGTCACAACGATTGATGACTCTTACGCATTCAGATGTTCATTGGCGTTCTCGATCCAGAGAAAATGTTATCATCATTGATCGTTGTGGGGAATTCCCTAATGTCCCTCTACTAGGCATTAGGGGAGGCATTACCTACAACCCCTGCTTGGCTCTAAGACAATTTGGGTATGCCCGAAGGGATGGCCCGCATGACATGCTGATTCCAGACTTGGTTTTTGACTTCGACAACGACGTGTAAGGACTTCGACAAAGGTTTATTCGAGCTTGGAGAATGCCCAACAAGGTAGACTGTAAGACCTTGGGACACAAGAATTCCATCCCCCTTGAGCCTTACCTCAAGTGGGTACGAACCCGCGTCTAAAGTCTTATGATGCCTTACCCCTACATTCTTCATGTGATCAAAGAGCCTGTTTTGGAAGGAGAAGTCCCATACACCCTCCTACATCCTGACATGCCAACATCACTTGAATATTTGCAAAGGAGTTGGATACAACTCAAGGGAGAACGTGATACTTTTGAAGCCCAATTCTACGCCAGTGAGAAGAAGGTTTTGGAACTTACTCGCCAACTTCACGAGGAGCAGACTCTCAACACCTACATAGCACCAAAGAGGATGCGCAACGTCTTTTTACATTAGAATTTTGTTTTATTTTTCCCATGGGGAATTTATGTACTAACAAATATTTCTTATTAATATGACGCGTGTTCTTTTTTGTTTGCAACAATTTTGAATTTCAGAGTCCTTGAATGCATTACATGAATAACACATCATTCATCATATGCATAAGCAGGTCTTCACACCAGGTTTCCTTATCTCTCTGCTGTTTATTTCAGCAAGATGGATATAGAGCAGACGGTCAAAGACTTACAAGCGCAGAATTCATAGTTCCAACAGCTACTCATGACCTTGGCAAAGGGTCAGGAGGAGCTCAAAGGCCTACTGGAAAAGGAAAAAGAGAAGAAGAAAAAGAAGAGGGTTGGTGTGGCTACCATGGGAAGAAGATTTGAGAACCAAGCTAGAAGGGTCATGGATTTCCCCTCAACATCTGATGAAGGGGTAGGAAAGGGTAAAGGAACTGCCGTGCAATCTGAGTCTGAGGAAGAAGAAGATGAAGAGGATGAAGACTATTCTGAGCAGCAGTACCCTCCTGCAGACGACAAATATAAGAATCTGGAAGAGCGTCTGGCCGCCATGGAGATGCAAAGAGTGCCTGGGCTAGACTTCGAAGAGCTAGGGTTGGTTGTTGTGATTGTCATTCCCCCCAAGTTTAAGGTGCCTCTTTTTTCCAAATACGACGATTTGTCTTGTCCAAAGATGCATCTGCGATCTTACGTCAGAAAAATCCAACCGCATTCTTCTGATAAAGATCTATGGGTTCATTTCTTCCAGGACAGTCTTTCGGGGACACAATTAGATTGGTTTTACCAGCTAGAGAGGTCTGATGTGCACAAATGGGAGGATTTAGCTGCTACCTTCTACAAACAGTACTAATATAATGCGGATTTAGCACCAACCCGTACTCAATTATAGAGTATGGACATGGTCCCAAATGAAGGTTTCAAAGAGTATGCCCAGAAATGGAGAGATTTGGCAGGACGAGTACAACCACCTCTATCTGAGAGGGAGCTGGTAGATATGTTCTTGGGTACACTTTTAGGCCCCTTTTTCAATCATCTGATAGGAAGTTCGTCTGTAGGGTTCACCGAGTTAATTCTGACTGGTGAGAGAGTTGAAGCTGGAATCAAGAGCGGAAAAATTCAAAAGGATGCATCTGCTTCCGCTGCTATCAAGAAGACTTTTCCAGCCAAGAAAGAAGTCTCAGCTGTCTACTCCCAAAGAGGTCAAGGAAGAGTTGAGCGCCAGCCAGCGGTGGGGGCTGTAATGATTCAGAGGACTGTAGTTGATCAGCCTAGAAACAATCAACCCAGAACCAACCAAGCAAGGGTGGAAAGGCCTGCACGGTAATTCACCCGGATCAACATGACACCTGCTCAGGTTCTCCCTCATCTGTTGAAGTTAAACCTTGCAAGTTTGAAAGAAGCGCCGAAGAATCCAAATACAACTTCTCCTTTCTACCATGCTAATGCCAAGTGTGCTTATCATTCTGACAGCCTGGGGCATGACACCAACAATTGTTGGGCCCTCAAAAATAAGATTCAGGACTTGATAGATGCTAAAGAAGTGGAATTCGATGCCCCTGAAAAGCCTATTGTGATCTCTGCTCCAATGTCAAAACATGGTCACAATGTCCATGCTGTTGAAGAAGAACTTTTTATTGCTATTGTTGATGATTTGATAACTACGCTACCGATAATCAAGCTGAATTTGTTGAAGGCTGGGATTTTCCCAAGTTGTAAAAAAGATTGTTACCTTTGTTTGTCCTTACCAACCGACTGTCTGTTGTTAAAGTTAGGCATCCAGTGCCTAATGGATAACCAAGAGATACTTTTTGAAAAGACTCCTATTACACCGAATCCTGTTAATGATGTTTCGATAATTACCATATCCGCCAATCTTTCCAAGGTCTCCAAAAGACCTGTTAAGATTACATCCAATCCGAAGATTGTACCTCTGAAGATAACTATGTCGGGGCCTATCCCGTACAAGTCCAACAAATCAATACCGTGGAACTATGGGGGAGAGATCTTCTAACACAGTATTAAGCAAATTGAATCAACTGAAGAGAGTTCTGATGAAGAAACTTCCGACATTGGAAACATTGCCGGAACGAGTAAAATCACCCGCAATGGAAGAATTTTCTCTCCGGAGATTGCGCCTCCAAAGGCAATCTTCGGACCCTCAGCCGCTCCTAAGGTTACCCATGTGTCGGTCAACATATCTGCAAGAACTCTAGTTATTGAAGAAGTTGTGACTCCTGAAGTTGTCCCCTCTGCTGTTGCTGATGATAGAGGGAAAGGGATCCAAGAAGAGCCTGTCAAGACGAAGGCTCAGCCGTTGATCATCCCTGAGACCTCTAAAAAAGAAATGGAAAAGATTTTGAAAATAATCAAGAAAAGTGATTATAATGTTGTGGAGCAACTAGGGCAAACTCCCTCAAAAATCTCTATGCTGGCCTTACTACTTTATTCAGAAGCTCATGCCAAACCTTTGATCAAATTCTTGAAGACGGCCCATGTGCCCCAGGAAACCTCTGCGGACCAGTTTCAAGAATGTGTAGCTAGCCTAACAGCAGACAATGGTCTAGGGTTCTCCGACGCCGATTTAACAATCAAAGGGAAGAAACATAATGACGCCCTGCATGTCTCGGTAGAATGCAGAGGGACTACTCTGGCTCATGTTCTGGTAGACACTAGTTCATCACTGAACGTCTTACCAAAGAAGGAATTGGACAGGCTAGATTGTGAAGGTCTAACTTTGAAGCCCAGCAACATCATTGTCAGAGCCTTTGATGGTTCTAAACGGATGGTCCACGGGGAGGTGGACATCCCGATTAAAGTTGGAACCGAAACCTTCAACTCCACATTCTATGTCATGGACATCCGTCCCTCCTATTCTTGCTTGTTGGGAAGACCCTGGATTCATCATGCTGGAGCTGTCACTTCAACTTTGTATCAACAACTCAAGTACCCTGTTCAGGGGAAAATTGTAACTACTCTCGGTGAGGAGGAATACATGATAAGCCATCTTAATTCTTTCCGCTATATGGAATTGGATGGTGAATTCATCGAAACCCCCTTTCAGCATTTTGAAGAGGTAGCTCAGGAGATTGCGGCAGTGCCTTCTGTACCCATGATTACCCGACCTCCGCCTTAGATGTCGTCACTCAAAGATGCAAAGGCTGTGATTGAAGAAGGGGGAAGCACAATCTGGGGGCACCTTCCCGATTTTTTGTTCAACTCTAATAAATTCGGCTTGGGTTTCACTGCTGCTAGTCAGAAGACTGTGCGTCACTTCCGGGCTGGAGGACCACCAGTGAAGATCACTCATCATGGAGTTAGTGCTTTGGAGGATAATGAAGAGGAGAGCAACCTAGAAGATAGGATTTTCCGTACCGTTGAAGGAGGCTTGTGCAATTGGGAGGCAAAGGACTTTATTCCCATTACTTTCAGCAATCCGTAATTTATCTTTCAAAGATTTCTGTTGGTTTGTAATAATTCCTAAACAATTTGTACACTTTTAACCTTGTGCCTTACCCGAGGTACATAGGTCCATTTGTAAGGGTTTGATTTTTCATCTTCATATGCCATTTTAATGAATCATGGATGTTTTCATGTATAAACTTTTGTGTTCATTTTATTTCTTTTTACATTTTATTTGTTTAAAGGTGGCTATCCCTTACACACACCCACACTCACCAATGCAGGTACCCATCCATTCCGGATTCCATGGGTAACAATTCTGCTATGGCCTTCAGTGACTCTGAAGATCTGGTCAATCATGTCGAATACGAAGGTGATGAAGACTGTGAAGTGCCTGGAGAATTGACTAGACTGCTACAACAGGAAGAAAGGGCTATTCTACCTCACGAGGAGTTGCTAGAGACTATGAACTTGGGAACAGAGGAGGACAGAAAAGAAGTTAGAGTGGGTGCCAACCTAGAGCCAAGTGTCAAGGAGCGCTTAGTTCAGCTGTTGAAAGAATATGTTGAGATCTTCGCCTGGTCCTACAAAGACATGCTGGGGCTGGATACAGATATTTTGGTTCACCATCTCCCTACAAGAGAAGACTGTCCACCAATTAAACAGAAAGTTCGCCGCATGAGGCCCGACATGTCTGAAAAGATCAAAGCTGAAGTGATGAAGCAGTTCAATGTTGGCTTTCTTGCTGTTACCTCCTATCCACAATGGGTTGCTAACATTATGCCCGTGCCTAAGAAGGACGACAAAGTTAGGATGTGCATGGATTACAGAGGCTTAAACAGGGCTAGCCCTAAAGATGACTTTCCACTACTGCACATTGACATATTGGTTGACAATACAGCTCATCACAAGGTATTTTCTTTCATGGACGGATTTTCAGGGTATAACCAGATCAAAATGGCCCCTGAAGACATGGAGAAAACTACCTTTGTTACACATTGGGGTACATTCTATTATAAAGTGATGCCATTCGGACTGAAGAATGCCGGGGCAACCTATCAACGTGCCATGGTGGCTTTGTTTCATGATATGATACATAATGAGATCGAGGTCTACGTAGACAACATGATAGCCCATTCACAAACGGAAGAAGAACACCTCGACCATCTGCAAAAGCTTATTGTCAGGTTGAAAGAGTACAAGCTCAGACTGAATCCTAACAAGTGCACTTTCGGAGTCAGGTCCGGTAAACTCTTGGGTTTCATTGTCAGTAACAAGGGCATCGAGGTTGATCCTGCCAAAGTCAAAGCTATACAAGAAATGCCCGCCCCTCGCAATGAGAAGGAGGTCAGAGGTTTCTTGGGACGCCTAAACTATATTGCAAGGTTCATTTCTAACCTAACATCTACCTGTGAACTAATCTTCAAGCTGTTGAAGAAAGATCAGGTGGTTAAATGGAATGATGATTGTCAAGTTGCTTTCGATAAAATCAAGGAGTATTTGCTGGAACCTCCTATCTTGATTCCACCCGTCGAAGGAAGGCTGTTGATCATGTATCTGACTGTCCTGGAGAATTAAATGGGGTGCGTACTGGGCCAACATGACGAGTCTGGCCGAAAAGAGCATGCCATTTATTTCCTTAGCAAAAAGTTTACCAACTGTGAGACTCGCTACTCACTGCTCGAGAAAACTTGCTGCGCTTTGGTATCGGCTGCTCACCGTCTAAGGCAGTATATGTTGACACATACCACTTTGCTGATCTCTAAGATGGATCCGATCAAGTACATCTTTGAAAAGCCTACTATATCCGAAAGAATCGCTAGGTGGCAGATGATCCTCACCGAGTATGATATACAGTACACGACCCAAAAAGCTATAAAGGGGGAGTGTACTAGCCGATCATCTGGCCCATCAAGCTGTTGAAGATTACCAACCCATGAGGTTCGACTTCCCCGACGAGGACATTATGACTTTGAGCAACATTGAAGAAAGCAGACCGTATGACGGACCTGAACAAGGATCCCGATGGACCATGTACTTTGATGGTGCCTCCAACGCACTTGGAAACGGTATCGGCGCGATACTTATCTCTCCAAAAGGTTGCCATACACCTTTCACTGCCAGACTCTGCTTCAGCTGCACCAACAACATAGCCGAGTATGAAGCTTGTATCTTTGGTCTCAATGCTGCAATTGACTTGGGAATCAAATATTTGATTGTATTTGGGGACTCAGCTTTGGTTATCAGTCAAATCAAGGGAGAGTGGGATACTAAACATCCAAACCTCATCCCTTACAAAGAACATGTCCTGACATTGTTACCATATTTTGAGCAGATTACCTTCGAGCACTTCCCGCGAGAAGAGAATCAGCTAGCAGATGCGCTAGCTACAATGTCATCCATGTTTAAACTTAATTGGGATAATGAGGCTCCCCAAATCACTGTTGAACGGAGGGACGAACCTGCACATTGTCACGAGATTAATACCGAAGAAGTAGTGGACCGACTGTGGTTTCATGACGTCAAAAGGTATCTCGAAGCACAAGAATACCCTGAAGGAGCTTCAGTCAATGACAAAAAGTTTTTAAGGAGGTTCTCAGCTAAGTTCTTCCTAAGCAATGGTATCCTATACAAGCGCAATCATGATTGCATTCTGCTCCGTTGTATGGGTAAGGTTGAAGCTGAGCAGATCATGGCTGAACTGCACAATGGTACCTTCGGCACTCACTCAAGCGGATATACGATGGCTAAGAAGATTCTGCGGGCAGGCTATTACTGGTCTACCATGGAAGCTGAATACCATCAACATTCCCGTACTTGTCACAAATGCCAAATCTATGCTGACAAGGTACATATACCTCCAGTTCCTCCCAATGTCTTAACATCTCCTTGGCCATTCGCAATGTGGGGAATCAACATGATTGGAGAGATCAAGCCTACAACGTCCAATGGACACCGTTTCATCCTGGTGGCCATTGATTACTTCACCAAGTGGGTAGAAGCTGCTTCCTTCGCATCCGTCACAAAGAATGTTGTTGCCTGCTTCATCAAGCAGAACCTCATTTGCTGGTATGGTATCCCTGACAGGATCATCACTGACAACGGTACAAACCTGAACAACACTATGATCACCGCTCTGTGCGAGCAGTTCCAGATTCAACATCACCATTCATCTCCCTATCGGCCAAAGATGAACGGTGCTATTGAAGTTGTGAACAAAAATATCAAGAAGATCATTCAAAAGATGACATTCACCTACAAGGACTGACATGAGATGTTACCGTTTGCTCCGCACGGGTACTGTACCACCACACGAACATCAACTGGGGCAACACCCTATTCTTTGGTATACGGCATGGAATCTGTTTTACCTATCGAGGTTTAGGTTCCCTCATTGAGAATCATGAAAGATACTGGTTTGAGTGAAGACGATTGGATTCAGACCCGGCTTGATCAACTTAATTTGATCGATGAGAAACGACTTACTGTTGTTTGTCATGGTCAGACGTATCAAAAACGGATGATCAAGGCATTCAACAAGAAAGTCAGGTGCCAGGTATATCAAGTCGGGGATCTTGTAATCAAGCAGATCATCTTCTTGCAAAGTGATCCCAGGGGCAAATGGACTCCTACTTACGAAGGACCATTTGTGATCAAAAACATTTTTTCTGGTGGGCAAATGATATTAACCACCATGGACAGCGACAACCTTCCGCACCCTGCGAACGTAGACATAGTCAAAATATACTACGCATAAACGACCCGACAAGTTGAAAACCCGAAAGGGCAACTTGGGAAAAATAGGCATCCCGGTGAATCGAAAACCCGAAAGGGCGGTTCAGGCAAAATTAGGGATAAACAAAAAAAATCTGTACACCCAGCAAGTTGAAAACCCGAAAGGGCGACTTGGGCAAAAAAGGGTTTCCCGGTGGACTGAAAACCCGAAAGGGCGGTCCAAGCATAAGTTAGGGAATTAAAGCGTATGACTATGCCTCGTCGGATCACTTTAAGGACAATCTCTTCACAGACAAGCTCCTGGCTTCTGATCAATCTAATCATCGTCGGACGAAGCAATGAATGGACAAGATACTCAGAGTTACGAAGGTTATAGAAGAATGGGAACCCCATGGAATTTTTACACATAGCCACCTTTCTTTGTATAAATTTTTCTGAATTTTATGACAACATTCTCTTACTAGAATGTCTGTCTCCTTTGTACAAAATACTTACACAAAGTTAATACAAAGATACTTCAAAGTGCAGAAAACTATTTGCCTTTTCTTCTTTTTACACTTGTGTTTTATTTGAAAACATCCAATGGTTTATTAAATGAGCATATGCATTTGAATATAATCACTGTTTACAAATAAATGAAATGTGAAAGAATAATTACTGACAGGTTAAAAGGATGGGAATACGTCTTTAGGCTATACCAAGAGAATCCCCTACAGTACATTATCTGGATCCCCAGTGGAGCTACAACCTTGAAATACATATCCCCAACGGAATTAAATTTCAAAATCCTCGCCAGAGTTCAAATTTTCAACTCCCAATCCCCGACGGAGTCATATTTCAAACCTTTAATTATCAGAGTTAAAATCCTCAACACAGCAAAACTTTGGGTCGTAAATCCCCAGCAAAGATGAAACCTTCTCCCCCAGCGATGTCAAATTTCCAACTACCAATCCGCGCGGAAACCATTAAGTTTTCCCCAGATTCCCCAGCAAGTTATCTTAAAATCTGAAAATCAACCAGATAACAGTTAACTTTTATCCCCAACTAAGGATAATTCCCCAGTAGATTGGCATACAACTCAAGCTCCTGAATTTGTTCCAAACAGGAATAAGCCTCTTCTCCCAGAGTCTTGAACTTACCCTCCAGCAGGATAGCTTACTCTCCCGCAGTATATCTATTCCCCACAGAGTTTCTTACTCCTCAGCAGAATGAAGATTATCATTCTTAACTCCCCAGTTTGAAGTCCCCAAGGATTTATTTTCCCCTAGCATATTGAAGATTCTCAGTCTGGATTCCCCAGTGAAGTTACCTGAGTATTCATGACTCCCCAGCATAAATTTGTCAGATTTTTTAAATCTCCTGCAGATCGAAGATTCTCATTTCTCACTTCTCCAGTGAAGCCTCCAAGGTTTCAATTTCCCCAGAAGACCGAAGATTCTCATTCTTAGTTCTCTGCAGAAGCCATCAAAGTCTTCCTTATTTTCCAGCAGATCAAGGTTTTCCCTTTCTTAATCCCCAGTAGAGGTCATCAGAGTTTCCTAATTCCCCAGCCGAGCAAGGATTCCCATCTATGTAATCTCCAACCATAATCATCAAAGTTCTCAGGATTCTCCAAGCAGGTTTCTCAAGCAGACTTGAAGGATCCCTATATCCCCAGAAAATTCATAAAGGATTCTCACATCCCCGCAGAAGTTATCAAAATTTTTGATAATCCCCACGAGTTGCCAAGGATTTTTTATCGCCAGCAGTGGTCCAAGGATTTCTCATGCTCAGCAATAAGAGAGTTTGAATCTCCAGCAACGGTCATGGATTTATTTTCCCCAGCAGCAGTCAGGATTTTCTTATTTTCCAGCCATCAAGGATTTATTTTCCTCATCAAGATAGCTAATCAGCTTACATGCGCATACATTACATTCATATATCATAAACATTGATAAAACACATTTATTGCATCATACATGTCATGCAACATAACTCTGTGTTTCAACTAACATTTTACCCTTTTCAGGATAAGATTAAAAGTTATCTTTAACAAATGTTCAAAGATTTCAGATACAGTACGGATACACTCCAAGACATGGAAGTCATTCTATTACTCATTCAGATCTCTTATTCAGATACAATACGGATACACTCCAAGACATGGAAGTCATTCTGTTACTCATTCAGATCTCTTATTAAGATACAATATGGATACACCTCAGACACGAAGGTCATTCTATCACTCATTCAGACTTCAACAGTCAGATATATATTAGATACGCTCCAGACACGGAAGCCATTCTACTTCTCATTCAGATTCAACTATCAACTTCAAGTACATATACACTCCAGACACGGAAGTCATTTTGTCACTTATTCAGATCCCAGTTACAGTTCAGATACACTCCAGACACAGAAGTCATTCTGCTACTCATACAGATCTCAACCTTAGATACATTCCATATACGCTCCAGACACGGAAGCCATTCTGTCATTCATTCAAAACTTTTTCCCCAGCCCAGAGATACTCTAGACACAGATGCCTTTTTGTCGCTTATTCAGATTTCAGACTCAGATACAATACATATACACTCCAGACACGGCAGTCATTCTGTTATTCATTCAAGAATCAAATATAGTTACAGCTCGGATACGCTCCAGACACGGACGCCATTCCATTTGCTCATACAAATTCAATCTCCAGATACAACTCAGATACGTTCCAGATACGGATACCATTCTGATGTTCATTCTCCTAATTTTCAACAAAAATTCTTGGATGGCATATTTAAGCCCATATCCAGCAAGATTCTATCATCTCCAAATGGCATCTTTAAGCCCATTCCCTCAACTACATTTTGACGATTGCAAATTTACGGGCACTCTAGTGTCCAATCATCTTTTACCTTCGAGTCACGAAAGGCAAACTCGCCAATTTAACTCTTCAGGTTCAAGAAGATTGAACAGGGGCAGCTGTTGTACCCCAAAATTTTCCCTCTCATTTTACCAAGATTTTCCCCCACAAGGCTCCTTGGACTCCAGACAAGATTAGGGTTTGCTTTGCTCAAGACATCTCCTTGCACTGATGACCTGAAATTAGGGTTTGAGTTTGCACAGGGATGTTTGGACTTCCAATTCTCAATGTGACTTTCATACTTCATGTTGAACTTATAATATTTCCCATACCGAGTTTCACGCTTTGAATCAAATTTTTGCTCAGTCAATTGGACAGTTGACCTAGAAATCAGCTATATTGGGGAAAAAGTCAACTGTGGCCAATTTACAGTCAAACCTCATAATTTTTTATCTACATCAAAATTATAAACTCATATGGACCATTTGATCAAGTTTGGACCACAACTCCTCAAGAAATTTGATCAAATCATCAAAAGGGCAAAATGGTCATTTTTAGGGTTTTGACTACAGAAGGTCAATTTCTGATTTTTTACCTAGCCAATGGCAAATTGGGTTCAAGCATGAATTCAAGGACTCAATGGCATCATCTTGACCTAATCACAAGGTTCAAAAGATCTCAAATGCATTGGATTGACAGATGAATTTTCCAGTCAACTGATCAATAATCAAATGTACACTGAAAAGTCAAACTTTGACTTTTTGGTCAAAATCAAGTGCCAAGGGTCATTTTTCATCAAGATGGGTCAAAACATAAAATTTGTTCACCAAGAAACCTAATTTTGCAAATTAGGGTTTAAGATTGAAAATTTTCATAACTTAGAAATTTTTCTAAGTTATAAAATTTTCTTATTTTTCCTAACTTTGCCCAACATTTTCACCATGATGCAATTGGATTCAAAGAAAACTTCCAACATGAAAGTTATAGTCCTCCACAAAATATAAAACTTTTATTCACAAAATTTTCTCAAAAGATGCTTGGATATCAAGTTATGATTTTATGAACAAGGGTCCATAAACTTTCTAACTTAGTGAAATTTTGCCCTAGTTTAGGCAGGATTTTGACCTATCTTCATGGCATTTTTTCACCTAGTTACAATTGGAATCTCAAAATGCATTTCAAAGATGGATTGTAGAGCATGATACAAGATTTCCAAAATGTCCAAGAATTCTCCAAAATCATTTATGGTCAGGGAGAATCGAGGGTTTGAAATTGGCAAAATGTCACTTAGATCCATGGCATTTTTCATGTGGATACAAGTTGCAATTTTTGTCCAGCCTTGCTTGTACTTGTTTACAGGTCCTTAAACCCTTTCACACTCAAAAATTGAATGCAAACTCAATGGATTAAGGCATTGTTCTGATCTTTAGAAGTTTACACATTGAATTAATCTAAAAATGGCAAAAAGGTAGCATTGCCACTTTGATAAAGTTGGCTTTATGTCAATTTGTTTCTCTTGAGCATTGCACCAAGCCTTTTGCAGCAAACCAACTCCATAAACTCAGGGAAAAGTACAACAACTTTGTGCAGCTAGGAAGGAGGCCTGTACAAGCTCTTTGCTTGATCACTTCACACTTTTCTTCGAAACCAAGTCAACTTTCAAAAAGGACATAACTTTGCAATCTGATAAAACCAACTCTTGTAAAAATTTAAAACAAGTTTTGCATATCACATTAAGTCAGAAGCACGAGCTAACCGCTCCTCAAGCCTTCCAAAACACCAAAACCACATTTTCTTGCAAAACAGGGCAGCTTCTGCATTTTGATTTCCAAATCACAAACCACTCGTGCGTTTTGCCCCAAACCTCTTCCAAGACACTCCATACAACCTACCTAAACTATCCCAACCATTCCCAAGTGACTGTAACTTCATTTACACACTTCCCCATTTTTTGAATTCTGACTGTGCAGGTTGACTTCTACAAGCTTATTCAAGCAAGTTCAAAGCTAACTAAGCATTAGGAAAGCTCCAAGGAACTTCAAGCAAGCTCACAAACATATCAGGCCTCGCTGAAAACCCCTGCATTGCCATACTCGAGCTTGACTGAAACAGGTAAAGTTCAAACTTCTATCTCTCTATTTAGGAATCATTAGACTTAGATTTGTGAATAAAAAATGTAGTACTCATTGCCCTTAAGCTGTACATATGCATAGATTTCATTTAAGTTAACTGTGTTGGAAGAATTTGAATGATGAACTTTCTGAAAAAACTAGGTTAGAAATTAGGGCCAGAGAAATTCTCTCTGGTCTTTGAGAGTTAGATTAAGTTCTTTACATGGTTGGAATCGTGTTTGAAAATGCTATAACTTTTATGTTGTGAGTTTTTGATTTAATGCAAGAATAAGAGAGAACATGATTCGTGTGTAGAGCCATGGCGCACGCGTTCTGGAGGACAGGGATGAAGATGGAATGGGATGGGCCTGACTTGGCCTTGCTGTTTGCACCCCCCATTGTGCTTTCTGCACCCCCTCAGCCCATATTTTTTATATTTCTTTATTTCTTTTTTAAGTTTCTGACTTTATTTTATTTTTTCTAAACATAAAAAAATATCAAAAATATTTTCTTAAATTTTAATATTTTATTTTATTAATTTTTCTAGCATAAAAATAGTTTATTAAATAATATACTTTTATTTTCTTAAATAAAAACTTGTAATTAATACAAAAAATATTATATTTTTATTTTTTGGTATTTATATACTTAAATAATATTTTCTCACATTATTTTTATTTTTTAACATTTGTATATATTTTATTTATTTATTTTGTACATAAATAAATAAATAATATATATATATATATATATATATATATATATATATATATATATTCTTAAAACAAATTAGGGTTTCCACCCTTAATAAAAATAATCAATAATATTTTTTCTTATTTTTTGATACATTAAATAATTTATTTTTACATACATAAAAATAATACAAAAATATTTTGCATATTCATATTTATTTGCATATTTAAATATTGTCCATTTATTTATTTGTACAATTAATTCAATTTGGTTGTAATAGTTGACTTAGGGTTTTAATTTCTTTCAAATATCCCCCTATTCAAATTTGTACCCCTCCCCATATCAATGTTGTAATAGTGGTAGATTTACTTTTACGCACTTTATAGCTTTCAAATATACCATGATAGAAAGATTAGGGTTTGTATGCAAAAGTCCAAAATCAAACAAATAGCTTAACCTAATACAAGACAAAAATGCATGAAAATGACAACACAATGCACACAAGCACCCCTAGGGTTTCATCCACTTGTTTTCTTTAAAATGGCCATGGTACGCATGCAAGGTGTCTTGGCAAAACAAAAATCAAAACAAAAAGATCATAGTCCCTCGATGACGCTATCTTGGTTGCCTATACAAAAATGATCTAGTCCCTCAAAAAAATTGCTAAAGATACTTAGCACTATTGCTATCATGGTCAATATAAATACCCGCGCCTGTCCCGTTTAACATCCAAACACAAGGTTGTTTACCAAATGAAATGGTAAAACAACAGTGTAAAAGGGTTAAAAATGTGTAGGAAAGACTTTTGAGTAGGTAGGTAGATGCTCCGAGTTACTTGATCAAGCTTGCAAACATCCTTGCTATTTTCAAAAACACATCACAACACAATTTCAAAACATTTCCCAAAACAAACTTTCAAACATTGAAACATTTTTCAAAAGACAAAACACCTTTGTATACATTCAAACAAGAATCATTAAAAGGTTGCCACAACGATGGCCTCTTTTCAAAATACTTTCAAAACCACACACAAAGCACCATTTCAAACAATTGAAAAGCAAAAGCAAGTGATCTAAATCAAGTAACTAAGAGCCCATGGAAAACCATGGATGAAAAGGGTGTTAGCACCTTCCCTTTTCTTAATCTACCCCCCGAACTCAAAAACAATCTCAAAGGTCTTTCTTGTGCTTTTTGATCTTTCCTTTGGATAAAATAAAAAGTCGATGGCGACTCTTGCTAAACTGAAACATTTGCGAATACAAACGCAAAACCTAAAGTCAGTTCTCCCACCGCATCACACCCGGGAACAAGAAGAGCTGAGAACCATTATCAACCAGCTTCATCAAGACAAATACAACAATATGAAGCAAATAGTCGAGGTCGAGGACCAAGTCATTGATCAGCCTCAAAGAAGATAAGGGTTTGGTTTGGTGAATAATGGACCTCTCCAAGTTGCTACTACCTCACGGGTCCAACAACAACCTCACCATAAACAACGGGTTAATCAGAGTAAGCCAAATACACCCAAGAGGAAGTTTACCAGGCTCAACATGCCACTGTCTCAAGCTTTACAACACCTATTTAGGATGAAACTAGTGACTTTGATAGGACCTCATCCGAATTCCAAGACTTCTTTGCGTAACTACAATCCTGATGTAAGTGGTGCATATCACTCCAACAGTCCGGGGCATGATACTGACGACTGTTGGCAGTTGAAATACAAAATTCAAAACCTGATTGATGAAGGGGCATTAGAATTCACACAAGATGGTCAACTGGAATGTTTCTGTCAATCCTCCAAGACTCACCATTTGAAGAGACAAGTTCTGAAAAGAGAGGATTTTATTCATTAGAATTTTCAAGTTGTAATTTTCTTTTGATTGTTCAAATATTTGTTCATGTCAAACTTTGTTACTTTATCAATGCATTGCATATGTTTGTTTTGAATCAATACATTCGTATTCACTATATTTAAATTGCTTTCCTTGTTGTGATGTTCAACCCTCGACCAAAAACTCAAAGCCTTTAGAGGAAGGATGAAGAAAACGATATCAAAATCTATACAGTATGCTTTTAAACAGATCCCGCTGACGATGTACATGCGTTGTTTCAAATCCTAAACAGTGGAGTTATAAGGAAGATAATCCCTAGTCAACCCCTTTGAGCCAAAGAAGTTGGAGTTTTTCTTTTCACACAAATTAAAACCCTTAATCACAACCTGGGGAAGGGTAGTTTTCTCAGTTAATCCAGGTGCACAATGAATGGCTTCAAAAACGTCCTTCCAAAATAAAAGACGGTGATGGTTCCCTATAATCGTCAAGACAGGCAGTCATTATCTCTCAAAGAATAAAAGCCCATTAAGTCAAAACCTATGAAGGAGACTTAAGAAAAAAACTGGGGCATCCCGCTGACTGTAATCACAAAAACAGTTCAGGCAAAAGACAGGGATAATAAAATAAAAAAGAAAGAGGTCCTACAAGCCCTAAACAAAACAAAAAACGGAAATGACTGCCTATTCAAAATAAACTGTCAATATCCGGACCATCACTGGAATATCAGAGCAAAGACTCAAACGGGATCTAAATGCATAATTAACTGAGTATAGGACTGAAGAACATCATGAAGAGCGGGTGGGTATAGATAAATTTTGAGCCTTTATCCTTTGTTTCTTGAACCGTGAACCAGGCCATGTTATAACCCATAAAAGGCCTAGCTGAAGCATGGGTTAGTTCGAAAGCATACTGTTACAAAAGGTATCCTGACTCCTGTAGGACTTGCTGTAAATCCTGAGTTGACATCACATTTTACAAAAATTGCATGTTTTACTGAAAAATGCGTTTTCAAAAATTTCAAGACAGACATAAGCTTTGCATTCTTAAAATAACATTGTTTGCATATGACCATTTGTTTAAACAGCAGGGAAATTCGCACGACGAATATCTAGTGTACAAAAATCTTCTCAATAAAAAGGGTCACCTCAAGTGGAAAAATACTTCCAACCAAGGGGCACGACATGATCATTGTCCATCATCTGGGGCAGTCAAGTCAAGATTCAAGGAATCTCTCAAAGATGCCAAATAGCCAAGGGCAAATCTCCATCTGAATCACTTGGGGGCATTGGACATGAATTCCAACAACGAATCTTACATGATCAAACGAACATCTTCTGGTAGTATGGCGACACAACACTACCAACAATAACAACTCCCTACACTCTGAGAGCATGGACATAGTCAGAAAATACTGCGCATGAATAAAGACCCGCTAGGTTGACTGGCCTATGCAAAAAAAAGGGCATCCCGACGAACCAAAAGGGTTCGGGCAAATTAGGGATAAAAAATGAAAAAAATCTGTACACCCGGTAAGTCGAATACCTGAAAAGGAGGCTTGGGCAAGAAAGGGTATCCCGGTGGACTGAAAATATGAAAAGACAGTCCAGGAAAATAATTAGAGATCAAAGCGTACGACTATGTCCCGTCATCTTGTCACTTGCCTTCCAGAAGAAGACTTGTCATTTCACTCGAAAGTTACGAAGCACCTTATAAGTTGGGATAACACTCGACCCACAAGGCCTCCACGAGCATCTTCTCCCGCAGAAATAGGGGCAGAAAAGTCTCGATGCAGAGTCATCGTCATATCCTTAACATGCGTCCTAGTAACATTCACTCCCCACAGAGTAAGAAAAAGACAGTGATGTTAGCTGTCCAAAACAGGACACCATTCTCCCCAAGCAGAGTTTATCCATCATCAGCATCAGGCAATTATCCCCAGCAGAGTCTGGAAAATCTTCCCCAGTGGAGTTTGGAGAATCATCCCCAGTAGACTCTGGAAGATTGTCCCCAGTAGAGTCTAAAAGGTTATCCCCGGTGAAGTCGCAACTGAAAGATCATACCCAGCGGAGTTCATTCCTTTCACAAACAGAAACTCAATCCCCAACAAGATTCAGTATCGCCAGCAACGGTAATTCATCCCCATCTGAATTTATCAGCGGAATCCTCGCAGAGCTTGTCCTCCCCACAAAGTCATTTCCTCATCAGTTTATTCCCCAACGGAGTTATCCTCTCACGCAGGTTTATTCTCACAATCATCTTCATTCGCTATCCCCATCGAGAACAAAGAATTCAACTCTGTTCTCCAACAGCAATCCGAGATTTATTTCCCCTAGCTAAAAACATCACATTTCCATACATCATGACACATGCATATACGCATCATACAACACAATCTCATTTATTTTGAGAATATTATTTCCCGATACATATCATGCATTACATGCAGCTAACCTTTACCTTTCAGGAAAGGTACAATCAAATTATCATAAAAGCAAGCTATGAAGCCCGGATTCGACCGGACAATACTGTAAATCCTCAGCAAGCCGTGAAACCCGGATTATGACCGGATAACAGCTCAGCAAGTTATTGTGAAGCCTGGATTACGACCAGACAACAATACAAGTTCCTGTGAAACCTGGATTACGACCAAATAGCGGTTAAAGACACTGAAGGCTGGATTTCGACCAGATAACAGTAAGGGATACTGTGAAGCTTGGATTACGACCAAATAGCAGTTCTCCTGGCCAGATACTATGAAGCTCGGATTACAACCAGATGTTAGTTGGCCCAAAGCCAAAGGGAAGCCCGGATTACGACCAGATAGCCATTTGATCTCTTCTGAAGGCTGGATTACGACCAGATAAGAAGTAAAGTGTTCTGAAGACTGGATTACGACCAAATAAGAAGTAAAGTGTTCTGAAGACTGGATTACGACCAGATAAGAAGTAAAGTATTGTGAAGCCTGGATTACGACCAGACAGCAGTACGGAACACCATGGCGCCTGGATTACGACCGGATAACAATAAAAGGATTGAAGCCTGGATTGTAACCAGATAGCAGTACAAGACCCTACGAAGTTTGGATTTCGACCGAATAGCAGTTTACCGGAACAATTACTAAGAAGCCCAGAGTCGACCGGATGTTAGTGTGCCATAAATTCAAGTTAAAGCCCGGATGCGACCCGATAACATTTGAATTCCTTCCAAAACCTGGATTACGACCAGATAAGAATTAAGAAGTTGCGAAACCTGGGTTACAACCAGATAGCAAGTTTAATCTCATCTCCCCAGTAAGTCTGTAAAGCCTGGATTACGACCAGATAGCAATCGGTCTTATTACTATAAAGCCTGGATTACGACCAGATAACAATCGGTCTTATTATTATGAAGCCTGGACCACGACCAGATAACAGTTCATTTTCACCTCCTCGACTAAGAGACAGTTCCTCAGTAGAATACGGACGATCGAAGTTCCTAAAATTAAAAGTGAGACGACTCACCAGCAAAATAACAGACAATGAAGCTCCTAAAGTTCTATTTCTCTCAAGACAGAGATCAGCATTCCCTAGCAGAATTTTTCTCAACAACAGGTATACAAGCTCTCGCTAACGAATCTCTTATGCGATCGACACTGCTTCAGATGGCATCTTTCAGTCCATCCCCTCGTCAGAAATTTCCAAATGGCATCTTTAAGCCCATTCCCAATATCGCAAGACGGACACCACTTCATGCGAGTGCAAATTTCTGGGAACTCTAGTGTTCAATCATCTTTCACCTTCGGACCACGAAAGGCACGAAAGCCAATCTACATCCTCAGGTTTAAGAAGATTGAACAGGGGCAGCTGTTGTACCCCAAAATTTGCCCTCCCATATTTCTAAAAATATTTCAAGAAAGATCCTCAAGTTGCTCAAGGTAGTCCAAGGGTTGGCCAGACAAGCTCTCTCTTAAGGCAGTCTACCTCAAATTAGGGTTTCATGTTGCATCAAGATACTTGATTCCAAGGGATACCAAATGCTCACCAATGTCCTAATATGTTCTCAAGATCATCCATGTCAAGTTTCAAGCCTTGCAGAGAAAGTTTGCCCAGTCAATTGCTCAAAGGCCCAAAAATCGACTGTGCTAGGGAAAAAGTCAACTATGGCCTACATACAATAAAACTTCAATATTTTTGGTCAATATCCTCATTTTGAAGTATATTTCATCATTTTATCAAGGTTTGATCATGATTCATCAAGGATTGTTCATAATTCATCAAGACTCAAAAGTTGCTAAATTAGGGTTTTGTAGGAAAAGTCAACTCAACTTTGACCAAGCATAACTTTCTCATACTTTATGAGAAATGACCCATACAAAGCGCATTTTTAAGAGGATGCAATTTCCTACAATCCATATTCAACTACCAAGTTCAAAATATGCACTCACAAGAAGTTATGAATTTGGACATTATAGGTCATTTTGAAAAGTCAACAAAAACACCTTTTTTTATCAAAGCTTCATACATGAGCATGGAATATAAAAATGAGATGATACATTGATTAGAGGACATCTCAAGCTTTCTAAAAAGTCCAAGAACACCTCCAAAGAGTCAAAATCGAGGAAGTTATAAATTGGAGAAGTTGACCTTTTTTGCAAAATTGTCAAAAGTCAACTATGCCTAAAACTTCAAATTTTGCCAAATGGGCCCAATCTTTTTCACTTGTTTTGAGTTGGAAACATAGTCCATGAGATCTAGCCTTTACCACTTGTCCATATCTTATTTTTATTATTTATTTTGATTTTTATTTGAATTAATTCAATTTAAATCAAAACAAATCATATAAAATCCAAAATATTGAAAGAAAGAGATTTTGTGCTTGTTTCAGGTTTCAATTACAACTAGCAAGTTTCAAACTCGTGCAAGGCAATATGGTGGACAAAAAGATTGGTTTTAGGCCAACTTTGGAAAGATTTAAAGGAGGATCAAATCACAATCAAATTCATTGACGAAGGAAGATTGGATTCATTCTTTCAAACCTAATACATTCCTTGATACATATAGAGGCGAGGCAGACCTAAAAACAGGTTAGAAACAGGCGCAACAAGCAGAGCAACATTTGAAAAAATCAAGAAAAAGTGCAAGATCGATTTCACTATTCCAGGCAAATTCAAGACTTCTTGACCATTCCATTTGCTTCCTGGGATTCTCAGCAAGCCAAAGCAATCAAAACCAAGCGTTTTCAAGCCCCAAATCGCACTGTAAGTCATCCACGACATAACTCTCTTTTTGAAATCGAATAGAATTGGACTTGCACTTATAACATAAAATAATTATACATTCTTGATCACAATCACATTTGCAAACTTTCTGTATGGTTTAATTGCGTTTTCATGGCTTGTATGCAGTTTCACCATTATTAGGGTTTGCAAGCTTGAATTAGGATCTTGGCGTACAGGCAAAATTGGGCCACGATTAGGGTACCATGAAGTTTGTGAGACTCAGACGAATGGATTGGTACCATCACCACCGATTTATTATGTTTGTACGTGATTTTTGACATGGCCAAGGTTTTAGCTACGGAGAACATCCGTTGGTATAGGTCTGTTGTCTAAAACAACAGATCCTTGGAGAAGATGAAGACGTGGCTCCACCTGATTCGCCCGTTTGAATTTTCGCACAAAATTTCTATTAATTCTTTGTTTTCATATATTATTATTATGCATTGTATGTTCAAACAGAAGCAGATGGCCCAGTGGTAGCCAGGTTGGTGTTAAGGCGTAGGAAGCTTGAGGTCAGGGGTTCGACCCCTGCCTCCAACAATTGTATTTTTCTTGATTTATTTCAGGAGATCACATGAGTGCATGAATCCAAGGTCCACCATACATCCTTCCAATCTAGCCAGCCAAGTGGCAAATGGCCAAATATGATGGCCATCATCTGAAGGTGCACCAAAGCTAAGTCAAACGCGCAGCATGGGATCCTCAAAGTCAACGTGGACCTTCTCTTTTGGGCCCAGAAATCTGACTATTGGCACCCCCACAATTCTCAGGCCCAATTCTTTTTCTCTATTCTTTTATATATTTTATTTAACTTATTTAATTTATTTACTAACCAAAAATTAATTTTCTTTTTATCAAAAAATCACCAAAAATATTATTTTTAACCAATTAGATTTAAGTATATTTTTTATCAATAAATTAATTAATTTAATTAGGTTTGATTAATTTAGATAACTTTAATTTATTTTGTACATAATTAAAAATAATTAGAATAAATAGGTTTTATTACTAACTTAATTATATTTTATCTTTTTTTCCTAAAATAATCAAAAACCAAAAATAGGCCTTTATTTTCATTAATTAATTTAATTAACTAATTAATTTTTTGTATTTAATTCTAAAACCTAATTCTTTTATTAAAAACAACAAAAACAATTTTTCTTTTAATTAGATTAGAGGGGTCAAAACCCTAATTTCTCGTCGATCTAATTTTCTCACGCACTTTATTTTTATCCTAATTATTGTATCTGCTCACAGTTTGTAATAGTTTTAATTATGGATTTTACTTTTCATTATCGCTTTATTTTGAAAGGGTTTGTTTTTGGCTATGTAAATACCCGAAGCCTTGTAATAGCGTAGTTTAAATTCCGCATTTTAAATTCCGCAAATTATTAACTGTTAGATGTATGATAATAGGATGCATGACAAGAATGTATGATTAATTTGAAAACAGTTAGATCACCCTAAATGTGTAAAGATAAATAAACTGAAATTGAATCATTCGCACATGCGCACTCCTAGGGTACACTCCCACTTGGTTGCCTTCGGTAAATAGTCAATGAGTATAGGATGTTTTAGTGGTCGTCCTTTTGTCCAAAGATCAAAGTTGCCTCGGAAAGGTTGCCTCGGATATTGTTGCCTCGGATAAATGATCTAAGACATTAGGGTTATTACTAAGACGTCCTAACATTGCTTTAGTGACCGTACGTCCCTTTCGAATTGACCCTCAAAACTCCAACGACGGTGCTACCAACTCACTAATAGTGGGATAGCGTTGTCTAAAGGAAACGAACATAGAACGGTTCTTTTTTCGAGTAGGTAGATTAGTTCTTAAGTACTTTCTCAATCCAAACAAAATTTTTCACACTTACACTCCTTTACAAAACAAAGTTTTCAAAAACACTTCATTACACTCTTGAAGACAGAAGCAAGAGTTAAATCGAAGTTAAAACAAAAACTTTTCAAAGCCCACAAACACAAAGAAAACAATTTTGAAAATGATGAGCAAGTACCTAAGAGCCCGTAGATAACTACGGATAAGAAGGGTGCTAATACCTTCCCTTTCTATAATCTACCCCCCGTACTCAGAAATATTTCGAAAAAGGAACTTTTCTGTGCTTTTTTCCTTTCCTTGTTAGATAAAATAAAAGACGGTGGCGACTCTTGCTTACCGTGACATTTTGCAAACACAAACGCAAGACGCAAACCAGTAAATTCCTTAACGAAATAGGGAAACACGATCCTGGTTCTGGCCACCGTATCACACAAATGAAATTTGGAATTTCCATGTTGAGGAGAAAAGACTTTGTATGGACTGATTTCTTCAAACGATCTTCAGCAATCTCGAGGCTCTCTTAGATAAGAGATTTCCCGTTGATCTGGAAACAAAAGTCTAAGAATTGATCCAAGTTTAGATTTTAGCTCTGGATGACAAACCGTCTTTAACTGAATAACTGAGTACCCCAGATGATATTCATAGAAGATTCTCTCAAAGAAGAGGGTGGATGTTGTACCAAGCGAGAAGTTCGAAATTGTTTTCCACCTTAGAAATTAGACTTTGAGAAAGATGTCAAGCGTGAGCTAGATTTTGGTTAGACCTCTTGAAATCTTCAACATTACGGCCCAATTCCCTATAATGGGAGACACACCTCGCATTTGCATCAGGAGAGAGAATAATCAACTGAATAGTCTCCAAAGAATGAAGCTTAATCAACTGAAATCCCAATAGACAAGGAAGTTCCAGGATGTAAGGCATTGAGATGGTATCAACATACTTCTCAAGCTTCTTCTATATCTTCTTAAAAGCTTTCCCCCAAAGATTCACTTGGGGAACATACACTTACTGCTGAAGAGAATATCAGGTGGTCCAAAGCTGTGGAGAGTGCCCCTGTTTTAATAATCAGGTACCCCGATGTGGTAACCACAAATAGCGTTAGTAACAAGATATGGAAGGGGGATTTGTAGACGATACTAAAGTACGAACCCTAACCCACTGAAGCTCAACCAATTGTGGAAACAAATGATAATAAAGCACATAAATGGGATCTATTGTACCCCAAAATTTTCCCTCTCATTTCTCAAGACATTTCCCACAAGATCTTCAATAGCTCAAGCTTGCACAAGGATTGACTAGGTCAAGACATCTCCTTATCACTGATGCCTCAAATTTCAGTTTGAGTTTTCACAAGGACAATTGGACTTTTAATTCCTCATATGACTTTCATAGATCATTATGGACTTTCAAGATTGCTCATGTTAAGTTTCAAGTCTTGCAGTTCAAGTTTGCTCAATCAATTGATAAGATGACCTAAAATCAACTATATTGGGTAAAGAGTCAATTGTGGTCAACCTACAGTCAAATTTCAAGATTTTTCACCAATATCAATATTTTTAAGTCATATGTATCAATTGATCAAGTTTGGATCACAATTCCCCAGGAAAATTGTTCAAATCACCAAAAGGGCAAAATGGTCAAAATTAGGGTTTTGACTTATCAAGGATTGTTTGACCTAATACATGATCTAATGGCTTAAATTACAATCTCAAGGATTAAAATACAACATGTTGACCTAATTTCATGGCTCAAAAACATTTCTCAAAGATCATTGGATTGACAGATGAAATTCAGCCATCTCATGAAAAAGTCAACTGTACACTGAAAAGTCAAACTTTGACATTTTGATCAAATTTGAGTTTCAAAGACCACAATTCATCAAGACGTTCAAAAATATGAAACTTGATTGTTAAGAAATCAAGAAAGTCAAGAGGTCTTTGGAAAAGTCAACATTATCTATACTTAGGAAATTTTCTAAGTGTTTTACACATGTTTATTTCATAACTTCATACCAATTTTTCACCATGATGCAAAATGATTCAAAGGAAGCTTTCAATATGAAAGTTGTATATCTTGTTGAATTATATGAATTTGTATTAGAGGGTTTATGTCCAAAAAATTCTTAGACTTGAAGATATAAGCCCATGAAGACATGACATTTTCATCTAGCACTTAGAGAAATTTTTAACAGATTTTTGTCAGGATTTTATCCCAACTTCTTGGCATTTTTTCACATAGTTCCAAGTTGATTTTGTCAAAATTGCCAAAATTAAAGTTATAGAGGATGTTTCAATCTTTCCAAACCATCCAAGAGCATGAATTTATCATACTTGACCTAGGAGATTCAATGGCATGAAGTTTGGAATCCATCCTTGAATTGCAAGTCCTTTTGTTGAAGAACACATAACAAAATCCTTATGCTATGTTGCATAATCTTGTGTTACAAACCTTTTAAATTGCAAATCTCACCATAATTTAATACTTAAACCTACTCTTGAGCTATTATCCAAGTGTTTGATCCATTGTCCAAAAGATCTTTCCATTTATGGCATAAATGCACCATTACTATTCTTGAAAAGCAAGATTTTGGTACAAAATTTATCTTGACCCCATACCTTATTTGCTTCTGATTATACTTCACCATAAATCATGTAAGTTAGCTCCTCTATACCAGCAACTTTGGCGCTTCATCTTAGGACTATGGAATACTTGACATAATTTGATATTTGCATCCCAACCAAACCATAACATGCTGTCTTGCAAATCTAATCAACTCTTGTTCCCAAACCTCTTGCCTATAAATAGAGAGATCATTTACAAGAGAAATAGGTCAGAAAAATAGAGAGCTTCTTGTGTTTTGAAAATCCTGAAACCCCCCTTTACTCTAAAAACCAAAACTGTCCATAAAAAACCTCCATCTTTGAGCTTTAAAGTCCAAACCCTTTGAACCTCTCACACCTTGCAAGTTCTGTCTAAACAAACCATCCAAACACTCCACATACATCATATAGAAGTTGTCCAAACTCAAGAAAAACTTCAGTAACATCACTATTTTCCAAACCCAAAAACAACCACCTGCAACTTGATTTCTCCAACTCAAAATCAAAACACAAATTCCAATTTCAAGGTAAGTTTTCTTGACTTTGAACTCTTCATACAAACATTGTGATGCGGTGGGAGAACTGACTTGAGGTTTTTGCATTTTGTCGCAAATGTTGCGGTTAGCAAGAGTCGCCACCGACTTTTCTTTTATCCAAAAGGAAAGGTAAAAAAGCACAGGAAAGACCTTTGAGATGTTTTCTTGAGTTCGGGGGGTAGATTATGAAAAGGGAAGGTGATAGCACCCTTTTCATCCATGGTTTTCCATGGGCTCTTAGTTACTTGTTTAGATAACTTGCTTTGTTTTATTTGAAATGTTGTTTGGTGTGATTTTGAAAGTATTTTGTAAAAGAGGCCATTCATTTAGGCAATCTTTGTAATGATTCTCGTTCGTAAGAATGTATACAAAGATGTTTGTCTTTTGAAAATGTTTTCAATGTTTGTAAGATGTTTTTGAAATGTGTGTGTGTTTGTTTTGAAAAATAGCAAGGATTGTTTGAAATGGAGCAAGAAACTAGAAGCTATCTATTGTAAGTGTTTGCTTGTTGGCATTAATTTTTGGTAAAACCAAATTTGCGAATGTCATGACTGATGTCACAACATTCTGGGATAAAGACAAATTCTGCAGAAGGAATGTTCTACAGGAACAACTCAATATGAGTGAATATCATGATGATTAAGCTATGATCATATGTACTGAATTCTACCAAAATCATTGAGCAGGATACATGATGTCATAACCAATGTTAAGACATCCCGTACTGATCAAGTTATTGTGCAGATTTATTGTTCCTGAGAATTTTCAGGAATCTGGTGTGCTATTCTGAGTTGAAGTATATTGACTAGATCAGATGCTCACGTGGATATTAGGTTAACCTTGCTTAACCCTAATCTGTTATGATGAAAGCCCAAGACCAAGTCTTTAGGTTAACTTTGGTTAACCCTAGCTATTTTTATGGAAGCCCAAAAATGAAGAACAGACTGCATATATATTTCACACGAATTCTAATGGTGTGCAGCCCTTTGGACAGAAGATCAATAAGGCATTTTGTAGTTGTGATAGTTTTAGTATTTAATGTGAGCCAAGCAATTATCACTTGATAAGTGACTTGGAGTAGGATTTGGTTGTAAGGGTTGTTTATCAATCAAAGCTTTGAAGCACGAGTGTTGTGTCTCTTGATTAAAGATTTGAAGCAAAATCAAGCGTGTGTATTGAAGAATGTCTTCATAATCTTATTAATCAGTAGATTAGTATCACTGCTGTGATTGAGGGGGAGTGAGTAGGAACTCAGGTTTAAGTAGGACTTAGATTGAAGTTGCATTGGGTAGGTCTTAAGTGAAGGAGATAAACTGGTTGGTTTATTCCTAAATTAATACCTCTTATAGTGAATTTCCTCCCTGGCTTGGTAGCCCCCAGATGTAGGTGTTGTTATACACTGAACTGGGTTAACAATTGATTGTGTTCTTTACTGTATTTTAAATTACTGTTTGGTTTGTGTACAATTAGTCAGATACGGTGTCATAACATTCACTGTGACATTAAGTATCTGTTGCCAGAATTTCAATTGGCATCAGAGCAGGCACCCTGTCTGTCTTTCTGGGTGAGATCTAGGGATATTATTTTATGGCGCTATGGACAAGGAAGGAGGATTTGGGAACAAACCACCTATTCTGATGGATCAAACTATGATTACTGGAAACCTCGTATGATTTCCTTCTTGAAGTCACTGGACAATAAAGCTTGGAGAGTTGTTGACAAAGGATGGAACCATCCCACCATAACTGGGAAAGATGGGACGACTAGTCTGAAACCTGAGGAAGAATGGAGCAAAGAATAAGAAGAGTTAGCCCTGGGTAACTCTAAAGCATTGAATGCCTTGTTCAATGGAATTGATAGAAACATATTCAGACTAGTACATCAATGTGAACTGGACAAGGATGTTTGGGACACTCTCAAAACCACCCATGAGGGTACATCCAAAGTAAAAATGTCAAGACTTCAGATGCTCACTACCAAATTTGAGAATCTAAGGATGAAGGAAGATGAGACCATTCATGAGTTTCACATGAACATCTTGGAAATTGCCAACACCTCAGGAGCATTGGGAGAAAAGATGTCAGAAGAAAAGCTGGTGAGAAAGATTCTCAGGTCCTTGCCTAAAAGGTTTGCAATGAAAGTGACTGCTATAGAGGAAGCCCAGGATATCTACAACTTGAAGGTTGATGAACTCATTGGGTCACCTCAGACATTTGAGATGGGGATCAGTGACAATGTTGACAAGAAAAACAAGAGCATAGCCCTTGTATCCAATACTGAAAATGAAAGCAAGGAGAGTGACGAAGAAAATATATCAGAAGCTATAGCTATGCTTGGAAGGCAGTTCAAAAAACTCATCAAGAGAATGGACCCAAAGTCAAGGTCAAATGTCAAGAACATTTCGTCTGACATTAGCAGATCCTATAACTCCAGTAGAAGAATTAAGTCTGAAGAAAAGGGAAATCAAAGCAGAGGAATCCAATGCCATGAATGTGAAGGATATGGGCACATTCGAGCTGAATGTCCTACCTTTCTAAAGAAACAAAAGAAAGGAATGTCTGTTACTTGGTCTGATGGTGACTCAGAAAGCGGCTCTGAAGAAGAATCTGCTAAACTAGTTACTGCAATATCTGGTGTTTGTAACTCTGATAATGATTCTAGTGATGAGGAAGTGACATTTCAAGAACTTGCTGACTCCTACAAGAAGCTATGTATCAGAAGTGTTGAAGTCTGTCAGCAAAATGAGAAACAGAAAAAGCTCATAGTGAAGTTGGAGGCTGAGAATAAGGCAGACACTGCTACTATAAGCCATCTCAAAGGTGAAGTTCTAATGTTGATCTCCAAACTTGATCAGATGACTAAGTATGTCAAGATGTTAACAACTAGAACTGACAAGTTGGAAGAAATCCTTCAGGCTGGACAAAATGCAGGAAACATGTCTGGTCTAGGATTTGTGGCTGCAAAGAAATCTGTTGTTGACAAAAAGGAGACCAGGCCTGATAAACAAATGTCAAAGCAGATGTCACAACATAGGAATCAACATCAAGAACAGAGAAATATGAAGAAAAAGTATCAAAGATGGAGATGTCATTATTGTGGGACGTTTGGTCACATAATTCCATTCTGCTTCAGATTATATGGATATCCTAATCAGACCCCATATGTCAAACCTAAGACTAACAAGGCACCATATACTCAACAGTGGAAGAAAAAGACTGCAACCCTGATAGCTCACACCTCCCTTAGAGTTTCTGCCAAGGAAGACTGGGACTTTGACAGAGGATGCTCTAAACACATGACTGGAATCAATAATCTGCTGAATGATGTCAAACCTCATACTACTAGTTATGTCACTTTTGGAGATGGTGCTAGAGGAAAAATCAAAGGAGTTGGAAACTTGGACTGCCCTGGAGTTCCAAACCTAAATGAAGTGTTACTGGTAAATGGTTTGACTGATAATCTCATAAGTATCAGTCAATTATGTGATCTAGGATTCAAGGTCAACTTCACCAAGTCTGAATGTCTTGTAACTAATGAAAAACAAGAAGTTGTAATGAGAGGAGTCAGATCAAAAGACAACTGTTACTTATGGGAGTCTGAGAACACTAACTACTCTTTTGTGTGCTCTATAGCAAAGAAGAAAAGGAAGTGAAACCGTGGAACCAAAAACTTGGTCATTTACATCTTATTGGGATGAAAAAGATCATATCCATGGAGGCTGTCAGAGGGATTCCAAGGCTTCAGATTGATGAAAGGAGAGTCTGTGGTGAATGTCAGGTTGGAAAGCAAACTAGAATGTCACATCCAAAGACAAGACATCTGACCACCTCTAAGGTGATAGAACTTCTACATATGGATCTGATGGGTCCCATGCAGGTGGAAAGTCTTGGTGGAAAGAGATATGCCTATGTTGTTGTGGATGATTTTTCCAGATTCACCTGGATAAACTTCATTAGGGAAAAGTCTGATGTATTTGATGTATTTAAGGAATTGTGCAAAAGAATACAAAGAGAAAAAGAAGGATGCATTGTCTGAATCAGAAGTGATCATGGTAAGGAATTTGAAAATATTAAGTTTGATGAGTTCTGTTCCTCATAAGGAATCAATCATGAGTTCTCTTCACCTATAACTCCTCAACAAAATGGAGTTGTGGAAAGGAAAAACAGGACTATACAGGAATATGCCAGAGCAATGATACATGCCAAGAAGCTTCCTATTCATTTTTGGGCTGAAGCTATGAATACAGCCTGTTATGTCCACAACAGGGTCACCTTGAGAAAGGGAACATCATCCACCCGTTATGAACTATGGAAAGGAAGAAAGCCTACAGTGAAGTACTTCCATGTCTTTGGGAGCAAATGCTATATTCTAACAGATCGTGAACAAAGGAGAAAGATGGACCCTAAAAGTGATGAAGGAATATTCCTAGGATACTCTACCAACAGCAGAGCATATAGGGTGTTTAATTCCAGGACCAAAGTTATGATGGAGTCTATAAATGTCATAGTTGATGATCACCATGAGGAAACAAATGTCCCATATGATGTTGAGACATTCTTTGATACTTCAACACAAGTGTCTAAAAAGGATGATGTGCCTAATCCTACTCCATCAGAGTCTGAATCAAAGGAAGCTAACAAAGATCCTTCCATCAGAATTCAGAAAGATCATCCTAAGGAACTCATCATAGGAGATCCTAACAGTGAAGTCACTATAAGATCTAGAGAAATCATCACAAACTCTTGTTTTGTGTCTAAGATTGAACCAAAAAATGTTAAAGAGGCTTTGACTGATGAATACTGGATTGGAGCAATGCAAGATGAATTGAACCAGTTCAAGAAACATGAAGTATGGGAGTTAGTTCCTAGACCAGAAGGAACAAACATCATTGGCACAAAGTGGATCTACAAGAACAAGTCAGATGTTGAAGGAGTTGTCACCAGGAATAAGGCAAGGCTTGTTGCTCAAGGATACACTCAAGTTGAAGGGGTTGATTTTGATGAGACTTTTGCTCCTGTAGCCAGACTGGAATCAATCAGACTTCTCTTGGGAGTTGCTGGTCTCCTTAAGTTCAAGCTGTTTCAGATGGATGTGAAGAGTGCCTTCCTAAATGGGTACTTAAACGAGGAAGTGTATGTGGAACAGCCTAAAGGATTTGTGGATCCAAACTGTCCTGGTCATGTCTACAAATTGAGGAAAGCATTATATGGTCTGAAACAAGCTCCTAGAGCTTGGTATGAAAGGTTGACAAAGTTCCTCATTGACAAAGGATACAGGAAAGGAGGTTTGGATAAAACTCTTTTTGTCAAGGATGAAGGAGGAAAGATAATGGTAGCTCAAATTTATGTTGATGACATAGTGTTTGGAGGAATGTTTGATAAAATGGTTAAACATTTTGCTAACCAGATGCAAGCTGAATTTGAAATGAGCCTCATGGGAGAATTGACCTACTTTCTTGGACTACAAGTCACACAGATGGAAGACTCAATTTTTCTATCTCAAAGCAAGTATGCAAAGAATATTATCAAGAAGTTTGGGATGGAGAATGCCAATCATAAAAGGACTCCTGCACCTACTCATTTAAAGTTGTCCAAAGACACAAGTGGGGCAAATGTGGATCAAAGCTTGTACAGAAGCATGATATGAAGTCTGCTATACTTAACAGCCAGTAGACCTGACATTGCCTTTGCAGTTGGAGTATGTGCAAGATACCAGGCTGAACCCAAAGTAAGTCACATCAACCAGGTGAAAAGAATTATGAAGTATGTGAGTGGAACTTACAATTATAACATGATGTACTCTCATGGATGTGAACCAATTCTGTCTGGTTATTGTGATGCTGATTGGGCTGGTAGTGCTGATGATAGAAAGAGCACCTCTGGAGGATGCTTCTTTTTGGGAAATAATCTTGTTTCTTGGTTCAACAAGAAATAAAACTGTGTGTCTCTATCTACTGTTGAAGCTGAATACATAGCAGCTGGTAGCAGCTGTTCTCAAATGATCTGGATGAAACAGATGCTGACTGAGTATAATGTCACACAAGATGTCATGACATTGTACTGTGACAATTTGAGTACTATTAACATATCCAAGAATCCTATACAGCACAGCAGGACTAAGCATATTGACATTAGACATCACTTCATTAGAGATCTTGTGGAGGATAAGGTGATTAAGCTGGAACATGTTGCCACTGAACTACAACTGGATGATATTTTTACCAAGGAACTTGATGCTAGTCAGTTTGAGAATTTAAGGGGCAAGCTGGGTATTTTCCAATATGAAGAGATGTAGCAATTAATTTTGCTTAATACAAGGTTTGAAAGAGACATTTTAATCAAGTTTTCCAACTGCTATGAGATTCTTGTCAAAGAATTCATAGTAAATTTGTCTGGTGGATGTGCTGATGGAAAGTTAGCTGATTTTAGGAGTGTTTATGTGAGAGGAAGGAAAGTAAATTTCTCCCTTACTGTGATAAACAAATACCTAGGGAGGCCTGATGATGCTCAGCCTGAGCTTGAAGTTACTGATAACCGGGTTTGTCAAACCATCACTGCCAAGCAAGTCAAGCACTGGCCCTTGAAAGGGAAGCTAACTGCAAGCAAGCTGTGTGTGAAGTTTACCATACTGCATAAAATTGGTGCAGCTAACTGGGTTCCCACCAACCTCAAATCCACCATCTCCACTGGTTTGGGAAGATTTATCTATGCTGTTTGAACCAGAAATAACTTTGATTATGGAAACTACATCTTTGATCAAACAATGAAGCATGCTGAGAGTTGTGCTATTAAAGGCCTTATTGCTTTTCCCTCTCTCCTGTGTGGTATAATCATTGATCGGTATCCTGATATTCTGGTTGAAAAGGACTTTGTATGCAAAAGAGCCCCTGCACTTGGTTTTCACTATAAGCTGTTTCAGGGAACACATGTCCCTGACATTGTTATGACATCTGCTGAGACATCAAATGTCAAAGCTCATTCCAAGAAAGCTGATGTTATAGCTGTTCTAAAAGAAACCTGCAGAGAGCTTGATGCAAGAAAAAGGACTCTTGAAGAGCTGATTACTAGTCTGGAACAGGAGGAGAATGAAGAACAAATGAGGGAAGAGGATGCTGATGAAGAACAGCATGATGGTTCTGCAAGAAGCTCACCAGAAGATGATGCTGAAAATAGTGCTTCCTCAGGGGATGACAGTACCTGAAGGTATGTGTTTGCTGAGTTGTAAAGATTGATGTTGCAACTTACTGCTGCTATTTGATACATTCTCTCTGTTTCTGTGTATTTTGGATTTCCTTTTGATGACTGTATAACCTGAAGTACTAGATCCTTTGGCCTCTTTATGGCTAAAAAGGGGGAGAAGTAATTTTGGTAGAATTGGATATTGGTGGTAGAATTGGATATTGGTAGCTGTTTTTAAAATTTTTTGTGGCATTCTAATCTCTGATTGGTTAGGGGTTTTGCCAAAAATTTGCCAAAGGGGGAGTTTGTAAGTGTTTGCTTGTTGGCATTAATTTTTGGTAAAACCAGATTTGCGAATGTCATGACTGATGTCATAACATTCTGGGATAAAGACAAATTCTGCAGAAGGAATATTCTACAGGAACAACTCAGTATGAGTGAATATCATGATGATTAAGCTATGATCATATGTACTGAATTCTACCAAAATCAGTGAGCAGGATACATGATGTCATAACCAATGTAAAGACATCATGTACTGATCAAGTTGTTGTGCAGATTTATTGTTCCTGAGAATTTTCAGGAATCTGGTGTGCTATTCTGAGTTGAAGTATATTGACTAGATCAGATGCTCACGTGGATATTAGGTTAACCTTGCTTAACCCTAATCTGTTATGATGAAAGCCCAAGACCAAGTCTTTAGGTTAACTTTGGTTAACCCTAGCTATTTTTATGGAAGCCCAAAAATGAAGAACAAACTGCATATATATTTCTCATGAATTCTAATGGTGTGCAGCCCTTTGGACAGAAGATCAATAAGGCATTTTGTAGTTGTGATAGTTTTAGTATTTAATGTGAGCCAAGCAATTATCACTTGATAAGTGACTTGGAGTAGGATTTGGTTGTAAGGGTTGTTTATCACTCAAAGCTTTGAAGCACGAGTGTTGTGTCTCTTGATTAAAGCTTTGAAGCAAAATCAAGCGTGTGTATTGAAGAATGTCTTCATAATCTTATTAATCAGTAGATTAGTATCACTGCTGTGATTGAGGGGGAGTGAGTAGGAACTCAGGTTTAAGTAGGACTTTGATTGAAGTTGCATTGGGTAGGTCTTAAGTGAAGGAGATAAACTGGTTGGTTTATTCCTAAATTAATACCTCTTATAGTGAATTTCCTCCCTGGCTTGGTAGCCCCCAGATGTAGGTGTTGTTATACACTGAACTGGGTTAACAATTGATTGTGTTCTTTACTATCTTTTAAATTATTGTTTGGTTTGTGTACAATTAGTCAGATACGGTGTCATAACATTCACTGTGACATTAAGTATCTGTTGCCAGAATTTCATCTACATACTCAAATGTCTTTCCTATGCATTTTCTATTCCTTTGACATTGTTGATTTACCATTGATTTGGTAAACAAACCTATATTTGGATGTAAACAGGACGGGCGTGGGTTATCGTATAACCATGATAGCAATGTTACAAAGTATCTTAGCATTTTTGAGGGATCAGGATCATTTTGTAAGGCAACTTTTGAATAGCGTCATCGAGGGACTATGATCTTATATTTATTTTGGTTTTGCCAAGATACTTCGCGTTCTTAATATGGCTATTTTTGTTTTAGGCAACCATGTGGAGAGACCTTAAGGATGCTTGTGTGCAAGTGTGTTATTTGCATGCATTTTGTCTTTGATTAGGATTGTCTATTTTATTGTTTTTATCTTGCCATACATTTCCTATTTTACTAGCGAGCACACAAAAATAATAAAATGAAAAAAGAAGATAAAACCCTACGCTATTACAACCATATTGAATAGAAAGAAATTATAAAGGCAGAAATAAAGTAAAGACAAGAAAACAAAAGGTCTTTCGACTCAGACAGGAAACCCTTCGATTCTGCGTATTTTGGCTTCCTTCGATTTGGAGTCTGGAATCAGTGGAGTCATGCCCTTCGATTTGCCTTTCTGTCTCCTTCGACTGGGGATTGGAGTCAGTAAGGTTCTGGCTTTTCCACAGGCTCATTGCTGACTCATCGTAAGCATCTTAGGCCCTCAGATTGGGATTCGAAAGGCTTGTGTAGCTAGCTAATCGAAGGGTATAACAAACCTGTCTTAAGCTCTTAAAATGCAACGTCCAAACATAACTATAGTCTAGGGGTTAGCATAAAGACAAAATGATGGGTCTTAAAGTCCAAAGTATAACAAATTAAGGTTGAGTTTTCAGCATATGGGCAGTCCGAATCGAATGTTAAAACATGGTCCAGAAATATCTACATTTTTCTTTATTGGTATATGCACATGATGTTTAAATGAAAAAGTTCCAAGTTTAGAGAGAACTTACCTCTTGAAGTGCTTAGTCGAAAGATCTGTAGGTGACTTCTTTGATGGTGGAGGGAGATTTGCTAGGATCTTCCTGAAGCTAGTTCTGTTACTGCTTGGTTTGGGCAGTCACTGAATTGAAAGAGAGTATATGATGGTAATGCGTGAATCAAAAGTTGCTATAGTCTAGGGGAAGTAAATCGAAAGGTGTACTACTGAGGTTTTTTTATGAAAAATCTTAGTGTTTTGAAGGTTTGAGAATGTTGGAGAGTTTGAGAATATGGGAAAGTTCTAATGTTTGAAGATTTTTTATGATTTTTTTCTCTAGCAAAAATCTGGACCCTTTCTTTGTCAATGGTTCCTCTATTTATAGAGAAAAGGTTTGGAAGTTTAAACAAAGATGTGGCTTGGCTGAAACGTGAATATTAAGCTATGTCAGATTTTAAAAGATCCCAAGGTGAAGTACTGAAGTTGTTGGTCAAAAGGGGCTGACTTCCCTGACTTTTGGTGAAGTACAAACATGATTTTAGCAAAGCATGGGCTTTGGGACAGGATTTGTACTTAGCAAGTTCACCTTCATGCAAAAAACTTCTGGACAAAGGCTTAATCACCTGGACAATAGCTTAATCCAAAATGTAAGCAATTAATTATGGAGTGAGATACAAGCATTAAGGCTTGTAAAGTAAGATCACGTAGCAGGGTCCACAGATTTGATCAGTTGTCCTTTCAAAATCCTATTTTCCACTTGTGTCAAAGAGTTCTAGAAATGTACTAAAGAAAACTGCGTCGAAGGATTTAGAGTTGGGTTTGAGAGATGGTGATTCAAAGGGAACCAAAACTCCTATCGAAGCCTTTGTGTGAAGGTGGCTCATGTCCAATAGAAAGCTTGCATGCCAGGGGTTACATGTGATCGAAAGAAAGAGTGTATGTCGGAGGACAAAATGTTCATATTTGAAAGAGGCAAATAGGGAACAAAAAGTGCAAATTGAAGGATGTTAAAAGAGAGCCTTTTGCGTTGGAAATGAAATAGATTACAAGAGGCTTTTTCCCTTGTGAATCCAAACCAAAATGTTCCAGAGGCCCATGCCCAGTCGAAGGACGCAAGCCAAGCTTCTGTCGAAAGAGGCCAAAAAGCCAATCGAAGGAGCTGAAACGAAGAACACTTGTATTTCTCCAAATTTTGTCAAAATAATATTTTTATCTGTTTTCTCCCTTTTTGACAGTTTCCTTTTAATTTTGGTACTCGAAAATTCCGAAGTACTTGTGCAAGCTTGAACCTTGAGAAACCTTGTGAGAAAAGCCTTGAGAATTGAGAGGGTAAATTTTGGGGTACAACAAACATCATTAGTGGTTAATTTGTGAAGATAAAATGTAGATATCATTTCCTTGAACCTAACCATATGCTTACTTTTCATTTTCACTAACCCTGTGTTGAGAACTGACCCATATATGCAGCAGAATAATGTTAGAAGTAAAAAACAACAGTATGAGTCGATACGAAACACTATGAGTCGACACATATTATGTACAAAACAGATTATGAGCCGATGTGAACCATTATGCATCGATACGAACTACTATATGAGTCGATACGAAATGCGAATGCGTTGACTCATACTGAGTTAATTTTCATTTTCCAGAAACAAGAAGAGATATGTGTCGATACGTAAGTGCATGCGTCGACTCATACTAGATTAATTTCATTTTCCAGAAGCAAGAAAGGTTTTCATATCAATACATAAGTGCATGCGTCATTACATAAAGTTTTCTTATCAATGCATAAGTGTATGCGTCAATACATAAAGGTTTCGTATCAATGCATAAGCTCATGTGTCAATACATAAAAGTTTTTTTAAAACAATTTTCTTTTATTACATTATCTTTATATTTCTTTATATTTTTATTGTTATTCATTATTCAATATGATTGTAATAGTAATTTGGTTTTAATTGATTTCATTCCCCATTTGTAAATTTGTACCCCCCATTCCCAAAGCTTTGTAATAGCGTAGGACTTTACATTTCCGCAATTTATCACTTTCAATATAATTGCTAGTAATTAGGGTTTGTATGGAAAGACTTAAAATGAAGAACTAGATAACCCTAATTCACGACAAAAATTCATTAAATTAAAACACTTTGCACACTCGCACCTCTAGGGTAACCCACACTTGTTGCCTCGGATAAAAATAATCATGTCCCTCAAACGTGGGATACATTAGCAAAGACCCTCGAATACGAGATCATAGTCCCTCGATGACCCTTCGATGTTTCCTTCATAAAATATCTTAGACCCTCACAACAAATTAATAAGGTATCCTACAATGTTGACTTCTATGACTGTACGATGACCCACACCTGTCCGTTCATATCCAAGGATAAGGCTTCTTATCAAATCATTAGTGAGATGGAAATATCTAAATGAGGAGGAAAAGAACTAAGATCTTTTCAGTAGGTAGAATGCTGTTAGTTTCTTACTCACAACCATTTTCAAAACAACATCATTTCAAACACACAAACACTTTCAAATGAAATATTTTCAAAAGTCAACACTTTGTATGCATTCTTATAGAGACGAGAGTCATTACAAATTTTGCCTAAACGGAGGAACTTTTCAAAAATACTTTCAAAAACAATCACAAACACATTTCAAACAAAGCATTTCAAAGTGATCAAGCAACTAAGAGCCCGTAGATAACTACGGATGAAAATGGTACTAACACCTTCCCTTTTCATAACCTACCCCCCGAACTCAAGAAAATATCTCAAAAGGTCTTTCCTGTTCTTTTCACCCTTTCCTTTAATGGATAAAAGAAATATCGATGGTGACTCTTTCTATCCGCAACAATTGCGATCAAACGCAAAACACCCAAGTCAGTTCTCCCACTGTATTACAGGATCAAAACCATTCTCCAAACCTATACTACCATTGCTGATAAAACATATCCTCTTGAATTTAACTAGGAAATGGGAACCATCTGCTGATAAGACGTTCCAAGCACTCAAGATAGTGGATGAAATCCATAATGAATTCCATGGTTTGAAAGAAATCCCAAAAGATGAGGAGAAAATAATAACTCATGTTGCAACAGTCGGCGTAGGATTGCTGACACTATCATCAAGACTTACATGACCTGACTTAACTAGGTCTTTGACTGATTATCTTCCTTCTCGAATAGTTCCCAATCATGGGCCAAGGTTTTCTTGTATACCACAAATAACCACATATGAATCTTCATATTGGCCAATACCCCACGAAGTTGTTCTATAACTGATCTCAGAACATGTGACAACAAGAGTTCAAGTTTGTAACTCTGAAGAGAGTACCGAGTCTGAAAATGAATCTCCAACTCTGAGTACCTATTATGAATGCATGAATATGTATGAGGTGCGTGAGTGGATGAAATGCCATCCTCAATCATTTCCAAGGAACCCACATGCTTTTAATTTTAATTTTAAACCAGTAAAAGGTGGAGAAGTATAACACAAAGCTCATAAACATGGTTCCTTGGAAATGGGAAGAACACGTTTTCCAAAATGATGTTAACAAATTATATGTGCAAGAACACGGGATCAAGGTTCCATAAACATGGAAAATGGTTGTACTGTCTCTAAACTGAATGATGACTATCACCGGATCAAAGGCCCGACACCACCTTGGAACACAAAAGAGCCAAGTAACAAGTAGATCAACAATTGTATGAGACTGAAATCTCCCTATAATAGATAAATGTTGAACTGCCGAAATAAACGGCCATCACAAGGTGAGAGGTCTAAAACCAAACCAGGAGAACACATAGTTATTAACAATATCAAGTCACCGTTTAAAATACACAATAACTATCAGAGCATGGTCACCAACAGAACTTAAGTCACCAACATTACCAGAGAAAATAGTCACCAACAGAATAAATAGTCACATTTGTACCTGTACCTGTAAGAAAAACTTTCCCGCCCCACTCACGGGTAAAGACTAGGCCGCGGTAAGGTCAAATACCAAATCAGAGTCAAAGAGCTCATCTGTTGGTATCTTCATACAATAACACCTATCTGAACCTCCTCTAAAGTCATGTGTGTCATGGTCGGGTTTACAAGACATACGCCTCATAGCCACCATGGACACTCTATTCTTAGTTCCTATGGAATTCACTCATAGCCTGGGTATGGGGCCTTTTACCTCATGGAACAAACCACCCACCAAGAAAACCAATCCAATTAGTCCAACCAAATCTAGTATGAAGAAAATAAAGCACACATAGGATGCAATGAAAATAGATAAATATGTGAAGCGATAAAATAAACACCCAAAGAAAAGAATGCAAGAGCTAGGATCGACACCAACATTTGGTCAATCTTTCCCCAGTGAAGTCGCCAGCCGAAACAACCGGCTAAACCTTCATCTGATATAAAATCAATGAAGTCGCCACCGAATATCTTTTATCCCTCCTAAAAGGAAAAGTAATTATCAAGAAAACCTGAAGAGGGATAAATCACGGTCTTTCGACCATACAGATCAGGCAAGGGAGTCGGTTACGCGAGGGGAAGGTATTAGCACCCCACACGCCTGTAGTACTCTATGGTATCCACTATTGTTGTTCTAATCTAAGGGTGTAGTCAAAATGTATGTATAATCTTAATAACTAAAAGAAAATGCAAAGAGGGAATGCATGCAAAAGAAAAGAGAGAATAATGTAGGGAAAATAAAAGTTGTGCTCCTTCGGGCCCTACCCCAATGCCTACGTATCCATTTTAAGGAATCAGAGCAGCCGTAGTTTGGCTTAAATATTTTTGTTGGTTTGTGTTTGTTAGTTAAAAATACAAAAGCGATAATCAAGATGGCAAAACATCAGATAAAATGACAAAACACCAGCAACGATGATAAAACATCAAAACAAGGACGACAAGACATCATATGGCAACACAAACTAAGATAAGTTGATAAAATGTTAGCATGATAATTAAATATCAAACAAGACGATAAAATATTATACCTAATAATGATATCGAAAATTAAAGTAGGATAACAAACATATGCGATGGTGAAACATTGGCAAAAAGATAGCAAAATAACATGGTAAAGATGGCGAGACGTCAATAATTCAAATGATAAAACATTACACCTAACAATGATATTGAGAATCAAAGTAGGATAACAAACATATGCGATTGCGAAACATTGAAAAAAACATATGCGATAGTGAAACATCAGCAAAAAGATAGCAAGATAATAAGGCGAGGACTGTAAGATGTCATCTCAACAAGGTTTAAGACAAAGCCAAAATGTCGCACAACAATTAAGATTGGTTTGTATCTTTTACCTTGAAGAAAGATTTAAGTTCATTAGAGATGTTTTATGATTTACCAAGAAGAAGCTTTAGTTTTAAGACGCAATATGAAGGGAAAGAAAACAACTAAGGGAGACTGTCATAATCTCTAGTCCTAATGTTATCATATAATGATTGTGTAGCGGTGAAAATCTGAGATCAAGCTATTAATTAACTTGACTCGCAAATAAGAAAGAGTCGCCACCGCGCTTTATTATTTCCAAGGGAAAAGTGAAAAGTGCGAAATAAAACCCATAAATATGCAAAGTAAGTTCAATACTAAAAGTAAAGAAAAATAAAATGCATTTGAAAGAAATCGAAGGTTCGGGGGTTGGTTATACAAAGGGAAGGTACTAGAACCCTATGTATCTATAGTATCCTATAGGAACCTTTTGAAATATCTGTTTTTGGTTAAAATTGGTTTTCTTTCTAAATAAGTGTGGGGATGAGATATTGAAAATGCAACGATCTAGTGTCGAAGTTTTTGGCTTAAAAGAGGTGCGAGTTTTTTAAAATTAGGGTTTAGAAGAGATTTATTTTTAGATTAATAAAACTAAAACAATGTACAGAGGTGTTTTCGCACAATTGTATTAAATATATTCAATGACATGAAGTAAATAAATTCGATTTTTCCTTTGGAGTTAGACAAATAAAATAGAAAGACTAAATGATCGATAAAGGGAAATTAAATAAATAGCAATTAAATAACTAAATAATTAACAACCAAAAATTAAATAAAATAAAGAAAGAAAAAATTATACTAATATATATTTTTGGTATTTTTTAAAGAGGACAAGAAAGAAATAATTATAATCCTAATCTAATAGTTTTTTTTTTTGTATTTCTTGTATGGATTTTTAAATGAAAATAAGGCAAAAGACTTAAAAATTAGAAATAAAAAATAAAGTGAGCAAAGAGAAGATAAATGCTCAAGCGAGAAAAGAAAAAATTCATTAAGTAAAGAAAATAAAATGTTATGGATGATAAATGGAATAAAAGTAAAGAGAAGAAAATATAAAGTGCGGTAATATAAATGATATTAAAGTAAAGTTAGTACAATATAAAGTTAATAATATGATTTGGGATAAGTGTAACTTCATATAGAACATAGAATGTATGTACCCATACATGTTAGAGAAATGATACTTTGAAGTTCATTTTCTTATACATGTAGTACAATTAACAAACATGGGGGATCAAGACAAAGTCGAGGAAGATACATAATAACACACTTATCATCAATTCCAAGTACCTTGAATGATCAAAGGACCATTTAGAGGTAGATTGGAAATGATGAAAGTTCATCAAATATCCAACAAGCTTAGGTAAAATGAAAAAGCTCAAATACTTTCCAAATTGATTCAAATAAAAATAAAAATAAAATAGATAAAGAATAAGATGAAGTTTATAATAAAAATAGTATAAATGTCATAACTTTCTAAATTTTTCATAAAATTAAACAAATGAATAATGAAAGTTTATCTACTCAATCTCACGACCAAGGATCCATACTTAAAATAAATAAATAAAGAACAAAAAAATTACAGAAAAAAATGAAAATTAAATAACAATAAATCACTTTTGCTTTTGGAGGTTCAAGAATACTTTTCAACTCTTGATTTTGAATCAATGGAGTTTCCTTCCAAAATGATGATAATTATGGTACTAAATAAATAAATAAAGAGTAAAAATAAAATAGAATTAAATAAAGAACAAGTATAATAGCCTACCTTTTTAATAAATAGGAAGAAATGACTTGAAAGAAAATGAAGAGAAAAAGAAGAAGAGAGTTTTGACTTAGTTTAGTGAATCGTTTGTGGTATTGTCCCTCCAAATGAAAGAAATAAAGGTCTTATTTATAGGGTGAATGAGGTGGGAGAGTTGATGTAGAAATCCATATGACTTTATGAGAATGGTTCTTGGCCATTGATAAATCCAAGTTGGCAATCCATGCGAAGTGTGAGAATGATTCTTGGCCATTGATCCATGTGAAATGTAAGAATGATATGATATGGATGCAATGCTCTGAATTTTATAGGGAATGAGCCGCATGAGACAAACTACTAATAAAGAAACCAAGCACGTTATAAAATAATCCCATAGGAGAATAGATTATAACTCCATTGGAGAAACAGAGCCACAAACTTCGAAAGAGAGACTCTTATTGGGCAATAACTTTGAGAGAAGAAAAGTTTCTGACTCTATTAGAGAAGGCGCTATGCATAGATTGTGAAAAGATAAATGACTACTGACTTGTGATGATGGTAAATTTTTTACTCAGGGTCAAAGGTAGAAAAATAAAAGATGCACCGACTTTTACCGAAGGTGAACTACCGAAGTTTACTAAAGGTGAAACAAAGACGCACCACCTTTTACTGAAGGTGAAATACCAACTTAGGGTTTATGGTAGAACATACATCATAATACTAACTCATAAACGACAGAGAATGTCAGCCTTGAGACTGGTAAGCCAATAATTGACATAATCACTATGATTGGGGATGAAATGATTTACATCAGTACTGCAACTGGAGAACGAAATGGTTTGCATCTGTACTGAGACTGGTAACACCATCATCAGTACTGAGACTGGTAAATGATTGAAATTAGTGCTTATGACTGGAAATAGATGATTGACATCAGTACTGAGACTGGTAACAAACGATTGACATCAACATTGAGACTGGAAAAGGAAATGATTTACATCAGTACTGAGACTGGTAACTTCAGTACTGAGTCTGGTAATAATTGACATCAGTACTGAGACTGGAGAAAAAAATGATTTACATCATTACTGAGACTGGTAACTGATTGGCGTCATTATTGAGACCGGAAAAGAAATGATTTACATCAGCACTGAGACTGGAGAAAAATGATTTACATCAGTACTGAGACTGGTAAATGATTGGCATCAGTACTGAGACTAGAGAAAGCTCAACTCTATTAGGCAAAAGTCTAATGATGAGAAAGAAGAAGATATTGACTAACAAACGAGTGAACTACCAGCTCATGGAACAATAATAAGTTTCCCAAAATTCAGGCATTCCACCTAGAACGAGTCTTAACTTCTTCTTTGATCAAGATATCACTTGGAAAGGATAATAAAATTCTTTGACTTCTGGATTTCGCCTAGAATGGAGAATCGTTTCTTCTTTATCTAAGATATCACTCGGAAAAGGTAATATACAAACTTCTCCGCGGGACTTTTTCGGAGAGATGCCATTTGCTGTCGATGAGAAAACTTCTCAAAAGTGACGTCGTTTTCTTCGGATGAGCAAACTTCTCAAAAGAGACGCCATTTGCTGTTGAAATAACATATTGTTGGGGATACACAATCTAATCAAATAAAAAGGCCGCCACTTGTTATCTTCTAAAGATATCAATCATGCACAGGCTGCTCATGAAGAGGCCGGCACTTGCTATCTTCCAAAGATATCAATAATACAAAAGATGCTCATGAAGAGTCCGCCACTTGCTATCTTCCAAAGATATCAATAATACACAAGCTGCTCACGAAGAGTCCCCCACTTGCTATCTTCCAAAGATATCAATAATACACAAGCTGCTGATGAAGAGTCCCCCACTTGCTACTTTCCAAAGATATTAATAATACACAAGCTTTTCATGAAGAGTCCACCACTTGCTATCTTCCAAAGATATCAATAATAAATAAGCTGCTCATGAAGAGTCCGCCACTTGCTACTTTCTAAAGATATCACAAGCTGCTCATGAAGAGTCCGCCACTTGCTATCTTCCAAAGATATCAATAAAGTTACATCCGGATTATGTTTCTCCTCAATAAAGTTAAGGCAGGAAGTGGTTTTGGTTTCCACCGTTGCTTTTACCCTTTTGGATTGATCTTTCTAGTTTAATTTAGCCTATTGTTGTTAGTACTTGAGGAGGTTTTGTTTGTTTGTACTAATTATGTATCCTTTTATTAGCATATGCACGATAGTACTCATACATTCATACATGTTGTTGTACCCCAAAATTTTCCCTCCCATATTCCTCAAGATATGCCAAGGATGATCTTCAAATTACTCAAGATGGCTCAAGAGGTAGATAGTCAAATCACCTCCTAAGACAGCTGAAATTAGGGTTTTGGTTCTTTCAAGGAATTTGGGGTTCTCAATGGTTCAATAAAGTCTCATAGGCCTATATACATTCTCAAGCATCTACATGCCAAGTTTCAAGACTCACAGTGCCAATTTGCACAGTCAAAAGCTCCATTTGATCTACAGTCAACTGCAAGGGCAAAATGGTCATTTTGCAGTCAAAAGTCAGAATTTTTGGTCAACATCTTATTTTGAGTCCACAATCATCATTTGATCAAGTCTTGATCATGATTCCACAAGAATAACTCAAAAATTATCAAGAGGCAAAAGTTACTATTTTTGGACAGTAGAAAAGTCAATTGTATCTTGACCAGGGCATAACTTTTTCATGGTTTGTCAGAAAAATTCCATCCAATGCTCATTTTGAAGAGGATGTAATTTCCTACAATCCATCTTCACACTCCAAGTTCAAGAAATGCTCTCACAAGAAGTTACCAATTTTTACATTATAGGTCAATTTCAAAAGTCAACAAAAGTGCACTTTGAGTCAAAGGCCATAACTTTATATTGGTAAATCCAAATGACATGGGACCAAAGGCATTGGTTAGAGGACTTCAATAGCTTTCCAAAATTTCCAAGAACATGGTCATATGATCAAAATTGAGCAAGTTGTGCATTGGAGAAGTTGGGAAATTTTCATGAATTTGCAAAAGTCAACTTTGCTCAAAACACCTTATTTTTGCTAATGGGCCTCAAATCTCTTGTTGAAACTTCACCCATGACCTATGCACGACCCATAAAGGTTAATTGGATTTATTTTCTTATTTTTATTGATTAATTGGATTTTTAATTAATATTAATTCATTTAATCAATTTAAATCATAAGAAAATAGAAGATTTGTTTTTTAAATCTTTTTGTGAAGCAAATATAACCTAAACATGCTGGCAAATTCGTGCACAAGTCAAAGATATCAAAAATCCAATTTTGGCAAGTTTATTCAATCATGAAAAATCAAGAAGATTTGATTTTCAATCAAGGATTCAAACATCAATGCAATGGATTTTTGCCCAAGCTTTTGACCTAATTCAATTGCCCTATATGTATGCAAGAAAACCATGACCTAATGGACGTGAAAAAACGGCAAAAACCACCCTGTCCAATTTCAAGAATTTCCAAGAAAAGTGAAAACTGATTTTTGCATTCTAGGTCGATTCAAGGCATTTTATTGATCCAAATACATTGCAGGAGGTCCCAGGAACGATTTACAATCAAATTCCAGCTTCAAAGCTCAAAGAATCGGCATATACAGAACCACGGTTTGCATTTTTTATTCATAATCGTATATCCTAATTCATGCATAATTAACATGTTTTTGTGATTGATTTGTGTTGCTAGGAACCATACGAAGCTAATGGTATAATTGAATTGAACTGAAACGCCCTGAATCAAAAGATACCATGATCAAATTTCTAGGGTTCTTGAGCTCTAAATTAGGGTTTTTCAATCCAGGAAAAATTAGGACTAGTGAGACATATGGTTGAGATCGTGAGACCAAGACGAATGCAATCCACCCTTCGCGAAATATTTATGATCACTATGGCTCTAATCGCTATTTTTCGTGCAGATGAATAGTGGGGGTTAAAAATCCCCGCTATCTAATATTATTTATGCAGAACGAATGAAGAAGATGATGAGGTGTTGACATACCATTCGACAATTTGAAAAGCGCGCGTTATTTTTGTTTGATTACAGCATATTGTTTATTTTCATATATAATTATTGCTCTTTATTCTAATAACAGTTGAAACAGCTTAGTGGAGTGGTTAGAGTGTTGATCTGGAAGCCTTGGGACCTGGGTTCGAATCCCAGGTCCCCCAAAACATTGTTGCTTTTGTTTTTCAAGTATTCATCTGCAAGCTTCAAAGTGAGGTCCATCATACATCTCCAATTTCCAGGCGCCAGGTGTCTCCAAGCCTGGATCCAATGGCCAAAATTGAAGGACCACCATAGTCCTTAGTCAACAAGCGTGTGGATATCCCAAAAAGTCAAACAGGCTTGAGCATTATTGGGCTTCAGAATTGCTGATACACCTCCTCTTTGGGCCCATCACCCCCTGGGTTCATTCTTTTTCTTTTATATTTTTTTTCATTTAATTATTTTTATTATTAATTATTATTATTATTATTTAATTAACCAAATTAATTTTTTCATAATAAAATCAGAAAACTAAAAAATAATATTATTTTTATTAGTTATTAAAATTAATTTCACCCTTTTATTATTTTTGTAAATAAATATAATTAACTAATTTAGTTTAATTAGGATAGTTCTAACTTTTTTACAATAAATAAGATAAATTAGAATTAGGGTTCTTGACAACTTTTAATCATTTTATTTTTTTTATTTATTTCCTTGAGACATTAAAAAACCAAAAATATTTCTTTTTATTAATTAATTAGTTTTAGGTTTAATTTAATTTAATTCATAAATAATAAAAACTTCCTTCTTTTTCGAAAAAGGGTCAAAACCCTAAAAACTCTCCGATCCAATTTTTTATCGCGCATGTGATTATTCTGGATTTATATTTTATTATTTAATTGTTCCGAGGATGTAATAGCTTTAATTAGGACCTTTTTTATTGCTTTTATTTTATTTCCCGCAATTTACTTTTTCAAGGGTTTGTTTTTGGCGATGTAAATACCTGACGCCTTGTAATAGTTTAGCTTTATTTTCCGCAACTATTAACTGCTAGATGTATGCTAACTAGGCTATGCATGACAAGACTTGTCTTAAAAATAAAATCAATCGTAGCTCACCATAACATGTGCAAAGATAACTTAACTGAAACTTGACACACTCGCACATGCCACTCCTAGGGTGCGCCTCACTTGGTTGCCTCAACGTGGTCATTGAGTATAGGGTGTTTTAGAGGTCGTCCTCCTGTCTTAAGATCAAAGTTGCCTCGAAACGGTTGCCTCGATAAAAAATGATCTAAGACATTAGGGTTACCGCTAAGGCGTCCTACTATTGCTTTGGTGACCACATGTCCCTATAATCGAACTGACCCGAAACTCCGACGACGGTGCTACCTACTTCTCAATAGTGGGATGGCACTGTCTAAAAGACATTTACACAGCTTAATTTCTTTTGAGTAGGTAGAGGTTCTTAGATACTTGCTCTTTCAAAACAAAAATACTTTTCGCACCTACACTTTTCTGACAAAAGTTTTCAAACAACACTTCATACACTCTTGAGGACAGATACAAGAGTTAAATCAAAGTTTTCAAAACAAAACTTTTCAAAACCCACAAACACAAGAAAAGCAAAACATTTTGAAAACATAGTGAGCAAGTACCTAAGAGCCCGTGGATAACCACAGATAGAAAGGGTGCTAACACCTTCCCTTTCTATAATCTACCTCCCGAACCTGAGAAACATCTCGAAAAGGAATTTTGCTGTGCTTTTGTCCTTTCCTTGTTGGAGAAAATAAAAGACGATGGCGACTCTTGCTTACCGCGACATTTTACTAAACGCAAATGCGAACCAGCATTTCAAAACAGTCAGTTCTATTTCCACCGATCACAGAACTGGCGACTCTGCTGGGGAGATCTTAAGTGAGGTGTACCTTAGGATAATATCACTTATGTTTTCAATTGTATGCCTTGTATGCTTTAATTTTGTGAGCTTGTATCAGAGTTTTATAGATCCTAACCCGGATCTGGGGATACCCTTTAGGTAAGTAGCAATAAACTGTGAGGGACCTGTCCGGCGTAGACCGACACAGGTGAAGCAGTAGCTACGTTGGTGTGACACCTTGGTCTGTACTGATATCCCATGTGTTGGAACAAGGAGAATATGGGTCTTCTGAGGAGTCATTAAGCACCAACTGACCTTAGAACCTTAAATTGCCCAACTTGGCCATAGAACAGTAGCAGTATGCTACACTCATTGAGGCTAAACTCTCGCGATTGTTCCGGCTGCAAGAAAAGGTTGCCAAACTGGAATTATGACCGATCGAGGGTAGTCAGTGATATTGAGATCCTCTAGAAACCGGTTAGTATTTTTAGGACAGGTCTTAACCAACTGAAACTGAAAGAGGGTAGTACCTAAACTTCATGCTGGCCTGAAATCTAAGGGCTGTCTTGTGTGACTTGTGTGCCTTTACCATGTTTACCTTTTGTGAATACTTGTGGTGTACCTTTACCATGACATCATAACATCATAACATTGCATACATCCTGCATAAGGACTAACCCATTTCAAGGATCTCAAGGGTTTGTGATGCAGGTCAGGATGAACCAAATGCCTAGCAAGGGGCAAAGGGGATTTATTTTCCTCTAGCCAAGGTTGTTTGGAGATCAAAACATGACAACTTGAGTCAGGGGCTATGACCCACTCGATATGGCGAGCTTGACTCTTGAAGAAGGACTCTCAGCAACAGGAAGTTCCTTCAATCAAGCTGCAAAATTCAAATTCTAACAAATTTCTTTATTTACCCCGCGAGGTCCTTGAAAACATTGCATACATAAATCATACGCATTTCATTTCATCATATGCATAACAGGTACCCCTTTCTACAGGTCACTTATCTTCTTTGCTGTTTATTTCAGCAATCATCATGTCTACTGAACCTTCCACTGAACAAGCCGTCAAGGCCCTCCAGGCCCAGAACGCCCAGTTCCAAGAGTTGGTTATGAGCCTAGCCAAGGGTCAACAGGAGTTGAAGACCCTGATTCTAAAGAAGAAGAAGAAGAGGACCGTCTTGTTCAACACTGGACGCAGATTTGGGAATGGACTGTAGAATGAGGTTGATCTGACTACCTCATCTGTAGGAAAAGACAATCCACAAGAGAGAAGGGTTCCTAGTCCCGTAGTCTCTGACAACAAGACAAATTATGATGAAGAACAGTATCCTCCTGCTGAGGATAGGTATAAACAGTTGGAGGACCGCTTAAGTGCTATGGAGATACAGAATGTGCCCGGGTTGGACTTTGGAGACCTAGGCTTATCCTCTGGGGTGGTGATTCCCCATAAGTTCAAGGCACCTGCTTTTGCCAAATATGACGGAGCCTCCTTCCCGAAGCTGCACCACCGGTCGTATGTAAGGAAGATCCAGCCCTTCACCGCTGACAAGAATTTGTGGATCCATTTCTTCCAGGACAGTCTTTCAGGGACTCAACTCGAATGGTTCTATCAGCTGGATGGGGCCAGTATCCGCAACTGGGAAGATTTGGCTACTGCGTTCTATAAGCAGTATCAGTATAATTCCAACCTCGCTCCTATGCGTACCCAACTCCATGGTATGTCACTAGGGACGGGTGAAGGATTTAAGGAGTACGCCCAAAAGTGGAGAGACCTTGCTGGAAGGGTGCAGCCACCCTTAACTGATCATGAACTTGTGGATATGTTCTTGGGGACCCTGTCTGGTCCGTTCTTCAACCATTTGATTGGAAATTCTTCAGCCGGGTTTACAGACCTTATCTTGATTGGTGAGAGAATTGAAGTTGGTATCAAGTCTGGGAAGATACAGAAGGGTGCCTCCTCGAGCACTGAAAAGAAGTCGTTCAAGAAAGAATCCAGCACTGTCTATAGTTCAAGGAGACCAAATAGATCGGAACACCTCCAAGCTGTCAACGCGGTGGTCATTTCAAAACCTGCTGCTGCTCCTGAGCATCACAACCAGCAAAGGGGTGAGAGACCTAGAAGGCAGTTCACTCGAATCAGCATGACCTTGTCCCAGATATTGCCACAATTGTTGACAACCAATTTGGTGACTCTAAGGGAAGCTCCTAAGAATCCCAACACAACATCTCCAAAGTACAATCCTAACGCCTGCTGCGCTTATCACTCTGATAGCCCGGGGCATAATATGGATGATTGCTGGACTTTGAAGAATAAGGTCCAAGACTTGATTGATGCAAAAGAGGTTGAGTTCGAGGCGCCCGAGAGGCCTAATGTTGTGACTGCTCCCATGCCTAAGCATGGAGTAAATGCTATTAGGGGTGATGATGACGTGGAGGAATCTGAATTCGACAGCTGGATCTACCCTATAACTAACGGTGGACCAAACAACTGGACGGCAAAGGACTTCGTCCCTATTACTTTTGTGACTCAGTAATGAACTCCTTTGTTTTGAATTTGTAACAGACAATATTGTGAAACTTTATGGCCCGGCGTCTTACCCGGGGCACCGTGGCTTCATTTGTGAGGGCTTTTGTGTGTCATTTTCATATATCATTAATAAAAGCATTGGACGTTTTTTGCATTTCAAATCTTGCGCTCCTTGTCTTTCTTTATTATATATTGCAAAACAGCTATTTACACACACTCACATATACAGGTCCCAATCCACTCTGGATCTCACTGGTAACGACTCTGCTACTGCCAGTTATGACTTCGAAAATCCGATCAACTTAGCCGAAGACGAAGGTGAAGATGATTGCGAAGTGCCTGGTGAGCTTGCAAGACTGTTACTCCAGGAAGAAAGGGTTATTCAGGCACATGAAGAGCGAGTGGAAACGGTAAATCTGGGTACTGAGACAGACAAAAAGGAAGTCAAGATTGGTGCAAACCTGGAGCTCAGTGTGAAACAACGGTTGATTCAGATGCTGCATGACTACATGGAAATCTTTGCCTGGTCTTACGAAGATATGCCTGGGTTGGATACCGACATTGTGGTTCATCACTTGTCTACCAAGGAAGAATGCCCTCCGGTAAAACAGAAGGTCCACCGTATGCGCCCTGAGATGTCCGAGAAAATCAAAGCTGAGGTTATGAAACAGTTTGACGCCAGTTTTCTAGCAGTAACTTCTTACCCTCAGTGGGTCGCCAATGTGGTTCCAGTGCCAAAGAAAGATGGTAAGGTCAGAATGTGTGTTGATTACAGGGATTTGAACTGGGCGAGCCCTAAGGATGACTTCCCTCTGCCTCACATCGACGTTCTGGTTGACAACACTGCTCAGCATAAGGTATTCTCATTCGTGGACGGGTTCTCTGGTTATAATCAAATCAAGATGGCTCCTGAAGACATGGAGAAGACCACTTTCGTTACTCAGTGGGGCACCTTTTGTTACAAGGTCGTGCCTTTTGGGTTGAAAAATGCTGGGGCAACGTATCAGCATGCCATGGTTGCTCTGTTTCATGATATGATCCATAATGAGATCGAAGTATATGTCGACGATATGATTGCAAGATCCCAGACTAAGGAAGAACACCTTGATCATCTACAGAAGCTGTTTGATCGGTTGAAGTTGTACAAGCTGAGGTTAAACCCGAACAAGTGCACCTTCGGGGTGAGATCTGGAAAACTGCTAGGTTTCGTCGTGAGCGACAAAGGTATTCAAGTGAACCCTGCCAAAGTGAAAGTCATACAAGAGATGCCAGTTCCCAAGATAGAGAAAGAAGTCAGAGGCTTTCTAGGATGGCTGAACTACATTGCCCGATTCATCTCGCACCTAACTGCTATCTGTGAGCCAATCTTCAAGCTACTGAAGAAAGATCAAGTAGTCCGTTGGAACGATGAATGTCAGGCCGCTTTCGAAAGAATCAAAGAGTATCTCCAAGAGCCACCCATTCTTATGCCATCGGTTGAAGGGAGACCTCTAATCTTATACTTGACAGTACTGGACAACTCAATGGGGTGTGTGTTGGGGCAGCATGACGAGTCTGGCCGAAAAGAGCACGCTATTTATTACCTTAGCAAAAGGTTTACCGACTCTGAGACCCGATACTCACTGCTCGAGAAAACTTGCTGTGCTTTGGTATGGGCTGCTCGCTGGCTGAGACAGTATATGTTGACTCACACTACTCTGTTGATTTCAAAAATGGATCCAATCAAGTATATCTTCGAAAAGCCTGCCTTGTCCAGAAGAATAGCAAGATGGTAGATGATCTTGACCGAATATGACATCCAGTACACGACTCAAAAAGCAATCAAGGGAAGTGTGTTGGCAGATCATTTGGCACATCAGGCAGTGGATGATTATCAGTCTATGAACTTTGAATTTCCAGACGAGAATATCATGGTAGTGACTGATTGTGAAACACCTGGACCGGATGAAGAACCTGAGAAAGGATCCCGATGTTCTATGCACTTTGATGGAGCCTCAAACGCTTTGGGTAATGGCACTGGCGCTGTGATCATATCGCCCAAAGGCTCTCATACTCCACTTACCGCCCGACTATGTTTCAACTGCACCAACAACATGGCGGAGTATGAAGCATGCATCATGGGTCTTCGAGCTGCAATTGACCTAAGGATCAGGTTTCTGAGTGTCTTCAGAGATTCCTCTCTCGTGATCAGCCAGATCAAAGGCGAGTGGGATACGAAACACCCAAATATTATTCCTTACAAGGAGTATGTGTTGACGTTGCTTCCCCATTTCAAGGAGATAACCTTTGAACATTTCCCAAGAGAGGAGAATCAGTTGGCGGACGCGTTAGCTACGATGTCTTCTATGTTCAAAGTCAAATGGGACAACGAGGCTCCCCGGATCATTATTTGGAAATTGGAGGAACTTGCACATTGCTGTGATCTTGAGACCGAAGAGGTAACAGAAAAGCCTTGGTATCATGAGGTAAAAAGATATCTTGAAGCTCAAGAATACCCCGAGGGCGCATCCGTCAATGACAAGAAGTTTTTGAGAAGGTTCGCGGCAAAGTTCTTCCTCAGCAATGACATTCTTTACAAACGTAACCATGATTCAACCTTACTGCGTTGTGTGGATAAGATTGAGGCAGAAAGGATCATGGCAGAGCTTCATGAAGGTACTTTCGGAACTCACTCCAGTGGACATACCATGGAAAAGAAAATCCTCCGGGTAGGATATTACTGGTCCACAATGGAAGCCGACTGTTATCAGCATTCTCGGACATGTCACAAGTGCCAGATCTATGATGATAAAGTGCACATTCCCCCAGTTCCTTTGAACGTCTTGACAGCACCTTGGCCTTTCGCAATGTGGGGCATTGATATGATCGGCGAGATCAGACCTACGGCGTCCAACGGGCATCGTTTCATCCTGGTAGCAATTGATTACTTTACGAAGTGGGTTAAAGCAGCTTTCTTTGCCACCGTAACCAAGAATGTCGTGGCAAGGTTCATTCGGCATAACCTGATCTGTCGATACGGTGTACCAGAGAGGATCATTACGGATAATGGTACCAATCTTAACAACAAGATGATCACTGAGCTCTACGAGCAATTCAAGATACAACACCACAACTCTTCTCCCTACCGACCGAAGATGAATGGGGCTGTAGAAGCGGCTAATAAGAATATTCAGAAGATTGTGCAGAAGATGAGAGTGACCTACAAAGATTGGCACGAGATGTTACCATTTGCTCTTCATGGGTACCGTACCTCAGCACGGACGTTGTGATCGGTGGATCTGGAACTGACTGTTTAACGCTGGTTCGCGAAATGTCGCGGAAGCAAGAGTCGCCATTGTCTTTTATTTTCTCCAAATGGAAAGGACAAAAGCACAGAAAAATTCCTTATAGAGATTGCTCTCGGTTCGGGAGGTAGATTTATAGAAAGGGAAGGTGTTAGCACCCTTTCTATCCATGGTTATCCATGGGCTCTTAGATACTTGCTCATTTGTGTTTTCAAAATGATTTGTTTGCTTTTCAACTGTGAGTGGGTTTGAAAAAGTTTCTTTGAAAATTTCAGTTCGACTCTTGTATCAGTCCTCAAGAGTGTTTGAAAAGTTGCTTTCGAAAGCTTTTTGAAAAGTGTCGGTGTGAAGAGTATTTTTTGATTTGTTTTGAAATTAGAGCAAGTATCTAGAGTCGTCTACCTACCCTAAGGAATTCGTCTGTGTAAATGTCCTTAAAGTAGTGCCATCCCACCATTGAGAGGTAAGTAGCACCACCGTTGGAGGTGTTCGGGTCAATTCGAGTTTTAGGGACAGTGTGGTCACCGAGCAAAGGTAAGACACCTTAGAAGCTACCCTTATGCCATTGATCTTTTATTCCGAGGCAACTATTCCGAGGCAACCGTTTCGAGGTAACTTGTTTTGAGGCAACGGGATCAATGGACATAAGGACTTACTAAGACGTCCTATACTCGACGACCACGTTTCGAGGGACAAGGCAACAGTGTGGTCACCAGAGCAATAGGAGGACACCTTAGAAGCTACCCTCATGCCATGTTCATGTACATGAGGACTTACTAAAACGTCCTCTACTCGACGACCACCTTTCGAGTGGCAAGGCAACAGTGAGGCGTACCCTAGGGGTGGTGTGTGATTGGTGTGTCGTTTTCAGATACTTTTGTCTTGTTCATGTATTGGTGATCTACGCTTTGCTTTTATTTTTGACATTCATTCTTTCATGCAGTAATTAACAGTTAAAAGTTGCGGAATCAAAAAGTCCTACGTTATTACAAAGGCGCGGGTCTACATCGCCAAATTAATCCAAGACTCGATTTGAAATAAAATAAAGCGGAAAGATAAATATCTAATTAGTCTATTACATGGCTTTGGGAGAATTACATGAAAAAAGGAAATAAAATAGGCGCGCGAATTAGAATTGTGATCGAATGCGAGGGCGTTGGACCCTTTTAAAGAAATTGAATTAAAATTAATAAATTAATTAAGTTAAATGAGAAAAGAGATTATTTTTGAGTTTTTTGCATTTATGGATTTTTAGTAAGAAAATTAATTTGGAATTAAAAAGAAAAGTTAATTAACCCTAGTTCTAACTATTTTTTATTTATTAAGAAATATTTTTAGTTTGACCTAATTTTAATTAATTATTTACACGGCAAATTTTATTTACAAAAATAATTAATATGTAATAATGATAAAAGAAAAGAAAAAGAATATAAATATTTAGAACCCTAATTCTACATTTTTTTAATGTATTACAAAAAATATTAAAATTTAAACCTAGAATTAACTAAATTAATTTATACAATTTATTTACAAAATAACATTTAAATAAAATATATTTATATCTTTTATAGTTTCTGAATTTTTTTGGGTATTTTTTATATTTAAAGAAAATATTAATTTATGAATTAAAAGGAAATAATCAAATTAAAGCAAATAAAAATAAAATAGGAAAAAGGAAAAGAAATACAAACACTTGGGGGTGTTGACCCCAGTTTGGAGGTGTTTGACCAGTAATTAGGCCCATTCACTAGAGGCCTGTTTGACTTCTGGTAATCACGTGTGGCTTCATTGACCAATGCATAGGGTGCTCCTTAGGTCATGGCCATTGGATTGAGATTATTGGCCATGTGGCAAGCTTGGATGGTGGGTGTATGATGAACCCCTGGGCGTACACTGCATGAGATTAAGTGAAAACAAAATATATTAAGAAAGTGAGGGGACCTGGGAATCGAACCCAGGTCCCAGAGTTTACCAAGTGCTTCGTCCACCAACTGTGCCATCTGCGCGTTTGTAACATAACATGACAAATAAACAATATAATGCAAAACAAGGGTGAGTGGTATATTTTCGCGCGAAATTCAAACGCACCAACCGCTGGCTTACACCTCACCTTCTTCTCCAATTGTTCTGCATTTTTGCCTGAAAAAACAAACTAAATAGCGGGGGTTTTAAACCCCCACTAAATGATGCATACAAAAATAGAGAATAGAATCCTGTTGGTCATAAATTTATCGCGAGGTATGGAATCAATTAGTCATAAGCTTCTGGTTTCAATGGTGTGGGCCTTGTGTCTCAATTTTTCCTGAAGAGGAAACCCCTAATTCGTGACCTCTGAAAACCTAGAAGGCTCCAATGGTAACTTCACGTACATAGCACGAAAACTCAATTAAATTGCACGGTTAGTTTCAGCATGATTAGATTAGTGTAAAACAACAATCAAACGGTATGGAAAATGCCCAGAAATTGAAATACGATTATGCATAAAGCATGAGGAATTTTGAATTCTATTTACCAATTCTTGATGCTATGGGCGTGGAAAAGGATTCAATCAGGTTCAGTGATGCCTCAGAAAGCTTTTTCAATTGGTTAGAAGCTTTGAATCGTCCTCTAATGCAGTTTTCAATTTTCAATTTTTTCATAAAAGTTGCAAAGTGCGTTCTTGATGTGAGGCGCAGCTTGAAGGTTGTGAGCTTTAGGGTTTGCATCTGTTTATGTATGGGAGTGGATTAGGGTAAGAATCAAGTCCAAAAACCTTTTGCATTGATGAAAGAAATATTTGATTTTCAATGAATATTTTCAAATCTTTTCCACATGAATATCATGCCAATTTGCACCAAATCTTCCCTTTTTTGAAGTGCACGAAATCTTGAGTAACCAATGAGGGCATAGGCTGCATAAAGAGATTCAAATGCATTTGTTTAATATTTTTTTCATATTTTATTTAATTAAATGAATTAATTGTGATTAAAAATTCAAATAAATAATAAAAATGATGAAATAAATCCCCTTTGGGCCAAATGGTCGTGCATAGCCTTTGGATGATGAATCTTGGATGAAATTGTGGCCCATTAGCAATTTTGAGGCATTTGAAGCAAAGTTGACTTTTCAAAATTCCCAAAAATTTCCCAACTTCCACAAGGCATATCTTGCTCAATTTTTAAGCTTTGATCATTTTCTTGGACATTTTGGAAAGGTCTTGAAGTCCTATAACCAATGCCTTTGGTCCCATGTCATTTTGATTTACCAATCTCAAGTTATGGCCTTTGACTTAAAGTCCCTTTTTGTTGACTTTTGAAAATGACCTATAATGTTGAAATTGATAACTTTTTGTGAGAGCATTTCTTGGACTTGAAGTGTGAAGAGGAGTTGTAGGAAATGTCATTATCTTCAAAATAAGCTTTGGATGGAATTTTTCTGATGAACCATGTGGAAGTTATGCCTTGGTCAAGTTATAGTTGACTTTTTCAACTGTCCAAATATGGAAACTTTTGCATCTTGAGACTTTTTGAGCCATGCCTTGAAAATCATGATCAAGAATTGATCAAATGATGTCTGTGGCTTCAAAATAAGATGTTAACCAAAAATTTGAACTTTTGACTGTCAAATGACCATTTTGCCCCTGCAGTTGACTGTTGAGCAATTAGGGTTTTTGACTGTGCAATTTTGTGCTGTAATTCTTGAAACTTGGCATAAGGATGCTTGACAATGTTTATAGGCATGTGGGACTTGTTTGGACCCTTGGGAACTTCAACTTCTTTGCCAGAACCAAAACCCTAATTTTTGACTGTTAGGAGGCCATTGGACTGTGCAACCCTTGAGAGGTTTTGAAGCATGCTCTTTGCAAATCTTGAAGAATATGGGAGGGAAAATTTTGGGGTACAACAGTTGCCCCTGTTCAATCTTCTTAGACCTGTGGATGCAGATTGGCTGTCGTGCCTTTCGTAATCCGAAGGTGGAAGATGATTGAACACTAGAGTGCCCAGAAATTTGCGCTCACATAGTAGTATGATGGTGGGAATGGGCTTATAGATGCCATTTGGAGATTGATGGATAGGATGATGGGCTTATAGATGCCATGTTAAGAGATGATGGATGAGTGGATGGGCTTATAGATGTCATCTGGGTGTCGATCGCGTAAGAGATTCCTTAGCGAGAGCTTGCGTACCTGAAAAGGAAAATGATTACCTGGCCTGTTACAGGAGCTGGTCTTCAAACTCTTTGTATAGATGCGTCCTGACTGGTTACAGGAATTGAATCTGGAGCTTCAAAAGGTTATGAATGAACCAGGGATGGTTACTACCTCCACGGGACGGTGAGAGAACCTTGGATGATTACTACTTCCACAGTAACTGGGAGAGAACCATAGGCGACTTCAACCTCAACAGTAACGTTGAGAGAATCTTGGACGACTTCAACCTCAACAGTAACGCTGAGAGAATCTTGGGCGAATTCAACCTCAACAGTAACACTGAGAGAATCTTGGGCGACTTCAACCTCAACAGTAACGCTGAGAGAATCTTGGGAGACTTCAACCTCAACAGTAACGCTGAGAGAATCTTGGATGTCTTCAACTGGATAAGAAACAGGGAGATCTTAGGGTCGATCTGACTGAACCAGAGAAGACCTTTGACTGGATAAGAATCAGGAAAATCTTAGGGTCGATTTAATTGAACCGGACAAGGTCTTGAAATCTTCAACTGGATAAGAAACAGGGAGATCTTAGGGTCGATCTGACTGAACCAAAGAAGGCCTTTGACTGGATAAGAATCAGGAAAATCTTAGGGTCGATTTAACTGAACCGGACAAGGTCTTGAAATCTTCAACTGGGTAAGAATCAGGGAGATCTTAGGGTCGATCTGACTGAACCAGAGAAGGCCTTTGACTGGATAAGAATCAGGAAAATCTTAGGGTCGATTTAACTAAACCGGTCTAGGTCTTGGAGTCTTCAACTGGATAAGAATCAGGGAGATCTTAGGGTCGATCTGACTGAACCAGAGAAGGCCCTTGACTGGATAAGAATCAGGAAAATCTTAGGGTCGATTTAACTGAACCAGACTAAAGTCTTTGAAATATAGCTGAGAACTTAACTGGATCTTTCCTGAAAGGTAAAGGTCAGTCATATGCAATGCATGATGTGAACCAAGCGATGATGTTATCAACATAAGTGAGATTTGTAAGATATGATGCGTATATGCATGCTGTAATGTATGAAAATGTGATGTTTATGAGTGTATCTTTTTATCTAGGAAAGTAAATCCTTGACGGGTGCCGGGAAGTCACTCCTGGGCTGATGTTGAAGAATAGATCTTTGCTTCCGCTGGGGATGATAGTTGCAAGAATACCGGTAGGAGAAGATGACTCCGTTGGGGAATAAACTTGGCGAATGGGTTACTCTGCGGGGAGAAAAGTACTCTAACGATCTTGCTGGGAAACAATACTCTGTGGGGAGATAGGTACTTTGCTGGAATGTTGATGGTAACTTCGCTGGGGGTACCATTGTTATGTTGGAAGTGCTAATAGACTTCGCTGGGGATAAGAAGACTTTGCCGAGGGCGATCTTCTCATGGCTTTTGGCTGAGGATAACCCAGTTATACCATGGTAGGGAAATAACTCTTTGAATAAAGCCGGGAGACGCGTTCGTGCTCTGCGAGGATAAGCTTCCAGAATCTACTGGGGATAAGCTTACTGCTTAGGGAGATGGATCCCAACTTTCCTGGGGAAACTGGATTGGACTCTCCTGGGGAAAACTTGAACTATATTGGGGAAGTGACTCCATTGCATGTTTGATATACCGCCGGGGAACAATCTTTAGACCAAGACTGTCGGGGATGCTTGTTAAGAATGCATGTATATTGCTGGGGAATGTTGAGATCTGCGGGAGGACACCCAACTTCCTTAAGGCTGATAATAACTTTGCTTGGGGAGAGTGCACTGATCTGCTGACTCACTCTCTGGGGAATTAAGATATACTGGTTATGTTCTTCAGCCGAACTCACCTTGGTACCTTGGTGGAGAGAGCAATTAGATCGCTTTAGACAACTCATTACTGCCCCTGTTTCTAATGTTACCTGTAATTAATCCTTTGTTTCGTATGCAAATATTTATGAGTTAGCAATTAGTGTCAAATGCATATATCACAAATTGAACCTTGGACGTTCTTCGCAAAATAAAACAGAAAAGGAAAACAAATGGCAATTTGAGCGGAAAAGTATATTTGTATTTATTTTTGAATTTGCCTTTAAATAGGCTTTTATGTCCAAGAGGCTGACGTCCTAGTAAGAGAACGCCGCCGAACAAAAGAGTTTATACAACTTTGTACAAGAGAAAATAAAACAGCTTGTGTGAAATGAATGATCCACTGGGTTCCAACTCTGCTATCGTGCTTATATCTTCGAGCGTCTCATCACTTGATGACCTTAGTTGAAGATGAAGCTGATTGATCGATGCCGTCTGAATTTGATGTAGATACCGGATTCTGGATGCAAAGTGATCCACTGAGACATAGTATTACGCTTTATCCCTAACTTTTGCCTGGACCGCCCTTTCGGGTTTTCAGTCCACCGGGATACCCATTTTTGCCCAAGCCGCCTTTTTAGGTTTTCGACTTGTCGGGTGTACAGATTTTTTCATTTCATCCCTTCATTTTTCCCGAACCCTTTTGGTTCGCCGGGAAGCCCTAATTTTTGCCTAGGTATGTCAACCTAGCGGGTCTTTTTTTCATGCGTAGTATCTTTTTACTATGTCTGCATTGGCGGGGTGAGGAAGGCCGTCACCATCCATGTTGGTTAGAATCATGGCTCCTCCTGAGAACACATGTTTAACCACAAATGGCCCTTCGTACGTAGGGGTCCATTTGCCCCTCGGATCACTCTGAGGAAGGATGATTCGCTTGATTACCAGATCCCCAACTTGATATTCTTGTGGTCTGACCTTTTTGTTAAATGCCATGATCATCCGTTTTTGGTACGTTTGACCATGACAAATAGCAGCGAGTCTCTTTTCATCAATAAGGTTTAGCTGATCAAGTCGTGTCTGGATCCAATCATCTTCATTCAGATCTGCATCCTTCATTATCCGGAGAGAGGGTATTTGCACCTCGATTGGTAAGACTGCCTCCATACCGTAGACCAAGGAAAAGGGAGTTTCCCCGGTTGATGTCATGGCTGAGGTACGGTACCCATGGAGAGCGAACGGTAACATCTCGTGCCAATCTTTATAAGTAACTGTCATCTTCTGCACGATTTTCTTAATGTTCTTATTCGCCGCTTCTACAGCCCCATTCATCTTCGGTCGGTAAGGAGAAGAGTTGTGGTGCTGTATCTTAAACTGCTCGCAGAGCTCAGTGATCATCTTGTTATTAAGATTGGTACCGTTGTCTGTAATGATTCTTTCTGGGACACCATATCGATAGATCAGGTTGTGCCGAATGAACTGTGCCACAACAGTCTTGGTTACCGTAGCGTAGGAAGCTGCTTCAACCCACTTCGTGAAGTAATCAATCGCTACCAGGATGAAGCGATGCCCATTGGATGCCGTAGGTTTAATCTCACCGATCATATCTATGCCCCACATTGCAAACGGCCAAGGTGCTGTCAGAACATTTAGAGGAACTGGAGGAACATGCACCTTGTCTGCATATATCTGGCATTTATGGCATATCCGAGAATGTTGGTAGCAGTCAGCTTCCATTGTGGACCAGAAATACCCTGCCCGAAGGATTTTCTTTACCATAGTGTGTCCACTGGAATGTGTTCCGAAGGTCCCTTCATGTAGCTCTGCCATGATCCTTTCTGCTTCAGTCTTATCCACACAACGCAGTAAGGTCGAATCATGGTTTCGCTTATACAGAATGCCGTTGCTAAGGAAGAACTTCGCTGCGAACCTTCTCAGAAATTTCTTATCATTGACAGATGCACCTTCGGGGTATTCCTGAGCTTCCAAGTATCTCTTCACCTCATGGTACCAAGGCTTCTCAGTTACCAATTCAGTCTCGAGATCACAACAGTATGCCGGTTCGTCCAGTTTCCAGATGATGATCCGGGGAGCCTCATTGTCCCATTTGACCTTGAACATAGAAGACATTGTAGCTAACGCGTCCTCCAACTGATTCTCCTCTCTCGGAAAGTGTTCAAAGGTTATCTCTGTGAAGTGGGGGATCAAGGTCAACACACATTCTCTGTAAGGAATAAGATTCGGATGTTTCGTATCCCACTCTCCTTTGATCTGATTGATTACGAGAGCGGAATCTCCGAAGACACTCAGAAACTTGATCCTTAGGTCGATCGCAGCTTGGAGACCCATGATGCATGCCTCATACTCCGCCATGTTGTTGGTGCAGTTGAAACATAGCCGGGCAGTGAGTGGAGTATGAGTTCCTTGAGGAGATATGATCACAGCGCCGATGCCGTTACCCAAAGCATTGGAGGCTCCGTCAAAGTGCATAGACCATCGGGATCCTTCCTCAGGTCCTTCATCCGGTCCTGGTACTTCACAATCAGTCACTATCATGATGCTCTCATCTGGAAACTCGAAGTTCATTGACTGATAGTCGTCTACTGCCTGATGTGCCAAGTGGTCTGCCAATACACTTCCTTTGATGGCTTTCTGAGTTGTGTACTGGATGTCGTATTCTGTCAAGATCATTTGCCATCTTGCTATTCTCCCAGACAGAGCAGGCTTTTCAAATATGTACTTTATTGGATCCATCTTTGAGATCAACAAGGTAGTGTGAGTCAGCATATACTGTCTCAGCCGGCGAGCAGCCCATACCAAAGCGCAGCAAGTTTTCTCAAGCAGTGAGTATCGGGTCTCACAGTCGGTAAACTTTTTGCTAAGGTAATAAATGGCATGCTCTTTTCGGCCAGACTCGTCATGCTGCCCCAGCACACACCCCATTGAGTTGTCGAGTACTGTCAGGTATAGTATCAGAGGTCTCCCTTCAACCGGTGGCATAAGGATGGGTGGTTCTTGGAGATACTCCTTGATTCTGTCAAAAGCAGCCTGACATTCATCATTCCAACGTACTACGTGATCTTTCTTCAGCAGCTTTAAGATTGGTTCACAGGTGGCCGTTAGATGCGAGATGAATCGAGCAATGTAATTTAGGCGTCCTAAAAACCCTCTGACCTCTTTTTCTGTCTTAGGAACTGGCATCTCTTGAATAGCTTTGACCTTGGCAGGGTCCACTTGAATACCCTTATCACTTACAACGAAGCCTAGCAACTTTCCAGATCTTACCCCGAAGGTGCACTTGTTCGGGTTCAACCTCAGCTTGTACAATTTCAGACGGTCAAACAATTTCTGCAGATGATCTAGGTGTTCTTCCTCAGTTTGGGACCTTGCAATCATGTCGTCGACATACACCTCTATCTCATGATGGATCATGTCATGAAATAAAGCAACCATGGCACGTTGGTAGGTTGCCCCAGCATTTTTCAACCCGAATGGCATGACCTTGTAGCAGAAGGTGCCCCACTGAGTAACAAAGGTAGTCTTTTCCATGTCTTCAGGTGCCATCTTGATCTGATTGTAACCTGAGAAACCATCCATGAAAGAGAACACCTTGTGCTGAGCCGTATTGTCAACAAGGACATCAATGTGAGGTAGGGGGAAGTCATCCTTGGGGCTGGCCCTATTCAGATCCCTGTAATCAACACACATTCTGACCTTACCATCCTTCTTCGGTACCGGCACCACATTAGCAACCCACTGAGGGTAAGAAGTCACTGCAAGAAACCCGGCATCAAACTGTTTCATAACCTCAGCTTTGATCTTTTTGGACATCTTTGGACACATACGACGGACTTTTTGCTTGACCGGAGGGCAGTCTTCCTTGGTAGGCAAATGATGGACCACAATGTCGGTATCCAACCCAGGCATGTCTTCGTAGGACCAGGCAAAGATTTCCATGTAGTCATGTAACATCTGAGTCAACCGTTGCTTCACGCTGAGCTCTAGGTTGGCACCAATCTTAACTTCCTTCCTGTCAGTCTCAGTACCTAGATTTATCGTTTCCACCGGCTCTTCATGTGGTTGAATTGCCCTCTCTTCCTGGAGTAACAGTCTTGCAAGCTCGCCAGGCACTTCGCAATCATCTTCACCTTCATCTTCGGCTAAGTTGATCGGATTTTCGAAGTCATAACTGGCAGTAGCAGAGTCGTTACCAGTGAGATCCAGAGTGGATTGAAACCTGTATGAGTGAGTGTGTGTAAATACAGCTGTTTTGCAATATATAAAGAAAGGAAAGAAAGAAAAGGAGCATAAGATTTGAAATGCGAGAAAACGTCCAAGATCTTTATTCATGATATATGAAATGACAATTAATTTACCCTCACAAATGAAGCCACGGTGCCCCGGGTAAGGCACTGGGCCATAGAGTTTTAATTGTTTATTACAAATAACAAAACAAAGGAGTTTATTACTGTGTAACAAAAGTAACAGGAGTATGATCTTTAGTAGTCCAATTGGTCAATCCACCATCAGTCGTTGGGTAGATCCAGCTTTCAAACTCTGACTCTTCCACCTCATCTTCATCCCCAATAGCATTCACTTCTGGGTTGGTAATGAGCACAGGAGGTCTTCTGATATTTGCCTTGCGCACAGCCTTCTGACCCTCTGCAGTAAAACCCATTCCAAACTTGTCAGTTTTAGGTGTAAAATCAGGGAGCCTGCCCCAGTTAGCACATTCACCTTTCTTGATCACAGCCCGGGCATCCTTCAAGGAAGCCATCTTCAAAGGAACATCCTCTTCGACCACTGTTTCCGCTGCTGCCAATGTTGGAGGTACCTCCTCGAAATGCTGAAAGGGGGTTTCAATAAACTCCCCGTCCATCTCAATATACCTGAAGGAATTCAAATGGCTCACCATATACTCCTCCTCTCCCTGCACAGTGACAATCTTCCCTCTGACGGGGTACTTGAGCTTCTGGTGCATGGTAGAGGTCACTGCCCCAGCTTTGTGGATCCAAGGTCGACCCAGTAGACAAGAATACGATGGACGGATATCCATCACATAGAAAGTAGAGTCGAATACTTGAGAACCCACCCGGATAGGAATGTCTACCTCTCCATGGACCATCCTTTTAGAACCGTCAAAGGCTCTGACGATGATGTTGCTAGGTTTCAGCTCCAGGCCTTCATCATCCAAACGGTCTAAGGCCTTCTTGGGTAGCACATTCAGGGAAGAACCAGTGTCCACCAACACGTGCGCAAGAGTAGTGCCCCTGCATTTTATAGAGACATGCAGGGCGTCATTGTGGTCCTTTCCCTTAGCAGTAAGGTCAGCATCTGAGAAACCCAAACCATTGTCCGCTGTCAGATTTGCTACGCAATTAGTAAACTGGACTGCAGATGTTTCCTGTGGCACATGGGTCGTCTTGAGAAATGAAATCAAGGCCTTAACATGGGCCTCTGAGCACAGTAGCAAGGAGAGCATGGAGATTTTGGAGGGTGTATGCCCCAGCTGCTCAACAACATTAAAGTCACTCTTCTTAATTATTTTCAGAATTTCCTCCATCTCTTGTTGGGAGGCCTCAGCAGTCACAGATTTTGGTGCCTCCATCCGGGCAGGCTCATCTTCAATCCCTTTGCCCCGAGCATTAGATGACTCGGCAGCAGGGGACACAACTTGATCAGAACTGGGAACAGGTACACTTGTAGGTGTTATAGTGAGGGGTCTTCGAATGGCTGGCGGTGCAATGTCAGGCGAGAAGAGCCTGCCACTGTGGGTAACTTTTGCTGGACCAGTGATATTGCTGATGCTGGTGCCAGTGTTGAACTCTTGCTTGATTCCATGCACATACCCATCTGCCCCATAGTGCCATGGGACAGCCTTCTCAGATTCATAGGGGAGAGGCCCCGGAACAGTAATCACAATGGGTGCGACAGTCATGATTTTAACCGGCTTCCTCGGGAGAGCCTTGATCGGATTGTTAAAGATTGTAACAACAGAAACTTCTTCCACCGGAACAAACTGAACAGCAGTCTTCTTGAACAGGATCTCTTTGCTGTCCATTAGGCTTTGGATGCCCAACTTCAGCAAAGGACAACCAGAAAGGGAAACAGCACAGAAAAGGCAACCTTCACTACAACCCGGAAATAAACCGGCCAGCAGTAGGTTCCTCTTAACAGTCATCAAGGGAGTAGCTACATCATTCACAGAAATGGCGTATACATCTTCATCAACGGCATTTACTCCATGTTGGGGCATAGGAGCAGTCACCATATTTGGCCTCTCAGGCGCTTCAAACTGTATCTCTTTTGCGTCAATAAGGTCTTGCACCTTATTCCTTAAGGCCCAACAGTCATCAGTGGAATGCCCCGGGCTATCGGAGTGATAAGCACAGCGGGCATTTGGATTGTACTTAGGAGAAGCCATATTCACAACCTTCGGGGCCTCTCTGACAGTCACCAAACTGGTGGATAGCAACTGCGGCAAGATTTGCGATAAGGTCATACTCAAACGGGTAAACTCTCTTCTGGGTCTTTCAGCTCTTTGAGGATTGGTTTGCCGAGGAGCGGCGGCAGGCTTAGCAATCATCACCGCATTGACAGATTGGCGGCGCTCAGGTTTCTCTTGTCTCCTAGACCCATATACATCACTGGCCTCTTTTTTAAAGGGTTTCTTCTCAGAGCTTGCAGATGCACCCTTCTGAATTTTACCAGACTTCATTCCAGCCTCTATTCTCTCTCCAGTCAGAATAAGATCAGTAAACCCTGCAGATGAGTTACCGATAAGATGATTGAAAAATGGCACAGATAGGGTTCCCAAGAACATGTCTACCAACTCCCGGTCAGTCAACGGAGGCTGCACCCTGCCAGCCAGATCCCTCCACTTCTGTGCATACTCTTTAAAACCTTCGCTTGACCCTAGCGACATACCCTAGAGTTGGGTACGTGTAGGGGCAAGGTCGGCATTATATTGACACTGCTTATAAAAAGCAGTAGCCAACTCCTCCCAGTTATGAACCTTGGTCCCATCCAGCTGATAGAACCATTCGAGATGAGTCCCTGAAAGACTCTCCTGGAAGAAGTGGATCCACAAGTTCTTGTCCACTGAGTACGGTTGAATCTTCCGCACATAAGACCTGAGGTGTAGCTTGGGACAAGACGCCCCGTCATACTTGGTGAAAGATGGTGCCTTAAACTTGTGAGGAATGATCACACCAGTAGATAAACCCAAGTCTCCGAAATCCAGCCCAGGCACTTGTTGGATCTCCATTGCATTCAGTCTGTCCTCCAACTGCTTATACCGGTCTTCAGCCGGAGGATACTGTTCCTCATTGAAGTCAGTCTCGTTGTCAGAGACTACTGGACTTGGACCTTTTCCCCCTTGGGGACTGCTCTTGCCTATAGAAGAACCAGCCTCTTCATTTTGCAGAGTGTTGCCAAACCTTCGGCCCGAGTTGAAAAGAATAGTTCTCTTCTTCTTCTTCTTCAGGAGTAAAGCCTTCAGCTCTTCTTGGCCTTGAGCCAAACCCATGATCAGCTCCTGAAACTGCGCGTTCTGCGCCTGAAGGGCCTTGATAGACATCTCGGTTGATGATGAGTCAGGATTCATGATGCTGAAATAAACAGCGAAGAACAGTAAGCAACCTGAAAAGAAGAAAACCTGTTATGCACATGATGAATGGAATGCGTATGATTTATGTTTTCAAAGACAGTCGGGAATCAACTTTGTAAACAAGAAGGAACACACTTTATTAGATTCAACTTTGAAACTTAAATTGTTCAACAGATTGCCCTTAGGCATTACATCAAAAGGAAATACTGAAAAGGGAAATAAAACTGCAAAAGAACATCCGGAGTTCCTTATTGATCCCATGGTCTCCTCTTCTCAGTACGGATGTAGTCATTCAGAGCTCGCTCATTCTCCAACTGCTTTGTCAGCTTATGGATCTTCAATTCTTGCTCATTGAACTTTTCCCGATACGAATCCCGTTCTTCTCGCAGTTGCGACCAAGACCTCTTTAATGTCTCATAATCAGTAGGTATCTGAGGAGGGAGGACAGTTGGAGGAGCCCCATCTTTGTCAGGATACTCAAGAATGACTGGTCTGACAGCTTCATACGGCATACCTAACTTCTGAGCACGGATGCGAACCCATTTGTAGTAGGCTTCCATAGGTAGAGAAGTCTTTGGCCCTAACTCTTGTGGGTCAGCTTTATGAACTCTGTCCCAAGCCTTGATGAACCTACGACGCAGCTCGTCACTATCCACCTGAAACTCAAAACTGATGTGAGGCACCAACATCTCATGAGGTCCTGCTCTTCTGGCTCTTCCAAACTGACGGAGAGCTAGACATGGATTGTAAGAGATCCCTCCTTGGGTACCAATCAAAGGAACATTAGGATATTCCCCGCAACGATCAATAACAGCTATCTCATCCAAACCTCTGAAAGTCCAAACGATGTCCTTATCAGTGAGAGACATTAACCTATGAGCCCAACCTCGTCCTTCTTGGTTCTTCAGCACGAACTTAGGGAGGTGTGAAATAAACCACCTCACCAACAAAGGGATACAACACCATAGAGTTCCTCGTCTTCGGGCAGTACGAGCATGAAGTTGTTGCAGGATGTCACCCAAGAGAGTGGGCACAGGGTTCTGAGACATAAAGATCCTTATGGCAGTGACATTGATGAAGTTGTCAGGATTAGGAAACAAGACTAGCCCATAGATTAGAAGAGCCAAGATGTCTTCATATGCCCTAAAGTCCAGGTCATTCCAGAAACTGTTAGCTTTACCAATCAGAAACTTTGCCAAGAAACCCTTAACTCCGCTTCTAGTCACCCAGTTGTCCATTACTTCTTGATGTGTCAAGGGAAGAGCTGCAGCAACCTCCTCAAGCCTGAGGGTCTTTTCCCAACCGGTGTAGGGAGTCTGATCCAAGATAGGGATGCCAAGCAAATCAGAGAACTCTTCCAGGGTAGGGACCAGCTGGAAGTCTTGAAAGGTGAAGCACTGGTACAGAGGGTCATAAAACTGGGTCAGGACACTCATCAACTGTTGATCCCGCTTTGCAGTGACTAAGCTGAGAAGATAACCATGCCTCTGGATGAAGGAAGTGGTATTTGGAATTCTACTAACCAACTCTTCAAGCAACTCAGGTGGGTGAACAAAGTTGAACCGGATAGTATTCCTTCGCACATGCATCATGATGTCCTACAAAACAGAGCAAAGGTGAAACCCTCTTGTCTTTGAAATGGTCAGTCCTTATGCAGGATGCATGCAATGCTCATGATGTTATGATGTTATGATAAAGCACACCACAAATATCTACAAAGGCAAACATATAAGGCACACAAGTCACACAAGGCAAGCCCTTAAAGTTTAGGCCAGCATGAGGTCTAGGTATTACCCTCTTTCAGTTTGTTGGTTCATACCTGTCCTATCAAAAGTAACCGGGTTCTTAGAGGATCCCAATATCATTGACTACCCTCAATCGGTCATAACTCCAGCATCGCAATCTTTTCTCGCGGCCAGAACCATCACGAGAGTTTAGCCTCAATGGGCGTAGCATACTGCTACTGTTCTAATGGCCAAGTTGTGTCATTTAAGGTTCTAAGGTCTGTTGGTGTTTAACGACTCCTTGGAAGACCCATATTCTCCTCGTTGCGACACAAGGGATATCGGTACAGACCAAGGTGCCACACCAACGTAGCCACTGCTTCACTCGTGTCGGTCTACGCCGGACAGGTCCCTCACAGCTTATGCTACCTAAACAGGGTATCCCCAGATCTGGGTTAGGATCTATGTAACTCCCATGCAACCCACAATTTAAAGCAAACAAATCGATACAATTGAAAACACAATCATGAACTATCCTAAGGTACACTTCACTTTATAAAGAGTCCCCAGCAGAGTCGCCAGTTCTGTGATCGGTGGATCTGGAACTGACTGTTTAACGCAGGTTCGCGAAATGTCGCGGAAGCAAGAGTCGCCACCGTCTTTTATTTTCTCCAAATGGAAAGGACAAAAGCACAGAAAAATTCCTTATAGAGATTGCTCTCGGTTCGGGAGGTAGATTTATAGAAAGGGAAGGTGTTAGCACCCTTTCTATCCATGGTTATCCATGGGCTCTTAGATACTTGCTCATTTGTGTTTTCAAAATGGTTTGTTTGCTTTTCAACTGTGAGTGGGTTTGAAAAATTTTCTTTGAAAATTTCAGTTCGACTCTTGTATCAGTCCTCAAGAGTGTTTGAAAAGTTGCTTTCGAAAGCTTTTTGAAAAGTGTCGGTGTGAAGAGTATTTTTTGATTTGTTTTGAAATTAGAGCAAGTATCTAGAGTCGTCTACCTACCCTAAGGAATTCGTCTGTGTAAATGTCCTTAAAGTAGTGCCATCCCACCATTGAGAGGTAAGTAGCACCACCGTTGGAGGTGTTCGGGTCAATTCGAGTTTTAGGGACAGTGTGGTCACCGAGCAAAGGTAAGACACCTTAGAAGCTACCCTTATGCCATTGATCTTTTATTCCGAGGCAACTATTCCGAGGCAACCGTTTCGAGGCAACTTGTTTTGAGGCAACGGGATCAATGGACATAAGGACTTACTAAGACGTCCTATACTCGACGACCACGTTTCGAGGGACAAGGCAACAGTGTGGTCACCAGAGCAATAGGAGGACACCTTAGAAGCTACCCTCATGCCATGTTCATGGACATGAGGACTTACTAAAACGTCCTCTACTCGACGACCACCTTTCAAGGGGCAAGGAAACAGTGAGGCGTACCCTAGGGGTGGTGTGTGATTGGTGTGTCGTTTTCAGATATTTTTGTCTTGTTCATGTATTGGTGATCTACGCTTTGCTTTTATTTTTGACATTCATTCTTTCATGCAGTAATTAACAGTTAAAAGTTGCGGAATCAAAAAGTCCTACGCTATTACAAAGGCGCGGGTCTACATCGCCAAATTAATCCAAGACCCGATTTGAAATAAAATAAAGCGGAAAGATAAATATCTAATTAGTCTATTACATGGCTTTGGGAGAATTACATGAAAAAAGGAAATAAAATAGGCGCGCGAATTAGAATTGTGATCGAATGCGAGGGCGTTGGACCCTTTTAAAGAAATTGAATTAAAATTAATAAATTAATTAAGTTAAATGAGAAAAGAGATTATTTTTGAGTTTTTTGCATTTATGGATTTTTAGTAAGAAAATTAAATTGGAATTAAAAAGAAAAGTTAATTAACCCTAGTTCTAACTATTTTTTATTTATTAAGAAATATTTTTAGTTTGACCTAATTTTAATTAATTATTTACACGGCAAATTTTATTTACAAAAATAATTAATATGTAATAATGATAAAAGAAAAGAAAAAGAATATAAATATTTAGAACCCTAATTCTACATTTTTTAATGTATTACAAAAAATATTAAAATTTAAACCTAGAATTAACTAAATTAATTTATATAATTTATTTACAAAATAACATTTAAATAAAATATATTTATATCTTTTATAGTTTCTGAATTTTTTTGGGTATTTTTTATATTTAAAGAAAATATTAATTTATGAATTAAAAGGAAATAATCAAATTAAAGCAAATAAAAATAAAATAGGAAAAAGGAAAAGAAATACAAACACTTGGGGGTGTTGACCCCAGTTTGGAGGTGTTTGGCCAGTAATTAGGCCCATTCACTGGAGGCCTGTTTGACTTCTGGTAATCACGTGTGGCTTCATTGACCAATGCATAGGGTGCTCCTTAGGTCATGGCCATTGGATTGAGATTATTGGCCATGTGGCAAGCTTGGATGGTGGGTGTATGATGAACCCCTGGGCGTACACTGCATGAGATTAAGTGAAAACAAAATATATTAAGAAAGTGAGGGGACCTGGGAATCGAACCCAGGTCCCAGAGTTTACCAAATGCTTCGTCCACCAACTGTGCCATCTGCGCGTTTGTAACATAACATGACAAATAAACAATATAATGCAAAACAAGGGTGAGTGGTATATTTTCGCGCGAAATTCAAACGCACCAACCGCTGGCTTACACCTCACCTTCTTCTCCAATTGTTCTGCATTTTTGCTTGAAAAAACAAACTAAATAGCGGGGGTTTTAAACCCCCACTAAATGATGCATACAAAAATAGCGAATAGAATCCTGTTGGTCATAAATTTATCGCGAGGTATGGAATCAATTAGTCATAAGCTTCTGGTTTCAATGGTGTGGGCCTTGTGTCTCAATTTTTCCTGAAGAGGAAACCCCTAATTCGTGACCTCTGAAAACCTAGAAGGCTCCAATGGTAACTTCACGTACATAGCACGAAAACTCAATTAAATTGCACGGTTAGTTTCAGCATGATTAGATTAGTGTAAAACAACAATCAAATGGTATGGAAAATGCCCAGAAATTGAAATACGATTATGCATAAAGTATGAGGAATTTTGAATTCTATTTACCAATTCTTGATGCTATGGGTGTGGAAAAGGATTCAATCAGGTTCAGTGATGCCTCAGAAAGCTTTTTCAATTGGTTAGAAGCTTTGAATCGTCCTCTAATGCAGTTTTCAGTTTTCAATTTTTTCACAAAAGTTGCAAAGTGCGTTCTTGATGTGAGGCGCAGCTTGAAGGTTGTGAGCTTTAGGGTTTGCATCTGTTTATGTATGGGAGTGGATTAGGGTAAGAATCAAGTCCAAAAACCTTTTGCATTGATGAAAGAAATATTTGATTTTCAATGAATATTTTCAAATCTTTTCCACATGAATATCATGCCAATTTGCACCAAATCTTCCCTTTTTTGAAGTGCACGAAATCTTGAGTAACCAATGAGGGCATAGGCTGCATAAAAAGATTCAAATGCATTTGTTTAGTATTTTTTCATATTTTATTTAATTAAATGAATTAATTGTGATTAAAAATTCAAATAAATAATAAAAATGATGAAATAAATCCCCTTTGGGCCAAATGGTCGTGCATAGCCTTTGGATGATGAATCTTGGAAGAAATTGTGGCCCATTAGCAATTTTGAGGCATTTGAAGCAAAGTTGACTTTTCAAAATTCCCAAAAATTTCCCAACTTCCACAAGGAATATCTTGCTCAATTTTTAAGCTTTGATCATGTTCTTGGACATTTTGGAAAGGTCTTGAAGTCCTCTAACCAATGCCTTTGGTCCCATGTCATTTTGATTTACCAATCTGAAGTTATGGCCTTTGACTTAAAGTCCCTTTTTGTTGACTTTTGAAAATGACCTATAATGTTGAAATTGATAACTTTTTGTGAGAGCATTTCTGGAATTGAAGTGTGAAGAGGAGTTGTAGGAAATGACATTATCTTCAAAATGAGATTTGGATGGAATTTTTCTGATGAACCATGTGGAAGTTATGCCTTGGTCAAGTTACAGTTGACTTTTTCAACTGTCCAAATATGGAAACTTTTGCATCTTGAGACTTTTTGAGCCATGCCTTGAAAATCATGATCAAGAATTGATCAAATGATGTTTGTGGCTTCAAAATAAGATGTTAACCAAAAATTTGAACTTTTGACTGTCAAATGACCATTTTGCCCCTGCAGTTGACTGTTGAACAATTAGGGTTTTTGACTGTGCAATTTTGTGCTGTAATTCTTGAAACTTGGCATAAGGATGCTTGACAATGTTTATAGGCATGTGGGACTTGTTGGACCCTTGGGAACTTCAACTTCTTTGCCAGAACCAAAACCCTAATTTTTGACTGTTAGGAGGCCATTGGACTGTGCAACCCTTGAGAGGTTTTGAAGCATGCTCTTTGCAAATCTTGAAGAATATGGGAGGGCAAATTTTGGGGTACAACAGACGTCAACAGGGGCAACACCCTACTCCTTGGTGTATGGCATGGAGGCAGTCTTGCCCATTGAAGTTCAGATACCCTCTCTCCGGATCATGAAGGATGCAGGTTTGAGCGAAGATGACTGGATTCAGACCCGGCTTGATCAACTAAACCTAATCGACGAAAAGAGACTCACTGCTATTTGTCATGGTCAGACGTACCAAAAACGGATGATCAAGGCATTTAACAAGAAAGTCAGACGACAAGAGTATCAAGTCGGGACCTGGTAATCAAGCGTATCATCCTACCTCAAGGTGATCCCATGGGCAAATGGACCCCTACGTACGAAGGGCCATTTGTGGTTAAGAACATCTTCTCAGGAGGAGCATTAATTCTAACCACCATGGATGGTGACGACCTTCCTCACCCCGCCAATGCAGACATAGTAAAAAGATACTACGCATGATTAAAGACCCGCTAGGTCGACTGGCCTAGGAAAAAATAAGGGCTTCCCGGCGAACCAAAAGGGTTCGGGCAAAAATAAGGGATGAAAATAAATAAAAAATTTGTACACCCGGCAAGTCGAAAACCTGAAAAGGCGGCTTGGGCAAAAATGGGTATCCCGGTGGACTGAAAACCCGAAAGGGCGGTCCAGGCAAAATTTAGGGATAAGCGTAATACTATGTCTCATTGGATCACCCTGCATCCAGACTTCGGCATCAGCTATCAGGCTCAGACGGCACCAATCAATCAGATTCATCTCTAACTAAGCAGCAAAGTGATGAGACGCTTGAAGACATAAAGGCGATAGCAGAGTTGGAACCCAGTGGGATTGTTCACATAGCTGTTTTGTTTTCCTTTTACAAATTGTATAAATCCTATTTGTTCGGCGGTATTCTCTTACTAGGACATCATCCTCTTGTACAAAACGCCTACTTACGGGCAAATTTCAAAATCAATACAAGTTCATTTTTCACACAAATTGCAAATTGTTTTCCCTTCATCTGTTTTTTTTTGCAAAGAACGTCCAATGTTCATTTTTGATATATGCATTTGACATTAATTGCTAATCACAAATATTTGCATGCGAAACAAAGGACTAATTACGGGTGACATCGGAAGTAGGGGCAATAAGAATTGTCTAAGCAATCTAGTTGCTCTATCCACCAAAGTACCAAGGTAAGATCAGCCGAAGAATATGACCAAGATACCTTCACTCCCCAAGGGTAAGACAGTAATGGTAGCTATTCCCTACTGAGACTTGCAACTACGGATGAATCAGCAATACTCTCCCCAAGCAGAGTTGGTCTACCATCAGCCCCAAAAAGATTGGGTATCCCCAGTAGATCTTAATATTCCCCATTGGAGTATACATATATTCCTCAGCAAGCATCCCCGGCAGTCTTAATATTCGTCAACGAAATATAAGAATGTTCCCCAGCGGAATACAAGATACCCTCAGTGGAGCCATTTCCCAGTGCAGTCTAAAAAGCTTCCCCGCCAGAGTTGAATCATCTTCCCCAGTAGATTCCGGAAGCTTGTCCCCTGCATAGTACAAATGCATCTCCCCAGCCATATTCAGAGGTTATCCCCACCAGAGTCTAACTGGGTTATCCTCAGCAAGTTACAACGGAAAGATCATCCTCAGCGAAGTTCTTTCCATGCCCAGCGGAGTTCATCATCAAAATCCCCAATAGAGCTTATCAACGGAATCCCCAGCGGAGTTATCGTTAAAATCTCAGCAAAGTATCTCTTTCCCACAGAGTAATTCCCCGCAGAGTAATCTCTTCATCAAGTTTATTTCCCAACGGAGTCATCTTCTCCTACAGGTTTATTCTTGCAATCATCTCCGTGCATCATCCCCAGTGGAAGCGAAGAATTCAACATCATTTTCCAGCAGCTATCCGGGATTTATTTTCCCCAGCTAAAACATAACATATTTATACATCATGATACATGCATATACGCATCATATCATACGATCTCATTTATGTTGAGAACATCATTGCTCGGTCCATATCATGCATTGCATATGACTGACCTTTACCTTTCAGGAAAGATGCAGTTAAATTCTCAACACAGTCAATGGAGACAAAACCAGATAAATCGATTCCTAAAGATTTTTCTGATTCCAATCCAGTCAAGGGAGACAAAGCCAGTCAATAGAGACAAACTCAGTCAATGGAGACAGAACCAGATAAATCGATTCCTAAAGATTTTTCTGATACTAACTCAGTCAAAAGAGACAATTCAGTCAAAAGAGACAATTCAGTCAAAAGAGGCAATACAGTCAATGGAGACAAAACCAGTTAAATCGATTCCTAAAGATTTTTCTGAGGTAAAGTCAGTCAATGGAGACAAAACCAGTTAAATCGATTCCTAAAGATTTTTCTGAAGCCAAGCCAGTCAATGGAGACAAAATCAGTTAAATCGATTCCTAAAGATTTTTCTGAGGTGAAGCCAGTCAATGGAGACAAGACCAGTTAAATCGATTCCTAAAGATTTTTCTGAAGACAACCCGTCAATAGAGACAACACCCGCCAATGAAGACAACCCGTCAATAGAGACAACACCCGTCAATAGAGACAACACCCGTCAATGAAGACAACTCGTCAATGAAGACAACCTGTCAACAAAGACAAAACTACCAATCAACAATCTCCAGGTGGCATCTATAAGCCCATCCTCCTATCCATCATCTCTCCAAAATAGCATCTGTAAGCCCATTCCCGACATCACATTGTTGATACTACACCATGCGAGTGCAAATTTCTAGGCACTTTAGTGTTCAATCATCTTCCACCTTCGGATCACGAAAGGCACGCAAGCCAATCTACATCCTCAGGTTTAAGAAGATTGAACAGGGACAACTGTTGTACCCCAAAATTTGCCCTCCCATATTCCTCAAGATATGCCAAGGATGATCTTCAAATTACTCAAGATGGCTCAAGAGGTAGACAGTCAAATCACCTCCTAAGACAGCTGAAATTAGGGTTTTGGTTCTTTCAAGAGAATTTGGGGTTCTCAATGGTTCAATCAAGTCTCATAGGCCTATATACATTCTCAAGCATCTACATGCCAAGTTTCAAGACTCACAGTGCCAATTTGCACAGTCAAAAGCTCCATTTGATCTATAGTCAACTGCAAGGGAAAAATGATCACTTTGCAGTCAAAAGTCAAAATTTTTGGTCAACATCTTATTTTGAGTCCACAATCATCATTTGATCAAGTCTTGATCATGATTCCACAAGAATAACTCAAAAATTATCAAGAGGCAAAAGTTACTATTTTTGGACAGCAGAAAAGTCAACTGTATCTTGACCAGGGCATAACTTTTTTATGGTTTGTCAGAAAAATTCCATCCAATGCTCATTTTGAAGAGGATGTAATTTCCTACAATCCATCTTCACACTCAAAGTTCAAGAAATGCTCTCACAAGAAGTTACCAATTTTTACATTATAGGTCAATTTCAAAAGTCAACAAAAGTGCACTTTGAGTCAAAGGCCATAACTTGAGATTGGTAACTCCAAATGACATGGGACCAAAGGCATTGGTTAGAGGACTTCAAGAGCTTTCCAAAATGTCCAAGAACATGGTCATATGATCAAAATTGAGCAAGTTGTGCATTGGAGAAGTTGGGAAATTTTCATGAATTTGCAAAAGTCAACTTTGCTCAAAACACCTTATTTTTGCTAATGGGCCTCAAATCTCTTGTTGAAACTTCACCCATGACCTATGCACGACCCATCAAGGTTAATTGGATTTATTTTCTTATTTTTATTGATTAATTGGATTTTTAATTAATATTAATTCATTTAATCAATTTAAATCATAAGAAAATAGAAGATTTGTTTTTTTAAATCTTTTTGTGAAGCAAATATGACCTAAACATGCTGGCAAATTCGTGCACAAGTCAAAGATATCAAAAATCCAATTTTGGCAAGTTTATTCAATCATGAAAAATCAAGAAGATTTGATTTTCAATCAAGGATTCAAACATCAATGCAATGGATTTTTGCCCAAGCTTTTGACCTAATTCAATTGCCCTATATGTATGCAAGAAAACCATGACCTAATGGACGTGAAAAAACGGCAGAAACCACCCTGTCCAATTTCAAGAATTTCCAAGAAAAGTGAAAACTGATTTTTGCATTCTAGGTCGATTCAAGGCATTTTATTGATCCAAATACATTGCAGGAGGTCCCAGGAACGATTTACAATCAAATTCCAGCTTCAAAGCTCAAAGAATCGACATATACAGAACCACGGTTTGCATTTTTGATTCATAATCGTATATCCTAATTCATGCATAATTAACATGTTTTTGTGATTGATTTGTGTTGCTAGGAACCATACGAAGCTAATGGTATAATTGAATTGAACTGAAACGCCCTGAATCAAAAGATACCATGATCAAATTTCTAGGGTTCTTGAGCTCTAAATTAGGGTTTTTCAATCCAGGAAAAATTAGGACTAGTGAGACATATGGTTGAGATCGTGAGACCAAGACGAATGCAATCCACCCTTCGCGAAATATTTATGATCACTATGGCTCTAATCGCTATTTTTCGTGCAGATGAATAGTGGGGGTTAAAAACCCCCGCTATCTAATATTATTTATGCAGAACGAATGAAGAAGATGATGAGGTGTTGACATACCATTGGACAATTTGAAAAGCGCGCGTTATTTTTGTTTGATTACAGCATATTGTTTATTTTCATATATAATTATTTCTCTTTATTCTAATAACAGTTGAAACAGCTTAGTGGAGTGGTTAGCGTGTTGATCTGGAAGCCTTGGGACCTGGGTTCGAATCCCAGGTCTCCCAAAACATTGTTGCTTTTGTTTTTCAGGTATTCATGTGCAAGCTTCAAAGTGAGGTCCATCATACACCTCCAATTTCCAGGCGCCAGGTGTCTCCAAGCCTGGATCCAATGGCCAAAATTGAAGGACCACCATAGTCCTTAGTCAACAAGCGTGTGGATATACCAGAAAGTCAAACAGGCTTGAGCATTATTGGGCTTCAGAATTGGTGATACACCTCCTCTTTGGGCCCATCACCCCCTGGGTTCATTCTTTTTCTTTTATATTTTTTTTCATTTAATTATTTTTATTATTAATTATTATTATTATTATTTAATTAACCAAATTAATTTTTTCATAATAAAATCAGAAAACTAAAAAAATATTATTATTTTTATTAGTTATTAAAATTAATTTCACCCTTTTATTATTTTTGTAAATAAATATAATTAATTAATTTAGTTTAATTAGGATAGTTCTAACTTTTTTACAATAAATAAGATAAATTAGAATTAGGGTTCTTGACAAATTTTAATCATTTTTTTTTATTTCCTTGAGACATTAAAAAACCAAAAATATTTCTTTTTATTAATTAATTAGTTTTAGGTTTAATTTAATTTAATTCATAAATAATAAAAACTTCCTTCTTTCTCGAAAAAGGGTCAAAACCCTAAAAACTCTCCGATCCAATTTTTTCTCGCGCATGTGATTATTTTGGATTCATATTTTATTATGTAATTGTTCCAAGGATGTAATAGCTTTAATTAGGACCTTTTTTATTGATTTTATTTTATTTCCCGCAATTTACTTTTTCAAGGGTTTGTTTTTGGCGATGTAAATACCCGACGCCTTGTAATAGTTTAGCTTTATTTTCCGCAACGATTAACTGCTAGATGTATGCTAACTAGGCTATGCATGACAAGACTTGTCTTAAAAATAAAATCAATCGTAGCTCACCATAACATGTGCAAAGATAACTTAACTGAAACTTGACACACTCGCACATGCCACTCCTAGGGTACGCCTCACTTGGTTGCCTCAACGTGGTCATTGAGTATAGGGTGTTTTAGAGGTCGCCCTCCTGTCTAAAGATCAAAGTTGCCTCGAAACGGTTGCCTCGATAAAAAATGATCTAAGACATTAGGGTTACTGCTAAGGCGTCCTACTATTGCTTTGGTGACCACATGTCCCTATAATCGAACTGACCCGAAACTCCGACGACGGTGCTACCTTCTTCTCAATAGTGGGATTGCACTGTCTAAAAGACATTTACACAGCTTAATTTCTTTTGAGTAGGTAGAGGTTCTTAGATACTTGCTCTTTCAAAACAAAAATACTTTTCGCACCTACACTTTTCTGACAAAAGTTTTCAAACAACACTTCATACACTCTTGAGGACAGATACAAGAGTTAAATCGAAGTTTTCAAAACAAAACTTTTCAAAACCCACAAACACAAGAAAAGCAAAACATTTTGAAAACATAGTGAGCAAGTACCTAAGAGCCCGTGGATAACCACAGATAGAAAGGGTGCTAACACCTTCCCTTTCTATAATCTACCTCCCGAACCCGAGAAACATCTCGAAAAAGAATTTTGTTGTGCTTTTGTCCTTTCCTTGTTGGAGAAAATAAAAGACGGTGGCGACTCTTGCTTACCGCGACATTTTGCTAAACGCAAACGCGAGCCAGCATTTCAAAATAGTCAGTTCTATTTCCACCGATCACACATGTATCATGCATAACTAAAATCATCATTCATTAGCATTGTGTTCTAACCTTTCCTGCAGCGTTCTTGGCTCAGTTGATTTTGGTTGTTCTGCTTGAGTTTATTTCTCAAAGGATGTATCTACACTGGCCATCTTGCTCCAGTTTATTTCCGAATTGGATTTATGGATCTCTGAAAACTGAGTTTTGGTTCGTGCATTTATTTTGCACATGAAGACTTTATCTCCTCAGCAGGAATATCATAGAATGTCCCCGGGAAGTCATATCGCTATTCCCAGAAAGTCATTTCTCTTTGAAATTCCCCTTGACGATAAGTGGAAGTCTCTTTATTTGAGACAAATAATGTATTACCCTTTCCAGGCAGATTTCCTTGGTTAAAGAAGAAGTTGGGACCCGTTCTCGGCAAAACACCAGAATCTTGGGGAAACTTGATACGTTTTATCTTTCTACCTTCAGTGAACGTTGGTAGTACATCAGCAGTGAATGTCGGTGTTTGTTATCTTTTTGCTATCTTCAGTGAACATTGATAGTTCATTGTCAGTGAATGGCGGTGATATGATATGTTTTCTCTTTCTACCTTTAGTGAACATTTGTAGTACATCGGTAGTGAACGTCGGTGTTTGTTATCTTTTTGCTATCTTCAGTGAACGCTGATAGTTCATCGTCAATGAACGGAGGTGATATGATATGTTTTCTCTTTCTACCTTCAATGAATGTTGGTAGTACATCGACAGTGAACGTCGGTGTTTGTTATCTTTTTGCTATCTTTAGTGAATGTTGATAGTTCATCATCAGTGAATAGAGGTGATATGATATTTTTTCTCTTTCTACCTTCAGTGAATGTTGGTAGTACATCGGCAGTGAACGTCGGTGTTTGTTATCTTTTTTCTATCTTCAGTGAATGTTGATAGTTCATCGTCAGTGAACGGAAGTGATATGATATGTTTTCTCTTTCTACCTTCAGTGAACGTTGGTAGTACATCGACAATGAATGTCGGTGTTTGTTATCTTTTTGCTATCTTCAGTGAACGTTGATTGTTCATCGTCAGTAAACGGCGGTGATATGATATGTTTTCTCTTTCTAGCTTCAGTGAACATTGGTAGTACATCGGCAGTGAACGTCGGTGTTTGTTATCTTTTTGCTATCTTCAGTGAACATTGATAGTTCATCGTCAGTGAATGGCGGTGATATGATATATATTCTCTTTCTACCTTCAGTGAACGTTGGTAGTACATCGGCAGTGAACGTCGGTGCTTGTTATCCTACTCTCTGATTTCTTTTCTTGGGGTTTACCAGTGATTTATTTTCTTGATGGGATTACCTTTTTGTGGCTACATTTTATGTCACATCCCCAATGCTACTTTGCGTCTCGTCTATTCCAATCATATGCATAAACATTTGCATGGCATCTTAGGACCAAAAACAAGTTTTGTTTTATATTTAAGTGTCTTAGATCACGTCGACACGAAGATTTTTAACCTTGGTATCTCCGGATAGAAGAAACTTAAATAAGGGCAGCTGTTGTACCCCAATTTTTGCCCCTAAGATCCCTTCATCATACCATATTGTTTCAATCACCACAAAATCACATTAGGGCTTTTGGTTCTTCTACATATCTTTAGTTTTGCTCTATGAGGAGTTACCAAGCACCTTAACTTGTTTTCTCTTGTGTTCATGGATATTTTTCTTTGATTTTCTCTATAATTAACAAAATACAATATTGGTTTGTCTTACTTGCTAATAATGTAGGTAAAAGCAATGAGGTCTAGCAAGTTGCATCAAGGGTTCATGAGTTTATTTCCATGCCCTAGTCAAAGCTTGAGAGATTCAAACCTCACCCATTAAGTTGTTTTGAAAGTAGTTTTTGTGGCTATGAGTCCTCATCATCATCCTCAACAATCTCTATTTACAAAGGAAGAGTATTGGCACAAAAAGTTTGTTCAAACTTGGCAAAGTTCCACCAAGCTTTCTCTTGATCTAGAGGCTAGGGTTTTGGACTTCAAAGGGGCATATCTTGCTCATCTTTTGGTATTTTTTAGTGATTCCAAAAACATTCTTCTCTTCAAAGAGTTACCAACAAATCACTTCAAAAGTTCCAAGGAGTTTTCATGTGGAAGGAACTTAATGAAGGAGAAAAATTACAAGTCACCCAGATGAATTCCCATTTTCCTATATATGATTTCAAATGGTCATAACTTGGTCAATTTTTATCACCTTGAGCCCATTATTTTTTCTTGATGATCCTAAGGACGTGTACTTCATGCCTTCTTTTATGTGCAAAGTAATAAAATGGATGGAAGTTGCCTTAAGAATGCAAGAGATTATAGGTCATTTCATGATTTTTGGCCAACTTCAACAAGTCATAACTTGTCCAATTTTTGGAGATTTTGATTGGTTAAAATTGCAAAATGTCATTCAAGAGGTCTACTTCATATCATCTTTTTTGATCAAGAGCAAATTCAAAGTGCAAGGCCATGTTTGGAAGCAAGAGATTATAGGTCATTTTTAAAGAAGAATTTGAAATATTTCTAAGTATGGAAAGTCAACTCTTTTTCCTCAACTTTGACTCCATGTAAATTTCATCTCAAGCATCCATTTGATTCCATTCTTTTTCCATTACAAAGCTTGTAACATCATCTTTCCAAAGCATCAGGAATCTTGCCCTAAGACCCCTTGAGGTGGAAATGCCATTGGATTGAACTTGGTAACTTGAAACTGAAGTTTCACCATGGGTCAGAATTTTAAATCCATATTTTGGCCTTTAAACATAAAATTAGCATGTGTTTATGATCTAAACATGTTTAACCAAGTTGCCAAAGTGGATTAGAGCCTTGAAACACAAGGATTTGATGAGTTTTGATGTAAATCAGATCACACTTTGCTCGTGTATCAGGTTCACGCGATTTCCCTCCAATTTGCATCATTCCACACGCTTGAGCATTCCATTTCATTCCCTATAAATAAAGGGTCATCCCCCATTCAAATTCCCAAGCTTAGATAGCCAGAATCACCCTGCCAAACTTGCTTCACAACTCAGAATTCAGCTACTTCGCATCCTATTCTCAAGCCTTTTTCAATCCATTTTCTCCATCAATCCACCTTCCTTAATCTTCCCTGAACCTAACCATACATTTACATTCAAGAATCGTGCCCTACATTGCTCCATAGAAGTCCAGTTTCAGAGCTATGCAACTCAACTTCAATAGGTAGATTCCTTCATTAATTCTTCAAAACTTTGGTATCATTGTGTTGCTCTCATTGCCCTGGTTCTAGTCGCAACAGTTACTTTCATATGGAAGCACGTTTTGACCATGAATTTTCAAATCCCTTTTCAAAACTTTCTTTCCAAATTGCTTGAGTTACAGTTTATATAAAAATGGCGCGAGGGTATGGTTGTCTTCATCTTGAAGAGACGAAATGAATGGCATAGGTGTGAGCTTCTGATTTTACAGTTTGAGAGACCTGCAATTCGTGAGGGCTGGAGGTTGAAGATGACCAACGTGTCACCTTCTAACCAATGAAAGCGTGGCATTTGTTATTTTCAAATCCTGATTTATTTAATGATTTTGTACATTATTCAGTAAAGACCATGATATGTACAACGCGCCAGATCCTTGGGATTTGATTACTAACGCGTTTTGACTCTCATCCAATGGTCCACGTCTTTTTCTTTTATTTTCTTTTTCTGATTTTTATATTTTAATTGTTTTAAATTTCAAAAAATCATAAAAAATTCATTTTTAGTTCAAAAAATCAGAAAAAATTATGAAAAATATTTTTGATTATTCTCTTTCTGATTTTTATTTTTTCACAATTTATTTTTCTGTTTTGGTATTTTTTAATGAATTTTACACTTATTTGATTTGTTTAAAATGTTTAAAAATACTTTTACACATTTTCAAATTCTAAAAAAATTATGCAATAATCTAATGATATTGTGACAAATATTGATGACTTTATTTTATTTTTGTTTCTGACTTTACTATTTTTTTTACCATTTTTGTTTATTTTACCCATTTATTTTAATTTTTAAAAATAGTTCCTGACTTTTAAAAATTCCCAAAATTTTTATAAAAATATTTGGACCCATTTCTGATTTTTTCTATGGTTTTATTTTTCATTTCTTGATTAATTTGAATATTATTGATATTTTCCCCATTATTTTTTTAGTTTATTTTAACATTTTTCATCCTTTAATATATATTAAATATTATATCATTTTGTGAATATTTTCTGGCTGTCTTGGGTTAATTTTTTGGTCATGGATTTATTAACATCATTGGATCCATGGTGCTGAGTCTAACTCCACAAAAATGGATAAATAATTTTAATAATAGTTTGATTAAATATTAATTCAAATGTGGTTTTCTTTTTTTACCCTAATTCCTCTTCATCTCATTCCCTTCTTCTTGCACTAAATGTTATTGGAGCATGATCTCTATATCATGTCTCAAAACAAATGGTGCATAGATTGCTATTGACCGGTGTGATACGGTGGTCAGAACCGGGACTGTTTTTTAGGAATTGCTGGTTTGCGTTTTGCGTTTGTGTTTGCAAAATGTCGCGGTAAGCAAGAGTCGCCACCGACTTTTAGTTTATCCAACAAGGAAAGGAAAAAAGCACAGAAAACTTCCTTTTTCGAGATATTTCTGAGTACGGGAGGTAGATTATAGAAAGGGAAGGTATTAGCACCCTTTCTATCCGTAGTTATCTACGAGCTCTTAGGTACTTGCTCATCATTTTCAAAATTGTTTTCTTTGTGTTTGTGTGGTTTGAAAAGCTTTTGTTTTGACTTCGAATTAACTCTTGCTTCTGTCTTCAAGAGTGTAATGAAGTGTTTTGAAAACTTTGTTTGTAAAGGAATGTAAGTGTGAAAATTTTGGTTTGGATTGAGCAAGTACTTAAGAGCTAATCTACCTACTCGAAAAAAGAATCGTTCTATGCTTGTTACCTTTAGACAATGCTATCCCACTATTAGTGAGTAGGTAGCACCGTCGTTGGAGTTTTGAGGGTCCATTCGAAAGGGACGTACGGTCACTAAAGCAATGTTAGGACGTCTTCGTAATAACCCTAATGTCTTAGATCAATTATCCGAGGCAACAATATCCGAGGCAACCTTTCTGAGGCAACTTTAATCATTGGACAAAAGGACGACCACTAAAGCATCCTATACTCAATGACCGTTTACCGAAGGCAACCAAGTGGGAGTGTACCCTAGGAGTGCGCATGTGTGAGTGATTCAATTTCAGATTATTTATCTTTGCACATGTTAGGGTTATCTAACTGTTTTAAAGTTAATCATACATTCTTGTCATGCACCCTAATATCATACATCTAACAGTTAAATATTTGCGGAATTTAAAATGCGGAAATTAAACTACGTTATTACAAGGGTTCAGGTATTTACATAGCCAAAAACAAACCCTTGAAAAGTAAAGCGGTAAATGAAAATAAAGTCCTAATTTAAACTATTACAACCTTGTGAGCAGTTACAATAATATGGTAAAAATAATAAAATAAAGCGCGCGATGAAAATTAGAACGAATGCGAACTAGGGTTTTGACCCTTCTATCCTAATTAAAAGAGAAAATGTTTTTGTTGTTTTTAATAAAAGAATTAAGTTTTCTAAACTAAATACAAAAATTAATTAGTTAATTAATCAATTAATGAAAATAATGACATGGCCTATTTTTGTGTTTTTGTTATTTTAAGAAAAATAAAATATAATTAAGTTAGTAACAAAACCTATTTGTTCTAATTATTTTTAATTATGTACTAAAAGGATCAGAGTTATCTAAAATTAACAACCTAATTAAATAAATTAATTTTAAAAAAATAAAATCTAAACCTAATTTGTGAAAAGCATTATTTTTATGGTTTTTTTGATAAAAGAAAATAATTGATTGGTTAGTAAAATAAAAATAAATAAATTAAGTGAAATAAAATATAAAAGAATAAAGAAAAGAATTTTGGGCCTGCAATAGCAATTCTGAAGGGGGTGCGAATAGCAAGCTTGGGCCCAAAAGATGGAGGTCCGTTTGACTTTTTGGATCCAATGTTGCACGCTGACTGTGACCTATGGTGCTCCTCCAGATGACGACCATCAGATTTGGCCATCTGGCCACTTGGCAGATTGGATGGTGAAAGTGCATGATGGTCCTTGATCCTTGGTGCACGCTGGATTGCCTGAAAGGAAAAAATATGAAGAAATTGGGGGACCTGGGATTCGAACCCAGGTCCTGAAGTGTTTTGCCTTCGCCTTGTAACCAACTGCGCTGTTTGCTTTTGTTGTCAAATAATACAAAACAATTATTATATTATAAACAAGCATAATATTAAAAACTCGCGCAGAAATTTAAACAAGCCAATGGTTATTTGCCAGCTGATCATCTTCCTCCTTGGATCTGTTGGTAAAAGTTCCAAACTTTTACCTACGGACGTTTGTCCATAGCTACAAGTCCTGCAAATCTAAAAACTCAACACAAGCGTGAAAAATAAAAACGAAGGCCATGGACATCTTCGTCTTGATCTGTTGAATTCATTGGTAGCCCTTTCATGGCCCAATTTTTCCTGTAAACAAAACTCCTAAATCGAACCATAAAACCCTAGCTATGGTGAAATCCAATACAAGCCATGAAAATGCAATCAAATGTTACAGGAAGCTTGCAAACATGATGGTGATCAAGAATATACAATCATTTTATGCTACAAGTGCAAGAATGATGCTATTCGATTTCAAAAAAGAAGCTATGTCGTGGGTGACTTACAACGCGATATAAGGCCTGGAAACGCTTGTTTTGGGTTGCTTTTGCTTGCCTACACTCATAGGAATCGATTGGAATCGTCCAAGGGTCTTGAATTGGTCTCTAAGTACGAATTTGATTCACCACTTTTTCTTGATTTTTCCAAACTTTTGTTTCTGGTTCATGCGCCTCTTTTTCACCATGTTTTTGGTCTGCACGCACTCTATATGTATTGTAGAATGAATTAGGGTTGACGGTCTGGCCTCAATCTTCCTCCATCAATGTCCTTGATTTTGATTTGATTCACCTTAAAATCTTTCCAAAAATGGCCCAATTCAATCTTTTTGTGCACCTCATGCCTTTACAGAACTTCCTTCATCAGGGCATCTTAGATTAAGGCAAACTCTATACTGAAATGGCACTCGAAGGTTATTTCATTCAGATGTTCCGATTGAGGGAAAATCTTAAGTTCCAGTCGAAGGACCTTTTGGAACGCTAATCAAAGGGCCTTTGTCCATACCAATCGAATGACCTTTATTAAAATGCCAATCGAAGGACACTGCTACAATTCCAGTCGAAAGATACTTGTTAAACTAACAATCGAATGCCACTGCTACAATGCCAGTCGAAAGGTACTTGTTAAACTGCCAATCGAAGGACACTGTTACAATGTCAATCGAAAGGTGCTTGTTAAACTGCCAATCGAAGATCCTTGTTAACAGGCCAATCGAAGGACCTTTGTCCATGTCAATCGAAGGGCGTTATGTAGATACCTATTGAAAGGAATTTTGGAGATGCCAATCGAAGGAAACTTAGAAACATCACTCACCAATTTTCCTTTTCTTTGGGAAAAGGTTTGTGACCAACCATGTAGGGGGAAATCTTGGGAAACATGAGAGGGAAAATTTTGGGGTACAACAATCGGCCTCAAAATAGGTGCGACTTCTATATAAGTCCACTTACGATTGCTTAACATAGCGCTAAATTTTGTCCCGACTTGAATAAATGATCATTCATGGCCCAAACTATTGATTGCAAGCCCAAGTATGTTAATTTCATCTCTTTGATCCAATAACCTTGAGATTCATTGTGTGGAGGCTTTGGTTCTACCAATCCTCTAATGGATCTACAACACCTTTGGTCAACGCGGATCACTTAAATATCATTGATCATTAAATGGTACTTATGAGAATTCTAAATGGATGATATACTTGACAAAAAGCAAATGCAACTTGTTGTGTGGAGGCTTTGGTTCTACCAATCCTCTAATGAGTTCCAAATGCAAGTTTCAAGATGGTCATCCAACTAACCCCTAATTATTAACTTGGTTTATTTTATGCTTTTTATTCTTTTATGCTTTATGCACTATTTACTTTTAGCATTTACATTTCATGCCATTTTAATCTTTTCTCACTTGAGCATTTATTTTCTTGTCATTTTTACTTTAATCACTTGAGCTTTTCTTTTCCTTTCTTCTAAGATACTTAATAATCAACATAAACCCTAAAAAACTCTTAATGGTACTTGGACTATTTGGTTACTATCCTTGGCATGATGGAGCAGTGGACTTTTTCTTGGACTTAGGTCCTTCATATGGTCTTGGTTTTTCATAGTCTATAACTAGCATGTTATTCTCATTTAGGAACTCGAAATTCAAAGATTGATATTTGTCTACGGCTTGATGAGCCAAATGATCTACCAGTATACTTCCTTTGATTGCGTTATGAGTGGTGTACTGAATGTTATATTATGTTAAGACCATTTTCCATCTGGCTATCCTTCCGGAGAAAGAGGCCTTTTCGAATATGCATTTTATAGGATCCATCTTAGAGATCAACAAAGTAGTATGAGTCAACATATATTGTCTTAGTCGGTGAGCAACCCATGCCAAAGTGTAATAAGTTTTCTCAAGCAGGGAGTATTATAGCGGTAAAAATGTTTAAGACTGAGCCATTGAATTGACTAGACTTATACAGATAGAAATAAAAATCGCCACGACGCTTTATTGTTTCCAAAGGAGTGGGAAAAGAGCGAGTAACCCAAAAAGAGGGGGAAAGATTCAAGGTAAAGGGGTTGGTTATGCAAAGGGAAGGTATTAGAACCCTAAACATCTACGGTATTCCGCAGGAACCTCTTTGTAAAAGTTTGTATATTTTGGCTATAAAATGTTGTATGAAAAATAGATGGTGGAGGTGAGAAAAGAAGTATATATTTTTTATGATTTTTGCACCCGCCGTGGTTACGAACCTTTAGTGCCTACGTACCACCTTTGGTGCAATAAGGGATCAGGGTACACGTAGTTCATCTTTAAAAAAAATTTAAAACATAATTGTGTTGGTTGATTTTAGGAGATAAGACATTATCGTCATTGTTCGTGTGGAAAACATACTTACTACCCACAATTATGGGAAAAGAGAATTTGCATCATCTCAAAGTGGAGGATATGGCTTGGATTTTAAAATCAACAATGCCTCACTCAACACCCAAGTAGAAAATATATCTCTTAACTACATGTTGTATAAGTATAGTTGTTTGCATCACTACAAGGATTGACAAAACTCTAATCTTTTAAGAAAGGTTTTACAAATAAAAAACCGAAGTGGCAAAATGGTTTCAAATGAGATTGGTTGACTTTTAGTCTTCTAAAAAAGGAGGAAGAAGATTTTAGAAAATAAAGAAGAATGGGAGGAGAAGAAGAGACTATCCTAAAACACAAGGTAAAAGCTAGGGATGATAACCATCTAACCAACAAGAAGCCAATACTTGACATTATAAGTCAAGATGTAATTCCCATTCTTTGGATTGAAACCAAGCAAGCAAAGATACTAGACTTCTTGAGAAAACCAAGCTTCAAGTGTATTAAGTCTTCACAAAAAGTGGGCAGAGTAACGATTGTATACTGGTGAATTCGAGATTACAACCAAAGAATGTAATCACAATAACCTGCACACAAAACAAACAAACAACCCAATGTCTTGAGGTAAATCTCAAGAACTCCAGCCAAAATATCAATTAAGGTCACAAGGTCTCCAACATAAGCCAAGGTTTCTAATCCTAAGTCCAAGAAGTCCAATGCTCCATAATGCCAAGGATAGTAACCAAATAGTCCAAGTATCATTAAAGCTTTTTATGGTTCATGTTGATTATTAGGTGTCTTGAAAAAGAAAATAAAGGCTCAAGTGAGCAAAATAAAAATAAAAAGAATATAAATACTCAAGTGAGCAAAATGAAAATAGCATGAAATGTAATGCTTACAGTAAATGGTATATAAAGCATAAAAAATAAAAGCATAAAGTAAAATCATTTGTATAGTTAGTGGTTAGTTGGATGACTATCTTGAAACTTGCTTTTGGAACTCATTAGAGGATTGGTAGAATCAAAGCCTCCACACAACAAGTTGCATTTTCTTTTTGTCAAGTATATCATCCATTTGGAATACTCAAAAGTACTATTTAATTATCAATGATGTTTAAGTGATCCGCGTTGACCAAAAGTGTTGTAGATCCATTAGAGGATTGGTAGAACCAAAGCCTCCACACAATCAATCTCAAGCTTATTGGATCAAAGGGATCAAATTAACATACTTGGGCTTGCAAACATAAGTTTGGGCCACGAATGATCATTTATTCGAATCGGGACAAAATTTAGCGCTATGTTAAGCCATCATAAGTTGACTCATGTAGAAGTCGCACCTATTTTGAGGTCGTTCAATAGCAATCTATGCAACATTTGTTTTGAGTCATGATATAGAGATCATGATCCAATAACATTTAGTGCAATAAGAAAGGGATGAGATGAAGAGGGATGGGAAAGAATACAAACCACATTTGAATTAAAATTTAATCAAATTATTATTAAAATCATTCATCCATTTTTATGGAGTTAAACTCAACACCATGGATCCAATGATGTTAACAAAATTCATGATAAAAAAATCAACCCAAGATCAGCCAGAAAATAATCACAAAATAATATTGCATTTAATATATACATTAAAAAGGGTTTTAAAAGTTTTTTTTAATAGAAAATAAAAGAGAAAAAGATCAACCATGTTCAAATTAATCAAGAAATAATAAGTAAGACCATAGAAAAATCAGAGATAAACTCAAATATTTTTGTAAAATTTTTGGTAAGTTTTTAAAGTCAGGAACCATTTTTAAACTAATTAAAATTGCTCAAACAAATAGAAAATATATCAAAAATAGTAAACATCAATATAAAATTCCATAAAATTTTCAAAAAGTCGGAAATATGTAAAATGATATTAATGAATTTTTTTAGAATTAAAAAATGTCAGAAAAATATTTTTAAAGTAATTAAAAGGAAGCAAATAATGCAAAAAATATTTAAAATATCAAATTTCAAAATAAAAATGTGAAAAATAGTCATTAGATCAGAAATAATTCAAAGTATTTTTGTGAATTTTTTTCATAATTTTTGGATAATCAATTAAAATATAAAATCAGAAAATAAAATAAAACCAAAAAGATATGGGCCAACAGATCATAGTCAAAACGCGTTAGTAAGCTAATCCAATGGACCTGACGCCCTGTGCTTGATATGGACCTTAGTGAGATACACATAGGATCAGAAAATGGGCAACCAATGAAATTAAAACGTTTGGCATGCTATCATTAGTTGAGACGAGACATATCATCGTCTTCAACCTCCAGCCACCCTGTAATAGAGATTTTATGAGATCTTTCAAATGGAAAAATTAGGATCCTAGACCAGTATCATTGGATTCGTCTCTTCAAGACGATCCTAATACCACCATCGCGCCAAATTTATATAAGGTATGCAAAGAGATATGAATCAAAACCCCAGAAAATAGAGAGCACCTTCAATTTGAGATTTCTCTCTCAATTTTCAATGGATTTAAAAATTGTAAGAAGCACAAGAATCAGGAGAAGGAGTAGAGCATGTTAGTGCTTTAGTTGGATCCAAATGGTGGAGAATTGTACCTTTTTTAAGTTCAAGAAAGAAGCTCTGAAACTGGACTTCTTTAGCTTGAATTATAACTCGTTTTGCTTGGTTTAAGTGTTGGTGAGGTTGTATGATGCTTAAGTAAGATGAATGTCCAAAGAATTTTGGAAGAAAAGGCTGGAATCTCAAAAACTGATTTCAAAAATTTGAAATTCGTGTGAGGTTTTGACATAGTGTTTTTGGATCTCAAAGCTTGAGGAAATGAATGGGGTATGACCCTCTATTTATAGGGAATCAAATGTGTGATACGGTGGGAGAACTGACTGTGGTTTTGCGTTTGTATTCGCACTTGTGCGGTTGAGCAAGAGTCGCCACCGACTTTTTATTTTATCCTAAAGGAAAGGTTGAAAAAGCACAGCAAAAACCTTTTGAGATATTTCGTGGGTCCGGGGGGGTAGATTATGAAAAGGGAAGGTATTAGCATCCTTTTCATCCATGGTTATCCGTGGGCTCTTAGTTACTTGGTTTTTAGATTACTTGCCTTCATTTTCGATTGCTTGAAAATGGTGTGTGTGTGTTTTTGAAAATGTTTTTGAAGAGATGCCTTGTCTTAGGCAACCAATGTATTTGACTCGTGTTTGAGTGTTTTACAAAAGTGTGGATCTTTTCGAAAAGATGTTTCAAGTGTTTTTTGAGAGTTTGTTTGAAAGTATTGTGGAGTGTGGTTTTTGAAAAGAAGGAAAGTGTTTTTGCAAGTCGATCTCAAGTAACTAAGAATTTTATCTACCCTATTGTACTCAAAGGTTTTCTCTATGTTTTCAACCCCTTTTTTGACAATTTTGTTCCACCATTGAATTTGGTGGACAATCTTGCGTTTAGGAAGTTTAACGGGACGGGCGCGGGTCATCGTATGGACCATGAATGCAATGGTGCCAAGTGTCTTTGGCAATTTTCTTTGAAGGGACTATGATCATTCCGTTTTAGGCAACATTCGACAGCGTCATCGAGGGACTTATGATCATTTGAATTTGTTTTGCCAAAGATACTCGACGTGCAAGCATAGCCCATTTTGGAAGGCAACATGTGGGATTACCCTAGAGGGTGCAAGTGTGATTGTGTATTGATTTTAAGTATTTGTCTTGCATTAGGTTATCTAGCGTTTAATTTTATGTACATACAAACCCTAGGTCTAACCATGGTATAATTGGAAAACTGTAAATTGCGAAAATGTAAAGTCTACGCTATTACAAATAGTATCCGGGAGTGGGCGTACAATATTCACAAATGGGGATGAGACTTATAGTATCCAATAAGTTACAACCAAATCGAATTTACGATCAAATGTAAGTAATGCATATCAATGTATGGAAATAGCAATTGTATATGTGTCAAGTGTATAATGTGAAATGTATTGTAATTATTTACAGGTTAGAGATGTGGAATTAAATGTGTATTAATATAGTTGACTTGAAGAAAAATTGAATGTTTATTTAATTTGCATTTTCTTAATATGTATGAAAAGAAAAATATTCTAAGTTTTAATTATGTATACAAAAAGTATTTTTTTCATTTGTTATGTACAAAAAGAATGTTTATATTGAAAGTTTCTTAATTAAACTATGTATATTAAAAAAGTATTTATTTATTATGTACAAAAATTTCTTAAGAAAGGAAAATGTATTTATTTTAAAAAAGAATTTATATACAAAGTATGTTTTAATCAAATATCAAGAATTGAATTATGTATATTAGAAAAAAAATGTATTTTTAAGTATTTTTAGTATTAATGTATTGAAGTATTATTTTTATGTCTTAATGTTTATTTAGAAACAAAATTTATTTGATTTAGAAAAGAAAGAAAAAAGAAAAAAAGAAATGGTCAAATTAAAAAGGGTTTAAAATGACAAAAAGAAAAAAAATGGATGCTGAATGAATGGGCCAAGGGTTTACTAGCCCAAACAGAACGTACGCGTGGGGAGGTGTTAACTGGAATTAGCTTGGGCTTAGGTTTTATGAAACGCGTTAGGCCCATTTGTGACAAACATTTTTAGGGTTTGAAGTTTTGTGTTCAGTTGGACATTAGTTTTAGGGTTTGTGAGGCGCGCCGCTCATGGAGGTTTCGTTCATCTTCGTCTTCCTTGTTTGCTTCTGAGCCTTCCTTCCTTGGCCACCGGTTCTCCACATTCCTCCTCCCTTCAACTGGACGCTAGGGGCAACGGATATACGGTATAAACGCTTTCTTTTTCGTTAGGCTTTTGTCATAATTGCATGTTCGTGATTTTCCATGTTTATTGATTCTGAGTTGGTTTTATTATGTTATTATTTGAGGGATTTGAGTGAAAAGCGAAAAAGAGTACGAAGTCGCTACCTGGAGGAGGAGGAAGGAGGGTGGGGAAAGCTAGGAGGCTCGATGGCGAATGGAACGTGATGCGCGCTTTGCTTCAGGTTCTGTGATGTCAAGCTGAGAATCTTAACATATTTTCATCTTTTTTTTTCTGTTAGCCTCGAATTTGCTTTTACTACTTGCTTTTGAATGTCTTTGAATGTCTTCTGTTTATGTTGCCTTGAGTGTTGGCCTTTGAGCGTTTTGCCGGTGATGAGGAATTTCTGAGGCTTAGGGTTTATTTGATTATTTTCCTCTTCTCTTCCAGTTGCCTTGAGTTGCCTTATGAATATGCTTCTTCCTTGACTGTCTCTTTGTGTATACTTGATGCTTCGTGTATTGGCCTATGATGAGGGTTCCTCTGAGGCTTTGTGTGGGCTTTGATGTTTTGAAAGGTTTGGAACAATTTTTGGCTTAGGCTTGAAGCTGGACTGGGTTGGTGTTTTGAGGAGGTTTGTAAGGCTTGACAGGATTAATGGCTATTTGTTTGGATAGTTTATGGTTTCTTTGCTACTGAGGCAGACTTGATGCTTCAGGTTTTGATGCTGAGGCAGGTTGTGAGGCTTCCCAGGCTTTGGGTGATTTTGTATGTTTTCTGATACACAGTTTTTTGGCTTTACTGTTTGGTGGTTAAGGCTTCTGCAGGTCTTGCGCAGGTTATGCTTGCAGGTTTAAGGTGTTTGATAGTTTTGTTTGTTTTCTTCAGACAGGTTGGGTTCTTGAGGCTCAGCAGGTTTGGCATATGCAGGTTATGCTTACAGGTCTGAGCTTTAGCAGGTTTGGCATATGCAGGTTAATTATGTTTGTGTGTTTGAGGGTTCTGGTTAAGCTTGAGGCTTAACAGCTTGTATGCAGGTTTTTGGTTAAGCTTGGCCTTGCCCCCCGGTTCTGTGTTCAGTTCTTTTGTTTTTATATTAGTTTCTTATGCTTCAAGCCTTAAGCCTGCAAACCTGCTTCTTTGCTCTCCTCTTCTCTTTCTCAGTACAGTTAAATATTAAACTATGTTTTCTGCTGTACTTTTTCTGAAAGGGCCATTGGGAAATGATGAAAAGTGAATATGCTTGCTTGCACAATAGTTTTCCTCTGCATATCTTATCTCTTCTTGACAGCTTTTGTACTTTTGGCTTTGATATCTTCCCAAAATCTTCTTTTGACAGCTTGGGTACCTTTGGCATTTTTGACAGCAAGTTGTACTTTTTTGGCATTTTTTGACAGAAACTTGCAATTTGATTTTTAGTTGGGTTTGAACTGTGCAGTTTGTTTGAGATTTTTGAATTGTGCAATGTGTTGACAAACTTTGCATTCATGATTTAGCAAATAAAATTCTTCCCTCTTTGTGAATCGGGAGAAATCCCGTGATTTGCGGAGAGGGTTAACTGATCCCAATCAGTGGCCCTTAATGATGAATTTCTTTTATCTGTCTTTTCAATTTAATTTAACTGTTATTTGACTTTTCTCTTTTCTTTTGCAGATGAATACTTGAATGGAGAGGGGTACTAAATGAAGACTGAAGAATTAGAAAAAATAGGATAGTTTTCTTTTTATTTAAATTTAAATTAATGTAAAACCATTATTTGTAATTAAATTATAAACAATAATTGTACAGTTAATTTAAGAATAAATAAAAGTTTTCATTATCCAATTAATTCTGTTTTCTCTTTATTGTTTATTTATTATTTAAAACTCTTTGAATTAAAATAATTGAAAAATAAATTTCAATCACTTAATTTAGAATAATAAATAATTTAAATAAAACAATGCTTTAGTAATTGATCAGTTAAACCTGGCCTTTCCAATATCCAAAGCAAAGCAGCAGTTAACCAAAACACTGATCAGGCGCATTCCCTTTTCACCGATTTTTACCAAACACTGTAAATCCACACTGCATATATCTTTGACTGGTTCAATCAAACGAACGTGAATTCAAACCAGCTGTCTTCTTTTACTGATTAAATCAAACAATGCGAATTCAACCCGAATATCAGAATAACTTGCAAAGTGCTGTGGAATTTAAATCCTTTTGAGAACGTGCCACAAAACTCTAATTCCTGATTAAATGACAAAGAAACGTTCGCCTGATCGAAGTTGAGCCAAAATCAACCAAAAACCCTAAACCAACTGTGTGAAACATCCAGAGCCCTGAAAATCAATAAAACCTTATTTTTTGTTTGACTGACGAGAAAAGTCCGTTTGTCCGATTCTTGAGCCAGTTTGAAAGATCATGAAAAGCCTGAAGTTGTTATTTCTTGTGTAAAAATGCGAGGGCAAATTTTGGGGTACAACAAAATGGAATGTTCAAGCATGTGAAATGATGAAGTTTGGAGGGAAATCATGTGAACCTGATGCACGAGCAAAGTGTGATCTGATTTGCATCAAAACTCATCCAATCCTTGTGTTTTAAGGCTCTAATCCACTTTGGAAACTTGGTTAAACATGTTTAGATCACAAACGCGTGCTAATTTGATGTTTAGAGGCCAAAACATGAATTTCAAATTCTGATTTATGAAGAAACTTCAGTTCCAAGTTGCCAAGTTCAATCCTATGGCATTCTCAGCTCAAGAGGTCTTAAGGAATGATTCTTGATACTTTAGAAAGATGAGATTACAAGCTTTACAATGGAAAAAGAATGGAATCAAATGGATACTTGAGTTGAAAGTTGCATTGAGTCAAAGTTGGGGAAAAAAGTTGACTTTCCATACTTAGAAATGTTTCAAATTTTTCTTCAAAAGTGACCTATAATGTTTTGCATCCAAGCATAGCCTTCCACTTGGAATTTTATCTTGACCCAAAAATATGGAATGAAATAGATCTCTTAAATGAAACTTTGAAACTTGAACCATTCAAAATCTCCAAAAATTGAGAGAGTTATGAATTGTTGAAGTTGGCAAAAAAATCATGAAATGACCTATAATCTTTTGTATTCTTAGGGAATCTTCCATCCATTTTCTCACTTTTCATATAAAAGAAGGAATAAATTTCACATCCTCAAGATCTTTATGGAAAAATAGTGGGCTTAAGGTGATAAAAATTGACCAAGTTATGATCATTTGAAGTCACACATGAGAAATTAGGGGTTCATCTGGAGGACTTGTAATCTTTCTTCATCATCAAGCTTCTTCCACATGAAAACTCCTTGAAAATTTTGAAGTGATTTGTTAATAAACCTTTGAAGAGAAGTATGTATTTGGAATCACTCAAATATACCAAAAGATGAGCAAGATATACTTCTTTGAAGTTCAAAACCCTAGCTCCTAGATCAAGAGGATGCTTTGAGGAACTTTGACAATTTTGAACAACCTTCTTGTACCAACACTTTTGCTTTGTAAATATAAGTTGTTGAGGATGATAATGAGAACTCATAGCCACCAAAACCACTTCCATATGTTGAGAATTGAGAGAAATATACACTTGTGACCAAGGGGAACAAAGTCTTGTCCAAACATGACTACTTCTTCAATCAACCCCTTGTGCTTTTGAATCAATCTTGATAACTTTTAATTATGGTGAACCAAGATAAACCTTGTCATTCCATTTATTATAAAACAACTTCAATGGTGAGGTTTGGACTTCTCAAGCTTTATTGACTAGGGCATGAAAATAAACTCATGAACCCATGGAGCAACTTGTAAGCCTCAATGCCTCTGCCTACATTATTAACAAATAAGACAAACCAACAATGCATTTTATTAATTAAAAAGAAAATCAAGACAAAATATTCATGATCACAAAAGAAAACAAGTCAAGATGCTTGGTGATTCCTCAAAGAGAAAAACTAAAGATAGGGAGGAGGACCAAAATCCCTAATGTGATCTTGTTGTGATTGAATCAATATGGTATGATGAAGGGATCTTAGGGGAAAAAATTGGTGTACAACAAGTATCTTGTTTCATAGTCAGTAAAAAATTTTCTAAGCTAGTATATTGCATGCTCTTTTTTCCGACCAGACTCGTCATGTTACCCTAATACACACCCCATTGAATTCTCTAACACTGTTAAGTACATGATAAGAGGTCTTCCTTCAACTGATGGCATCAAAATCATAGGTTCTTGGAGGTACTCCTTGATGTTGTCAAAAACTATCGACAATTGCATTCCACTTTACTACTTGATCTTTCTTCAGCAACTTGAAGATCGGCTCACAAGTAGCGGTCAAATGGGTAATAAATCTAGCAATGTAATTCGATCGTCCCAAGAAACCTCTAACTTTCTTCTCAGTACGGGAAGCTGGAATTTATTGAATAACTTTAACCTAAGTGGGATCAACTTCAATACCTTTACCACTGACGACGAAACCCAAGAGTTTGTCGTATCTCACCCCAATAGTGCATTTGTTTGGATTCAGCCTCAGATTGTACTTCTTCAATCTCTCAAACAGTTTGTGCAGGTGGTCGAGATATTCTTCTTCAGTCTGAGATCTGGCTATCATGTCGTCAACATAAACCTCTATCTCGTGATGTATCATGTCAAGCAATAAAGATAACATAGCATGTTGATATGTTGCACCGGCGTTCTTTAACCCAAAAGGCATAACCTTGTAGCAGAAAGTGCCCCACTATGTGAAAAAAGTAGTTTTTTCCATGTCTTCGGGTGCCATCTTAATTTGATTATAACCAGAGAAACCATCCATGAAGGAGAATACTTTATGTTGAACGGTGTTATCAACTAGAACATCAATATGCAAAAGCAGGAAGTCATCTTTGGGGCTTTCCCTGTTCAGATCCCTGTAGTCTATGCACATACACACTTTGCCATCTTTCTTTGATACTAAAACTACATTTGTAACCCATTGAGGATAAGATGTAACGGGCAAGAAACCTGCATTGATTTGCTTCATAACCTCAACTTTGATCTTTTTCGATATCTCGGGACGCATACGACAGACTTTCTGCTTTACTGGAGAACAACTTTCTTTCATCGGTAGATGGTGAACCACAATATCGATATCAAGCCCTGGAATTTCTTTGTATAACCAAGCAAAGATCTCAACATAGTCATGCAACATCTGAATTAATTTGTTCTTGACATTGTCCTCTAGGTTGGCACCTATCTTGACTTCTTTCATGTCCTATGTAGTACCCAAGTTTACAACCTCGACTGTCTCTTCATGCAGTTGTATAGCCTTTTCCTCTTGCATTAATAGTCAGGAAAGCTCTCTAGGTACCTCACAATCTTCCTCACCTTCGTCCCCGGCTTGGTGGATCGAATTTTCAAAGTAATAAGTGGCAATAGCAGAATTATTATCAATGTGATCCAGAGTGGATGTGAATCTGTAATTTGTTGTGTGGGTGTGCGTAAGAACTCATAGCTATTTTGAAAGTGAATAAAGTAAAAGAAAGACAAAGAGCGCAAAATTCGAATGCAAATGTCCAATGATTTATTGAATGAAAATATGTTAATGAAATGACAACCCTAACAAAAGAACCGTTGTGCTCCGGGTAAGGCACAAGGCTTAAAGTTATTATTTTAAAATTACATAATCAAAACATGAAAGAAATAAGAACCCAAAAATAACATTTACTAATGACTAAAGGAGATTGGTATAACGTCTTCGGTTTTCCAATTGTTGAGCCTGTTGCCGAGGGTGGGAAAAATCTAATTGTCTAGGTCGTAATCACTATCAGCATATTCTACCGCGTTGACTCCATTGTTGCTAATGCGGAATGGTGGTCTTACAGCATGAGCACGGCGAACAACCCTCTGAGCCTCTACAGTGAAACTCAAACCAAATTTGTGAGACTTGTATGGAATGTCCGGAAGCTGACCCCAAGTAGTACAACCACCTTCTTCTACCACAACTCTAGCGTCTTTCAGAAATGCCATTCTGGGCGAAGTCTTGGTAATCTTAGGAATAGCAGAAATGTCTTCAGTAACAGAAGTTGCCTGAGAAATAACTTCAAAAGTATGGCAAGGAGTTCCAATGAATTCGCGGTCCATCTCAACATATTTGAATGATCTCAAGTGACTTACCATATACACTTCTTTACCATAAACTGTAAAAATCTTTCCTTTCACAGGGTATTTTAACTATTGGTGTAATGTTGAAGTAATAACCCCTACTCCATGAATCCAAGGGTGTCCAAGTAAACAAGAATAGGATAGACGAATATCCATCACATAAAAGATGGAGTTGAAGCCATGCGTACCTACTTTGATCAGGAGATCCACCTCTCCATGTATCATCCTCTGTGAACTGTCAAAGGCTTGAACTACAATGTCACTAGGTTTCAACATAACCCCTTTATAGTCAATCTTGTTGGGAGCACCCTTCGGTAGAATATTTAATGAGGAACCTGTATCAACTAACACATGGGCTAAGGTAGTTCCCCTGAATTCAATAGAGACATGCATGGCCTTGTTATAATTTATTCCTTCAGGAGTCAAATCGGCATCAAAAAATCCTAACCTATTATCAGTCGTTAGGATAGCAACATAATTTTCAAATTGGTCAGCAGAGATTTCTTGTGGTACATGCTCAGATTTTAAGAACTTCACTAAAGCCTGAGCATGGGCTTCTGAACATAACAACGGGGATAACATGGAGATCTTCGAGAGGGTCTGCCCCAACTGTTCAACAATCTTGTAATCACTTTTTCAGATGATTTTTAATACATCCTCTAACTCTTGCTTGGAGGTATCTTCAGCGGTAACTTCTTTAGGTGCCTCTGTTTGGGCAGATTGTGTCATTTGTTCTTTACTCTGAGTCTCAGTAGTTAACTCGGTAGAAGTAACACGAACTGGTGTGGCAACATTCTTCGGAGAGATTTCAGGAGACAAAACCCTTCCACTTCTAGTAACTTTACTGGTCCCAGCAATATTGTTAATGTTGGAATCAGTGGCTTAAATACCTTCACTCCCAATAGTCAATGGTTCTTGCTTGATGTTGTGGTAGTAGACCTTGGCCCTATAATTACAAGGGATAGCTTTGTCCGAGTAATATGGGATAGGTCTAGGTGCGGTGATTATCATAGGAGCGACTCTAGGTTCAACCTTAATCTTCACAGGGCCTTTGGCAGTGATCCTGATAGGAGTGCTGGAAACTACAGATACCTCTTCAAGCTCCGAGTCTTGAAACAAATTCTCAATAGAAGGAATATTCTCAACTATAATTATATGGTTATCAATGAGACACTGAACACCTTTTTTCAGCAACTTGAAGCCATTCGGTTAGGCTACACAGCAGTAGCATCATTCAATGCAACCCAGAAATAAATTGGCTTGCAACAGATTCTTCTTAATAATCAGGAGTGGAGTAGTCAATTCACTTACAATAGAAACATATGAAACATCATCAATAGTACTTATGCCTTTGTCGTGCTTAGGCATAGATGCAGTAATCACATTGGGTGTCTCGGGAGGATCAAACTCAATCTCTTTATTTTCAATCATATCTTGAATTTTATTTTCCAAATCCCATCAACTATTTGTGTCGTGTCCGGGACTATTGGAATGATAGGCGCATCTTACATTAGGGTTGTACTTGGGAGAGGAAGTGTTGGGATTCTGAGGATGATATGTTAATGTTATCAACTCTGCCTTCAGTAGATGTTGTAATACCTAAGACAATGGCATGTTGGTCTTAGTAAATTATCTTCTGGGTGCGCCTGACCTACGCTGATTGCCTTGTTGATGTTGTTGCAAGGGCGCGGGATTAGAAATTAGCACAGCTCCCACAGACTGGTTGCGGTCATTTCTAGAACGGCCCTTCTGGCCATACACAACATTAGTTTCCTTCTTTCCATTGAACTTCTTCTTCACAATACTTGAATACGCAACCACTTGAATTTTTCCATTCCTGATTCCACCTTCAACCTGTTCCCCTATTAAAATCAGCTCGGTGAACCTGACTGAAGAGCTTTCGCTTAGATGATTGAAGAAAGGACCTGTCAAAGTTCCCATAAACATATCAACCAGCTCCCTATCAGATAAATGAGGTTGAACTCTCCCAGCTAGATCCCTCCATTTCTGGGAATACTCTTTGAAGCCTTCTTTCGAGCCCATAGTCATACTTTGTAATTGCATATGAGTTGGTGCAAGATCAGCATTGTATTGGTATTGTTTGTAAAAAGCAGCATCCAAGTCTTCTCAAGTATGGATATTTGTCCCTTCCAGCTGATAGAACTACTCCAGCTATGTTTCTGACAAGCTTTCTTGAAAGAAGTGCACCCATAATTTCCTATCAGCAATATGGGGTTGAATCTTTCGAACATACGACCTTAAATGAAGCTTTGGACAGGAAACACCATCATACATCACAAAGGTAGGGACCTTGAATTTGTGAGGAACTACAACTCCCGAGATTAAACCCAGATCTTCAAAATCCATCCCAGGCACTCTCTGAATCTCCATAGCATTGAGATGATCTTCCTGCTATTTGTATTTTTCATCAGCAGGAGGATATTGTTCATCTGAATAGTCTACTTCTTCTTCATCAGAACCCTTGTTGTTATTCTCTTCAACTTTCACACTCTTATCATCTTCCTCTTGGTTATCATCTCCATTTGATGGGACCTCAAAATCTAGAGCCCTCCTGACCGGACCTTTGAACCTTCTACCCATATTAAGAATGACAATTGGTTTTTTAGTCTTTTTCTTCCTCTCTTTGGTGATGAGGGTCTTCAGCTCGTCCTTCCCCTTGGCTAAGTCTAGGAACATGTGTTGGAATTGAGCATTTTAAGATTGGAGTTCTTTGATAGTTTGTTCGGGAGCCATCTTTTATTGAAATAAACAACAAGAAGATGAGAAAACCTATCTTGGAAAATACCTGTTGTGATGATATGTATGGTATGCATATGCAATTTTTTTAAGGATCTTGTGGGATAAACAAAAATGAAATGTTAGAAGTTGATCTTGGCTCCAGCTTTGACTGAAGCACCTTACGTCTTGGTTTATGAACGTCCTTCTATAAGAATCAAGCTCACCATGTCAAGTGGGTCCTAGCCTCTGACTTAAAATAATGTACTTCAGTCTTTGACGATATCTGGTTAGAGGAAAATAAATCCTCTTGCCCCTTTCTAGAAGTCTGGTTCATGATAAACCTGCATCACAGGTCCCTAAGATCCTTGAAAAGGGTTAGTGAAAATGCCATGGTATGATGTTATGATGTCATAATTAAACAAGATAGAAAACACAAACAAATCATACAAAGGCCTTATGTTTAAAGGCTTGTATGGGGTCTGTAGTAAAGTACCCTTTTCTATTGAAGTTCAGATGGCTCAATTGTCCTAAAAATAGTAATATGGTTCTAGGGATCTCATATCATAGATCTTTCTCGAAGGTTTTATTTTAGTACAACAACTTATTTGCCATCAAAACATCATGCGAGTCGAATCTCAATGAGCGTAGCATCGAGTATCAAACAACTTTGGTCTGCACCAAAGTTGGCTATCTCACTACTTTCTAATGGCCAAGATGGGTCAATTAGGGTTCTAAAAGTCAGTCAGTGCTTATGACACCATGCGGCAGCCCAGTGTTATCCTCGACAGAGTCAAGGAACACCAGTACAAACTAAAGTGTCAACTAACATAGCCATCACTTCAACCATATCGGTCCATGTCGTACAATTTCCATGATCTATTGCTACTTACCTAAGGTACCCTAGATCCGGGTGTAGGATCTTTGCAAGAAATATAAACTCGAGCAACCCTCAAATTTAAAGCAAACAAATCAGACAAGTAAAAGTGAATAAATTGATCTAGACTCTAAGGTAACCCCTCTTTTTTAAGTATAGTCCCCAGCAGAATCGCCAGTTCTGTAATATGGTGGGAGAACTGACTTGGTTTGTGCTTTATCGCAAATGTTGCAGATAGCAAGAGTCCCCATCGACTTTTCTTTTATCCAATAAGGAAAGAGTGAAAAGAACAGGAAAGAGCTTTTAAGATTTTGAGTTCGGGGGGTAGGTTATGAAAAGGGAAGGTGTTAGCACCCTTTTCATCCCTAGTTATCTACAACTTCTTAATCCCTTAGCTCACTTTGAAAATTTTCTTTTTGTGTGTGTTTGAAAATATTTTGAAGTTTAACTTTGTAACGATTCTTGTATCGGTCCTCAAGAATACGTACAGAATGTTTTGAGAATATCTTTGAAAGCGTTTTTGTAAAAAGTATTCATGAGAAAAATTTATGAGAAAGTGATTACCAATTCTACCCACTCAAGGTCATTCTTGTACTTTTTCTTTTCCATTTAGATAGTGCTATTCAAACCAATAGTTGGTAGGAAGCCCTATTGTTGGATGTGAAGGGACGGGCGTAGGGTCATCGTACAGTCATTGAAGGAAACTTGCAAGGACGTTTTAGCAATTTTCGTAAGGGACTAGATCATTTATCAAAAGGTAACATAGAAGGGTCATCGAGAGACTATGATATTTTATTCGAGGGACTTTGCTAAAGCATCCCCATTTTTGGGTGACATGATTGTTTTGTTCCGAAGGCAACAAGAGAGGCTACCCTAGAGGTGCAAGTGTGCGAGTGTGTTATATTCAGTTATTTATCTTTGAAGTTAGGGTTTTCTATCGTTTCTTTTTATCTTTCCATACAATCCTAATTACTAAGCATAAACATATAATTCTAGTAGCATAAAGAATAAAGTGCGGAAACATAAACCTAAAACTATTACATGGCTTCGGGACAGTTACATAAGAATAAAATGCAGAAAGAAAACCCTAAAACTATTACATACTCGGAGCAATTACATAATAGGAAAAAACGGAAAATATAAATCTAAGTTATTACATAAGGAATGCGCGACCTATACAATTGATCTAGAAAAATAGAAATAGGAAAATAGAATAGAAAAATGTTTTTTTGATGATTTTATGAAGAAAATTGTTTATGATAATTAATTAAAACCTATTAAATCTAATTAATTTTAATTTAAATATAATAATTAATTAATTAAATTATTAAAAGATTAATTAAAAAGTAAACCCTAATTTATTTTGATTAAGAAAACCTAAAACTAATTTTTTGTATTTTAATTAAATAAAAATATAAGTAAAGGAGAAAAAGAAAAAATATATAAAAGAAGAATTGGGCATGCAATAGCAAAAAAAAAGGGCATGCTGAATAGCAAAGAGGTCTGGGCCCAAGGTTGGATTTGCCTGATCATGTGTGAGATGCTCCAGGAGGTTCACCATGGGCTTGCATATTCTTGGGCGTTGGATCAAATCTGTGAAGATCTGATGGTGAGAAGTGGCAAGGCGCATGGTTGATGTATGGGGACGCACTGCGTACAATTTGCAAAAGTTAGAAAGATGTGAAAAAACAACAAAAGGCAAGGATCAAACCCATGCCCTTGTATACAAATGCCTTATCGTGCGCGCTTCTACCACAGGGGTGGCTATACATCCGATAACGTAAGTGAAAACAAATAAAAATATAATAAAATCAAATAACTGGACAGAAGAAGCGTCGGAGCCCTAGCTCCGGTCATCTCCTCCGATGACTTTGTTTTTTTAAACCCGCAAAACAACAATTATTAGTGATTTCCAGGGACCCTACCCCCTAATTTAGGCCTTGCGATTTCAATGGAACCCTTAGTTTGGGCTAAAACGTGTTGTACAAAGAGATATGGTCAAAATAACATGAATTAGTGCAAATATGGGGATGCACGATTCCGGAATCATGGGGCTCACGTAATGGTTCAAGCCGGCATAAGTACATCTCATAAGCATACTAGTAAAGTTAGCATGTGTTAAAACACAAAGAAAAAAAGATATGGATTTGTGAAATATAGGGCAACCTGAGATGCATGGAATGCTGGTCTCGTGTGCTTTGAATCATCAAGTTTGATCCATTCTTACCCTATTTCGCTTCAGAGATCGATTGGAAGGGTTGGTATGCTTTGAAGGTGGCTAAAAATAGGGTTTACAACTTGCCCTAGTTTTGATAATTTTTGAGATTTTTGAGAAGGCTTCTTGTGCAAGGGTTTCGTCCTCTTGTGTCTCAAATAATGAGAATATAAAGGGAGAAAATTAGGTTAAACAAATGGGCTTAGACCTTTGTAAGAAGATATGATTTTATCTTATTTAATTTTGAATTTAAATAAAATCAAAGTAAATAAAATAAAAACTCAAGGGATGCATGGATAAGTTCAGAGGTTCATATTGAGGCCTTATGCATGTTTAGACCTTGAAACATCAACCCACTAGCCCAAAATTCCAAGTTTGTTCAATTTTGGTTTTATGCATTTTCTCAAAATTTCCCAACTTGCACCAATCATAACTCTCTCAATTTTTATCATATGAAGGCGATCGTAGACTTTTTGGAAAGCTCAAGATGTCCCCTACTTTATCTTAATTTAAATTACTTTGACAAAAAGTGTCTTTTTGTTGACTTTTTGAAATGACCGGTAATGTTTTGGCCCATATCTCTCAAATGAAGCATTTTTTGGACTTGAGCTTAGAGAGACGTAGTTGTAGAGAATTGAATTTACTTTAAAATGAGATTTGGTTGAGAAAAGTCTTATGAAGCATGTGAAAGTTGTGCTTGCTCCTAGTTCAGTTGACTTCTCCTTAAGAAAACCCTAATTTAGTAACTTTTTACTTTTGATGAATCTTTGAGTTTTCTTGATGAATCATGATTAACCCTTGATCAAATGATGAATGTGACTTCAAAATCTTGATGTTGACCAAAAATCTTGAAGTTTGACTATATGTTGACCATAATTGACTTTTTGTCCAATGCAGTTGATTTTCGGTCATATGAGCAATTGACTGAGCAAACTTGTGATGCAAGGCTTGAAACTTGGCATGGGCATTCTTTGAGACATATGAGAAACCATGAACTCCACTCTAGGAATTATGAGTCCAATTTTCCTTAAGAAAAGCAAAACCTTAATTGTAGGTCAACTGCTTAGGAGGGGGATTTATTTGATTAATTCTTGACTAACCTTGAGCATTTGAGAATCCTAGGAGAATTTCTTGGATAATAGGAGGGAAATTTTTGTGGTACATCATGGTGATTTTAATCACGTAACATAATAGGTTGTTATGTGATCGAAGCATACAGCTTATGCTCGCTTCCTATCTGACACGCCTTATTTCGCATCGTCTTGAGAAATTCATATTATATTATATGTTGTCTAGATGCATGTGATATTTTGTGATACTTTGTGCAGGAACTTTTAATTACGCGTTGCATTCTAACACGCGTTTGCTTTTACCTTTGTTGGATATTGTTTCTTACTTTGTTTGTTTCTTGGTGAAGCTTTCTCGACGTGTACTCCCTGCTTCTCCATCGCTTTCGTCTACTTTCGATGATTTGCTCGCTTTGGTAGTTGTTGCTACTACCTTTGTGTTTCTCCACACTTTATCGCATTTCTTTAACACTTTTAGAGATCGTGAGAAGTAGGGCTTTACTGCTTCCCAATTACATGAGAAGTAGGGTAGAGATGTATGAAGGGGATCTCTGTTGATGATCATGTCAGGAATCCCTCTGGTTTATTTAAAGACACATTTAGGGAAATTCGGCATTGTGTGCATTCTGTTTGCTATTTGTGTTTATTTAAAGCCCTACCTTTGAAGTACGTATTCCACACGTGTGTCTAATTTTGTGCTTGTATAGAGGGATTATGGTTTTAGGTCCTTTTATGGCAACCATTCCTAATTCCTCCTGGGAAGGCAAGTGCAAAGGGTTAGCAATCAACCCCCACTAGTTTTCATCAGTGTCGTTCCTATGCTTACGTTTTGCAAGTTCTAAGCTCAGTACATGTTCCCAAGATCATGTGTATCGAGCCCGTCAAGTGGGGAAGGGTTTAGCAATCAAACCCCCACACTTTTTCAGGAGTTTTTATTGGCCGATGCTTACACTCCGTGATTGCTCATATTTCCTTCTATCGTCTACCTCGATCTTTTATGTCTTGGTTAGGTGTTCAGCCGCTTTGGACATCATATTTTTGTTTTACATCCTACTCTCGCTTGTTTGTCTCGGGTGATACGCTCCCCTTGCCTAAAGCATTTCTCTTATTTTCCTTACCATTTTATGTGTGTGCTCTTTCGAGCTTGTTTGTTCATTTTCTTTCTATACCATGTTCCCTTAGGACGTACTTGTTCCTTTCAGATGCAAGTTAGACCTTAGGTTGCGAGCCATGCATGTTAACATCAGGTAGACGTTTCCCTTTTGTTAATCCAAACCTTAGGACCACCATTGTATGATAACATTAGGATAAAAATAGGCTAGTATCCCGTAGATTTTTTTCTTCCCCTTTTGTATTTGCATTTAAAACTAAAACTTCCTTTTCATAGCAAATCATAAAACACGCTAACGACTTAAACCTTTTTTCAAGGTGACAAAACACAAACCAATCAAATGTGGCACTTGCCTTGAGGGCGTAACTCAAAACCATTTTCAGTAAGGACATGATTAATTTACTTCTGTGACAATGCGTGTGTGATGCGGTGGGAGAAATGACTTGAGGTTTTGTATTTGTGTTCGTAAATGTCGCGGTTAGCAAGAGTCTCCACCGACTTTTATTTATCCAAAAGGAAAGGTAAAAAAGCACAGGAAAGACCTTTGAGATGTTTTCTTGAGTTCGGGGGGTAGATTATGAAAAGGGAAGGTACTAGCACCCTTTTCATCCATGGTTTTCCATGGGCTCTTACTTACTTGTTTAGATCACTTGCTATGCTTTTGCAATTGTTTGAAATGGTGCTTTGTGTGATTTTGAAAGTATTTTGAAAAGAGGCCATCGTTTAGGCAATCTTTGTAATGATTCTCGTTCGTAAGAATGTATACAAAGATGTTTGTCTTTTGAAAAATGTTTCAATGTTTTGAAAGTTGTTTGGAAATGTTTTGAAAATGTGAGTGTGTTTGTTTGAAAATAGCAAGAATTATTTGCAAGTTGATCAAGTAACTAGAAGCTATCTACCTACTCAAAAGTCTTTCTTATGCATTTTTATTCCTTTGACATTGTTGATTTACCATTGATTTGGTAAACAACCCTATCTTTGGATGTTAAACGGGACGGGCGTGGGTCATCGTATGACCATGATAGCAATATTGCCAAGTATCTTTAGCAAGTTTTGAGGGACTAAGATCATCTTTGTTTAGGCAACCTTTTGATAGCGTCATCGAGGGACTATGATCTTTTGTTTTGTTTGATTTTGCCAAGATACTTTGCATGCATACCATGGCCATGTTTTAAGGCAACCAAGTGGGTGAAACCCTAGGGGTGCTTGTGTGCAATGTGTTGTCACTTTACATGCATTTTTGTCTTGTGTTAGGTCTTGCTATTTGTTTGATTTTTATCTTATCATACAAACCCTAATTTTACTAAACATGTATATAATGCGATAAATTGCGTAAAATAAATCTAAGCTATTACAACAATATTATGGGAGGGGATACAAGTTTTGAATGGGGGATATTGCTCAAAATAAAACCCTAAGAATTATTACAACCCAATTGAATTATTGCACAATAAATAAATAAACAAGTATTTAAATATGCAATAAAAATGTAATTATGCAAAAAAGGTTTTGTATTTATTTTATGTATGAGAAAACAAAATTATTTAATTCCTAAAAAATAAGAAAAAATAACATTATTATTTTTGAAATGGGAAACCCTAATTTTTGATTTAAAAGACAAATATGTTCTATATTATTTATTTTATCTATTTATGTACAAGAAATAATAAATAATATTATTAATAAATATTAAAAATTAAAATATGTATGAAAATAATATTTTATGTGTGAAAAATAATAAAACAAAAATGTATGGTATTTTTAAATGTATTTACTATTTATTTAAGAAATAAAGTTCTATTTATTCTAATAAATCAATATTTTATGCAAAAAATAAGATAAAAAATAAAATAAAATGCAAAAAATAAAGAAAATATTTTTCGTGATTTTTTTGATGTTCAGAAAAAATATTAAAATCAATAAACATAAAAAATATGAGAAAATATAAAAAAAATAAACAAAATAAGCAAAGGGGATGCAGATAGGAATATGGGGGGTGTGAAAAACAAAACAAGCAGGCCCAAGGCGCGCCAGGCCCAGGGCACTTCATCCCTGTCCTCCAGCCTCCATACGCGCGTGTTTTTGCTTCAACCTGTAACTCTCTATCCTTTGCACAAAAACAAAAACTTGCAACATGAAAAATGTAGCTTAGAATCTCACGATTCCAATGATATAAAAAACGTAATCAAACTCTCAAAGATAATGGAGAATTTATGTAGCCCTAATTTCTGACCTAAATTTTTCATGAACTTCAAGCTTCAAATTCTCACTACTCAGTTAATATAAATGACAACTATGGATATGTACAGCTTCAGCAAGTTAATGACTACATTTTTGCTTCACAAATCGTGACTTAAGGATGCCTAAATAAGGAGATAGAGATTTGAAAAATACCTTGTTCAACTGAGTTTAGATATGGCAATGTGGGGAATTTGAGTGAGGCCTGAAGATTGTGTGAGCTTCCTTGAAGTTCCCTCAAGCTTTTCCAATGCTTAGCTGGCCTTGTAGATGCTTGAAACTCCCTGTAGAAGTCAACCTGCAACCTTCAAAAATGAAAATGGTGATGTCTGAAATAGGGCTTACAGAACAAGGACAAGGACTTGGATAGTTTAGGTAGTATGTATGGAAGATGTTTGATGTGTTACAAAGAAAAATGCACGAGCAAATATTGAGATGGCTAGTGTTTTGCAGAAGCTGCCCTGTTTGGGCAGAAAAATGTGTTTTTTGTGTTTGGTAAGGTTTTGGATCTTATGCACTCGTGTTTCTGCTTGCAACAAGTTTGTAAAGTTGTTTAGAATGAAGCCAAGTCTTCTCTTTATCAAATGTACAGGTTCTGATCCCTTTTGCCTCTTTCCTTGCTTTTGAAGAAAGGTTGAAGTGACTATGCCAAAGTGATATAATTGATAGTTCTAGGGCTCATGAGAGTTGGTAAACATTTCCTGATATTTGTGGATATTGCTTTCAACAAAAGATCAGGTTCATGGCTCAAGAATTGTAAAGTTGGAAAATCTTGCTTTATCAAAATGGCATTGTGACCTTTTATGCCATTTATGGATTAATCCTTTGTACGATGCTCCAAAGATAAAAATACAGCCATTATCCATTGAGTTAGCATTAAATTATGGAGTGTAGAAGGGATTTAGGACCTGTAATGCAAGGTACAAGTATGCTTGAACAAATTTGCAACTTGGTGCATTGTAAAAATGGCTTGAACAAAAGTGACAAAATGCCATTTTCTCTTCTTCGATTCTCCCTAACCACAAATGATCTTGCAGAGTTCTTGGACATTTTGGAAAGCTTGTAACATGATCTACAATCCATATTTGAAATGCATTTTTAGATACCTCTTGGAACTATGTGAAAAATGTCCATGAAGTTGGGTCAAAAACCTGCCTAAATTAGGGCAAATTTTCACTAAGTCTTTTAGTTCATGGACCCTTATTCACAAATTTTTAACTTGAGATCCAAGCATCTTTTTGGAAAACTTTGTGAATCAAAGTTTTAGATTTCATGGAGGACTACAACTTTCATGTTGGAAGTTTTCTTTTAATCCAATTGCATCATGGTGAAAAAGTGATGGAAAGTTGGGAAAACATAAGAAAATTTCCATACTTAGAAATTTTCTAAGTTATGAAAAATTTTCAAATTAAAACCCTAATTTGCAAAATTGATTTTATTGATCAACAAGTTTCACATTTTGACATATCTTGATGAATTATGACCCTTGGCACTTGATTTTGACCAAAAAGTCAAAGTTTTACTTTTCAGTGTACAATTGACTTTTGATCAGTTGACTGCAAAATTCATCTGTCAATCCTATGCATTTGAGATCTTTTGAACTATGTGATTAGGTCAAGATGATGCTATTGAGTCCTTGAAATCATGCTTGAACCCAATTGGTCATTGGCTAGGTTAAAAATTAGAAATTTCCTTTTCTAAGTTAAAACCCTAATTTTGACCATTTTGCCCTTTTGATGATTTGATCAAATTTCTTGAGGAGTTGTGATCCAAACTTGATCAAATGGTACATAGGAGCCTATAATGTTGTTGTGGGTCAAAAATTATTAAGTTTGACTGTAAATTGGCCATGGTTGACTTTTTCCCCAATACAGTTGATTTTTAGGTTAACTGTCCAATTGACTGGGCAAAAATGTGATTCAAGGCTTAAAACTTAACATGGGCAATCTTAGGGGTCCAAGATGGTGTATGAAAGTCACATGAAGCATTGATGGTACAAAAATCCTTGTGCAAACTCAAACCCTAATTTCAGGTCATCAGTGCAAGATGAGGTCTTGAGCTGAGCAAAACCCTAATCTTGTCTTGAGTCCAAGAAGTCTTGTGAGGAAAATCTTGATAAATGAGAGGGTAAATTTTGGGGTACAACAGCGTGAGTCTCCAAAAGTCGAGCTGCGGCAAAATGCGGAATTAATATTGTTCACAAAAAAACACAAAACAAACAAAAACATGTGAGCCGAACTACGGTAACTATGATTCCTCAAAAAGGATACGTAGGCATTCGGGTAGGGCCCAAGCGAGCACAAATTTATTTTCCCTGCATTATTTTCTCCTTTCTTTTGCATGCACTCTTCCTTAGTAGTAAACAGTAAGCATAGATTAGACACACCCATAAGATAAACAACAAGATTGGATACCATAGAGTACTACGGGCTTGTGGGGTGTTAATACCTTCCCCTTGCGTAACAGACTCCCTTACTCGATCTCTCGGTCGCAAGACCGTGACTTCTCCCTTCTCAGGTTTTCTTGATGTTTACCTTTCCCTTTATGTGGGATAAAAGATGTTTGATGGCGACTTCATTGTTTGATTATTTTTAAACGGCTGTTTCACCATGTAAAGCAAAGGGAAGCATTTCATTCCAATCTTTGTATGTCTTCACCATTTTTTGAATGATTTTCTTGATGTTATTATTGGAGGCTTCAACAGCCCCATTCATCTTGGGTCGATATGGTGAGGAATTATGATGCTCAATCCTGAAACCATCGCATAACTCCTTCATCATTTTGTTTTTCAGATTGGATCTGTTGTCCGTAATGATTCTTTTTGGAACCCCGTATCTGCATATGAGATTTTGTTTGATGAATCGAGTAACCACTTGACTTGTCACATTCGCGTAGGATGCCGCTTCTACCCATTTGGTGAAGTAATTAATGGTAACCAGTATGAACCGGTGTCCATTAGATGCTTTTGGTTCAATCATGCATATCATACCAATTCCCCCCATTGAAAATGGCCAAGGAGAGCTTATGACATTCAAAGCAGTTGGTGGTACATTCATTTTGTCGGCGTAGATTTGGAATTTGTGACATGTCTTTGTATAATGGTAGTAGTCGGCTTCCATTGTTAACCAATAATAACCCGCCCGTGGGATTTTTCTAGCCATGGCATGCCCATTTGTATGAGTTCCAAAAGTACCTTCATGGATTTCTCTCATAAGCGTGTCTGCTTCCTGTTTCTCTACACAGTTGATTAGCACCATATCATAGTTTCTTTTGTATAACACATCACCACTTAGAAAGAATTTTGAGGCTAGTTTCCGCAGAGTTCGTTTGTCAATGATAGAGGCATTTTCTAGATATTCTTGTTTTTCAAGGTATCTCTTTATGTCATAGATCAAAGGCTTGTTATCCGGTCCCTCTTTAATGTCAAGAAAATGTGCAGGCTCTTCGAAATGTCTGATTGTAATGCGTGGTTCATGGTTTGGCCAAGTTACTTTGAACTTGGTTGATAGAGTTGCCAAGGCATCTGCCATCTTATTTTCTGCTCGTGGGATATGACTGAAGGTGATCTCGGTGAGTTCTGTAGCTAGCTTAAAAACATGATCCCGATATGGAATCAGTTTTGGATGTTTAGTGTCCCATTCTCTATTTTCTTGGTATATGACTAGCGCGGAGTCTACCAATACTTTGATATGTTTGATTCTGAGATCGATAGAAGCTTCTAGACCCAGGATACAAGCTTCATATTCGACAATATAGTTGGTGCAGTCAAGAAATAACCTTGCAGTATAAGTTTTGTGATAATTTTTCGGAGAAGTCAAAACTGCCCCAATGTCGTGCCCTAGTGCACTTGAAGCCCCTTCGAACATGAGTGTCCAATGTTCCCCTGGTTCAGGTCCTTCGTCGAGCTCTGGTATTTCGTAATCACTTATAACCATGACATATTCGTCTAGAATGTCAAACTTCATTGGTTGATATTCTGATAATGGCTGATGAGCTAGATGGTCGGCCAATATGCTACCCTTGACGGCCTTTTGAGTAACATATTGGATGTGGTACTCTAATAGTAACATCTGCCATCAGGCAAACCTTCTTGTAAGAGTTATTTTTTTGAACACATGCTTTAAAGGATCCATTCTTGCTATTAACCATGTGGTGTGAGTTAACATGTATTTCCTCAATATTTTAGTAGCCCAAGCTAATGCACAACAAGTTTTCTTGAGAAGTGAGTACGTGGTTTCATAGTCAGTAAATTTCTTACTGAGGTAGTAGATTGCATGCTCTTTTCTACTTGTTTCTTCATGTTGTCCCAGTACACATCCCATTGATCCTTCAAGCACTGTCAGATACACGATGAGTGGTCTTCCAGGAACTGGCGGTATCAAGATTGGTGGTTCTTGTAAATATTGCTTTATTGTCTCGAAAACTGTCTGGTAGTCATTATTCCATACCACCGTCTGATCTTTTCGCAGTGATTTAAATATAGGCTCGCATGTAGCAATTAGGTGTGATATGAACCTTGAAATGTAATTCAATCATCCTAAGAAACCACGAACCTCTTTCTCTGTCCTCAGAGCTGGAATTTCTTGTATGGCTTTTACCTTGTCGGGGTCTACCTTAATGCCATGTTGACTTACAATAAAACCCAATAACTTACCTGACATGACACTGAATGTACACTTGTTCGGATTTAACCTTAGTTTGACCCTTTACAGGCGCTCGAATAGTTTTTGTAAATGTATGATGTGATCCTCCTCCGTATGAGATTTGGCAATCATATCATCTACATACACCTCAAACTCTTTGTGAATTATATCATGGAATAGTGTGACCATAGCCCATTGATAAGTCTCCCCTGCATTCTTCAGACCGAACGATATTACTTTATAATAGAAAGTGCCCCAAGGTTTCATGAAAGTAGTCTTTTCCATATCTTCGGGTGCCATTTTGATTTGATTATAGCCTGAGAAACAATCCATGAATGAGAATATTGAAGCTTGAGTTGTATCGTCCACCAAAACATCTATATGAGGTAACTGGAAATCATCTTTGAGATTCGCTTTGTTCAAATCTTTATAATCCACACACATGCATACTTTGACATCCTTTTTGGGTACTGGAATGATGTTAGCTATCCAAGGTGGATAATCTACCACCGCTAAGAGCATCCTTCATTAAGAGGTAGTTTGTGCACCATAATATTCGTATCTAATCCTGGCATATCCCTGTAAGACCAGGAAAATATATCCACATACTTATGTAACAACTTGATCATCCTTTCCTTGATGCTTTTCTCCAATGTTGCCCCTAGCTTGATCTCTTTCGGATCTTCTTTTTGTGCCAAGGTTAATGGTTTAAATGGATTCTTGGTATGGTTGTATATTGTCAGTGTTTTGCTCTATCTCCCTCGCCAATTCCTTAGAAAGTTCAATATCTTCATCAACTTCCTCTTCTGCTTGGTTGATGGATGCATCAAAATTATATCGGATAACAGTAGTAACATTATCGGTGATTTTGGGCATGGATCTGCACATTTATCATGTTTTGGTGCAATTTTTTAGTATGTGAATTTGGAAAATGCATATGAAGAAAAGTATTGCCATTTTTTTAATATAAGAGATAAATGCAAGAGAAAGACAGGAAGCTTAATTGAATGCGAAATATAACTTTTATTAATCATGAATGTTGTCTGAAACAAATTGGGGAACCCTTATAAGCAACCCCTATGCCTCGGGCCTGACATAGGTTCTTTCAAAAGGAAGAAAAAATACTTTGGAAATAAAAAAGATCTCTAGAATCTCCACAGATGTCCAATTCTTGAGTTCTTCACCTGGGGCGCATTCATGGATGAAATCAGATGCCCTTTTGATGTTGCTCTAGTTAGATATCATTACCACTTGTCATCCATGCTCTACTCCTTTGTTGACGAAGGTATCCTGGATTGGAGGAAATTATGCTTTGCCTTTCAGAGAAGCCTTTGATAATTCGTAACCTAAACCAAAACGATTCTTCTTCTTAGGTATTTCTGGGAGCTTTCCTAAACCCTTTGAGGCATAACTTTCCACCTCAATTTGTAAATATCTCCATGAAGTCACAACAGGTTTCTTGATTTTTTTCCACCGGTAGGATTACCGTTGAGGCAACCTCTAAGACTTGAAATGGTGTGGCTACACAGTCTTCATCAGCACTGATATACCTATAGAATTCTATTTGACTTATAAATATATCCTCTTCATAATTGATTATGACCAATCTTCCTTCAATGAAGAACTTCAGTTTCTGATGTAAAGTCGAAGTGACTGCCCCTACTGCGTGAATCTAGGGCCGCCTGAGTAAACATGTATATGTTGGTTCTTTATCCATGACTTGAAAAGTGATATAGAACATATGTGGGCCGATATTTACAAGAAGGTCCACTTCTCCAAATACTGAACTTTGAGAACTATCAAAATCTTTAACTATTATAGAACTGGGCCTTATTACAACACCATCTAGTGTTAACTTCATCAAGCTGGATTTTGGTAGTACATTGAGGGCAGCACCAGTATCAGTGAGTAACCTGGACAGGCTCTTAGTACCTATCTAAATGGAGATGTGTAATGCCTTGTTGTGAGCTCGGCCTTGTGGAGGTAAATCGCTGTCATTAAAATCCATATATGATCCTGACATAAAATTTGATACAACATTGTCAAATTGGTTTACAGTAATCTCCTCTGCAACGGGAAGAAATCAAAACCTTCAATAGAGAGTCTCGACGTGCTTCTGAATTAATGTGCAACAAGAGTATAGAAATTTTGGCTGGGGTTTTGTAAACCTGATCGACCACCCTATAATCACTCCTCTTGATTATGTTCATAAATTCTTCTGCCTCTTAATCAGTAAAGTTCTTACTCAAAGGCTCTTGTTCTTGATTTTCCTCCACCACTTCTTTTCCTTTATCTTTCACCAACGTATCATCCTTATTTTTTTACCATAATATCATTTTTATTTTTCGTTTCATAGCCAAATGTTCAACCACTGCGGGTCATGCCCCATGTTCCTGCTATATTTGAGATTACAGGTCCTTGACTTGATGATGGCTCACATTCTTATTTTAAGCCATTGACGTATAAAGTCGAATTATAACTCCATGGTATTGCTTTGTCACTATCATAAGGGGTAGGAGATGGCCCCCTAATTATCATTGTAGTCTTTAGGACTACTGGTATCCTTAGAGTTTGTCTTGGTGTTATTACCGGTGTTTCTGTTAATTCTCCCCATGGAACTTACAAGAGTCTTCTTATTAAGGTTCGGCTCTTGGCAAGGAATCACGACTGGATTATTTGTACTTCCCTAGATTGCGGCAACATATTCTTCTTTAGGGTATGATCCGAATTGGACTATCCCCTAGTCCACCAACTTTTGTAATGTCTTCTCAAAAGCTTTATTATGTTCCAAAAGCAACCCACACTCAAACAGATATTCCTTCAACAAATTTATTGGGGCGATTACTTGTCTGACTACCCAAAGGTTAGTGACTACTTCAATTGCATTTATTGTTGGTCCACCACGCGGAGGCATGGGATTTGACTTGATATTCTGCTTATCGAAGGTTATATCCTGATAACTCAACAAATCTTGAACTTTATGTTTGAAGGCCCAACATTTTTTATAGTATGCCCGAGAGAATTGGCATGACACTCGCATATGGCGTTGGCATCGTAGCTTGGTGGGGGTGGCCCGATTGGAGGAGCTATAGGTCTTAACTCTACCAAAGACGCCTTGACAAAGTGTTGCAATAATTGACTGGGTGACATAGGGAGCGGGTCAGGCTTTCTTGGTGTTCTTTTAAGTTTGTTATGTTTCTATTCTCGCGAAATTATTAATGGTTGTTGTGCCATTGGTTGTGAGGCCACAACATTAATTTCTCCCTCCTTCCTTTTCGTGAAGTTAGGAACATGTATTTTTGCATTGTAAGGGGTAATGGATGATCCCCCTTGTATCTTTCCACTTTTTATTCCATATTCAATCCTTTCTCCAATAGTTACCAAATTAGAAAACCCAGAGGAGACTCTTCATACCATCTTTTCATACTACAATTCTTGCAAAGTTCCCATGAACATATCGACTAATTATTTCTCCATGAGTGGTGGTTGTGCACGGGCTTCCGTTTCTCTCCACCTCGGGGCATATTCTTTGAAAGACTCCTCCTTTTTCTGAGACAAGTTTTGGAGTTGCATGCGAACATGTGGCATGTCCAAGTTATATTTATACTGTTTCAGGAAAGCATTAGTAAGATCTGCCCATGTCTGGACATGAGCCCGTTCCAACTACATGTACCAATCTAGGGATGCCCCACTTAAACTATAAAAAACAATGAATCATCAACTTCTGGTCTTGAGCATAGGCATGCATCTTCCTGCAACACATGCGTGTTGCGACTGATTTTTAATTGAGAGTCGCCACTACTAGTTTTTATCCTAAGGAAGGGCATCTAATAGGAAACCCTAATTCGCAAGGCAGATATTTTAAATTCCGGACCTCATTAGACGAAAGGAAGGTGTTAGGCACCTTTCATCTACTTTATTCTTAATGATACTAGGTTTTAGGTTTAGGTTTAGGTTTAGGGTAAAATAGGGTTTTAAATTTTTATAGGGGAAAAGGGTTTTAATTTTTAATAGGGGAAAAGGGTTTTAATTTTTAATAGGGGAACTCGCCACAATTTTAGTCGTATGCTTACGTATCCTCTTATGAGGAATCAGAGTATCAATTCATAGTTTGTATGGGGGTTTGTGTTTTTTAGGCATTGCAAACGTACTTTTAATCACCTCATATTTGACCGAGTGTAGTGGTTGTGGAGATTTGGACAAAATGCGCGATTAGTCAAAATTCGTTTGGAACCCTTTAGCAAAAATAGTTTGTTTAGATTAGTTTATTTTGAAAAATAGTTTAGAGTTTGTTGAATATATTTTACCAATATTAATTGCAAAATTTCTTGATTAATGCATGATAAAAAAATATTTTAATGCAAATGTATAAAAATATGTACATGAGTTTTAAGAAAAATGATTTATTTACATGCTAATAAATAATAATATATAAGAAAATAACAATTAATAATAGTAACAATTATTATAAATAAATAATAATGATAATAAGAAAAATAATAATAATAATAATAATAATAATTATAAATAAATAAATAGATATAAAAGAAAATAAATTAATTAATCAAAGGGGGGTACAATTTTAAGCTTAGAAGGAAAACTGGGTGGTGTTTTTTAGGAGAGCTTGGCTAGGCCCAAGTATATTTCCTGAAGGGAGGTGTATTGTTGTTCTTGCTTCAGTAAAATAAGCGAATAGGGGTGCTAAAATATAATGGGCTAGGCCCAATATGCAAATTGAGAGGGGTCCGGTTGGTTGCATGTGGTGCAAAGTATGAAGGTTATCGGGGGACTTTACCTATGACCGTCAAATGAAGATCACATAGATAGAATTAAAGGAACGTGATAATTATTATAGGCGCATGTGCATCGGATCATGACTGAATACAAATACTTACTTTACATTTTTATTATTCATTCCTTTGTTTTAATCACAGTAACCCCTTCTTCTTCCTCTCTCTCGCATAACACCCTATTCCCCTTTTTCTAACCCTAATCCCACAACCACCTTTCCCCTTGCGGCGGTGCTATAAGTCCCAAATGAAACCCAGTCGTGACCTAACCAACACAAACAGTAAAAGAAAAAAAGCTAAGTGATTACCCTCTTCGCGATTCCGTTTTCTCTGAGTTCTTCGAGCCTTCTGTTTTCTGACTCCAAGCTTTTGGTCCGATTCGGTGTTAATCTGTTTGCCTCTTCTTGTTTACATGTAATGATGAACGATTTGAAGGCGATGATGCAAGGCTGGAAGGGCAACAGCGATTAGGGTTTCAGATGTTGAAACCCTAATCGCTCCTCTCTTCTTCTTCGACAACGGCGAGGTCTTCGTTCGTTCTTCTTCAACTTTTTTTTCAATAATCTCTTCCGTATTCATTTCTGTTTTCTCCTTCTATTCTTAGAATCCCCCCCCCCCCGAATTTCTTCTTCGTTCTTCTTCAAATCTTCGCGATTTGGTTCTTCAGGTCCCCCCTCCCCTTTCTATTGTGTTCTTGATTTCTATTTATAGGGTGATAGTTTTTTTACCGTTACAAATCTGTTTGACTTAGATTTAGGAATTAGGGATTTAATTTCTGTGTAATTGATTGAGTTGCTTTTGTAATATATATCTTTTTTAGATTTGATTTGTTGTAATGAAGATTGAGATTTGATTGGATTTTTTGTAATACGCGATTAATTTAGTTTGGACTTGTAAACAATGATTATGTATTTTCAATGAAGATTTGATTTGCAGATTTAGTGTTAAATTTTTACAGTACTTGTTATTTCAAAAATGTGTGCAAATCTTGGTGAATTTACACACTAGCAGTTCTTCCTCATTTGGGCATACGTTGATTAATTATTTTATCCAGCAACATTATTATTATTTTTATTTATAGCAAAAACTATTTTGGTACGTACTGGGGCTAATGGGCCTTGTACAACAAAATCTTTTTTTTTCTCCCAAAATGAACTTTTTATTAAATTATAAAAAAAGTTTGATAAAACATTTTAACAATCTTTTAATAATAATTGTATATAAAAAGGGAAATAACAGAAAAAATTTAATAGTAATAGTTCTAATCCTATTTGGACCTAACTGACTTTCCAACATATCTGTTTTTTCGTAAAACTCCTAATAGAAATAAAGTTTTTATTGAACTAAAACAGTAAATGAAAAAGAACGTCGAGTGGGCTTGGCTTAAAGAAACTCGATGGGCCTGTAATTTTCAAACGCACCCCCCCTTTTGCCCAAAACAGAAATGGACCAAACAAGATTGAATTTCCACCTCCCCTTTTACTTAACAAAAATAATACTTAAATGGGCTTAGTTAATTTAATAATCATTTTTGAAATAATTTTCCATTTTCGAATCTCATGGGCCATTGGCCAACATACTTCGTAAATGGGCCTACAGATACATGGGTCTTTCTGATTTAGAAAGCCCCATCTCCTGAATTAAAACACACCCCCTGGTTGACTTGGATTCTTGGAAATGGGCCATTAGATATTACTGGACCATTAAAACATATTCTTCTTGAAAATATAATCATCGAGGTAGGGTAAATTTGGGGTACGATAACTTCCCCTATTCAATCATCTTCCAATCGAATACCGTGACAATACACGACTCTCGTGCATTCTGATAGGGAGTTTATTGTATACTTGGAATACCCCAAAATTTGTCCGAAAAACATAAGGTTACGTTGATATAACATACCCTTACGAGTCTTGAGGAAGTAGGAAAAGTTGATGATATATCGCTTACCAGGATGTGACGACGAGGCAGATGGTTTTAAGCTTGAGAGAATAATGTTGTATGTCTTGGTTTGGCTTTTTGTATTCATCCTTTTGGGGGGATGAATAAGACAACACTTGGTAACAAATGGTTGCTTGGAGACTGAGGCAATGGGTTACGTTTGCGAATCGCTGTGTGGAGTCTTAGGTGACGAGCTAGGTTTGGATTTCGAACATCGCTTCATGGAGTCTTAGGCAATAGTCTATATTACAGGATAAGGAAACGCACTGTTGCATGGAGTCTTAGGCAATGGGTTAAGTTTGTGAATCACTGCGTGGAGTCTTAGGCGATGAGCTAAGTTTGGGTTTCGAACACCGTTGTATGGAGTCTTAGGCAATGATCTATATTGGGGAGTGTCACACATTAATGCATGGAGTCTTAGGTAATGGGTGAAGATAGGAAAACACATCGCTGCATGGAGTCTTAGGTAATGGGTCATGTTACACTGTTGCCTGAAGTCTTAGGCAATGAACTATGTTTCACGCATTACAGCCTAGGGTCTTAGGTAATGGTTAATATGAGGGGAATACATTTTTTTATGGAGTCTTAGGAAATGTACTGAGCTTCGTACATTACTGCATGGAGTCTTAGGTAATGAACTACATTGTAGAGGGAAAACATCACTGCGTGGAGTCTTAGGTGATGGGCTGAACACATCACTGCATGGAGTCTTAGGTGACGGATCTTATTTGGCTTTCGAACATTGTGACGTGGAGTTTTAGACAATGTACTGGGTTTTTCACATTACTACATGGAGACTTAGGTAATGTACTGGGTTTTGCACATTACTGCATGGAGACTTAGGTAATTCTACGTTGTAAGGAACACATCACTGCATGGAGTGTTAGGTGATGGGTTGAACACATCACTGCGTGGAGTCTTAGGTGATAGGTTGGATTTGTAGAAGAAGTGTGCTTTGATGACTGACCCTTAAATAGATAAATCGAGGGTGAGATTGTTTGTTTGTTGTATGACACATGCATTTGGCATCTGATATTGATATGGAACCCTGAGTGTATGCGCATTGAATGCTTGTATTAATTTGGAACTCTGAGTGTATGTGTATTGAATGTTTGTATTAATTTAGAACCCTGAGTGTATGTGTATTGAATGTTTATATATGCAAAATGTGTGCAAAGTGTGTGTATGCTTTAGAATGTTATGAAGATACTTCCGACATTCTCTCCTTTAAACCAGGATTTGAATTACCAATTCCCTGGCGTTATATATTGCACTACCGTAGTATCTTTGAATTGATTTGAATATTTTGAAAAGTGTTATCAAGATTTTTATTTTTGTATTGTAAACGCAAGCGTGTGTGTAGGCGTAGACGTATGTATTGGACGCATACCTTTGTGAGTGTAGACGTAGGTGTAGACATGTGTATGGACGTAGACGTGGATTTTCTTTTGATGTTTTTCTAACTAAAATTATCTTTAAATTTTTTATCAAATGCTTTTATTTGTCAATTTCCCCGAAATGATTTCAAGATAATATTCATAATAAATAAGCGTAGTATTTTGTAAACAAGTCTGAGAAAAGAAAAACATAATTTGAAGGAGAAAAGTAAATATTTTATTGATATGCCTCTGAATAGGCGAATGTATAAGATGTAATTCCCTAAAAGAGGTAATTACAGAAATTTTCAAAACTGTGAATGGCAATGAAAATGATAATTGCTACTGTTGTTTTCCCAATGTCCTTTTAATGGTTCCTATCCCCTTTGCTTATGAGTCGTGCGATTTAGATATGTCTCTCCCTTCGGGTTTTCAATCCATCGGGATAGTTTTTGTTTGTATGTCCCTAATTTTTCCTAGATCGTCCTTTAGGGTTTTTGATCCACCACGACACTCCTTTTTTCCTAAGTCACCCATTTAGGGTTCGAGCTTAGTGAGCTTTTTATACATATTATTTTTTTACTGTGTCTGAATTTGCTGGATGCGGTAGTTCTTCCCCATCCATTATTATGAGGATGAGACCACCACTGAAGAATGTTGTTTTGACTATGTATGGACCTTCGTAGTTGGGTGTCTATTTACCACGTGAATCGAGGCGACGTAGCAGAATCTTCTTGAGTACTAGATCTCCTTCTTTGAATATTCGAGGATGAACTTTCTTTGTTGAAGGCCCTCTTCATCCGCTTTTGATGTAGTTAATTGTGGCATATATTTGTCAAGCGTTTCTCTTCTATGAGAATTTCGAGGCTAGCTTCCGTAGAGTTCGTTTGTCGATGCTAGAGGCATTTTCTAGATATTCTTGCTTTTCCAGGTACTTCTTGATGTCGTAAAACCAAGGCTTGTCATCCGGCCCTTCTTCAATAGCAAGGCAGTGTGCGGGCTCTTTGAAGTGTCTGATTATGATGCGTGGTTCGTGGTTTAGCCAAGTTACTTTGAACATAGCTGATAGAGTTGCTAGAGCGTCTTCCATTTGATTTTCTTCTTGTGGTATGTGACTGAAAGTGACCTCTGTGAATTCCGCAGCCAACTTTTAAAACATGATCCCGATATGGAATTAGTTTTGGATACTTAGTATCCCATTCGTCGTTGACTTGTTATATTACTAGTGTGGAGTCTCCAAATACTTTGAGGTGCTTTATTCTCAGATCAATGGCATCTTCCAGTCCTAGTATACAGGCTTCGTACTCGGTGATATTGTTGGTGCCGTCAAAACACAATCTTGAACTATAGGGCTTGTGATAATTCTTTGGAGAATTCAAAACTACCCCTATATCATGCCCCAGTGCATTTTTAGCCCCGTCTAACATGAGTGTCCAACATGCCGCTGGCTCCGGTCCTTCGTCAGGTCCTGGTATTTCGTAGTCACTTATTTTTTCCTAACTGGAGAACAACCTTCTTTGAGAGGTAGTCTGTGCACCACAATGTCTGTGTCTAACCTTGGCACATCTCTGTAGAACCAGGCAAATATATCCATGTACTCATGCAATAACTTGATCAGCCTCTCTTTGACACTCTGCTCTAACATTGCCCCTAGCTTGATTTCTTTCGGATCCAACTCTGTGCCCAGATCATTGGTCTCAATAGCCTCTTGATATGGTTGTATATTGTCAGCCTTTCTCTCTATTTCCCTTTCCATTTCCTCAAAGAGTTCAAGATCTTCTTCACCTTCCTCTTCAGCTTGGTTGATGGTAGCATCAAAATTATATCGGGTCGCAGCAGTAACATTATCGATGGTTTTGGGCATGGATTTGCACATTTATCATGTTTTGGTGCAGATTTTAGTGTGTGAGTTTAGAAAATGCATATGCAAAGAAATTATTGCCATTTTTGAATTTGAGATATAAATGCAAGAGAAAGACAGAGATCTTAATTGAAAACAAAATATAACTTTTATTAATTACAAATATTGTCTGAAACAAAACGGGGGGACCCTTACAAGTAACCCTTATACCTCGGGCTTGACATAGGTTCTTTTTAAAACAAGAAAAATTACTTAGGAAAGAAAAAGATCTCAGGAATCTCCACAGAAGTCCAGCTTTTGAGTTCTTCTGCTGGGGCGCATTCTCGGATGAAGTCAGTTTCCCCTTTTGGTGTTGACTTTGTTGGATATTATCTCTACGTGTCTGCCATGCTCTATTCCCTTGTCGATAAAGGTATTTTGGATTGGAGGAAAATGTGTTTTACCCTTCAGAGTAGCTTTCGATAGTTTGTAACCCAAACCGAAGCGATTCTTTTTCTCAGAAATTTCTGGGAGCTTTCCCCAACCTTTAGAGGCACCACCTTCCATTGTTGTTTGCAAATCTCTCCACGAGGTTACCTTAGGCTTATTATTTTTCTCCACTGGTAAAGTCACCATTGAAGCAATTTCCAGGGCTTGAAACGGGGTGGCTATACAATCTATGTCGACACTGATATATCTGTACGATACGATATGACTTATGAAGATGTCCTCCTCACCGTTAATTATGATTAATTTCCCTTCCACCAAGAACTTTAACTTTTGATGTAATGTCCAAGTAATTGCCCCTGCTGCATGAATCCAAGGTCTCCCTAGTAAGCAAGTGTACGCCGGTCCTATATCCATGACTTAGAAAGTGATATAGAAGATATGTGGCCCAATTTTGACTGGGAGGTCCACTTCTCCTAATTCCGTGCTTTTAGAACCGTCAAATGCTTTCACTATTGTAGAGCTTGGCCTCATCATAACGTCCTCTATTATTAACTTCATTAGACTTGATTTTAGTAACAGGTTGAGGGAAGAACCCATATCAGTGAGTACTCTGGATAGGCTGGTAGTGCCTATTTGCATAGAGATATGGAGTTCTTTGTTGTGAGCTCGGCCCGGAGGTGGCAATTCATTGTTACTAAAAGCCAAGTATGATCCGGATGTTAGATTCGCTACAACATTGTCAAATTGATTTACAGAAATCTCTTCTACCACGTGAGCTGAACTCAATACCTTCATTAAAGAGTCTCAGTGCACTTCATAGTTGATGAGTAGTGAGAGTATGGATATTTTTGCTGGAGTTTGGTGAAGCTTATCCACCACCCTGTAGTCACTTCTTTTAATTATTTTCAAAAACTCCTCTTCCTCTTGATCAGTAAAGTTTTTGCTTGGAGGTTCTTTCTCTTGACTCGCTTCTACCACTACTTTTCCTTTGTATTTTATTGTAGTTTCATCTTTCTTCTTTGGTGGTTCATATCCAAATACTCGACCACTACGGGTCATACCCCCTGTCCCTGCTATATTTGAAATTGCAGGTCCTTGACTTGGCGATGGCTCATTTTCTTGTTTCACTCTGTTAATGTACACGATTGAGTTGTAACTCCACGACACTGCTTTGTTACTTTCATAAGGGATAGGTGACAGTCCCTTAATTATCATCGTGGCCTTTGGAACTGCTGATATCTGCAAAGTCTTCTTTGGTGTTATTGTTGGGGTTTTTGTCAATTCTTCCCACGGGATCACCAGAGCCTTCTTATAAAGATTTGGGGCTTGGCAAGGGATTACCAATGGCTTCTTTCCTTCAATCACAGCTATATATTTTTCTTCAGGGTATGGTCCGAATTGGACTATCCCCTGGCCCACCATCTTTTACAGAATTCTTTCAAAGGCTTCATTATTTTCCAACAGGAACCCACATTCCCACAGATATTCCTTCAACAAGTTTATTGAGGCCTTTGCCCGCTTGACTGCCCAAAGTCAGTGACTACTTCAATTGCATTTATTTTTGTCCCACCATGCAGAGGCACAGGGTTTGATTTTATGTTAGGTTTCTTAAAAGTGATGTCTTGAGATTCTAACAAATCTTGCACTTTATGCTTGAATGCCCAACACTGCTCTATGGTGTGCCCAGTAGAATTAGCATGGTATTCACATCTGGCATCGGCATTGTATTTTCATGGGAGTGGCCTGATTGGAGGAGCTAGAGGCTTTAGTTCCACCAAGGATGCCTTGATCAAGTGTTGTAATAACTGGCTAGGTGGCATAGGGAATGGATCAAAATTTCTCTACGGTCTTCCAAATCTTCCTTGCTACTGCCCTTGTGGGATCATTAATCATTATTGTGCCCTTGATTGTGAGGCTACAGCATTAATTTCTCCCTCTTTTCTTTTTAGGAAGTTTAAACCAGGCCTCTTTGAATTGTAGGGGGAATTTGATGATCCCCTTGTTATTTTCCCATTCTTTATTCCAGTCTCGATTCTTTCTCTGATAGTCACTAGATCTGTGAATTACGAAGAGATATCTCCAACCATTTTCGCATAATATAGCCCTTGCAAAGTTCCCATGAACATATCGACTAACTCCTTTTCCAACAGCGGTGGTTGCACACGGGATGCAATCTCCCTCCATCTCTGAGCATACTCTTTAAATGACTCTTCTTTCTTCTGGGACATGTTCTAGAGTTTCATGTGAGTAGGCTCCATGCCCAGGTTATATTTATAATGATTTAAGAAAGAATTAGCAAGATCTGCTCATGTTCGAATGTGTACTCGCTCCAACTACATATACCAATCTAGTGATGCCCCGCTTAAGCTGGCTTGAAAATAGTGAACCATCAGCTTTTGATCATGGGCATGGGCATGCATCTCCCTGAAATCCATGCGCAAATGATTTCTTGGACAAGTGAGCCCCTTTTATTTTTCAAAGTCAGGCACTTTGAACTTCGATAGAATTACCACATCAGGAACCAGTCCCATTTCGAGAGCATCTACTTCGAAAGCATCGAAACCCTCCACAGCTTTCAGCCGTTCTTCTTGAGCCTTATATTGACTTATCACCAGTGGATTATTGACAGCATGAGTACCAGTCGTTTTTAAGGGTACCTGATTGACATCCTCTAGGTCGTGGTCTTTATACTGCAGGTCCAAGTAGTTATCTGTATTGTTGATTGGAATTTATAGGGTATGTGATGCCCCTGCTTTTGGTGGCGGTGGGACAAACCCTTCAGTTTCATATTCTCTAGTCTCTTGTTGGGCCATGACGGACTTTTGGGGTCCTACCTCTGGCTCTTTTCTTAGTTGGTGACCGCTTGATGCACTAATCGTCTGAGCTACTTCTTCGAAAGCTACCCTGGGAATCTGATCTTGTCTGTCAATGATGTTCTTTAGAGCTATGAGAACTTGACTCAGATACCCTTTCCTTGAACTTTCATCACCCTTTACTTGGTCGAGATCTTCCTTGAATGCAACCTGATTCTCCTTGATTTGTTCCATTACTTTTTGTTGGTAGGCCCTTGTTTGATATGGAGGGAAGGGAGGTGGTGATATTTTTCTACCAATGGTTTAACTGGAGAGTTTTGGAAAAAGATGAGTTTTAATATTATATACAGGTATTTGTAAATTCATGTATGTGTATGATTATGTATGAACATGTATTGGTTTTTTGTTTTAAATGTCTTATTCACTTGGGTTTACATTCATCCTTTGCTTCTTTTATCATTTTTATTTTTCATTTGGTGACTAGCTTTAAAAATACGCAACGAGATACGGAAACAAATTCCTTTATTGAAAGTAACATAGTTCAGATATTGAAAAATATTACAACTTGAAATCAAAACTTGTTTGCATAAACTTAAACAAAGGGAAATAAATCTTCTAGGTGCGCTTGTGGATGTCTACTCTGAAACTATCAACCATTGTTCAGCAAAGTTTGAGAAAGTCTTCAACATCCTTGGGAAGAAGAACCATTACACTTTTGCGTCTCTCAAACTTCTATGGATGTCCTAAATGAGATTTTTGGCTAGGAAGGCGAGTCTTTCATGCTTGTCTTTAAAATACTGATACTCTTGATAAAGATGTGGGATTTGTTAGAACATAGTTTGATTCTACAACCCTTAATTAGAGTTTTGGTGATAACAATCACAAAGAACAAATATTCACTCTAAATTTGTGTTATTTTGTATGCAGAAGTTATGACCGAAACAACATCAGAAATTAAGCTACAGAAGCTTTCAAGATGAGGTAATCAGAATCTGCACTGAAGAATGATGATCAGAATCTGCGCTGAAGTGAAGAATACTCTGATTCTGAACAGAAGTTCAATATACCATCAGACCCTCACATCTCTGAGTCATCAATGTTCTGAAGCAATTGCAGCATGCAAGATTCTAAGTTCTGAAGCATTACTTTTCATTCAAGACAGCATCATATGCAACGGCTTCATTCAGACAAGAATCCTCTCAATATGGAAACAGCATTGAATGTCCATTATCACGCTTTATGTTAGACAAGATTTCCATGCCTATATAAACAATATTAAGAGGATAAATTGTTTACGATTTTGACAACTAATGCAACATACCTCTCAAACGCTACATTCTTACATATTCATATATACGCTAGAAATTATGTAAAATATCACAGTTGTGATACAGTTTTTGTAAAGAAAAACAACAATACACAGTATACTCCTTTATCTTGATTAAGCTAGTTTTCCTTGAGATAAACCGGGTTGTGGTTGTACTCAAGAATACTTTGGCAGTTGTCAAAGTAGTGTTGTAATCAGTTTTTGATTAGTGAATTAAGTCCTCGTTGGAGTGAGGCGAAATCACCTTGGCGGATGGACTTGAGTAGTTTGAGATCAAACGAACCAGGATAAAAATATCGTGTCTAATGTGCTTTTTATTTTAAGTTTCAATTCAACCCCCTCCCCCTTCTTGTGTTTTTCACTTCTTCAGGATTATCTTATGGTTATCTCTCCCAGGTTGGGTGATCTTTGTATACTGCTCTTCCCAATACATCTTTTCATCCCTCAACTCCGTATAAAGCCTTCGTTGAATAAGGAAATCTTTTTGGAGACCTCCTAGTTCTAGGCACACATGCTCATATTCTTCAGTTCTCTGAGTCAGGAGTCTTTCTGCTTCTATCCTCTCAAGACATGCTTTAACCTTTGATTCTTGGTTGTCTTGAAGTTCAGTTGTGAGGTACTTTACTTGATCTTATTGATCTAAGAAAGCTTGCGCCAAAATTTGGATTTGGGCTCTTAAATTTTCCTCTAGCACCTTCTTGTCATGTGTTGCCTTTTCATACCATCTGGTTAACCTGCCGATTTCAGTAGCAGCATCTTCTAACCTTTGGTTGTGGGAATCTAGATTGAAGGTCGCACTTAAAAGTCCTTCAGTTGTGCGTGAAGGGTGAGAAAACACTTAGAAGGAGGGGGGTTGAATAATTTTTTCCTTTTTCTCGCGCAATAATAATGGAAGGACATAGGTAATTTTATCCTGGTTCGTTTGAAACTCAAACTACTCCAGTCAATCCGCCAAGGTGATTTCACCTCTCTCAACGAGGACTTAATCCATTATAATCAAAACTGATTACAAATGCACAACCAAACTGTTGTGACTAACAATACAATGCACAAGCCAACTACAAGTGACTAACACCTCTAAGACTCAACTAGTCCTAGCCCTCTTGAGAAATCTGACCCAACTGGTCTCTCAAGGAACAATTACAAAGATTATCTCTTAACAGTAGTGAATTGGAATGCTTCTAATAAGCTATATCACAAACTTTTATTTATCACTAAGATTTTAACTTGACACTTAAGAGTTACCCACTATATACAAAGAGTTTACAAGAATGAAAATAGTGAGCTTCAATATATTTTGTGTGGATCAGTAACATTGCTTTGAAACAAATTGTCTTCTATATATAGCTTCAAATTTTGACCGTTACTGCCTTGAAGAGAGAGTATGCATTAATGATGTGTGTTAGCTTGACCTTTATGTTTCCAATGCTCTCGTGCGTATTACCATTTGAGTGCATTATCCATCTTAGTATTAAATGATTAACGGTATTGTCAGAGCTTATCTCTGGAAGTTTAAGAGTTTGCTTGCAGTGTTGCAACATCAGAGTTTGCTTTAACTTTTCTTCTATCAAAGTTTTCTATATCACTCCTTCTGTCAGAGTTTTCTTCATTTTATGTTCATCAGAGTTTGCTTCAGCTTGCATTATCAGATATTGCTTTCAGCATGCTTCTTTCAAATCTTTGCTTCAACTAGCTTTATCAGAGGTTGCTTAAGATTACTTTTTATCAGAGTTTTCCTTGGAGTGCTTCCTTCAGAGTTTGCTTTAGACTTGCGTTTGCATAAAATTTATTAGGAACTTCTTTATCCTTTTTCTGCTCAGTGTAGAAAGATGTTTCACTTTAGATAATGCTTGAGTTAGAACATCATCTGAATTAAAAAACATGCAAATCAGAGTATAAAATATATTATATAAAATTTATTTCATTGTTATCATCAAAACTCTACGATATGATTAGAACCAAACTTTGTTCTAACAATCTCCCCCTTTTTGATGATGACAAAACAATTCAGATTTTGATTTTAAAATTTTTTTGTACAAGAGTGAGAATCTCCCCCTGAGATTGATAATCTCCCCCTAATACAAATATTTCTTCTTCTGAAATAAATAATAAAAGAACTTAAATGAATAAGAGAATCTTCCTGAGATTGTCCTTCAGAGCTTTGGGACATTTTTCTTTCAGAGTTTCTTTAAGAGCTCCTGGTCTTTTCTTCAGAGTTTCTTTAGTAGATCTTTACCAGATGATGTTTAGAGCTTAGTCTTTTAGAGTCTTGAGGTACCTGCATATCTCTTAAACAAGAAAAACTTTGTATTTTGATAGGAATGTTTGAGATTTAGTCCCATAACTGTTACCGTGGATCAGATCAAAATCACACTTTCTCCCCCTTTTTGTCATAATCAAAAAGCAAAAAAAAAAATAAAGAGATTCAAAAGATTTTTATATAGAAGATGTCAAAGGTCAGAAGTACAAAAAAATGGGAAAAATAAAAATAAGATTGATGAGAGACAAGAGATAGAATAAGATTCTTGATTTCTATTGAGGATTCCTCTTGTTTCATCATCCAAGTTCTGATTTCTTTGTTGGTTTTATCCTGTTTTTCCAGACGTTTATGTATGGCTTCATTTTCCTTCTTCATCTCATTCAGAGTTTCAATCACCAGCGAAGTTGGAGAAGATGTTGAAGCAGCTTCAGAAGATACAACCTTTGGAGCAAAACCAGTAGAGTCTAAGCCTACAACATTGGAGAGAAGATTGCCAAGATCAATTAGAAGAGTTGGCACATTCTCATAGGCAGCTTGAGCAGAAGGTTTGTGATACATAGTCATTGCCAAGGAATTTGGATCTGACTCAAAGCCATCTTCATATTCATATTTTGAAATTTCCATGTGATCAACAAGTGGTAAAGGAGCGTTGGTAATCTGCAGAAGAGACTTCTTATCCCAGATATCTACCACTTCTGTCTTGAAGGTATTCAGATTCTGGGTGAAATTCTCAAGAACTTGAGAATAGCACAGATCTTGAATTTTAAAGGATTCATCATTGAATTTCCTTCTGAATGCTTCCCACAGAAAATCAAATGCTGTTGGGTTCAGGTTGCTGGCACTGTTTGCCTTCAGCAGGTCTATCCAATTCTGCATTTCTGTTGCAAAATTCTGGAAACGTATACTAACATCTGACTGAACAGGTTTTGGGGTTGGTTTGGGAACAACCTTCTTGGTGGATTTAATTTGTAGATAAAGTAGAGATTCAAGATCAACTACAGTCCTAAGAAAGTCAGATGATTCAGATGGTTCAAGAGGTTCTGATGAAGATGGACTGGAGGTAGGTTCTTGAGAGTGAGGTGATGAGGGTTCTGGTGAGGTAGGTATGGGAATTTCTTGTGACGTAGGTGGTGTGATGTTAGGAGAGATGATGATGGTGGTTTGAGCTGAGGAAGAAGGAATAGGTGCTGGGGATTTATTCAGAGCAAAAATGTTTTCAGAGGGAATGATGAAGGACGGAGGTTGTGTAGCCAGAGGCACATTGATTCCTGGTAATCTCCAAGAACATACCACTCATAGGATTTTGGGGATATAGGTCTGATGGGGGATGTTTAAAGAGGGTTTTCAGCAAGAATATTTGGATTTTGTTGGTGGGGAGCAGAAGTAGAGATTTCACGTTGAGAGATATGTGGAGAGAGTGGTGGTTGTGTTTGAGTTTGTGGAGGAACTACAGTATCAAAATTATCTATGTCAGATAATACCTGATCAATTTGAGGGTTATTATGTAGGAGTTCAAGGGGAATAGTGAGGTATATGTCAACTTTAATATCTCCTAGAGTTTTGGGTTCAGTAGATGTTGTTATACACACAGAATCACAAACAGAGATGTTTTTAGAGGATATACCTGAAGATTTCTTCTTCTTCTTCTGAGGACGTGCAGAGGGACCTTCTCCTGCTTGCCTTTTCTTCTGCTTCTGGAGGAAAACTTCTGGAGCAGGTACATTCCTTCCTTGAAGCCATGTTGGTTCAATGGGAATGCCACTTTCCTTGCAAGCTTTAATAAAGTGCATAATGGTCTCAGGATGATCACCAGAGTTGAAGAGAGGAAAATCTGCAACATGGATTCTCCTTCTGGTGACAGTTGCTGACACATATGGAGTAGGTTCCACCAAAAGTTTGTCAATCAACTTCCTTTTGAGCAGGTTCTTCCCAGTCAGAGCTTTTCCACAAGTGGGCTCCAATTCTCCAATCAAATTTGCTTCTTCTAGATGAGCTATCAGACCATTCTCTGTCAGAATATCTGAGATTAATCTTCCCAGAGGGATCCAATTTCTTTTATACTTAGGGTTTTTGACTCTTTCAGCTTCCCTGGTTTCCTTTACATGCGTCCAGAGATGGTTGAATAGAATATAGGGCAGATTAATCTTCACAGTTGTGCCAAGACTGAACAAAAGATATTGTTGGTCAGCATTGATGTAGTCAGGGAAACTGGTTTCCTTCCTGTGATGAATGCAGCCATGAATTATTCTTGCCCAGATTTTATATTTGTTGTTCAAATCTATGACCTTGTTGGATGCTTGCCCAGTAGTGAAAATCTCAGCATAAACTTTAGACATATCTATTCTTTCACTTGACATTTCAGTAACACTATTACCTTCAAAACCTAGTAGCCTCCTTATGAGATTCTCAGTGATGGAAATCTCTTTGCCCATTACGAATGATAGAATGACCTTTGGTGAAGCGATGGCATGAATCCAGAATTCCTTGACAAGATGAGGGAACACTGGTCCAACTAGATGATTAAAGAAATTTTTCCACCCTTGGAACTCTATAGCCGGAAAAAAATCAAACCCATTTGCTTTCAGATTTTCAAAATCAACCATTAGTTCACTAACCACTTCCAAGCTATCAACAGGGATGAGTGTTGTTCTCTCAGGAGTGACATATTTCTCTGCATGCTGAGAGCTACTTGAAGAAACGGGAATGCTTTCGGAAGGGGATGAAGATGAAGCCATTTAGAGCGCTTAGGTTTAGGATGGAAAAAAAGAGAGAGAGAGTTTGCAAATACACAAAAGCGATTGAAATTTGAGAGAGAGAGTAAAAAGTAAAAAAGGAATTTTGCAAAGTATTTATATCTTATGAAAAATAATTTTAAAGTAATAAAATAGTTAAAGAATTTAGAACAAATTGAATTTAAAAAATTAATCATTACAAGCAATTAATGAGTTTTGACATTGACGGGATGCGTGAGATTTGATCAAATCTGAACAGTCACCTAGGAACGGCGTCTCAATAGCAGTGCATGCATGCGTGACCTTTTAGAGTTGAAACGCGAGTTCAACTTCTGAGGATAGCGTGTGACAACTGTTTTAATGTAATGAACTTCTGAACCATTTTTGTAATGAAACGTTAGACACATTTCAGAATATTATAGATGGTTTCTGAAGTAACTCCTCTTCTAACTTCTGAAGAGTTATTAATCAAAACATTCATTTCAGAACATTCTGAAAACATATATAGAAAAAAAATTTCATTCATGACAAAGTTCCATACTGATGTTTTTCAGAATGAATTTAAATTTATCTTCAGAAAGAGGTTTAGTAAAAAATATCAGCCCATTGATGGTCTGTGTCTACGAAGTTTAAACTTAAAATTCCTTTCTGAATATAGTCCCTTATGAAATGATTATTAATTTCTATATGTTTTGCCTTAGAATGTAAGATAGGATTTTTTGAAAGACAAATAGCAGAGGTATTATCACAGAAGATAGGAATCTTACTTTCATAGAGATGATAATCTTCCAGGTGGCTCTTCATCCAGATCATCTGAGTGCTACATCCAACATCAAATATATATTCTGCTTCAGTTGTTGATAGTGCAATAGTAGTTTGCTTCTTGTTGTACCATGAGATAAGGTTATCACCCAGAAACTGACATCTTCCAGAGGTGCTTTTTTGTTCTATTCTATCTCCAGCAAAGTCAGCATCACAATAACCTACTAGATTAAACTCTTTGGATCTTCTGTAACACAGTCCAAGGTTAGTAGTACCTTTCAAATACCTCAGAATTCGCTTAACAGCAGTTAAGTGAGATTCTCTAGGATCTGATTGGAATTTTGCACATAAACATACACTGAATAATATATCTGGTCTAGATGCAGTCAGATAGAGAAGAGATTCAATCATACCTCTGTAGAGTTTCTGATCTACTTTCTTACTTACCTCATCTTTTCCCAAAATGCATGTAGGATGCATTGGTGTCTTTTCTTATTTAGTTTTTGATAGCTGGAATTTCTTCAGGAGTTCTTTAACATACTTTGTTTGATGTATGTAAGTACCCTCTGGAGTCTGATTTATTTGAATTCCCAGAAAGAATTTTAGTTCTCCCATATTGCTAATCGCAAATTCAGCCTGCATAGACTCAGCAAATTCTCTTCCAAGAGAGACATTAGAAGTTCCAAAAATAATGTCATCTACATATATTTGACAAATTAAAATGTCATTTTTAAGTATTTTTCTGAATAAGGTAGTGTCCACTTTCCCTCTGGTAAAATTCTTTTCTAAAAGAATGTTACTTAGACGTTCATACCAAGCTCTGGGAGCTTGTTTCAGACCATACAGAGACTTTTTCAGTTTAACAACATGTTTTGGATATTTTGAGTCATCAAAACCCGGAGGTTGATGGACATAAACTTCTTCTTCTATGTAACCATTTAAAAATTCACTTTTAACGTCCATTTAATATAATGAGATGTTATGTTGAACAACAAAAGAAATTAATAATCTAATTGATTCTAAACTGGCGATTGGGGAAAAAGTTTTGTTATAATCAATTCCTTCTTGTTGACTATAACCTTGTGCAACCAGTCGTGCCTTATTTCTGACAACCTCTCCTTGTTCATTTAACTTGTTTCTGAATACCCTTTTTGTTCCTATGATATTGAATCTTTTAGGTTTTGGAACTAGGTCCCACACATCATTTCTGGAAAATTGATTTAGTTCTTCTTGCATAGGTAGGATCCAATCACTGTCTTGCAGAGATTACTCTATTGAGGTTGGCTCAATCAGAGATACCAATCCAAACAGTGATTCTTCATTGTTTTTTAGGGAGGATCTTATTCTGATGGGATCTTCTTTCTTTCCAATAATCACATTTTCTGGATGTGCTGATGTGATTCTGGGGAATCTTTTCTGTGAGGTTTGTTCAGAAATTCTTAGATTTTCTAGAGCATTTGCAATAGAAGGATCTTATGAGTTTTCCTTTGCTTCTGACTCTTCGGAGTTTGTAAGATGATCTTCTATACCTGCAGGATATTCATTCTGCTTTGGCTTTTGCTGGCCAAGCTTATCATCAAATCTGACTTTGATTGATTCTTCAACAATCAGAGTTTCTGTGTTGTATACCCTATAGCCTTTTGAGAGTTCATAATATCCAAGCAGAAAACACTTTTGTGCCTTAGAATCAAACTTGTTCAGATTATCTTTAGTATTCAAAATATAGCAAGTACATCCAAAAGGATGAAAATATGAAATGTTGGGTTTTCTATTTTTCCACAATTCATAAGGAGTCTTTTCAATAATAGGTCTTATAGAGACTCTATTTTGAATATAACATGTTGTGTTCACTGCTTCTGCCCAGAAGTGTTTAGCCGTATTGGTTTCATTAATCATGGTTCTGGCCATTTCTTGCAAAGTTCTATTCTTTCGTTCTACAACTCCATTTTGTTGGGGAGTTCTAGGACAAGAGAAATCATGAGAAATTCCATTTCTTTAAAAAAAACTTTTCAAAATAATGGTTTTCAAATTCTCCTCCATGATCACTTCTAACTTTTATGATTCTAAACTCTTTTTCATTTTGCACTGGGTTACAGAAGTCGAAGAACACAAAATGTGACTCATCCATGTGTTTTAAAAACCTAACCCATGTCCATCTGCTGTAGTCATCAACAATGACAAATCCATGCTTCTTGCCTCTGATGGATGCAGTTTTAACTGGTCCAAACAGATCAATGTGAAGAAGTTCCAACGGCCTAGAGGAAGAAACAAATTTTTTGACTTAAAATAAGGTTTTGAAAATTTTCCTTTCTGACATGCTTCACACAGAGCTTCTGAGTTGAACTTCAGATTGAGAAGTCCCCTGACCAGATTGAGTTTGTTAATTTGAGATATTCTTCTCGTGCTAACATGTCCCAATCTTCTGTGCCAGACCCATTGCTCATCGCTAACATACATAAGGCATTTTACACTTTGAGTTATAAGGTCAGAAAGATCAATTTTATAGATGTTGTTCTTTCTCTTGCTAGTAAAAAGGATTGTTCCATCTTTTTTACTAACAGCTCTACAGGATTTTTGATTAAAGATTATTTCATAACCATTGTCACTTAATTGACTTATGGACAACAAGTTATGCGCTAATCCTTCTACCAACATAACATTAGTTATAGAAGGAAGGTTACCATTTCCAATGGTTCCAAAACCAATAATCTTTCCTTTCTGATTTCCTCCAAATTTGACATCTCCTCCGGATTTAAGTTCCAGACTTTGGAACATAGACTTTCTTCCCGTGATATGTCGTGAGCATCCAGAGTCCAGGTACCATGACTAGTGTTTCAATTGTAATGTTAAGGACATCTGCAACATGTATTATTTTCTCCTTAGATACCCATATATTTTTGGGTCCTTTTTGGTTAGAGTTTCTAAAGTTTTGTTTGAACTTTGATTTAGCATAAAAAATTTCAGAGTGAGATGTGTATTTGATATCATGTGCGTGCCCAAAAATAAATTGTTTGTGCAGTGGTTTATATGTGATAACCATTTCCTCAACAGGTTTAGGTTTATAGGTTTCTTTCCCTTTGGGAGTTTCATATTCAATTCCTCTTCTGTAATTTCCACTAACACCATAGATCATTGAAGCCATTTTGCTTCTATCTATGCTTTTAGCAAGAAATGTTTGAAAACTAGAGTCATATTCTTTAAGAATATCTCTTGAACTTGAAGCAGAATCTGAAATAGAAATATTTTGAACTTTTTGAACTTCCTCTTTGAGTTTAAAATTGTTTTCTTTAAGTTCAGAGTTTTCTGTTTCAAGTTTCCCAAAATCAGATGCAAGATTCTTTTTTAGTTTCTTGTATTTGATTTTGAGTTGACTGTAGTTTTCAAGAAGTTCTGATAAGCTTTCTACAAGTTCGGCTCTAGAGAATTCAGAGAATACCTCTTTCGGTTCTGAATCAGAGTCTGAGTCATCGTCATCTACTGTGGTAGCCATAAATGCTAGGTTAGCATGCTCATCTTCTAAGTCAAATTCAGCTTCATAAGATTCTGAATCATCCCAGGTGGCCATCATGTCTTTCTTTCTTCCAAACCTTTTTTTGGTCTTTCTCTTTGTAGCTTAAGACAATCACTTATGTAGTGTCCTAGTTCTTTACATTCATAGAAGACTATATCTCTTCTGCTTGACTTCTTATGTCTAGAAGATTCTGGTTTATCTTATGACCTCTTGTAGTTTCTGAACTTCTTTTGTCTGTGCTTTCACATCTGTTTGATCCTTCTGGAGAGCAGAGATAACTCATCTTCTTCTGATTGCAAAGTCTTCATAGTTTCCTTCTTCTTCCTGAAAAGCGTTAGTTTCACATTTTTTAATAGATTTAAGGGCGACAGACTTACCTTTCTTCTGAGGCAAATGTTCAACAAGTTCTATCTCGTGACTTCTTAATGCACTGATAAGTTCTTCAAGAGATACATCATTCAAATCTTTTGACACTTTGAATGAAATAACCATAGGGGCCCATCTTCTGATAATTTTATTAACATGGTCTGCCTTGGTGTATCCTTTGTTCAGAACTCTCAGGCCAGCGGTCAGAGTTTGGGATCTTGAGAACATAGCTTCAATGGACTCATTTTCTTCCATTTTAAAGGATTCATACTTCTGGATGAGAGCTAGAGCTTTTGTCTCTTTTACTTGAGAATTGCCTTCATGAGTCATTTTGAGAGACTCAAACATGTCATGTGTTGTATCTCTGTTGGTGATTTTCTCATATTCCATTTTAGAGATAGCGTTCAGAAAGATATTTCTGGCTCTGTGGTGATTTTTAAAATCTAACTTTTGTTGTTTATCCATGTTCTTTATGTCAATCTTGTTTCCGTCTTTGTCTTCTGGATATGTGTAACCATATAGGACTATATCCCATAAATCAACATCATGACCTAGAAAGAAACTTTCTAGTCTATCCTTCCAGTATTCAAAGTCTTCTCCATCAAACACAGGAGGTTTGGTGCAGTTGTTGTTGTTTTGTTTAGTTGCCATAGTGTTTTCCTTTTGGATCTTTTTCTGACATTGTTAGGTGTTTGCACCTAGAACTAGAGCTCGGATGCCAATTGAAGGGTGAGAAAACACTTAGAAGGGGGGGGGGTGAATAAGTTTTTCCTTTTTATCGCGGAATAATAATGGAAGGACACAAGTAATTTTATCCTGGTTCATTTGAAACTCAAACTACTCCAGTCCATCCGCCAAGGTGATTTCGCCTCTCTCAACGAGTACTTAATCCACTATAACAAAAACTGATTACAAATGCACAACCAAACTATTGTGACTAACAATACAATGCACAAGCCAACTGCAAGTGACTAACACCTCTAAGACTCAACTAGTCCTAGCCCTCTTGAGAAATCTGACCCAACTGGTCTCTCAAGGAACAATTATAAAGATTATCTCTTAACACTAGGGAATCATAATGCTTCTAATAAGCTATATCACAAACTGTGATTTATCACTAAGATTTTAGCCCAGCACTTAATTACCCATTATATACAAAGAGTTTACAAGAATGAAAATAGTGAGCTTAAGTATATTTTACGTGGATCAGTAACATTTCTTTGAAACAAATGGTCTTCTATATATAGCTTCAAATTTTGACCGTTACTGCCTTGAAGAGAGAGTATGCATTAATGATGCATGTTAGCTTGACCTTTATGTTTCCAATTCTCTCGTGCGTAGTACCACTTGAGTGCGTTATCCGTCTTAGCATTAAATGATCAACGGTACTGTTAGAGCTTGTCTCTAGAAGTTTAAGAGTTTGCTTGCAGCATTGCAACATCAAAGTTTGCTTTAACTTTTCTTCTATCAGAGTTTGCAATATCACTCCTTCTGTCAGAGTTTTCTTCATTTTATGTTCATAAGAGTTTGCTTCAGCATGCATTATCAGATATTTCTTTCAACGTGCTTCTTTCAAATCTTTGCTTCATCTAGCTTTATCAGAGGTTGCTTAAGATTACTTTTTATCAGAGTTTTCCTTGGAGTGCTTCCTTAAGAGTTTGCTTCAGACTTGTGTTTACATAAAATTTCTTAGGAACTTCTTTATCCTTTTCTTGCTCAGCGGAGAATGATGTTTCACTTTTGAGAATGCTTGAGTCAAAACATCATCTGAATTAGAAAACATGCACATCAGAGTATAAAATATATTATACAAAATTTATTTCATTGTTATCATCAAAACTCTAAGATATTATTAGAACCAAACTTTGTCCTAACAATGCACTTTCATTTGAGACTCTCCTTTTCAATGCCTTTTGATCTCTCTTAATTTGTTGGTCTTTTGACTCAATTATAAGCTGCATCTACTTCTTTTCTTTGGTCAGATTGAGAAGGTTGAGTTCTAGCTCTTCTTTTTCCCTCTGAGCTTGCTTTAGGGCAATCTTCAGATTGTCTATCTCTTTGAAGGATATTGGCGTGACTTCTGGGACCTCTGACTTTTACTCTGGATCTATATCAAATGGGAGCCTGATAATTTGTACCTTATCTCGGACCCATCTAGTGTAGGGTTCTCGTGCTATGACATTCTTTCTTTCAGCTTTCCTCTTATTGACCTTATTCCAAGCCTGAATAACCTTGTTGAGCAACCCTTGGTCTTTTACAACCATGTCGTTGATGATCAACAGTTGGAGTTATTCTTTTGAAGGTCCATCTTCCAAAGGAAACCCTAACTGTCGTAGGGCCAAAGTAGGATTGTAATTAATACAGCCTCGATATCTGATCAACGTGACATTAGAAAAGGCCCCGCAGCTAATAGTGATGTCACCAATATCCAGCTTTCTTGCATACCATAATACCGAGTTTGTAGTGAGAGACCTTAATTTCTGAGGCCACTCGTGTTTGGTCAAGTTTGGAATTATATAGTCTTCTTTGTACAAATGAGTCATGCACCAGGTATACAAAAGTGGAATGCAACAATTTAACGTGCCTTTTCTCTTTTCGCATATTGTATGCAAGGTGTAATAAATTCCAGCAAGCAGAGCGGGAGTTTGATCCGTATTAAAGACTTTCGAACCTCAAAATATGCTAATGGTCGCATGGTTAATATAGTCCACAATCCAAGGGAATAAAATTACACCAAACTCAAGCAATCCTAAATAATCGAAACAAGGCTCCCATTCTTTATAATTAGAAAATTTGAGCGCCTTGGATTCTAGGTATAATCTTTTGATTCCTTGTATTGGACCTTCTCTTTGGTAATTTTGAACTAACTCAGAATAAGGGATCCCTAAGCCCTTTTCCAAGACTTTGACTTCAATAGTTTTTTCGATACCTACATAGGCCTTCTCTTTGGAAAAGTTCAGAATTCTATCAAATTCTTCTAGAGCCAGTGCTAGCTGGAAGTCTTAGAAAGTGAAACATCTCAATGGAGGGTCATAAAACTGAACGAGGGCAAAAATAACATCCATTTGAACCTCTACTCTGGTCAAGTCAAGGGTATCCCCATAGCGGCGGGCATACATCTTCAGAACTCTTTCGGCTAATTTCCCCTTTATAGCTTTGATTTCAGAAATGTCAGGCTTGAGGGAATTGACACTGACAAGTTTTTTCCTTCTGGTGTCCATTTTCAAAGATAATCACCAAAATCTTGATTTTATTGCTTTTTGTTTTTTACCCTGTGAATAAGACAAATTAAAGAAACAAATGATGAATATATGAAATGTATGAATGCATGGATGTATAGTTTAGTGACGGTATTTTGTGATAGGTACCCTTATAAGGTAGGCTCCTTAATTTCAACCTACAGTTAATCTACCCTCCCAAAATGTGGCTTCCTTAAGGGTATCATGAATACCACCAGAGGGAAAAGGCACAAGGGCCTCCCTTAAGTGGAGCCTCTTTACGAACCAAACTTTCGTCTCAAAGTCGCGAAAGGTCTTGTCATGAGATTTTGGTTCAGGTCGTTACAAAGAGTCATGGGTGGCATTCCAAAGTCCTACTCGTCAAGAGTATATCTCTGTATAAGTATTCCTTTTTCGGAATTCTACCGACTCTAGGCGAAGTCGTCACATAAACTCGCAGGGATGATGTATCCCCTAAGTTAATAGACGAACCTTCTTGCTAAGGGTTATTTGAGATTTTTTTTTTTTGAAATAAAAGTCTCGCCACGCAGTAAATATATAATGATAAAAAAATAGACAAGAAATAAATAAATTCAATAAATAAATAAAGAAAACTAAAACCCAAAATAAAACCTAAAACCTAAGGTTGAGGTCCCCAGCAGAGTCGCCAGCTATTGCGACTGGTTTTTAAATGAGAGTTGGCACTACTAGTTTCTATGCTAAGGAAGGGCATCTAATAGGAAACCCTAATTCGCAAGGCAGAGATTCTAAGTTTCAGACCTCATTAGACTAAAGGAAGGTGTTAGGCACCTTTCATCTACCTTATTCTTATGGATACTAGGTTTTAGGTTTAGGTTTCGGGTAAAACAGGGTTTTAAATTTTAATAGGGGAAAAGGGTTTTAATTTTTAATAGGGGAAAAGGGTTTTAATTTTTAATAAGGGAACTCGCCACGATTTTAGTCGTATGCCTATGTATCCTCTTATGAGGAATCAGAGTCCCAATTCGTAGTTCGTATGGGGTTTGTGATTTTTAGGGGTTGCAAACATACTTTGAATCACCTCGCATTTAACCAAGTGTAGTGATTGTGGAGATTTAGACTAAATGCGCGATTAGTCAAAATTCGTTTGGAACCCTTTAGAAAAAATTGTTTGTTTAGATTAGTTTATTGCGAAAAATAGTTTAGGTTTTGTTGAATATATTTTAACAACATTAATTGCAAAATTTCTTGATTAATGCAAGATAAAAAAATATTTTAATGCAAATACATAAAAATATGTACATGAGTTTTAAGAAAAATGATTTATTTACATGTTATTAAATAATAATATATAAACAAATAATAATTAATAATAGTAACAATTATTATAAATAAATAATAATGATAATAAGAAAAAATAATTATTATTATTATTATAAATAAAGAAATAGATATAAAAAAAAATAAATTAATTAATCAAGGGGGTACCGTTTTAAGCTTAGAAGGAAAACTGAGAGGTGTTTTTTAGGAGAGTTGGGCTATGCCCAAATTTATTTCCTTACGGGAGGTGTGTTGTTGTTCTTGCTTCAGTAAAACAAGCAAATGGGGGTGCTAAAATATAACGGACTAGGCCCAATATAAAAATTGAGAGGGATCTGGTTGGTTGTGTGTGGCGCAGAGTATGGAGGTTATCGTGGGACTTGGCCTACGGCCGTCAGATGAAGATCGCATGGATAGAATTAAAGGAACATGATAACTATTATAGGTGCATGTGCATCGGATCATGACTGAATACACATACTTACTTTACATTTTTACTATTCATTCCTTTATTTTAGTCACACATTAACCCCTTCTTCTTCCTCTCTCTTGCATAACACCCTATTCCCCTTTCTCTAACCCTTATCCAACCACCACCTTTCCCATTGCGACGGTGCTATAAGTCCCAAACGAAACACAGTCGCGACCTAACCTACACAAACAGTAGAAGAAGAAAAAAGCTAAGTGATTACCCTCTTCGCGGTTCCACTTTCTGAGTTCTTCAAGTTCTGTTTTTCGACTCCAAGCTTTTGGTCTGATTCGGTGTTAATCCGGTTATCTCTTCTTGTTTACAGGTAATGATGAACGCTTTAAAGGCAACGACAAAAGGCTGAAATGGCAACGACGATTAGGGTTTTAGATGTTGAAACCCTAATCGCTCCTCTCTTCTTCTTCGACGACGGCGAGGTCTTCGTTCGTTCTTGTGATACGGTGGGAGAACTGACTTGGAGTTTTGAGTTTGTGTTTGCAAATGTTGCGGTTTAGCAAGAGACGCCACCGACTTTTATTTTATCCAAAAGGAAAGGTGAAAAAGCACAGGAAAGACCTTTAGAGATGTTTTTGAGTTCGGGGGGTAGATTATGAAAAGGGAAGGTATTAGCACCCTTTTCATCCATGGTTTTCCATGGTCTCTTAGTTGCTTTCTAGATCACTTTCTTTTGTTTGAATGTGTGTTTGTGATGTGGGTTTTGAAAGTATTTTGAAATATATCTTTGTAATGATTCTCGTTTCTATAATAATGCATACAAAGTGTTATTTTGAAAATAGTTCAAAGAGGTGTTTGTGAGATGTGTTTTTGAAAGTGTTTGTTTGTGAAAATAGAAATGATGTTTGTTTTGAAATTGAGAAAGTAATTAGGAGCATTCTACCTACTCAAAAGGTCTTAGGTGTTATTTTCCTCCTCCTTTAGATGTTGTTATCTTACCATTGATTTGGTAAGAAGCCCCATCGTTGGATGTGAAGGGACGGGCATTGGGTCATCGTATGACCATGATAGCAATATTGTGAGATGACTTAGCACTTTTCTTTTTAGGGACTAAGATCATTTCGAAAGGAAACTTTGATAGCGTCATTGAGGGACTATGATCTTATATTTTTGTTTGTGCTAAGATAACCCACATGCATAACATGGCCATTTTTAGGCAACAAGTGGAGTTAACTTTAAGGGTGTTAGTGTGTAAGTGTGTTTGATTACATGCATTTTAGTCTTTATTAGGGTGATCTATTTATCAATTTCATGTCTTGCCATACACACCCTAATTACTAGCATTTGCATTCGAAAGTGATAAATTGCAGAAATGTAAAGTTCTACGCTATTACAATATTTAGTGGATAGGGGTACATATTTATGAATTGGGGTTGCAAGGAATTTAAGTCCTAATTATCTATTAAAACCATATTGAAATACATAATATAAGAAAGAAATGGACTTGTTTAGAAAATGTTTTTGTCTAAAGGAAATAAATTAAAAGGAAAATATTTTTATGTTTTTTATGTTAATATTATAAATGATGAAAAGGAAAATAAATGCAAGATAGAAACAGCGTGCTGCTGCAAGAAGAACAACTAGGATCAGAAATTCTGAAGCCAAGAGCGCTACGACTCAGCAGGAGACGTCAGTGGAATCAAAAGTTCTGGATTGGTAAACTCTGAGGTCCTACAAGAAACGTTAGAGGGAAAAAACAAAAGTTCTAGGTGGTATTCAGACAGTGGGCCACAAGTTAAGAGTTTTGTATTACACTAAAACAGTGAGTAAACGTCAGCAGTTCAGTGCGTTATCAGCATGTAAAAATCAGAAACTTTGAGTGTATGAAAACAGCGAGTGGAAACATCAGAAGTTCAGTGTATTTGACATGTAAGGAGAACTCAGAAGTTCTATGTTGTGTTAGAACAATGAGTGAATCATCAAAAGTTATGTATTATGCTGAGCCAGTGAGTGAACATTAGCAATTCAGTGTGTTATCAGCTTGTAAGCATCAGAAGTTCAGTGTGTGTTAACAGTGAGGAAAATCATAGAAGTTCTGTGTGTTAAAATAGTGAAGAGAACTCAGAAGTTATGTGTGTGTTTAACAGTGAGAAAAATCATAGAAGTTCTGTATGTTAAAACTATGAATGAACATTAGAAGTTTTAATGCCATATTTCAACACTTAATCAGCACATCTGCAATTTAAACATCAAATCAGAAGGTTAACACAATAGTTCATAGAAGTTCTAATCCTAATTCTGAGCCTAGCCTTAATCAAGAAGTTCTGATCCACAGTTTTTTCACTTATGAAATGGTATGAACAACATCAATACTATGATATTTACATGTTTAATGATGTTCTGAATGAAAAACAAGCAAAGTCAGGAAGACTTACCTTGAACCTGGAGCCTGGGCTTGGAACTTTGAGTGGCTGCCTTTGGATGTTCTGGAATCAGCAAGAGTAACGGAAGAGAAAATGCCAAGTTCTTTGATTCAAAGGGAAGAACAAAGGTTTGTTTTCTGTTTGGGAAATCTGGATTTTTATGAAGGGTTTCACAGGTTTCTTTTTCTCTTTTGATAGTTCTCTCTTTCCAAAAGCCAGCCTCCTGCAAGTGTGATGGAGCCACTTATTTATAGATGAATTTGTTGTGATTTTGGGGGGAAAGACAAATGGGATATTAAATCAATTTGGCATCCTGCTCCCTTTCTTTTTCATTGATGGGCTTTTATTGTATAGTCTAAATTATAACTGCAAGTGCACAGCCTATCGAAGTAATATATAAGATTATCGAACCACAGAGACCAATTGTCAATCTATCGACTCTATTGTTAAGGTGTTTATCTAAGGCAGATCAGTAAGGGATTGAGTTCAGTACAGGGAAATAAAAGCGAATAAAATTAAAGAGATAAAACAAACGGGATCGAATGTAAATCACGAGATCAGACAGTGTCCTAGCATGCATGTATAGTATTTACTTTTGGGCAATATTTTCCATTTATAGCAAAGAACTGTTTAACAGGAACTTGTAGCTTTCGCATAATAAGAACCGAGTTTACTCTTTAAATTAAATTCCTTTATTGTCACTTATAAAGGGTGCCTAACGCGTTAAAGAAGTAAACCTATTTTTAAGAAACAAGTTATTTAGACTTAGTGAAAAAGTTTTTTAATTTGGAAAACTTAACTTAAAGAGATCCTTGGATTTTGACCAAGAATCAGATTTTAATCCCACAAACGCGTCCGCAAATAGTTTCAAAATCATTTTCTAAAATTATATCAAGTAATCCTACTTAACCAAATGAATTGCTTTCGCTCTTTTAGTTTGGTCAAGAACTAATATGGCTTAATCTCAAGTATGGACGGCTTTCGATCTTACCCATAAACTTTTAAACACATTTAAACCAGTATTAAAAACTAAAACATCCCAAAGGTATTTCTATTAGCATGGCATGTAGAACATAGTTATTATTAGATCCTTACATTCTAACCCTAATAAATTTAGCTAGACATGGTAAGCATTTAAAGTCTATAAAACATGTAGACTATGATAAGAGCGTTTAGAGTCTATAAAACGTGTAGACTATGGTAAGAGCATTTAGAGTCTATAAAACGTGTAGACTATGGTAAGAGCATTTAGAGTCTATAAAACATGTAGAATATGGTAAGAGCATTTAGAGTCTATAAAACGTGTAGACTATGGTAAGAGCATTTAGAGTCTATAAAACATGTAGACTATGGTAAGAGCATTTAGAGTCTATAAAACGTGTAGACTATGGTAAGAGCATAAAATAAATGAAAGCAATTAAATTAGAACCTTGCTCTAATCGGAGGCTTGAATCTGATACAAGTCGTGGAAATGTAAAAGATAGTATGATAAACTTCAACCAAAGTGCTCCAAACTTGAATACAAACTCGCACACCCAAGTGTGATAACTTCCCGATGTGAGAACATTATCACTTTACAAAGTAGTAATATATGCCTAAGCAGTAACTTGACTTGATCTAAGTTTGCATCTAATTTTGGATGAAAATGAAAATGAAATGAACTTGCTATTTATAGAAGATCCTGAAACTCTGTAAAGACGAGCATGCCCCTCAACTCCTTATGAGCGGGAAATGGTTTGTGAAGGCCGCGGGCACGGCCACCCTCCCCGCGGGCGCGGTGAGTGAAAATGGAGAGATCATGGGAACGTGGCAGTTGGCCCCTGGGTGAAAGTGCGCCATGTCAGCGCGTTCCCTGTAGCCGGCGCGGAGCTGGACGCCATGTGTGTATTTTCTTGGAAAAACCCTATTTTTCTGGCGTTTTCGCTCGTTTCTTCTCTGAAGGCTCTAAAAGGACATGTGACCTGAAAACAAAGGAAACAAGGGCATAATACTAGAAAAAGAATAATAAAACTAAGGAAAACATGTGATATTCGAGTCAGAAACATAGTGCGATTCGGTGTTATCAAATTCTCCTACACTTAAACCTTTGCTTGTCCTCAAGCAAAACTCTTAGAAGTAGTCAAAGGGATACAAGTGTTTTCTCTAGTTATCGAGCTAAAGCAGTAAGGTTCAAGTGAGAGTGTGTTCGACAGGTACCAACTATTTGAACTAAGAACATCGAAGCGACACTTTACCGCAGAATGTGGACATAAAACTTATTCCTACACAAGTCAACTCCTATTACTCCCACTATGCTAAGACTTCTCTTCTAGGTAAGGTCCTTTTCATTCAGGTGTAATCACATTAAGCCCGTTATCCGTACATACTCATAGTGTAGTGACCGCTTAGTGATTCTGATCTTTGCAATGGGATTCTGGTACAAGAATTGGTGTAATCCCATTATTACCCAATTATAGTTGTGGGGGATCAGATCGCAATCTGCCCTACCGAGTTCAGCACCAGATACCTCTGAACCAGCCATAATGGGTAATGCCTTTTATTATTATTTTTCACTTTTTATTTTTTGTGGATGTTCGCGACCAGTGAAATTAAATGATCATGTGAGGATCACCCAATTCATGGTCGTAACCATACATTTTTGCTTATATATATATATATATATATATATATATATATATATATATATATATATATATATATATATATATATATATATATATATATATATATATATATATATATATATATATATATATATATATATATATATATATATATATATATATATATATATATATATATATATATATATATATATATATATATATATATATATATATATATATATATATATATATATATATATATATATATATATATATATATATATATATATATATATATATATATATATATATATATATATATATTTTTCAAGGCAAAAAGATCATTCACTTATTTTCATCGATCCTACACGTAGCGCATGCTTAGGCCGGAGTCGACTACGAGAATAAACTACTTAGGACCCGTTTTGTAAAATTAAAATCATAGCATGGGGAGAAGACGAAATTAACTCTAATATTTACAAGGTCTATGGTGTAAAAGACGATGTTGATTTTTCAAAAAGGGTACCTAAGACTAATCACACTCTATCCTAAACCTAAAAAATTTACTTATGGCTCAAAAAACTAAAAACATGTTGTATTCATTTTTAGAAAAAAAAATTCTCAAGGCTAGGAAGTGGTGGAGAACTTAAGGATACACTGCGCAAAATGACTCGTCAATCACATGTATTTTATTTAACGGCTAAACTACTAAAAGGGAAATAACTAAAAGATACTGAAAAATAAAGTACTGAAAAGGGAAATAACGGAGAAAAAAATAACGGAAAGGAAATAAAAGTTATAAAATGCTCCTCCCACACTTGAATTAGACATTGTCCCCAATGTTCCAAAACAAGTCTAGGTAGGAGATACATGGTAAAACTAGTGAGGTCCACTAGTACCCTCGCCATCCTGAGGTGAACATCCGGAACGGCGGCTATGACTACGGCGGCGGCGATCTCTATCGAGGCTAAACTGTGCCATGAGCTCAGTGAGAGCAGCATTTGCAGTTTGTGTGGCCTCCATTAATTGGAAGTAAGTAGCGAAGCTAGTCTACTGACGGTGCTGCTGGTTCTGGAAAGCCAATTGACTTTCCATGATGGTAGTCAGAGAGCGGGCATTTTGAATTTGAGACGCCTGTATGAAAGCTATGTTGTCGGCAACCTGTTGCTAGATCGTAGAAAGGAGGGCATCACGCCTCTCCACTCTAGCCATGTGCTCTCTCCACATGTCCTCAGTGACATGGAAGCTCGGGACGGTACCTGCAAGAGGGTTAGAAGAAGATGGTGCAGTGTGTGATGGTGTAAATCGAGGAGGTGACTCTGTTTGAAAGTCATACTCGTCATCGGTGTTGTTCCCCCCCTCTAAAGGAACATTCGGAGGTAACGGACCAGTGAAAGCGGGAGCGCTTAAATCATAGGTCCAGTTACGCTCTAATCTAATGTCAGTGCGATGGGTACAGGGGAGGACAACACTTGGTACAACAGCATTACCAATCATAAGGTAATAGCCACCTTCCCTTATCGCTTTGCAGAGGCGCATATCTTTCAAAAATTTCAGGCCTGCAGTACGAGGAGGAAGTGGCTCTAAAGTAGCAAGCTCGGTGGCCAAGCCAAGGGCACGAGCAATAGTAGTAACCAGGCCACAAAAAGAAATCGGTGCCCCTTTTTTTCGGACATAGCTCATGTGAGCAATCACAAAGGGCACCGGGTTAATTTTGGTGTCGGTGAGGCATGCTTGCATAATAATTAACTCTTTAGCATTCACCTTGTTCGGGTTTTCCCGAGCAAAGATGATGGATGCTAAAAGGTATCGGAAGACACAGATGGTCGGATTATGGGCACTCGAGGCTAGCAGGCCATCAAAAGAATTTGCTTCTTGGTTTGTAAGTTTTTGCCAGAAAGCATAGCCAGCGATTGTCCATTCTGTATCCAAGGGTGCTTCACAAATATCACCTTCCCTAAAAGGCATCCCTAACAACTCAGCTAAACCGTCGGTGGAGTAACTATATTCACGGTTAAACATTCTAAATTGTACCCCACCTACGGTACTAGCAGTGTTAGGTGTGACATTATAAATAAGTGAACTTAAAAACTCATATGTCAACCTTGGGTAGGTAGGTTCTTTTGCAGAGAAAATATTATGCATGCATATTTTATCTAATAAATGAAAAACACTATGATAAATACCTAAAGTGTAGAGACAGTCTTCGTCAATATACCTGGTTGAGTAAATTGTCATAGACTGTAGCTTTTCGAGCAGCTTCCTTTGTGTGGATCCCAGTTTGCCGCTTCGAAGAACATACCCATTGAAGTCCATTTTGATTGTTTTAAACGATTTGGAGAAAGAAAAATAGTATGGTGGAGGAAGAAAATAGTGATTTTTATAGATTTGGAAGGTTTGTAGTGGGAAAAGAAATATGATAGAGAATTAGTTGAAGTGGAGAAATTATGGAAGGTAAGGTATGAAGATGTGGGTAAAATGAGGAAGAAAATGGGGTTTAAATAGGGAAAAATGGAGTAAATGGTGAGTTTTCCGAAAAGTATTCGTTTATTACCGTTGAAGGTCCGCGGGCGCGGTCCCTCCCTCCGCGGGCGCGGCCTGTTGAATTTCTAGTTGGGCCGGATTTTGTTCTTTGGGCAATTGGGCTTCAAAAATGGTGGCTTGCTCTTGTCACTTGGGGTGTACCTAGCGTTTTAAGGTGAAAATATATTTTTTTTTTTGTAAAATATATGTGTATATCATACACATACATTTTATAATCTAATTTTTGCAAAATAAAATAAAACAAGTTAAGAGAAAATAAAATAAACACAAAATATATATGTAAATGTAAGTGAGTACGAAGTGCAACTGAACTGAAAAACAGAAAAAGTAAGTATGAGAAATAAAATAAAAATAGTATAATAATAATAGCAATGGTGGACGTCTCATGATCAGATATCATCAAAGTCACGTCCTCGCAGCTCAGCCACCTGGCGTCTGAGCTCAGCAATCTCATGTGTCAAATCGTCGATCTCGCTGGCATATGTGGCACCATCTAGCTCTACCTGTAGGGTGAGATCAGCCACCTCCTGGAAAAGTGTAGCCATCTCAGCTCTCATGGCTGCCATCTGCGCTCTCATGTCAGGCTCCTGTAAGGTCAAGTTATTAGTATAAACAACGGTATGCTCAACCTCAGGTGCAGGCGTGTACTCTGGAGTAGGATTCTCTGTAACCGGATCCTCAGTGATCGGGTCGTCTGACTCTGGCTCTGACTCTGGTGAATACTCTGGCTCTGGCAGGTCAGTGATGTCTATAACTGTCTCGCCCAAACCCTCTAAAGTGTAGTTCCAGTTTGCCCGGTTGGAGACGCAGGTCATTTGTGGATCAGGCAGGGTGAAATAGTAGACAGTCTGATCGTCAATAAGGAGCCTGTACTGATATGGATGAAAAGAAGCTCGGCACATAAGGCCATGGTCTAAGCAGAAGTCAATGTCGATGCGTGTACTACCACAGTATGGTGTCAGGCGGAGTAACTGGCTATCCAAGCCCAGAGCAGATGCAATCAGCGTCACATTCCCACCAGCGTGTAAGTATCCCTCAGAGGATGATGCAGCCATATCTAGACTTTCTCTCAAGAAAGCTCCACTCGCAATGGGACGCGACTGACTAGCGCAGTATAAAAATAGTATCTCCTCTACAGTCATTAAATGATTGCAATAGCTCATCCCGAAGAAGGTATGACAAAGAATCATCTCAAAGTACCTGAAAGCTGGGTTATGAATCCTCTTAGACAGTTGCTCAGATGGGTCGAGGCTGCCCCCGTCGGTAATAGCTCTCCAGAATCTGTCTATATCACTGCTCATGAAATACCCTAGAGGAAGCTCAGGGATGGCAATAAGTGCAGTCTCGAATCCAAGCAGATCTCCAAACTGTCTCAAAGTAAAAGCATACTCTGCTCCGAACATGCAAAAACTAATCCGCCCACGATCCTCTCTGGTGCCAACATAGGGCTCATACTCCTGTGAGCTGAGGAACTCCAAGGTGAGGTTCCTGTAGGTCACGTGGATCTCGTCAGCATATGCATCCCAACTGACCTGATGGCACAGATAACAGATACTGGCCTCAATGCCTAGTGCATCCATGCAAGCAGGATCAGGGTATCTAGTCGGAAGCATCGGTCGAGCAGACAGTGTAGCAAATCGCTCCCTCTGAGCGTCGTCTCTGAAGATGACATCGAGTCCATCAACGAAATCCATCTGAAAAAGGTGATATAAGAGCACTTGTTCCTGAAAAAGATAGATGAGTCAGTCCAAAATTACAAATTTAATTACATAAAAGAAAAATTAAAATTTAAAAATTAAAAATAAAGAAAAAAGATCGTGGGTTGCCTCCCACGCAACGCTTTGTTTAACGTTGTTAGCCTGACGATAAGATCTCACTTTTCACGTTGGGATTGGTGGGTCTATCAGAGTCTGACTATAGTAGTCAATAGGCAGGTCAGCTCCTCTATACAACTTCAATCGTTGTCCATTTACCACGAAAGGAGCGCTTGAGTTATTCTTGATTTCTATAGCTCCTGATACTAACACTTTTGATACCTCGAATGGACCTGTCCATCTTGAACGTAGCTTGCCAGGAAAAAGTCGTAATCTAGAATTAAATAGAAGAACAAGATCGCCTACATTGAATTCTTTCTTAGTAATTTTCTTGTCGTGCCATATCTTTGTTCTTTTTTTATAGATGATGGCATTCTCATAAGCATTTAGGCGGAGTTCTTCCAACTTATGTATGTCCAGAATTCGTTTCTCTCCAGCTCTTACGTAGTCTAAATTCAAGGATTTTATAGCCCAATAGGCTTTGTGTTCTAACTCGAAAGGTAAGTGGCAGGATTTTCCATAGACCAATTGATATGGGGTAGTTCCAATAGGGGTTTTGTAAGCTGTTCTATAGGCCCAAAGTGCATCTTTCAGCTTTCCGGACCAATCCTTTCTGGATATTAACATGGTTTTTTCTAGGATTTGCTTGATTTCCCTATTCGATACCTCCACCTGCCCACTAGTTTGAGGGTGATATGGTGTTGCTACTCTATGTTTGACTCCGTATTTGTTTAAAAGTTTATTGAATATCTTGGATATAAAGTGCGATCCTCCATCACTTATGACTAGACGGGGTGTTCCAAATCTAGGGAATATGATGTTCTTGAACAATTTGATCACTACTCTCGTGTCGTTTGTGGGGGCCGCTATTACTTCTATCCACTTGGACACATAGTCAACTGCCACAAGAATATATTTATTTCCCATTGATGATGGAAAGGCCCCATGAAATCTATACCCCATACGTCAAAGAGTTCTATCTCTTGAATATTTCGTAATGGCATTTCGTCACACCTTAAAATGTTCCCAGTGCGTTGACACCGGTCACACTTGGTGATGTAAGTACGGACATATCGCCATAAAGTTGGCCAGTAAAGGCCTGCTTGAAAGATTTTGGCACATGTCTTTGATGTGCTTGCGTGTCCACCATAAGGCGCGACATGACAATGTTTGAGGAAGCTTTCCACTTCCTCCTCTGGAACACATCGTCTAAAGATGTTGTCTATTCCTCTTTTGAACAAGAGTGGTTCGTCCCAATAAAAGCTTTTGATGTCATTGAAGAACTTTTTCTTTTGTTGAAAACTTAAGTCTGGGGGTATGATGTCAGTAGCTAGATAGTTCACAATGTCTGCGTACCAAGGTACGTTTCTTATCATTGAGACTTTTTCCAGTTTAAAATTTTATAGGTTTCAGAGTCATCCTCTCTCATTGTGTTTATCCTAGCTATCAGTCTGTCGTAAGTGAAGTGATCGTCTATTGGTATTAGATCTGGTTTCAAATGTTCTAGCCTAGATAGATGATCGGCTACTAAATTCTCAGTGCCTCTCTTATCCTTAATGTCTAAGTCAAATTCTTGGAGTAAGAGAATCCACCTGAGCAATCTCGGCTTAACGTCTTTTTTATTTAACAGATATAGGATTCTTGCGTGATCAGTATAAACTACAATCTTAGCTCCTACTAAATAAGATCGGAACTTATCGATTGCGAATACTACAACTAGCAATTCCTTCTTTGTAGTTGTGTAGTTAAGTTGGGCGGTATCTAGGGTTGTACTGGCATAGTAAAAGACATGTAATTTCTTGTCTTTTTTTTTGCCCTAAGACAGCCCCAACTGCATAGTCACTAACATCGCACATGATTTCAAATGGTTGCTCCCAGTCAGGGGGTTGAATGACAGGAGCTGAAATCCGCGCTTGTTTTAGAATGTTGAAGGCTTCAAGACACTTCTCATTAAAGTCAAATTCAGCATTTTTCATAAGAAGGTTAGTTAAGGGTTTTGTTATTTTGGAGAAGTCTTTTATAAAGCGTCGGTAGAATCCAGCATGTCCTAGAAATCTTCGTACTTCCCTAACGGTTTTAGGTGGGTTGAGGTTCTCTATAACTTCTATTTTGGCTTTGTCAACTTCTATCCCTCTCTCAGAGATGATATGCCCTAAAACTATTCCTTCGTTGACCATAAAGTGACACTTCTCCCAATTCAACACAAGGTTCACTTCCACACATCTTTCTAAGATTTTCTCAAGGTTCGAGAGACAATTTTTGAAATCGAATCCACATACAGAAAAATCATCCATGAATACTTCCATAATTCCGTCGAGATAGTCCGTGAAAATGGACATCATACAACGTTGGAAGATGGCAGGTGCATTACAAAGTCCAAAGGGCATCCGCCTATAGGCAAACGTTCCATAAGGATAGGTGAATGTAGTTTTTTCTTGGTCCTCTGGGTGAATAGGGATTTGGAAAAATCCGGAATATCCATCTAGATAACAGAAATACGAATGCCTAGCTAGACGTTCGAGCATCTGATCTATAAATGGAAGTAGGAAATGATCTTTCCAAGTCGCCTTATTTAGCTTTCTGTAATCGATGCACGTACGCCATCCTCCTTCTGTTCGTTTTGCTACTTTGTCTCCCTTATCATTTTCAACAACCGTGATGCCTCCTTTCTTCGGCACCACATGTACAGGACTTACCCACTCACTATCTGATATCTGAGATATTATACCAGCTTCTAGTAACTTAAGAACTTCTTTCTTAACTACATCACTCATAATAGGATTTATTCTTCTCTGATGCTCTCTAGAGGGTTTCGAATTTTCTTCTAGCATGATCTGATGCATGCATACGGACGGGCTTATCCCTTTCAAGTCAGAGATTTTTTTATCCTAATGTTGAAGGGTATCTTCGCAAGGTATCTAAGAGTTGATTTGTTTCGTTTTGGCCTAGAGTGGCGTTAATTATAACTGGGTGATTCATCTCTTCGTCTAAAAACTCATATCTTAGATTCTTGGGTAGTTCTTTGAGTTCTAGAGATGGCTTTTTAAGACACGACATAGGATCGGGTGTAAGAGCTAAACATTCAAAGAGGTTGTCATCAATGTAAGGTTCTTTATATCCATCATCCTCTAGAATGGGTGTTGATGGTAGTTTAATTAAGGATTCATCTTGCTCAAGTTCGTTTACACATTCATCAATGATGTCGATTGCATAACATGCATCTCCTATCACAGGTGCCATAAGGAATTTAGAGAGGATAAATTCTATCTTTTCATCTCCTACTTCGAAGGTAAGTTTTCCTTTCTTAACGTCGATTATAGCTCCGGCGGTTGACAAGAATGGTCTTCCTAAGAGAATCGGGATTTCGGCATCTTCTTTAATATCCATTACCACGAAATCAGTTGGGATATACAACTGACCTATTCTAACTGGTATATCCTCTAATATCCCTGTGGGGTACTTGACAGATCTATCAGCTAGTTGTAAAGACATTTTGGTTGGTTGTAGTTCTCCTAAGTTTAACCTCTTGCAGACTGCCAAAGGCATTAAGCTTACACTTGCTCCTAGGTCTAAGAAAGCTTTGTCGATCATATGATTTCCTAGGATGCAAGGAATAGAAAAACTTCCAGGACCTTTGTCCTTTTTTGCAAGTTTATTTTCAGAGATGGAATGTCATTCTAGGGGTTTAGGATCTTCGAGTCTGCATTTGTTTGACAGGATGTCTTTTAAGAATTTAGCATATGATGGTATTTGGGTAATCGCTTCGGTAAAGGGAATCTCTACATGGAGTTTCTCTATTACTTTGATGAATTTTTGGTATTAGCTTTCTATCTTGGTTTGTTTAAGTCTTTGTGGGTATGGTATTAGAGGTATATAGGGTGGAGGTGGTGTATAAGTTTTATATTTCGATTCTTCCACTTGGTTCTGTTGGGTTCTTGGTTCCTCTGGTTTCTCTACTTGGTCGTCAGGTATGTTATCTTTTTTTGGTTTTTCGGGTACACACATTGTTGGAAGTTTCGGTCCAACGTAAGCGGTTCCACTTCTTAGAGTGATAGCATTCGCTTGTCCTTTAGGATTAGGTTGAGTTTGTCCAGGGAATTGTCTTCCAGGTGTGGTTTGCGTGGCTTGTGTTTGAGCTACTTGCGAGATCTGAGTCTCGAGCATCTTATGATGGGTCATCATTTGGTCAAATTTAGTTGCTAGTTGTGTTGCTAGTTCGTTTGTATGGGCGTTTTGGTTCATAAATTCTTTATTTTGCTGAGTCTGGGTTGCGATAAAAGTCTCTATGGTTTCCCTAAGATTTGGTCTTGGTGGCACAGCTTGCATAGGTTGGTTTGATTTTTGAGGTTGAAAACCTTGCGGTCTGGGTGTTCCAGGATGTTGGATTGGATTGTTGTTTTTATAGGAAAAATTCGGGTGATTCCTCCTTCCAGGGTTATAGGTGTTCGAGAATGGGTTTTCTTGGGTGTAATTGACTTGTTCTGAGCTAGACTCATTCAACAGGTAACAATCTGAAGTTGGATGTCCTTGGGTTCCACAGAGTTTGCATTTCGAGTGGAGCGCAGCTATTGCGGCAGGGTTTTGGGATATGTTATCTACTCTTAAGGCTAGGGCATCCATTTTAGCTTGCATCATGTTCATGCTACTTATCTCATGCACCCCTCCTTGGGTCTCCTTCTTCTCCACTGTCGCCCGTTCTGCCCCCCATTGGTAATGGTTTTGGGACATATCTTCGATCAGGGCACAAGCTTTAGGGTAAGGTTTGTTCATCAGCGCACCACCTGCGGCGGCGTCGATAGACATTTTGGTATTATAATGGAGTCCATTATAGAAGGTGTGAATGATCAACCATTGCTCTATGCCATGGTGTGGACAAGCTCTTAAAAGGTCTTTATATCTTTCCCAAGCTTCAAATAGAGATTCTCCCTGGTTTTGGGTGAATCTAGTGATCAGGTTTCTAAGAATAGCGGTTTTGTTAGGGGGAAAATACCTGGCAAGGAACACTTTTCTAAGGTCCTCCAAAGTTGTTATCGAATTGGTAGGGAGGGAATCTAACCAATCGTGAGCTTTCCCTCTTAGAGAGAATGGAAACAATCTTAGGCGTATTGCTTCAGATGTGGCACCATTTGCTTTGAGGGTGTCGGCTAATTGGATAAATGCCTTCAAGTGTTGATTTGGGTTCTCGGTAGCGAGACCAGTGAATTGGTTTTGTTGAACTAATTGTAATAGCGAGGGTTTTAGTTCGAAGTTGTTAGTTGTTATAGCTTGATTTACTATACTAGAACTAGGTTCCTCGTTATATGGTTGGGCAAATTCCTTAAGCGGTCTTTGATTACGGTCTTCGGCCATAGCTTTCTTCAACTTTCATATAAAGAGACAGGCTCGAGCGAAACGTTCAGGCTCTACTAAAGGATCTATTAGGTTACTGGTGCTACGATTTCTACGCATCTACCGGCTAAATAAGTAGCCTTAGTCTAAACGGGATAACAAAAAGGGTACGAAATTTGGCAAAGTTGGTCCCCGGCAACGGCGCCAAAAACTTGATGGGCTTTTACTGTATAGTCTAAATTATAACTGCAAGTGCACAGCCTATCGAAGTAATAATAAGATTATCGAACCACAGAGACCAATTGTCAATCTATCGACTCTATTGTTAAGGTGTTTATCTAAGGCAGATCGGTTAGGGATTGAATTCAGTACAGGGAAATAAAAGCGAATAAAATTAAAGAGATAAAACAAACGGGATCGAATGTAAATCACGAGATCAGACAGTGTCCTAGCATGCATGTATAGTATTTACTTTTGGGCAATATTTTCCATTTATAGTAAAGAACTGTTTAACAAGAACTTGTAGCTTTCGCATACTAAGAACCGAGTTTACTCTTTAAATTAAATTCCTTTATTGTCACTTATAAAGGGTGCCTAACGCGTTAAATAAGTAAACCTATTTTTAAGAAACAAGTTATTTTGACTTAGTGAAAAAGTGTTTTAATTTGGAAAACTTAACTTAAAGAGATCCTTGGCTTTTGACCAAGAATCAGATTTTAATCCCACAAACGCGTCCGCAAATAGTTTCAAAATCGTTTTTTAAAATTATATCAAGTAATCCTACTTAACCAAACGAACTGCTTTCGCTCTTTTTGTTTGGTCAAGAACTAATCTGGCTTAATCTCAAGTATGGACGGCTTTCGATCTTACCCATAAACTTTTAAATACATTTAAACCAGTATTAACAACTAAAACATTCCAAAGGTATTTCTATTAGCATGGCATGCAGAACATAGTTATTATTCGATCCTTACATTCTAACCCTAATAAATTTAGCTAGACATGGTAAGCATTTAAAGTCTATAAAACATGTAGACTATGATAAGAGCGTTTAGAGTCTATAAAACGTGTAGACTATGGTAAGAGCATTTAGAGTCTATAAAACGTGTAGACTATGGTAAGAGCATTTAGAGTCTATAAAACATGTAGACTATGGTAAGAGCATTTAGAGTCTATAAAACGTGTAGACTATGATAAGAGCATTTAGAGTCTATAAAACATGTAGACTATGGTAAGAGCATTTAGAGTCTATAAAACGTGTAGACTATGGTAAGAGCATAAAATAAATGAAAGCAATTAAATTAGAACCTTGCTCCAATCGGAGGCTTGAATCTGATACAAGTCGTGGAAATGTAAAAGATAGTATGATAAACTTCAACCAAAGTGCTCCAAACTTGAATACAAACTCGTACACCCAAGTGTGATAACTTCCCGATGTGAGAAGATTATCACTTTACAAAGTAGTAATATATGCCTAAGCAGTAACTTGACTGGATCTAAGTTTGCATCTAAGTTTGAATGAAAACGAAAATGAAATGAACTTGTTATTTATAGAAGATCCTGAAACTCTGTAAAGACGAGTATGCCCCTCAACTCCTTCTGAGCGGGAAATGGTTTGTGAAGGCCGCGAGCGCGGCCACCCTCCCCGCGGGCGCGGTGAGTGAAAATAAAGAGATCATGGGAACATGGCAGTTGGCCCCTGGGTGAAAGTGCGCCATGTCAGCGCGTTCCCTGTAGCCGGCGCGGAGCTGGACGCCATGTGTGTATTTTCTTGGAAAAACCCTATTTTTCTGGCGTTTTCGCTCGTTTCTTCTCTGAAGGCTCTGAAAGGACATGTGACCTGAAAACAAAGGAAACAAGGGCATAATACTAGAAAAACAATAATAAAACTAAGGAAAACATGTGATATTCGAGTCAGAAACATAGTGCGATTCGGTGTTATCATTCATCACTGTTTTTGTATGCTAGTTTGGTGCAATTATGGGATGCAGCCGTAGGCTGAACTAGCTGTTTGTTATAGGTATGTAGCAGGTTGTATAAACAAGGTTTTGGGATTTGGTCATGTTCTGACCAAAGCGTTGAATATAACCTTCATATGTTGAGGTGTTGCCTTGTTCTTGAAGCAAGCATGGTGGTTGTCAGCAAGAATTAAGGAAAAGCAAAAAGCAAAGTATGGGTTTAGTACCAGAGTTGCTATACCAAGATAGTAGAGGTACACGTGGGTGAAATCCTTTGGATAAAGACTCAAAAGTGGTTGTGAGCATTAAATGAGCATTAAATGATTATGAGACTTATCACAACCAGAAGTCCTACAACGTGAGATCCTACACCAAGGCTTAGTTCTGGATCAGAAGTTCTGCTTCAGTATAGCATCCAACCTCTGATCTTTATATCTTATGGCTCCAGCATGTTCTGAAGGAGAACATTGCTTCCACATGTTCTGGTTAAAGCGTCATGTTCGGAACCGGAGAACATTGCTTCCATATATTCTAATTGAAGCATCATGTTCTGAACCATGTTTGCAACCTCTGACTGAAGCTTTTTGTGAAAACTTGCCCAGAAGTTCTGACCAAACTCTGCCTTGAGAGTGTCCATAATTTGCTGAGCGTTATGGTGATAACCTGGTCAGAAGTTCTAAAATTGTCATAATTCTTAAACACTTAGAACAAATTTCTAAGTATTTAGAATTTGACTTTTCCAAAGTAAAATTTGACTTTTGGATTCCTTGATGTAACAAACTTCATATTCCAACATGTCTTGATGAAATATGATTTTTGAAATATGATTTTGATCCAAAAGTCAAAGTTTGACTTTTCAGTGTGCAAATGACCATTTTGCCCTTGTGAGTGATTTTCTTGGAAAATTTGTAGTTCAAGGCTTGGAATTGGATGGAAGCAAACTTAAGGATCCAGGGTGATTCTTTGTGAAATGAGAGGGCAAATTTTGGGGTACAACAGTTCTTCTTCAACTTTTTTTCAATAATCTCTTCCGTATTCGTTTCTGTTTTCTCCTTTTATTCTTCGAATTCCCCCTCCCCTGAAATTTCTTCTTTGTTCTTCTTCAAATCTTCGCGATTTGGTTCTTCAGGTCCCCTTTCCCTTTCTACTGTGTTCTTGATTTCTATTTATAGGGTGATAGTTTTTTTGCTGTTACAAATCTGTTTGACTTAGATTCAGGAATTAGGGATTGAATTTATGTGTAACTGATTGAGTTGCTTTTGTAATATATTTCTTTCTGAGATTTGATTTGCTGTAATGAAGATTGAGATTTGATTGGATTTTTTGTAATACGCGATTAATTTAGTTTGGACTTGTAAACAATGATTCTGTATTTTCAATGAAGATTTGATTTGCAGATTTAGTGTTAAATTTCTACAATAATAGTTATTTCAAAAATGTGCGCAAATCTTGGTGAATTTACACAGTAGCAGTTCTTCCTCATTTGGGCTTGCGTTGATTAATTATTTTATCCAGCAACATTATTATTATTTTTATTTACAGCAAAAACTCTTTTGGTACGTACTGGGCCTAATGGGCCTTGTACAACAAAATCTTTTTTTTCTCCCAAAAAGAACTTTTTATTAAATTATAAAAAAGTTTGATAAAACATTTTAACAATCTTTTAATAATAATTGTATATAAAAAGGGTAATAACATAAAAAATTTAATAGTAATAGTTCTAATCATATTTGGGCCTAACTGGCTTTCCAACATATCTATTTTTTCCTAAAACTCTCAATAGAAATAAAATTTTTTTTGAACTAAGACAGTAAATGAAAAAGAATGTTCAGTGGGCTTGGCTTAAAGAAACTCGATGGGCCTATAATTTGCAAACACACCCCCCTTTTGCCCAAAACAGAAATGGACCAAACAAGATTGAATTTCCACCTCCCTTTTTACTTAACAAAAATAATACTTAAATGGGCTTGGTTAAAAATTATTTAATAATCATTTTTGAAATAATTTTCCATTTTCGAATCTCATGGGCTATTGGCCAACATGCTTCATAAATGGGCCTACGGATACATTGGTCTTTCTGATTTAGAAAGCCCCATCTCCTGAATTAAAATACACCCCCTGGTTGTCTTGGATTCTTGGAAATGGGCCATCAGATATTGTTGGACCATTAAAATGTCTTCTTCTTGAAAATATAATCATAGAGGTAGGGCAAATTTGGGGCACAACAATGCGCAGATGGTTCTTTGGACATGTAAGCCCCTTGTATTTTCCGAAGTCAGGTACTTTGAATTTTGGCTGGCACCACATCAGGGACTAGACCCATTTTGAGAGCATCCACATCGAAAGCATTGTGACCCTCCACAACTTTTAACCTTTCTTCTAGAGCTTTGTACTGGTTCTGCACTAATGGATTCTCAGTAGCATGAGTGTGGGTTGTTCTTTGAGGTGCTTGATTGACATCCTCTAAGTCATGGTCTCCATATTGTAAGTCTAAGTAGTTGTCTATGTTGTTAATCGGAATCTGCAAGGTATGAGATGCCCCTACCTTTGGTTGCAGTGGGATAAATCCTTCAGTATCATTTTGTCTTGTTTCTTGTTGAGCCATGGCAGAATTTTGGGGTCCAGACTTCGGTTCTCTTCCCAGTTGGTGACCGCTCGATGCACCAATGGTCTGGGCTACTTCTTCAAAGGCTACCCTAGGTATTTTCTCCTGTATTTTGATGATGTTCTTCAAGGCTAGAAGAACTTGACTCATATCTCCTCTCATTGAGTCGACGTCGCCCTTGGCTTTCTCAAGATCTTCCTTGAATGCGGCTTGATTCTCTTCAATTTGTTCCATCACATTTTATTGATGGGCTCTTGCCTGATATAGTGGTCGGAGAGGCGGCGCTTTTCTTTCTCTTCTACCAATGGTTTAACTGGAGAAGGTTTTTTTTTAAAATAATGAGTGTTTTTGTTATGAGTTTATGAGATGCAAATATTTGTGAATGCATGAATGCGTATGAATATGCTGACGGTTTCGTTTTTGAATGTCTTATTCACTTGGATATACATTTTTTTATATATACATATTTTTTTAGGTTTTTATTTTTATTGGTGAGTATCTTAAAAAATAAATACGCAAACTAGATACAGAAACAAAATGCCTTTATTAAAATAAATAATTGTCTTTTAAAATAATACAATTCAGATATTGAAAAATGTTCAAACTTTAAAACATTAAACTTGCTGAAATCCATAAACAAAGGGAAAAAGTCTTCTAAGTGTGCCTGGGGATGTCTGCTCTGAAACCATCTACCATTATCCTATAAAGCTTTAGGAAGTCTTCAATATTTTTTGGGAGAGGAACCATCACATTTGTTGCGTCTCTCAAACTCCTATGGATGTCTTCAATGAGATTGTTGGCTAAGAAGGTGAGTCTTGCATGATTGTCTTTGTAGAATCGGTATTCTTGGTAAAGGTCGTGAATCATCTTATCATTATCCTTTCCTGCTTTGACGATCTTCACGTACTGCTCTTCTCAATGTAACTTTTCAGCCCTCATCTTCGTATAAAGTTTTCATCGTATTAGGAAATCTTTTCAAAGTCCTTCTAACTCAAGGCATACTTGCTCGTATTCTTCAGTCTTTTGGGTGAGAAGACTTTATTCCATCATCCTTTTAAGGTGTTCCCCTATTTCCAATTCTTGGCTATCCTGGAGTTTGGTGGTGAGATACTTCATTTTTTCTTCTTGATCTAAAAAATCTTGCGCCAAACTTTGGATTTGAGCCCTTAGATCTTCTTCCATCACCTTCTTGGCTTGCATTTCCTTTTCATACCACATATTTAATCTCCCAATTCCACTAGCAGCATCCTTCAACCTTTGGTTGTGAGAATCCAAATTTAAAGTAGCACTTAAGAACCCTTCAGTCGAACGCTTCCGCTTAAGACTCTCCTTCTTAAACGCCTCATGATCTCTCTGAATATGTTAGTCTTTTGATTCAAGTATGTTTTGCATTTGTCTTTTCTCTTTATCTAAGTTATGGAGGTTACGCTCCAATTCTTCTTTCTCCCTCTGAGCTTGTTTCAAGGCATTCTTTAAATAGTCTTTTTCTTCTAAGGACATAGGCGGAGCATCTGGGACCTCTGGCTCGTACTCATGATCTATGGAAAATGGTAACTAAACAACTCGTACTAGATCCAAGATCCATCGAGTGTAAGGTTCTTTTGACACATCGTTCTTCCTTTCAGTCTTTCTTTTATTAACCTTATTCCAAACCTGGATGACCTTGTTGAGCAACTCTTGGTTGTTTTCTCCCATGTCATGAATGATCAATTGTTGTAGTTGTTCATTTTAGGGTTTATCTTTTAAAGGATACCCTAGTTGTCGCAGGGCCGAGGTAGGGTTGTAGTTGATGCAACCTCATGATCCGGTCAATGGAACATTAAGAAAGTCTCTGTAGTTATAGATGATATTTCCAATATCCAACTTCCTCGTGTACCATAATACAGAATTAGCAGTAAGAGACATTAACTTTTGAGGCCACTCATACCTTGTTAGATTTGGAATCATGTAATCTTCCTTGTAGAGATCAGTCATAAACCAAGAATACAATAGTGGGATGCAACAGTTTAGAATACCCCTTCCCTTTTCATACTGCGTATAAAGTGCATAATAAATATCAGCAAGTAAAGCGGGAGTTGGATCCATATTGAAAACTTTTGCGCCCCAAAATACGCTAATAGATGCAGGGCCAATATGGTCTAAAGTCCGTGGAAAAAAGATTACACCAAACACAAGTAGTCATAAATAATCAATACAAGGCTCCCATTCTTTGTTATTGGCAAAATCCAAAGCCTTAGCCTCCAAGTAACATCTCTTAATCCCTCGTACGCCACCTTCTTTCTTGTAATTAAGTGACAATTTCAGATAAGGGTCCCTAAACCCTATGCCAATATTTTGACGTCAATAGTCTTCCCGATTCCCATATAAGCTTTCTCTTTAGAGAAGTTCAAAAGTTTGTCGAATTCCTCCAGACTCGGTGCTAGTTGAAAGTCTTGAAAGGTGAAGCACCTCAATGGAGGGTCGTAGAAATGAATTAGGGAAGAAACAACATCCAATTGTACCTCTACTATTTTTAAGTCAAGGGTATCCCCATAGCAAAGAGTGAATATCTTCAAAGCTCTTTCATACCTTTTCCCTTTTATAGCCTTGATTTTTGTGATATCTGGCTTGACGACATTGATATTGACAAGTTGTTTCCCTTTGGTATTCATTTTTAGGACACTTCACCAAAAACCTTTTATTATTATTTTTTGACCCTGTGAATAAGACAAACAAAAAATAAATGGAGGGTAATGAATATATGAAATGCAAAAATGCATGAATGCATGATTGAGGGGCTTTAATGACGGGATTTTATGAATGGTATCCTTAGAAGGTAGGCTCCTATTTTTGGCCTAGGGATATTCTACCATCCCTATAAAGTGTTTTCCTTAAGGTTATCATGAATAACACTAGAGGGAAAGGCACAAGGGCCTCCCTTAAGTGGAGCCTCTTTGTAGACCGAAACTTTTGTCTCTAGGTCATGAAAGGTCTTATCATGAGATTTTGGTTTAAGGGTTGTACAAAGAGCCATAGGTTTCATTTCAAAGTCCTACCCCCTAAGAGGATGTCTCTTGAGACGTATTCCTTTTGCGGAATTCCATCGACTCTAGGCGATGTCGTCACATAAACTCATAAGGCTGATGTATCCCCTTGGCTAATAGACGAACCTTCTTTCTAAGGGTTTTGAAATATATATATATTTTTAAAATTAAAATCTCGCCACAATATGATAATGACCAAATAAATAAAACAAATAAATATAATAAATAAATATAGAAAAAAAATATAAAACCTTATCAAAACCCTAAATCTAAATGAGTGGCTTCTAAAACCCTAGGGTTGAGTCCCCAACAGAGTCTCCAACTGTTGTAACCGGTTTAAAATATAGAGTCGCTACCCTTAATTTTTATCCTAAGGAATGGAATATAAAGTTTAACCATAATTTGGACAGAGATTCTAAGTTGTTGGACTCGTTCTTAGACAAAGGGGAGGTGTTATGCACCCCTCATCTACCTTGTTCACAAGGATACTAGGGTTTATAAGCGATGTCTTTAAGAAATAGGAATTTAGTTTTTATTAGGGGAACTCGCCATGATTTTATTTGTATGCCTACATATCCTCTCATGAGGAATCAGAGTCCCAATTCGTAGTTCAAAGTTGGTTGGTGTTTTTTATGGATTACGAAGATGTTTGAATTTCCCTTGTACTTAGTCTGGGTGTGTGAATAATAGAGTTATTAGACGAAGTGCACAGTCGATTAAAATATTTTTGTAATACTTTTTGAAAATTTATTTAGACTTAATTTGATTTAATAAAAAGAGTTAATGTTGGTTGTATATTTTTTAATGTATTAATATATGAAAACATCTTACTAATGCATGGTTAAAATAATTTTAATGCGATAAATATTTGGATGAGTTGGAAAATAAATATTTGATTTTATATTAATAATGAAATAATATTAAAATTATAAATATATTAAAATATATATAAAAAATAATTATAATAACATAAAATAAAAATGCAGAGGGGTGTAAATTATGTTGGGCTAGTAAAATAGGAGGGTATAGCTAGTAGGGCCTTGAATTCAGATGTTGAATTCAGGCCCAAACGCAGGGGGTGTATATTTGAACTACGTCGCAAACGTTTTGGGTGTAGGGAGTGAGGGTCCAAGTCCATATGTTAGACTTGGCCCATTAGGCTGAGGGGGTGTGAGTTTGCATTATGATAGTAGACAGAGCTTCTTGGGGGTGGTTTTAGCAATTGGGCCTGACCCAAAGGGTATTTGAGAGTCCGTTTGGACTTCATGTGGACGGGTGTATGTTAATACAATATACATGCGTTTCTGGGACGCTTGATGCGGATCACGTGGTCGTGATGGAGGGTGCATATTAACAGCCATGGAATTATGCATACTTGATTATTAAAAATAAATATATTTGTTCTACAAATCATTTTATCATTTCTTTATCTCTCTCTTTCTTCTTTATTCCTCATTCTCTCTTCTCACCACAACACCAACACCGAAAAACTCTAATTGTTGTCGTCCCTTACAAATCCTAATCGGCGGCAATCATCCCTTTTCCCCAAATTAAAATCCTAACCAACCTCTATTTACCCCCCAACAAACCCCTATCATGACGGTAATAAAAAAATGCAAAGCTAAGTAACCTCTACGCAATTGTTCTTTGAGCCTCCTCTGTGTAATTCTCCTTCTAATCTCCTTTTCTTTGGCGTTTGACAGGTACTCGACGGAGGTGCTGAAGGAAGTACTGGCGGCGCGATGGAGAAGCACTAGGGTTTCAGATTTTAAAACACTAAGCTTATACGAGGGGGTGATGTGTAAGAGCTTATAGCGATGGTGCTGAAATCCTCTCTCTGCTCTCAAGCTTTTTCTCTTTTGTTCTTCCTCTGTAAAAAATTTCCTCCTCTCTGTCTTAGAACTCTTAGGCTTTATAGCATTTAGGTTTAGATAATTTAGGAAGTTTTTGTATGATTGCAATTATTTGTAGGATTGATTAGAGAATTAGGATTTTAAAGATTTATTTCTGATTTGTTTGTAATTTGATATGAATCTGTATAATAAGTTTTGATTTGATTTGATTATGTATTAGGTTTGATTTGTAAATCATATTAATTTTGTTTGTAAAATTTCCAGACAATTCAATATGTAAAGATTTGTTTCTCTTTTAATCTGAACAATGTTTGTTTTAACCTAAAAACAAGTGTTTTTCTTCTTTAATCAGAACAGTGTGTGTTTCATCTTTGGGCTTAGGCCTGTTAGTAAAAGCAGGCTTGCTGACCGAGCAACTTGAAGCCCTTTTGATTTCAATTTTTATTTTTAGTCAATGTTTTTTCAAATAATGAAACAAATATAATTAAGTTCATAATATAATGAAAGTTTTGATAATGTTACTGTAGAAACAAAACAATTTCTCAACGCAAAAAACATGAAATGAGCCAACTTATATCAATTATTGGGCCTTCAAAAATGAATTTCTTATGGGTCTCTCAAATTAAAACATACACCCCTCAACCTTATTTAAAACAGGCCTCAACACCAATAGTGGGCCAGTCTGATTAATCAATAAACCCCTCATATAATTAGAATACCCTTCCACTTCTATTTATTCATAAATAGGCCACTCTAATTTAGAAAGGCCCAAGAATTATCAAATAGTGTAAAACCTTTAAAAATTAAATTGGGCTGAAAACAAACAAAAACTTTACTCAAAATGCAAAGGGCTTAGTAAGTTGGATGTTAAGCCCCTAAACTAAGATGTGCCCTTCATTATCAAGTGATGTTTTAATGGGTTTAAAATAAGATCAAAATGAGCTAAGAAGTCTCAAGCATATGCACCTCCTCTCTAATAAAAATCTATCAATTTTACATGGGATTTTCTGATTTAGAAAGGCCCATTAATTCTTTAATAAGTTAAAAACCCCTTTTATAAACTTAAACCCCATGAATATATGAACTCGACAACGATAAAAAAATGACAACTCTAGAAGTTAATAAGGAATAAAAATGGTTTGAAACCAGTAGGGAAAATTTGGGGTATGACACAGTTAAAAAACCCCGTACATGCCTGGTAACCTTTTCCAATCACTTGATTGAAGCCTTCTAGTAACCCTACCGATGCTAGTAACCTTAGTATCTACCATGTTTTCCCAATCACCCGATTGATGTCTCTCGGCTTATCGATGCTAGTAACCTTCTAGTTTTCCTTGTTATCCTTGTTTTTATCAATCACGTGATTGATGTCTTCCGGTAACCATATTGATGATAATGACCTCACTATGGCTTTTTTTCCCAATCATTCGATTGTGATACCCCGGTAACCCTACTGATATCAGCCACTTTGATATCATTTCTTGCCCAATCACCTGATTGAAGCCTCTCGGTAACCCTACTAATGTTGGTAACCTTACCATGATCTTTTTCCAAATACATGTCTCCCAGTAACACTACTGTTGTACCCCAAAATTTGCCCTCCCATAATCTTCAAAGTTTTGACAAGCATCACTTCAAAGGGTTCAAAGTCCACTCAAGGACTACACAGTCAACCATCCTCCTAAGGCAGGCAAAATTAGGGTTTTGGTTCTCACAAGGAAGTTGAGGTTTCAAGGGCTCAATCAAGTCCCATATGCTCATACACATTGTCAAGTATCTACATGCCAAGTTTCAAGGCTCACAAGGTCAAGTTGCACAGTAAAAAAAAACCTAATTGCTCCACAGTCAACTGTAGGTGCAAAATGGTCATTTGACAGTCAAAAGTCAAAAATTTTGGTCAACATCTTATTTTGAAGCCACAATCCTCATTTGATCAATTCTTGATCATGATTTCACAAGCATGGCTCAAAAAGTCTCAAGATGCAAAAGTTTCTATTTTTGGACAGTTGAAAAGTCAACTGTAACTTGACCAAGGCATAACTTTTTCATGGTTCATCAGAAAAATCCCATCCAAATCTCATTTTGAAGGGGATGACATTTCCTACAACTCATCTTCACATTCCAAGTCCAAGAAATGCTCTCACAAAAAGTTATCAATTTCAACATTATAGGTCATTTTCAAAAGTCAACAAAAAGGGACTTTAAGTCAAAGACCATAACTTGAGATTGGTAAATCAAAATGACATGGGACCAAAGACATTGGTTACAGGACTTCAAGACCTTTCCAAAATGTCCAAGAACATATTCATAGCTTCAAAATTGAGCAAGATATGCATTGGAGAAGTTGGGAAATTTTTGTGAAATGGCCAAAGTCAACTATCCTTGAAAATTCATTTTTGACAAAAGGGGCCCACTTTTTCCACTTGATTCAGCTTGGCCATGCTTCCCACGTGTCCCACAATTTATTTCAAGATTTAAAATTAATTTTTTCATTTTTATTTAATTTTATTTGATTTAATTCATTTTAAATCTTTAAAATTCAAATAAAAATCAAAGAAATTAATGGAGGGATATATTTTGTGTTGATTAGCTTTGATACACCTTGAAATACCTTCCAAATTCGTGCAAGGCCAATTATGGGCATAAAAATTCAAATTTTCACAAATATGGCAAATGGTTCAATGTTGGTTATGGAGGAAATCAAGAACATAATTGCATAAGCTTAATGACCATAATTTTGATTGATTCTCATTCATTACTATATATACAAGCCTTCCCAACCTCATTCAAGAAAAGAGTGTGTGCAGAAACGGCCAAGAGCAAAACCAAAAATTATTCAAAAAGTGAGAGTTCTAAAACATAGTTGCGAGATTCTTCAGATCAAAACAAGCACGTGGTTCTATTCCTTGCCACACCCTGAAGCTAAAGCAACCTTTGCCAAGTCCTGAGGCTCATACCGCGCTGTAAGTTCTTCCCAGGTCCCCCATATTTCCAATGCTATTTTTTCTTAAATGTTCTTGTGCAGATTCCAAGATGATGTGCACCATAAACCTCATCCAAAGCGCCAGCCATGTGTCATTAGTGCAGATCCAAAGGACAAAAAGTGCAGAACACCATACTCTGGAGTCAAGCATGCTGCAGGCAACCAAGGGAAGTCAAACGTGGCTTGTTCAATAAGCCACAATTCCAACAATGCACCCCCATTCCTGGCCCAATACCCCCTCCATTTGGTTTATTCTTTTCTTTTCATTTTTTATTTTCCAATTTAATTTCTAACCTTTTATTTTATTATTATTAACAAATTAACCAATTAACATAATTAACATATTTTCATAAAAAATCAAAAAAGTAGCAATAACATCATTATTATTATTATTATTTTATTTTGTAAATAAACATTAATTGAAATAGTTTAATTAGGCAAATTTTGACTTTTCTTTTAACAATTAAAATAATTTAGAATTAAGTTAACTTTTAATTTTATTTCTTTTCTTTTTTTTATTTCATAAAAACATAAAAAACACAAAAATATATTTTCTTTTTAATTAAATTAATTAATTAGTTTAATAATTAATTTTAATTTCATTTTAATTACAAAAAGACAAAAAAATCAACTTCTTTTCTAAAAAGGGTCAACACCCTTAATACATTCCCGTTTCTTTCTTTCGCGCGCATTTTAATTTTAATTCCTTATTTTGGATTATTATGTAACTGCCTCCGGATGTAATAGTAATTAGGACTTTTACTGTTTTTATTTACTTTCCGTACTTATTTACAAAAACGGATCTTTGTAATTTTTGACGATGTATAGACCCGCGCCTTGTAATAGCGTAGGATTTATGTTTCTGCAATTTACTTTCCGCACCCCTTAACTGCTAAACTTGCATGAAAGAATGTATGTAAATAAAAACAACTAGTAGCTCACTAATTACAAAGACAAACATTAACTGAAAACAACACACAATGCACACACCACTTCTAGGGTACGCCTCACTCGTTGCCTTCGAAACGTGGTCGTCAAGTATAGGACGTCTTAGCCTTATGTCCATGATCCAGTCGCCTCGAAACAGTTGCCTCGAAACAGTTGCCTCGGAACAGTTGCCTCGAAACGGTTGCCTCGGATTAAAAAAGGATCAAGGACATAAGGGTAGCTTCTAAGGTGTCCTAACTGTTGCTTCGGTGACCACACTGTCCCTACAATCGAATTAACCCGAATACCTCCAACGGTGGTGCTACCTACCTCTCAATGGTGGGATGGCACTACCTAAAGGACACTTACACATCTTAATTCCTTAGGGTAGGTAGATGACTCATAGATACTTGCTCTTTTCAAAAACAAACAAAATACTTTTCACACCTTACACTTTCAAAAGCTTTCAAAACAAATTTTTCAAACACTCTTGAGGACAGATACAAGAGTTATTCAGAAATCTTTCAAAGAAACTTTTTTCAAACCCACTCACATTTGAAAAGCAAACATCATTTTGAAAACATAAGAGCAAGTACCTAAGAGCCTGTGGATAACCACGGATAGAAAGGGTGCTAACACCTTCCCTTTCTATAAATCTACCTCCCGAACCGAGAAACAATCTCATAAGGAATTTTGTTGTGCTTTTGTCCTTTCCATGTTGGAGAAAATAAAAGACGGTGGCGACTCTTGCTTCCGCGACATTTCGCGAAACCAGCGTTAAACAGTCAGTTCTAAATCCACCGATCACAACTACCGATGCCTATAACCTGAAATGTTTGTCGTTCCAACCACTTGGTTGATTCGTAGTCCAGTAACCTTACTGAAACCAAACATTTTCTCCCCAACAGTCATTTTTCACAACTTGGTCAGGAACCAGTAACCTTACTGTTGAGTCGTCCATTTATGAATCTTCATTGTGTCTTTTGTCTACCTTGTATGCGAGAATTCTTATTCCCCAATAAAGTTTCTATCCCAGGATGCTTGTTTCTTCCCCAAGTGAAGATCTTTACCCTGACGGTGTTATCCCCAATGTGGTCTGGGTAGAATTCTTTTTATTTAATAATTTCTATGGTCCCTAGTAGAAGTTACCTTCATCAAGAAATTCTATGTGAGAAAGTTTCCTTCCCCAGCAAAGCTCTTTTCAGCCTAACAAAAGGCAAAGGAATCTGTTCCCCAAGAAGTTGGGAGTTTGATCAGAATTCAAAATTTTCTCTGAACTGCAATTTTTTTTGCAGTATTCTCCTTAGGAAGTTACTTCCCCAGTGATATAGATCTTTAGAAGCTGATGGTTCCAAATCTCGATTCCCCATTGAAGTTCAGATTGATTATTTTCTAGATAGGATCAGAGGTGCAAGGATAATCGGACGGAAGTCTCTTGTCTTCCCAACAGTCGATTATTGATGTGTTTTCCCAAGCCCATCGCTAAACATGCATCATTACATTTCATCTACCAAAACAAAAAAAATTCAAACATGCATAGGTATAGGCCAATTATGTTTACCTATAGTAAACAGGTTTTTATGCGCTCATATTTGAGTTACCTCTTCAGTAAGCCTTTAGGGTGATCCTATCTTATTTTCCCAGCAGAGCCTCTTTGATTTACCACCAGTCAGGTATTTGGTGCTTTCCATTTCCCCAGTGAGTCATGGTTTTTTCCTTTCCCTTGCAATCCTTTGGTATTTTACCCATGTTTGCTTTACCGTTAGAGTGAAAATAAGAGTCGGTGTATAACCTTTCTTATTTCTCAAGTATTTGAGCATCCATACTTGGTGTGTGGTAATTCAGATAATTTCCACTCTTGAAGAATTACACCTCGCCTTTGGCTTAAAGGATATTGTAGTTCTTGCGCCTTTTCAACCTTTTAAAGTCCAGCGTGTGTTGGCAATCTTTGTCTAGAGTCCTGTAAGTGGTCTCTTTTCTAGTTGCAAGTTTACCTTCGACCGACATTCTATTCGGGTTCAATACAAATGCCAACCCCCAGTAAGTCCTTTTCCCCAAGAGTTTACCCTCGTCTAGTCTCCTTGTCTTGGCAAGTTTTCCTGTGTTCAAGTGTCCTTTGTTAGAGTCAGCTTCAACCAGTCTATTTCTTATATGTGTCTAACTCTAACCAGACGTGTATACTTCATCCCCAGTAAGTTCACATTTGATCAGTGTTCTTTCTCCAGGAGTCTATCTTTGGTTAGATTCCTTTTTGGATCCTTCTTCGATTGGTCTCTTCCTTGTTTGTATGTGTCTAATTTTACATGGAGTATTTGATGTCTGCTACTAACTCCGTACATGCATATTTAATATTCCCAATGGAGTCCTTTCTTTCAGTCTCCTTCGTATATTTTCGCTTTCAACTCCAAAAATATATTCTTGATATCCTTGATATAGTCCTTTCATCCAATCTTTGTCGTATATGTTCTTTCCTCCGAACATGTGGTTATGTTATCTTGTTTAAATGGTCCTTTATCCCGGTCTCTTTATTGTTATATGTTTGTTACCAACTCCAGACATATAGTATCAATATCTTTGGTTATATGTCCTTTCTTCCGGACGTATATTCCTGATATCCTTGGGTTAGAGTCCTTTCCTCCAGCCTCTCTCCTTATATATTTCCTTTCCTCCAGACGTATATTCCTGATATCTTCGATTAAGTCCTTTCATCTGGCCTCTTTCGTATGTGTTCGCTACTAACTCTGAGAACATAGTTGTGATATCTTTGGTTAGATTCCTTTCCTCTGGCCTCTCTCCTACTCTATATCTGCTACCAAATCCAGACATGTATACATGATATCTTGGTTAGAGTCCTTTCTTCCGGTGTTTTTCTTATGTGTCTGCTACCAAATCCAGACATGTTGATATCCTTGTTTGAGCATTCTTTGGTATATATCTTTTGCATATGTCTGCTACCAACTCAAGGCATGTACATTCAATGTCTCCTTCGTATATGTCCTTTCCTCTGGATGTGTACTCGTGATATCTTTGGGTTAGAGTCCTTTCCTCCGGTCTCCTTCCTGTCGTATGTTTGCTACCAAATCCAAACATATATTCGATATCTCTGATAGTGTCCTTTCCTCTGGTCTCTTTCTTGTTATGTGTTTTATACGAGCTCCAAACATATTTTTGTGACACCCTCGTAAGAGTCCTTTCATCCAGTCTCTTTTTTGTGTCTGCTACCAGCTCCAAGCATGTTTATCCGATATCTTTCATATGTGTCCTTTCCTCTGGACATATATCATTGGTATCTTTGATAGGGCTTCCTTCGGCTAGTCACTATCATCTATGTTCGCTACCGGATCCGAATACATGTTCCTTGATATCCAATATCTGTTTTGTGTTACTAACTTTAACCAGACATACATCTATCCTTGATAACCACTATCCGCAAAAAGCAAAAAATATATAAAGAAAACCAAAAAAATAAACAGTATCCAACTGGGCTTTAGAGTGCAAAATTTATGGTTCTATTAAGTATTCAATCCTATTTAACCCTGATTGTTCGATAGGCTTCCGCCAATCTCACCCTTTGGTTAAAGAAGATTGAATATGGGCAACTGTTGTACCCCAAAATTTTCCCTCTTCATTTTGAACCTAATTATATTATATTTCATTTTCATATGCATACATACATGTCATTAGTCTTATACTCATGGAATTGAGGTATTTCATTGCAAGAAAGAGTTGTGAAAAAGGATTGTTCCGTTAAGCGACATTGTGAAGCAAAACTCCAGGTTTTCTTCATTTTTATGCCATTCGCGTGTTTTCCAAGTTATCCAATCAACAACCAAGCAAGTCATCAACATATCAAGATCTTATGTGTTTCAACATAATCTGAATTATGCAGAAATTCAAGTGTTTCGATTGATATGAGACAGTGCAGACAGAAATTCAATACGGTCCGTTCAAACTCAAAAATTCATAACTCGGGTTCAAAACATGGTTTGGGGTGATTCTTAAATCATTATAACCGTATTTATGTCTTCTTCATTTCATCTGTTCATGTCAAAGGCTAATTTTGTGAGGAAGATTTTCTAAAGTGCAAAATACTTGAATTCTGGTATACATTGGATTTACCGTTTCCGTGGTTTTCAGACGCTTAAAAATTCATAATTTCTGGATGGAGTATCATCTTTAAGTGTCTCTTGGAGCATTTTAATTGTCTTGTTATTTCCTCCAACTTTCATGTTCGGCTCAAAATCTAATTCTTTGAGGAGGATCTCCGAATGCGCGAGTACTTTGGGCGAAAAATCCATCTTGATTTTATCTTCGATTGGTATGTTCGGGCCGAGAGCTAATTCTTTGAAGAAAGTACCCAAAATTATGGATTATCAGAGAAATAATTGTGTTGAACAGGATTTCTGTTACACTGTTTCTCGATATTGTAAAATTTGTATGTTCTTCAGTTTTTATCGTATCACGACGGTTCTTTCGACATAATTCACAAATTTTGTTAGCTTCGAGTTTTCTTCAGACCCCGAGTTAGGATTTTAAGCGGAGGATTTTTGTTAGTGGTTTTCTTTCTACACTGATAAGTGAAAAAAGCTGAAAACGAAATAAGTTTGTGTGAGACAGCATCACTGCCCCTATAAGAATTCATAACTTTCTAGTTGTTTATCCGATTGAGTCTGTTCTTTCGGCATCGCGTCACAAATTTCGCAAGCTTCAATTTTCATGTGGAGCTCAAGTCGAGATTTCACACCGATGATGATGTGGCATTTTGTACTCATATTGGCAGATACTGTCAAAACAAGGTCCAACCCCAAATTCAAATTCAAGGCCCAATTAGATAGAGTTTATATTCAATAAATCAGAATTTCTCTCATAACTGCACATACTCTTAAAAACACCAAAAGCTCTTCTCTCTCTTCTCTCAAAGATCAAATCAAATTCTCTCAACTTTTTCTTAAGATCTTCATCAAGATCATCAACAATCTTCATCAATTCTCAAGATATAAGATCAACAAAAGTGCAAGATCTCCTCCACTCTTCTGATCCGCAACAGTCGTACCTCCTCCTCCTCCTTCAATTTGCTTCCGATTGTGAGTTCTCATCTTCTCCAAACTCCTCTTCACTTCATTGAGGTAATTGACTTGATTTTGATTTTCAATTGTAGATTGAATTGTGAAATTGAAGATTAGATATGAGATTATAATTGAATTTCAAATTGTGAATCATGCTGATCCTTGAATGTTGACTTCAATCATGTTGAAAAGAGGAATTGGTTGAAGATTATATGAATTCATGTGTTAATTTTGATCCTTGATTTGATTATCACTTGAGTTGAATATTGATATAGATTAGGTGTTTGTTTAAATGCCTAAGAGGCAATTCCGTTTGAATTGGATTATTGACTTGATTCTTGCATTCTTGAATTAGATAATTACATAATCGATATTAAATGTTGAACTTCATTCAGAAAATTGATGTTGATTCTTAAATACCGAATTTGAGATTTGATATCGATTACGAAATTATAATGAGGTTTTAAGTTGTTGTTTCAAGATATAATGCAACTTTTCAAATAAAATTGTTGATAAAATTGTTTTCTAAAACCAAAACTTTGAATTCGATTAATTGCAATATCACTCGAATCATGTTGCTTTGAGTGATTTATGTGGATTTCATTTGTTGCAACTTGTCCATTTTCATAAGAGTTGATACTTGAACCAATGAGCGCTCTCATGCTATTTCCTAATCAAGGCTTGATTCTTGCATTGATTTGTTTTTAGGGACTAATGGTTGTTGATGTGGTGTGAATCAGACTCTTTAGATAATCATTTTTGCATATTAAGCCTTTGTGCGTCGACGTATTCCTCCCTCCGGTCGACTCATGCTGAACAATTTTTTTCATCACCTGTGAGAAGCCTCACGTCAACTCTTTGCGTCGACTCACCAAGCCCAATTGTGTCGACACACCCCTTCCTCTGGTCGACGCATCCTGACAGAAGTCTGACTTTTGGCCGCGTTCGAGAAAGCTCGTGTTGACCCTTTGCGTCAACTCATAGGGACCTAGTTACATCGACACATCCTGCCTTTGAGTCGAGGCATACTGACATTTTTTATTTTCTTTTGGTTTTGGCTTATGTTGTCTCATTAATTGCTAACGCTTCTGTGACTTATACAAGGTACGTTGTGAGAGCTTTCAATCATGTAACTAAGTGTTGGCTATGTACGGATTTTCTCCCGATGTGATTCATCTTGGCCCTCATTTCATGAGAAATTTACACCGTTTGCGATTGTTTGGATATTGCTTTGCTTGTATAGTGTTACCTTGTGCAAGAACTTTGATGCAATGTGACACATTTATGGCTCGCGATTTATTTTTGCACTTGATATTCATTAGACCATATTTCTGACTATTTCACTTTCTTGGTGAAGCTTGCTCGACGTCTTCCGGGTTTCTCCTTGCTTTCGTCTGCTAATTGACTAACTTGTGTTTGATTGGTATCTCCTGTTGTTCTTTTATCTCTTACACATTTTACTGTATTTTACCGCTTTCCAGATATCATGAGAAGTAGGATAATAAAGAGCGTGCGCTCAAATTCACTATTTAAAAACCTTTAGAAGGCATTCAACACTTAATTTCTACTTATGTTTGTTGATTAATTAAAGACATACCTTCGAAGTAGGAATTCCGCGTGTGTTTACATCTGTGCCTAAAAACCCCAATGAGACGTCCCATTCCCGATTCCCCATGATAAGTCCTCTGAGAAGGCAAGTGGTCAAGGGTTCGCGATCGACCTTCGCATTTCGTTTGTGTCATCTTTAGCTTGTGACGCACCACGATGCTTTGGAGTTGTGCTATTCTTGTTATCGAGTTGTCAAATGAAAAGGGTTTCACAATCAAACCCCCATGATTTATCAGGAGTTCTCATTGGCCGATGTTGACACTTTATGTTTGTTCATACCGTCTTCTATCTCCTACCTCGATCTTCAATATCTTAGTTAGGTGCTTAGTCGCTTTGGACATCACTTACCTCCCTTACTCTCTTACCTGACAATACGATGCCATGGTACTGATTTTTTTCCCACAGATAGCTAGTTTGCCTCGGTTTATATGACTCCTTGGCTAAAGATTCTTGTATCTTATCCTTCTTGTTTACCTTGGTTAATATGACTCCTTGGCTAAAGCTTCCTAGTTTTTACCTCAATTAGTAATATCTTGGTTAGGCCTTTTTCACTTGAGCTAGTGTGCGCTTCTCATGACATGTATGTGCTCTCTTGAGCATGTGGATTGTTTGTTTGTTTTTATCTTTGTGTATGCCATGTTCTCTTAAGTTTTGAACCTTTGTATGCTCCCTTAGGATCGCTCGATTAGGGTAGCTTTCGAGCTAGACATTAGGATAGTTATCCATGTATACTAACATAGATAGAGATTCCCCTTTTAAACTCGACCTTAGGACCATCATTGTATGATAACATTAGGGATTAAATTTAGAATAGTCTCCCTTAGATGTTTTCTTTCTCTTTGCATCATTAAAACTAAAACTTCTTTTTTCTTGGCAAATGCATAAAACATCTAACAAATTTCAAATTATTTTTCAAGGTAAAAAACATCAACCAATTCAAACTCTTTTTGCGCCTTCGGGCCTTTCCTTTTCTTTCAAACTTTCAAAAAGAACATGTTAATTCACTTCTGTGCTGACGCGTGTGTCTCCAAAGATCGAGCTGTGACAGTAGGCGAAATTAATATTGTTCATTAAAAAACACAAAACAAACCAAAACATGTGAGTCAAACTACGACGCTCTGATTACTTCAAAAGGATACGTATGCATCTAGTCACGGGGCTCAGCCGAGCAAAACTTTATAAACATTTCCTTCTTTTTCCCGTATTTTCTTTTTTTGCATGCATTTCCTCTTTGCACTTTCCTTTTAGCTCTTAAACTTAGATTTGAACACACCATTTGATTAGAACAACAAGAGTGGATATCGTAGAGTACTACGGACATGTGGGGAGCTAATACTTTCCTCTCGCGTAACAAACTCTCTTACCTGATCTCTCGGTCGTTTGACCTTGATTTCACCCTTCTCAGGTTTACTCGATGTTTACTTTTCCCTTCCTATGAGATAAAAAATGTTCGATGACAATTTCATTAATTTCATCTTGATGATTTGTTCCGCCGGTTGTTTCAGATATTAAAGCACAAGTTTCGACAAAGAAAAAATTGTGCCAAATTTAATAATAATGAAGTTATGTTTAAACTATTTAAAGTGGGAGACTCACTACAAAAAAAAGTTATTTGCTAAGGGTTTAATCCCTCACAAATGACAAAAACCCCTCACAAACACAAAATTTGCGAGGGGACTAGTCCCTTAGGAAAACCGGGGGTCGCAAATAAATTTCCGAGAGGTTTTACACGTGGGAAATTTGCCAGGGGTCATACCCCTCGCTAAATGCAACATGGATTATATAGTCTGCAACATGCAGACGTAGGCGCGCAGGATATGGGGCAGTGTAGCAGACTTTTTGTTTGGGGTTTAGCCCGTGGGAAAATGTAAATGCTTTTGCATTTGCGACGGGTTAAGCCCCTGGCAAAATGCAGACATTGACATTTTCCCAGAAGTTTATCCCCTGACAAATCATAAAAATATTTATAAAAAAAATAATATTCATAAAATAAAAACCAATAATAATAATTCTATTAATTAAATACATTAAAATAAAATTATTTATTCATACAATATATCTACTTAATTTTAATAATGTTTTTAAAAATTATTTAACCATACTTTTTAAATATATATTTCACCAAATAATATATCTAATTATTTATTCTAATTAAAATACTTTTTAAATATATTTCTAATCTTGAAAATATACTTTTTAGAGATATCTATATAAATATCTTTATCATATCATACCTTCTAAAAATAGTTTTTTTTCTCTATATTATATAACTTTTAGAGTTATTTTTTTATTTATTAAAGACTATATAAATATATTTAAAAAAATACTTTCGTTCTTCTTAAAAGCTATAGTTACTTATTACTTTTCTAAATAAATATTATGATGTTTACTGACACACATAAAAATATATTAAAATATAAATTTATTTTTAATAATAAACATAAATTATATTATTCATAATAAGTAACTTATTATACTAAAAGATTATATAAATATATTTACTATATTATAACTTTAAAAATTAATTTCATTCTCCCAAAAGTAATACTTTCTCAAAATAACAATACAATATATTAATAAACTTAATTTATAAAAAACCATTATTGTTTTATTATATTTTTAAATAATAATATTTTTAATTCTGTTTCTTCTATAAAAATATTTGATATTACTATTTTTAAATTAATTCTGTTTTTTCTATAATAATATTTTTTATATTACTATTTTAAAAAAATTATAATACTTCACAAAATTATTTTTAAGTACAATTTTTATATGTTATTTATTCTGTTTTTTTTAAATAAATTATAAAAAAAATTCATATTAGTTTCTAATTATATTTAAATAATTATATCACAATAATCAATTATTCTGTTTTTTTATAAATAAATAATATTTCACAAAAATATTTCACAACAATTAAATCATAATAATTCATTTTTATAAATAAACAAAACATAATTTTTATGTACCTTGAAAATGAACACTCTAAATTTGAATTCCTTATAGTAGTTTTATTATATGATAACAATAAAACCTGAAATTAAAAATCGAAAATTAAAATTATTAATAAATTTGTTATATAAACAAAATAATATAAATTAGATATAAAATCATATAAAAAATTACCTTAAATAAATGAAGATGAATGATTTGAAGATGAAGAAACAATGGAATGGAAGAAATAGAAGGAGAGAATGCTGTAACAAAATGTTGTGATGAGAGAGATAGAGGAAATATGAAAGAAACAGAAGGAGATTAGATGGAGATATATAAATAAAATGGCGTGGAGGCGCCCGTGGCAAATCCAACGGTTATAAATTGCCACGGGGTGCTCCTCGCAAATTGTAACTTATATTCCCAAAGTCTGCACGCCTGTCCATGTTGTGGCTGATTTGACTATACATCAATGTCATTTGCGAGGGATTACCCCAAGCAAATGCTACTATGTAATTTTGTGATGTTTTATCTCTGGTTAAATGTAAAGCGGATAAAAATTTTAAAATTCAAAATTCCCTCTTCATAGATAGCGACGGATATCCCCACGCCATTAATTTTCTTATTTTGTTTTCTGAATTTTGATTTGCGAAGAATTTTTTTCCAAACAATACTTGATTTTAGTGAGGAGTATAACACCTCACAAATACCTAGAGTAATATTACTTTTTCTTGTAGTGACTACAAGTGAAAATTCATTTTACCAAAGAAAAAAAGTTTTAAAAATACGAAAAATAAAATAAATAGTCACCCAAATGAAAAAAGACTTTCCTAAGTTTCACAAATGTTCTTTAGAATCACATACACTTTAGTTGACATTCATTCATATTTGATTATTAAGTCGATTAGTGAGAAACATTTGAGTAAATATATACATATGTGAAGTAAATATTGAAAATATATAAAAGTTATTGATATTATTTGAATGTACGTTGTCAAGTATACATGAGTTTATATTGTAAAATTTATAAATTGAAAAGGTTACACCATTGACGAGGTGTTCTTATATAGAAATCTATATCAAATGGTTTTTCTAATCCTAAATTTGAAGTATACATCGACAATACAAAAAGGTATAGGATCCATTCACTAGCCATGTTCGATGAATCATATGTATATATGTGCTTAGAAGTTATGAAAATAGAGTGAGTAAAAAAATGTTTTTTTTATTCTTTCTTTCAGATTTTTTATGTTTTTTCAAATGGCTACAAGACCTCCTTATATAATAGAGCATTATTAAGATTCATAAAATAAAATCCTAAAATCGGTCTATAATGGATCATAGCAAGACTATAATCGATTATGAATTGGAAATTTAAGAAAGTTTCACTCATATCTGATCTATAATTAGTTAGGCCTAGTTTATAATTAATTATTCAGCGAGAAACGCCACATAATTGATTATGCCACAACTATAATAATTAAAGAGCAAAAAGTACTTCATCATCAATTATCAATAAATCATAATTAATTAGTACTATGACAGTTACACACTGTATTGCAATTTGATTTTAAATTAAGTAAGACACTTAGCTTCATTATAGAGGTGTGTTTTAATAATAAGATTTGTTCCTGTAAAATGTTCAGAGTATTTAATCTTGGTTTTTTATTCAAATTCATTCTTTGATGATATTCATAATGTTTGATTTTTTTTCAATTTTTCATAAATGTATTAAGGTTATTTTTCGTGCCTTATGCACTATTTAAACTTTTAGACGAGAAGATTAAGATATGCATCACTTTTATCTAAGAATTTTTTTTTACAAATTCCTTGTCTTTAAGCTCTATAGATTTTAGTGCAAGTCTGTCTTTTTTTATCGCCTTTTCATTTGCAGTAAAATGATTTCGTTTAATCTCACGTTTCTGCAACTTATTAATGTTGGGGGAGATACTAGGAGTATCGATGCATAGTGTAGGAACAAGCACTTTTGAGAGAAACACACCACTTCTCCACTTAAAACCCTCAAAGGTGCTTGTTCCTACACTATGCATCAATGCTCCTAATAATCTCCCTCCAACATGGTATTATGAACCTTTGGTTCGAGAAAGAGACCAGAAGGAACTTGTATCAAAATTCACCCAAGAAGTGGTGCGGTACAAGTGGGGGAGCATTGTGGACTCACACTTGAGAGGGAGTGTTGGAATAATATAGAAAGTGTGAGTAAGTGGGGAAATAGTTTCACATTGGATATGAATGTGGAGACTTATGCATATATAAGTGAGAGAACTCACTCACCTATCACCTTTAAGATTTTAGGTGGAGAAGTGGTGTCTCTCTCTCAAAAGTGCTTGTTCCTACACTATGCATAAATGCTCCTAATAATCTCCCCCCAACAATGTTAGGGGGGAGATTATTAGGAGCATTGATCCATAGTGTAGGAACAAGCACCTTTTGTGAGAGACACACCACTTCTCCACCTAAAACCTTTTAGGTGGAGAAGTGGTGTGTCTCTCTCAAAGGTGCTTGTTCCTACACTATGTATCAATGCTCCTAGTATCTCCCCCCTAACATAGGAATGTGGAGAGTTAAGCATATATAAGTGGGAGAACCCACTCACCTATCACCTTAAGATTTTAGGTGGAGAAGTGATGTGTCTCTCTCAAAGGTGTTTGTTCCTACACTCTGCATCAATGCTCCTAATAATCTCCCCCAACAAGGGGGAGTGTTGGAATAATATAGCAAGTGTGAGTAAGTGGGGAAATAGTCTCACATTGGATAGGAATGTGGAGATTTAAGCATATATAAGTGGGAGAATCCACTCACCTATTACCTTAATGTTTTAGGTGGATAAGTGGTGTGTCTCTCACAAAGATGCTTGTTCCTACACTATACATCAATGCTCCTAATAATCTCCCCCCAACAATTAAACAGGGTACCCAATTTCATAGTAAACAAGTATTTATATTTATAAATCACATTGATTTTGAGTTTTCAGCTACAATTCAAGCATTTGAGAACTTTATAAATCAAATCCTCATTTTGAAATTTTGTCTTAGAGTTATTAAATGATTTATTATATGAATGCGTTTTTTACATATCGCGAATATTTTCTTCATATTTCACTCTAAATAATTCATACTCATGATTTAATGTGTTCGTCTTATCCATTTTACTTTAATAGTACATTCATGGATAATTTGAGAGTGTCCCATGTTTTTTTTTAATAAAGTTGCAGTGTGATACTCGAAAAAAATTCATTCATTACCTAAAGAGGTAATGATGATAGTTTTAGATTTCAAATTTTATTATATTTTTTATTTATTTATCCTCTTTGATCCATAGATTTTTTAGTTTGTCCATCATAACATCATTAATTTAACTAGATTATCTGAATCGTGTGGCAAGATTCATTTTCAAAATGTATTTATTTGATTAAGATTGGCGTAAAAGTATATTAAAATATATTAATTATATATAAAAAATAAAATACACATGCTTTCATAATATTGACGTTATTTATATCACACATTCTGAAAAACTTCTTTGTATACAATATTTGATGTCGAACGAGTAGATTGAGTATCTTCATCAATTATCAACAATTTATCATAAATGTGTTTTTTATCTTCAAATATGACAAGTTGTTCGTCTTTCATAAGAAAGCTTTATCTTTCGACCAATAGTTCTTTGTAATTTATATAAAAAATATACTTTCTTCTGACAACTTCACATGCAAACAAATATCTATAGTCATAATACATATTTATATCATCATTACATTATGAATTTACCCTTTCATTAACACTACTATAAAATCTATTTTTTTCTCTAAATAAAATCCATGTTATCTCTCATTCTATAAATAGGATATCAATCAGAATCAATCATTGTGCCTTCAACATTGATATGAATAAAATAGTTTTTATATATAAATTCAATAATTGTGTGAATCATATTAAGAAAAATAAACAGTACCTCTGAAACAAACAACATATATAAACGAAATACTATCAAAATAAAGGAGATGAAATTAAGTAAGTCAACTTTGATGCATGATTTAAAAATATATAACTTGAAATTCATCTGATAGTTGTCAATTATGTAACAAAATATAACCACATTCATATCAAATACATATTTGAGACATAAACTTAAATTTTCAATCACATTAGGCAATATGATAAAATGGTTATGAAGTGGAACCTTTAATACAATGCAAAAGTGGCTTCTTTAACAATGGAGGTAGACATGCTAAGCAATAAAAAAAAATAATGAAATATAGAGATGACTCAATATACTTACAAATTTCAAATAGTAAATTTTTAATATGATATTAATGTCGACGATATGGAAAAATTAAAAAGACAATAATTATCCTTAGTAATGAAATTATTAATTGTTTTATGAAAAATATGGCATTCAACCTTGTTAGACGTGCACTCACAAATAAATATTATTCAATTAATAGAGTCATGGAAAAATTGAAAAGACGTCATACTCATAATTCATTATCATACACTTAACGAAGCTCTAGATAAACTAAATATGATTTAATATTAATTTTGTTTTTTTATGTTTGATCCATGAATAGAAGATGCATTGCACACTTATAAAGTTCATATTGTTAATTTCCAAAAAGATATTAATGTCTATAATATGGAAATTAATTAGATATTCATATTTATTAATGAAAGTGTCGTTTCTATGAAACACATTAATGATTCGAAAAAGTGTATCATTAAACATTGTCATCATTCAAATGAAATTTTTTTATTATCATGGTTTGAATAATGTATAATATTGATAAGTTTCATGCTAAGGTATTATAATTAGAAAATTTTAAGTATAATAAAATCACATTTAAAGTTTTAAAAAGTTAAATGCATGTATTCCGAGAAAATTTTACTACAAATAATTTCTTAACATGTGTTCTTAGGTCTCATGTTAGTATTTTCCTATTGATAAATATGCATTCAACTTTGAAAGTATGCTTTAATTAATGAAGTCATAGTAAAACTAAAAAGACACCAACATTCATTATTCTACATTTCGTTACTAATAAAATTTAGTAACGCTATGAAAAATCGTACCATTGAATATCATAATACACATAGCTTATAAATTCCCAGTGATAAAATATTAAATGTATTTCATTAAAGAATATATGAAAAAACTAAAAAGACATCATTTTTCATTATCCACACTTTGTTTTATAACAAAATTTAATAAAAGTAATAGAAAAAGACATACATTTTACACGTTATTAATGTCCTCACAATTATAAAAGTGTTATTTCCAAGACGTTATTAATATTCTCGTGGAAATAAAAAGGCATACATTTAAAGTTTCTTAGTATGTAAAGTTTAATTAAATAATACTCATACTTTCTTGTCATGGAGATCGTGCATAATTGTCATCGAGTATAGTAAAAATCAAAATGGTATGATAAGTTTTAATGAGATATATCATTATGTGAATACAATGTATGCTAGCCAAAATTAATTAATACGACCAACCTTCGTTAAATGCTATAGCAATTTTCATAGTATTAAATAGTTAAACAGACAAAACATACATTATAGTAACTAGGGATGTGTCAACCCTTAGGTCAACAAAACCCTCATTTTAGGCCCTAAAATTTTAGTTTTTCTTAACTTATTCACACATGCGCGCGCATGCACACGTACACACACTAGAGATAGTAGCATTTGCTTATATATATATATATATATATATATATATATATATATATATATATATATATATATATATATATATATAGTGAGAACATATTTATAAAAAATAATGAATGCAAAATATTTTTCAATCATACTTAATTATACTCCCGATATAAGTCATCAAGAGTTAATGTTTATTATAGTATGGTGTGTTGATATTTCTTTAACCTTACTACAAATCTCATGATATTTTTTAGAATTTTTTGAAGGTAAATGATACATTTGGAAAAAGTCTTTTTGATGCTATTATAAATTAAATGAATATTGTTGTACTTGATATTAGTAACATCGGAGAACAAGTTTATGATAATGGGTGGAATATGAAAGGAAAATATCAAAGTGTGCAAAAAAAGATTTTTAGACATTAATTCTAGACCATTTTATACTTCACATGGTTGTCATAGTATAAATTTAGTGCTTTGTGAAATGACTAATTGTTGCTCTAAAATTACAACGAATCTATACAATATTTTCTTCTTCTACTAAAAGATAGAATATTATACAATCATATTTCTAGCTTAACTTTTAGATCTATGTCATAAACATGTTTGAAAAGTGCATCGAAAGTGTAAAACCTTTGAGATTTCAAACTTCACAAATAAGAGATGCTTTATTGAAATTAGGTGAAGTTAATGACAAACCTAAAATAAATGGTGACACTGAATGTTTAGCAACTTATGAGCTTAAAATTTTTGAATTCTTAGTAGGCATGGCAATTTGGTATGAATTATTGTTTGTAGTAAATTCAGTTAGTGTTGTACCTCAAAATTTTCTCTCTCATGTTTTTCAAGGTTTTCTCTTACATGGATGGTCACAAACACTTGATTAAAGAAAAATAAAAATTTTGAAAATAAACAAGGTGTCTTCAATTGACTTTGAGATAAGGTTTTTTCGATTGGCGCCTGAGCAGTTTGTTTTTCGATTAGCATCTGGACAAGTAGATTCGATTGGGCATTTAAAACCCTTCGATCAGGCTTTGGTCTGCAAGTCTTCGATTAGACACTGGGCTTCCTTCGATCAAGATAAGTTCACAAGGTCTTCGATTGGGTGCTGGGCTTCCTTCGATCAAGTTAAGTTCACAAGGATCCGACCGCGCAAGGTAAGAACCCCCTACAAGTTTGTTTCGATTCACAAGGGCAGGGGCTTCCATTGTGCTTGCTTTCACTGCACAAGGCCAAAACCCTTTCAACTGGCCTTCGATTCATAGAGCAATGACCTCCTCATACTAACATCCACAAGGCATTGACTTCCTTTTTGCTAGCTTCGACTGGGCAATGGTTCCCTTCGAAACTGCTTGCGGCAACTCTATCTCTGAAACTTTCAGCATATGATTGCCATATTATGAGCCCATATTGGCGAACCATTCGAAGAATGCATGAGCCATACATGCGCGCTATTCAAAAGACACACAAAAGGGTCATTCGAAGGATGTACAGGTGTTCCATTCGAAGGATGCACAGGTGTTCCATTCGAAGGATGTACATGTGTTCCATTCAAAGGATGTACAGGTGTTCCATTCGAAGGAAGTAACAAAAGGTCCATTCGAAGAAGCATTTAGAAGGTCCATTCGAAGGGTACATAAGAGGTCCATTCGAAGGAGGCAACTTAAGGTCAATCGAAGGGCATAGCCTGAAGGTATTCGAAAGTCAAAGGTGTCCAGGTTCATTCAAGATTTCAAAGAGGCATGCATATTTCAAAAATGGAAGTCTTTTAATGTGTTGGATTCTTGTCTCATGGCTTTCAAAGCCTAGTTAAATGATTGTCCCTTACCATATTCATACACCCTCACATCCCTATAAATACAGGTCTAAAGCATATTACGAAGGAGAGATACATACACTAGAGAACATACACACTATACACACACGCTGCCTCATAAGTCATACCAAAATTGTCAAATCTCCTAAGTAATCCAAATCGAAGGAATCTTCAACAACACTCCACTCACTCCTTGAAGTTTGCAGATAACATGCTCAAGCACTAGACATCTCCAACACCACAGATTCATACACCACTGTTGGTAAGGAAAAAGTAAGGAATCAAATTCCCTATTTTCTTTGCATGTCATCGTCATTCAATTTTCTTTCATGATCGAAGGACCTGGGTGTGGTACCCAGGTCTGTATTTGTTTCTTTTTGTCCCTAATGTTTATGTTGCAGATCCAGCATAAATAAGACCAGTGCGCATAAAATTGAAGGACCTGGACTTGGCACCCAGGTCATGCTTTTATTTTTGCTAACATATCTTTGCAGATTCAGTGTCCTCACAAGTGATCTATCAAGAATTTTCGACAATGCCCTCTAGGTCGAAAGCCACATCCTTTATTGGATCGAAGGGTAACACCTTTCACTGGATCGAAGGACAACTGCCTTCACTGGATTGAAAGATAGCCACCCTCCCCTAGATCGAAATAAATCACTTCCTTCCCTGGATCGAAATAGATCATTTCCTTCCCTGGACCGAAAGACCTCTTTCCATATTCCCTTTTTTTTTTGTTTTGTTTTATTTCTTTTATTTTTGTTTTCTTTTTTATTAATATTAAAACAAAAATCACAGAAAATTAGTTTTTAGTCTTTTATAATTAAAATTAATCTCTTTAAGCTAATTAATTAATTATTTTAACATCTTTCTTAAAATTAAAATTAAATAGACTTAGCTTTATTTTCTTTTATTAAATAAAAAAACAAAAAGATTTTCTTTTACTTAGATTCTTTTTCTAGGTTTTTAGACGTCTCGTTCCATTTTGCACGCGTTATTTTACTTTTCACATTTTTTTATATATTTATGTATCTGCTGATGGAATGTAATAACTTAATTTAGGATTTAAATTTATCACTTTCTTTATTTTTCTTTCCCCCATTTGGATATGTAAATACCCCTTCTCCTAAAAACATGGTAATAGCGTAGATTTAAATTCCTCCAATTTAAATTTCTATACCTATTAACTGTTAGTAACTAGACTTGTATGGAAATACTAAAATCCAACGCTAGAAAACTTAATAACTAAGATAAACAAACAAAATTGAATCATTGCACACATGCACCTCTAAGGTACGCCCACTTTGATTGCCTTCGGAAATAAAATAGTCATGTCCCTTGAAAATGGGGAAACTTTAGCAAAGACTTGTAAATCAAAAGATCAAAGTCTCTCGATGACCCTACAATGTTGCCTTTCGTTAAATGATCTCGTCCCTTCAACAAAATTGGTAAAGCGTCTCCATATGTTGCCTTTATGACTGTACGTCCCTTCGAATGTCCCTCAAACATCCAACGATAGGGCTACCTACTCACTAATAGTATGATAGCACTGTCTAAAGGATATGAGGAAAATAACGAACCTTTTTCGAGTATAAGTAGATAGTCCCTAGATGCTTGCTTAAAACAAATTTTCACACTTACACATAAACATTTCAAAACACTTTCAAAAACATTCGCTTTGTCAACACTCTTGAGGACTGATACAAGAGTTATCACAAAGCGAATCACCACACTAAGGCATTTTAAAACTAATTTTTTCAAATCACAAAGCACAAGGTATTTAAAAAATGAGCTAAGCATCTAAGAGCCCATAAATAACTACGGATGGAAAGGGTGCTAACACCTTCCATTTCCATAATCTACCCCCCTTACTCAGAAAATTCTCGAAAAGGTATTTTTCTATTCTTTTCACCCTTTCCTTAATTTGGATAAAAGAAAATTCGGTGACGACTCTTGCTTACCGCAACATTTGCGAACACAGATGCAAGACTAGTATAATATTCGGTTCTGCCACCATATCACAATTAGTAAAAAAAAATTACGCAAAGGATATGTGTATTGATGTTGTTATATAACAATTAAAAAGACTAGTTTTTTTTTAAATATAGGAAACATGGTTTTGAAACTACTATAGTTTCTGCTTAAGAAATTGCTTTTGAAATGGATAAAGATCCCAAATTTCGTGAAAAAACAAACTATCCATAGAAAGAAACAATTTGATGATAATATTGATAATAAAGTTGTTAAATCTCATGTGGGATATCATGGACATATGACACCACACACAAGAGGGGGTGAATTGTGTGTTTCTAAAAAAATAAAAATTTGAAAAACTTTTAGGATCATTTTTCAGAGTTTAAATTCATTTTAAAAAGATTTTAGAAATTAGCAGCGAAAATTAAGAATAAAACATGGACAGTAAATAGTTAAGGGATATATAGATAACACCATGAATTTAAAGGTTTGGTAAAAAAAAGAAAAGACCTAATCCCCTACTCGAGATTTGTTCTTAAGAGTATCTAGTCAATCTTAAGTGCTTTTATTAGGTTTAACTCTCAAACCCTCTTATACAAGGAAAGTGAAGTTTATGACTAAATTCAAACCAAACAGCAAACAAAGGAGAAAAGCACTTAGTTTTCCTTCCAAATGATGGATTAAATCAGCTAGTCTTCTTTCTAAACAGGAACTTGAAATGGTTGGTCCCTAAGTTGAACCAAGTTTTTACATAGGCTTATCTCTAACCAACGAGAGCTTATAAACTAGGCTGAACTCACTAATTGGATCAGGGTTTTTATAGGCTGACCACGAACCTATGAGATTTTATATTGAGCTTATCTCCAATCTTAGCAAGCGTTTAACAAGGCTAAGTGTAATACGATGAGAGAACTGACTTTTTGGTTTTATCCAAATGTGCGGATAGCTAGAGTCGCCGCCAACTTTTTTTATCCAATATTTAGGAAAGGTGAAAAGAACAAGAAAGAACTTTGATAGATTTTGAGTTCAGGGAGGGGGTAAGATATGAAAAGGGAAGGTGTTAGCACTCTTTTCATCTGTAGTTATCTACGAGCTCTTAATTTCTTAGGTCACTTTTGAAAATATTGCTTTGTGTGTGTGATTTGTTTGAAAATATTTTGAAATCGCCAATGTAAGGATGAATTTGTAATGATTCTTGTATCGGTACTCAAGAATGTATACAAAGTGTTATTTTTGAAAATATTTGTTTGAAAGTGTAGTGTGATAAAAATTTGAGAAAAGTTGTGAGCAAGCAATTAAGAGTTTCTTACCTCACTAAAGTCTTTCTTATTCTTTTCCTTCTCCTTTAGAGATAGTACTATCCATACCATTAGTTGGTAGGTAGCCCTATCTATTAGATGTGAAGCGACAAGTGTAGGGTCATCGTATGGTCATCGAAGGCAACAAATAAGGATACTTTATCAATTGTATCAAAGGGACTATCATCATTTTGTAGGCAACTCGAAGGGACTAGATCATTTGTAGGCAGCTCGAAGGGACTAGATCATTTTGTAGGCAGCTCAAAGGATCATGGAGGGATTATGATATTTATTCGAAAGGGACATGATGATTTAACCGAGGGTATTTTGCAAAAGTATCCCACTTCCGAGGGACGTGACCAATATTTCGTAAGACAACAAGAGAGGATAACCTAGAAGTGCAAGTGTGAAAAGTGTTTGTTTTCAGTTTATTTTATCTTGAGAATTAGAATTTTCTAGGTTCAATTATTAGTCTTGTCATATAAACCCTAATTACTAACAGTTAAAAATATAATGTGCAGAATGTAAAGTGCGGAAAATTAAACTTAGGTTATTACATCCTGTGAGCAGTTACATAATAGGAAGAAAAAAAGATGCAGAAAATAAATCTACATTATTACAATAGAGAGTGCGTCCGATACATTTGATCTATGAATTTGAAAAGAAATAAGAAAATTCCTTAAAAAAGAAGTTTAAAAGACCTAAAGTTATAAGTATTAATACTTTAGTATTTTATTGAAAATAATTTAAATGATAATAAATAATAAAACCTAAATTCTAATTGATTTTAATATTTAAGAAAAAGGGTTGATTAATTAATTTAATAAATAAAAAATCAATAAAATTAAATATTAGTTAAAAACCCTAAACCTAATTTATTAGTATTAGAAAAAGATTAGATTACTTTAATGATTGATTGATTAAAATAATTAGGGTTAGAAAAGAAAAATAAAGGAAATTAGGGTGTTGAACCCACGCCCTAGGCTTCAAATCTGCACTGCTTGCCACTAGGCCAAGCCTCTGTTGGTGTTTGGAAACAGGAATGGAATAATATATGTGAACCTTGCGCATTAGTTTGAAAAAACAACAAAAAATATTGAAAGACGCAGGGATCGAACCCACGCCATTCACGTTACATGCCTCCGTCTCAACCAACTGCGTTGCGTTTCAATTCTATTATACAAAACAAAGCAATAAGTATATTATAAATAAGTGGACCGGAGAAGAGCCGGAGCCCTAGCTCCGATCATCTTCTCTGGTGAGATCAATCTTCAACCTGCAAAACAACGTGCGTTAGAGATCAAGAAGGATCTTATCCCCCTAATTCGACCCTCGTGAATCTAATGGTGGCATTCTTTTTGGATAATTAAACCTGTACAATGAGATACGATCAAAGCAAATCAAAACGATGCAATAATTGTGAAGGAGTGTTCTGGAATCATGGGCCTCATGCAAGGGATAAAACATGCGCTATTTTGTCTCAAGAACACATTGAAATTGTTAGTTTAGATCAAAGCCTCATAAATATCAAAATATGAATTTCATAAAATATGCGAAACTGACGATGCTTGGGATGCATGTTTCAGGCATCTTTGATCATCAAGAATGATTGGAACTTACTCTAGGATACTTCAGGGATCGATTTGAATGGTCACCAAGCCTTAAGGATGGATACAAGTTGGATTTTGATTTCAACCTTTTATTTGCAAATTTCAACCTCAAACCCTTGTTTCTAGAGCAATTTCTCATGTTCACTTTTAGTCTGAATAAATAGTGTGTTTATAGAAGAAAATATTAAGTTAAGAGGTGGGCTTAGACATCATGTGAAATATATCTTTGATTTTGTTTGAAAATAAGTTAAAATATTACAAAACCATGAAGATTTGATTCACACATAGGTCTACATGGTTTGTAGCATGAACTTGGGCCTCCGAAAAATTTAAATCACAAGCCATTTATGCCTTATACATTCATTTGATATTTATTTGATTTAATTTTGATTTTAAATGAATAAAAATCAAAATAAATGAAATAAAAATTAAAATGATGCATGAATTGACTTAGAGGTCCATTATGAGGTTAGGAACACGTTTGGACCTTAAAATATAGGCCCATTATCCCAAAAATTCAAGTTTGCTTAATTTAGATTTCATGCATTTTCTCAAAATTGCCCAACTTGCACAAATCATATCTCACTCAATTTTTATCAGATGAATATTATCTTGGAATTTTTGGAAACCTCAAGATGTCCCTCGCAATCTTCATGTTGGTCATTTTTTCATTTGAAGCCTTTATCTTGATGTGAATTTCTTTGACAAAACGTGTCTTTTTGTTCACTTTTAAAATGACATGTAATGTTTTGGCCCATATTTCTCAAATGAAGCATTTTTGGCCTTGAGTTTAGAGAAACAAAGTTGTAGAGAATTTAATTTACTTAAAATTGAGCTTTAATTGAGACATTTATGATGAAGTATGTGAAAGTTACGCTTGGTCAAAGTTCAGTTGACTTCTCCTTAAGAAAACCCTAATTTAGCAACTTTTGATTTTTGATGAATCTTGAGTTTTCTTGATGAATCATGATCAACCCTTGATCAAATGATGAGTGTTACTTAAAAATGTTTATGTTGACCAAAAATCTTGAAGTTTAACTATAAATTGGTCAACATTGACTTTTTGCCCAATATAGTTGATTTTCAATCATCTGACTCATTGACTGAGCAAACTTGTGTTGCAAGGCTTGGAATTTGGCATGTGGATTCTTTGAGACATATGAAAAACCATGAAATCCACTTGAGGCATTAGAAGTCCAATTTTCCTTGTGAGAAGCAATACCCTAGTTGTAGGTCAACTACTTAGGATGAGGGTTTGTCTAATTAATCCTTGAGTAGTCTCGAGCAATTGAGAACTCTAGGAGCATGGGGAGACCTATTGAAATAATTTGTATTGAATAATCGGACAGAAAATTTTGGGGTACAATAGCTGCCCCTGTTCAATCTTCTTAAACCTGAAGAGTTAGATTGGCATGCTCGCCATTCATGGTCTGAAGGTGGAAGAGGATTGAACACTTAAGTGCCAAGAAATTTGCACTCACATGAGCATAAAGTAACACCGTTGGTTGATTATATTGCTTGAATGGGCTTAAAGATTCCATTCGGAGAGGTGATAGAGTGTCTTCGGAGATGGGCTTATAGATGCCATCCAGAAATGATTGTTGGACTGTATATGTAAGCTGAAACTGAATGATTATCATAATGGCGTCCGTGTCTGGAGCGTATCTGAACTGTATTTGAATGAGTGACAGAACGACATTCGAATCTGGATCGTATCTGGACTGTATTTGAATGAGTGACAGAATGCCATTCGAATCTGGATCGTATATGGACTGTATTCGAATGAGTGACAGAATGACAACCGAATATGGATTGTATCTGGACTGTATTTGAATGAGTGACAAAATGACATTTGAATCTGGATCGTATCTGGACTGTATTTGAATGAGTGATAGAATGACATCCGAATCTGGATCGTATCTGGACTGTATTTGAATGAGTGACAGAATGACATCCGAATCTGGATCGTATCTGGACTGTATTTGAATGAGTGACAGAATGACATCCGAATATGGATCGTATCTGGGCTGTATTTGAATGAGTGACAAAATGACATCCGAATCTGGATCGTATCTGGACTGTATTTGAATGAGTGACATAATGACATCCGAATCTGGATCGTATCTGGACTGTATTTGAATGAGTGACAGAATGACATCCGAATCTAGATCGTATCTGGACTGTATTTGAATGAGTGACAGAATGACATCCAAATCTGGATCGTATATGGACTATATTTGAATGAGTGACAGAATGACATCCGAATCTGGATCGTATTTGGACTGTATTTGAATGAGTGACAGAATGACATCTGAATCTGGATCGTATCTGGACTGCATTTTGAATGAGTGACAGAATGACATCCGAATCTGGATCGTGTCTGGACTATATTTGAATGAGTGACAGAATGACATCCGAATCTGGATCGTATCTGGACTGTATTTAAATGAGTGACAGAATGACATCCGAATCTGGATATCTGGACTGTATTTTGAATGAGTGACAGAATGACATCCGAATCTGGATCGTATATAGACTGTATTTGAATGAGTGACAGAATGACATCCGAATCTGGATCGTATCTGGACTGTATTTTGAATGAGTCTGGAATAAGTATCAGAATGTCAGCCACATCTAGATCGTATCTGAACTGTTTCTAGAAGAGAATCTAGAATAAGTATCAGAATGTCAGCCATATCTGGATCGCATCTGAACTGTTTCTAGAAGGAATCTGGAATAAGTATCAGAATGTCATCCATATCTAGATCGCATCTGAATTGTCTCTAGAAGGAATCTAGAATAAGTATCAGAATGTCAGCCATATCTGGATCGCATCTGAGCTGTATCAGAAAGTTGGGTTGTTTGAGCTGGTCAAGTAGATAGTTGCCCTGTCTGGTTTCAGGTATTAATATTTGACCTGAGAAAGAAAGATAGTTTTCCTGGCTTGTTACATATGTTAATCTTCAATCTCTTCATGTAGATAGTTTTCCTGGCTTGTTACAGGTATTGATCTACAATCAGTCCTCCACAGATAGTTTTCCTGGCTTGTTACAGGTATTAATCTAGAACTTGAAAAGGTTGATGGTAGCCATCTGTTGATTGATCTTTCCTGGAAAGGTAAAGAGTTAGTTGTATGCAATGTCATGATGTATGCATTGTGTAATGATGTTCTCAAAATAAATGAGATTTGTGTTATATGTATTTTGTATGCATTTGCTATGAATGTTGTTGAAATGTAATTTTGTCTTGGAGAATAAATCCTTGACAAGTGTTGGGGAAAAAGAGTTCAGGAGTCTTAGTCGTCCGTTGCTCTACTGGGGATTCGAAGTTGAACTCATATCTGGCCGGGTCCAGGTTTCACAGTAACTTGCTGGGGATTATAGAGTAGTCTATTGGGGAAGAGGAGTTGTGGTCCTTTGATTTGTGGTAGTCGGAGAGGCCACCTCAAGCTAGGGATTTCTGCCATTTGTTGGGGAAATAAAACCTGTTGCTTAATCTGTTGGAGAGGTGACGACTTCGTTGGGGGAAAGTCCTCGAGGATTCTTGAGGTTGTCTCAGTTGGGGAAAGGTTTTCAGAGGTTAAACTCTTACTGGGAAATTATCCTATGAGAAGGACTTTGGGGAGACTTCTCATTTCCCCTAGCAGCAAATGTTTGTGGTATTGCTAGAAAATGTTTGATTGTACGTAACCCTTTGCTGAGATTGACGTTCAATGCCCCCAAGTGATGGAGATGAAGACCTGCCCCTGGTTACTCTGCATTTCTTGAGAGGTTTCCTGGAATCTTGACTGGACTGCCCCAGGTGCGTTGGATGGTGACATGTCATGCCCCTTGTTGATAGGAGATTTGTCATTTAAGTTTCATCCTACTTGAAGTGATTTTGTTCATTGAGAGAGCTTTCATTCACTGGATATTCGTTGTGTGAATTTCTCCGCTATCAAACAAATAGCCATATGCAAACAATGATATTCAAGTAATGCAAAGTTTATGTTTGTCTTGAATTTTTTGAAAATGCGTTTTAGCGAGTAAAGAAATTTTGTAAGAAAAATTCAACTCAGGATTTTGAGTAAAGCCTTACAGGAGTCAGGATATCTTCTATAATAGTATGCTTTCGAACTAACCCATGCTTCAATTAGGACTTTTGAAGGGTTGTAACGTGGCTTGGTTCACGGTTTTAAGAAACAAAGGATAAAGACTCAAAGTGTATTCGTACCCACCCAATCTTCGTGATGTTCTTTAGTCCTAAGCTTAGTTAATTGTATGTTTGAACTCCAATTGAGTCTAGAATGACGTTTTGGTGATGGTTCAGACAAATAAGTTTGTCGGAAGGCAGTCATTTTTGCAATATTTTTTTTCATGTTGTTGAGGATTTGTAGTGACCTCTTTCTTTTGATTTGTTATCCCTAATTTTTTGCCTGATTGTTCCTGTTTTGAGATTACAGTCAGCGGGATGCCCCAGTTTTCTTAAGTCTCCTTTGTAGGTTTTGACTTAGTGGGATTTTCTTTTTGAGAGATAATGACCACCTATGTGATAGGGAACCATCACCGTCTTTTGATTCCAGAGGAGTGTTTTTTGATGTCATTCATTGTATTACAAAATAAGAGTTTGCGGCTTAAAGCGCATTTGAATTAACTGAGAGACTATCCTTCCCCAGGTTTTGATTAAAGGTTTCAATTTGTGTAAAAAGGAAAACATCTACTTCTGTGGCTCGAAGGGGTTGACTAGGGATTATCTTCCTTATAACTCCAGTGTTTAGGATTTGAAAGAACGCCTGTACATTGTCAGCAAGGTCTGTCCAAAAGTATACTGTATGAGATTATGACATTGTTTTCGTCATCCTCCCTCTAAAGGCTTGTATCTTTTAGCAAGAGTTAAATGTCATAGAGAGAGTAAAAAGCATAGTTTAAATGAAATGAAAACGAATGAATTAATTCAAGATAAACATATGCAATGCATTAATGAAACAGAGTTTTACATTAATAGATAATTGTTTGAATAACAAAAGGAATTACAATTGAAAATTCAAAATGAACAAGACACTCTCAATGATTCGGCATAGGAGCAGTGATCAAATTTGGAGTCTCCAGAGGGTCGAACTCGATCTCCTTGGCATTAATCAAGTCTTGAATCTTGTTCTTCAAAGTCCAACATCCGTCAGTGTCATGTCCGGGACTGTCAGAATGATAGGCACATCTTACGCTTTGATTGTACTTAGAAGAGGAGGTATCGGGATTTTGAGGAGGATCCTTTAGTGTGATCAGTTTCACCTTCAGCAAATGTTGTAATGCTTGAGACAAAGACATGTTGATGTTAGTGTACTGTCTTTCTTGATATCTTACCCTACACCTATTGCCCTGTCTTTGCTGAATAGATGTAGGATTAGAGACCAAGATTGCCCCTACATGTTGATCATGACGAATCTTTTGGCCGTACACAGCATTAGACTCTTTCTTTCCATTGTATGGCTTTTTCTGAACGTCGGAGGGTGTAACTCCTTGGATCTTTCCACTTTTGATGCCAACTTCGACCCTTTCGCCAGTCAGTATTAGCTCGGTGAACCCGACTGAGGAGCTTCCGATCAAGTGTTTGAAGAAAGGCCCTGTCAACGTTCCCATAAAGATGTCAATCATCTCCCTGTCAGTTAAAGGGGGCTGCACCCTACCAGCCAGATCTCTCCACTTTTGGGCATACCCTTTGAAGATCTCGTTGGAATCCATGTTCATGTTCTGCAATTGCACACGAGTTGGTTCAAGATCATCATTGTACCGATACTGTTTGTAGAAAGCAGCAGCTAAATCCTCCTAGGTGTGGATGCGAGAACTCTCCAATTGATAGAACCATTCAAGTTGAGTCTCTACTAGGCTCTCTTAGAAGAAATGTATCCAAAGCTTTGGATCAGTTGTGTATGGTTGAATCTTGCAGACATAAGACTTTATGTGCATCTTAGGGCAAGAGACTCCATCGTACATGGAAAAGGTAGGAACTTTGAACTTTGGCGGGATGACCACTCCAGGAACCAAACCCATGTCTCCTAAATCCAAACTGGGTATCTGTTGAATCTCCATTGCATTGACGCGATCCTCTAGCTGTTTGTACTTGTCAACATTGGGAGGATATTGTTCCTCGGAGTAGTCAACTTCGGCTTCATCAATCTCCAGACTGTTGTTTTCTTCATGACTATCCCCCATGTTGGATGGAGTAGAAAGATCTAGAGCTCTCTTGACTGGTCTTCTAGGTTTTCTTCTTAAGTTCAGGACACCTACTGACTTCTTGGATTTCTTGTCTTTGAGAAGGAGAATTTTCAGATCCTCTTGCCCCTTAGCCATAGCCAAAAACATTTGTTGGAATTGAGCGTTTTGAGCTTGGAGATCTTTCACTGTCTGTTCCATATCCATCTTACTGAAATAAACAACAGGAAGATAAGGAAACCTGTATGGGAGAAACCTGTCATGATATGATGCATGATATGTGGATGCATGTTTTCAAGGATCTCGCGAGGTAAATACAAGAAAATGTTAGAAGTTAAACTTTGATCGACATCTTTGTTTGGAGAACTTTGTATCGGTGGATGTCCTTCCACAAGAATTAAGCTCACCATGTCAAGTGGGTCATAGCCCTTGACTCAAATTGTTGTACTTGATCTTTGATGGCATTTGGTTAGAGGAAAATAAATCCTCTTGCCCTTCGGTAGACGTCTGGTTCAACGTGACCCTGCATCAAAGACCCTCGAAATCCTTGAAATGTTATGGTTCAATGTTATTGAAAATGCTATGGTATAATGTTTATGATGTTATGTACAAATATGCGAGGTGAGCAAGTTATATAAAATTATTATATTCACAAAAAGCAGACAAGTCCTTAGGTTTAGGCTTGCATGGAGTTTGTAGGTAAGTACCCTCTTGAAGTTTAGTTGGCTCAACCTGTCCTAGTTAATAGTAATCGGGTTCTAAGGGATATCAATATCACTGACCTTTCCTACAAGCTTCGTTCGGTAGGCAATTGACTCGTAACCAAACAAAATTCAGGAGTCAAGTCTCAATGAGTGTAGCATCGAGTATCAACCAATTTTCAGCTTTACACCGAAACCGGCTATCTCACTACTTCCTCATGGCCAAGTTGGTCGAGTAAGGTTCTAAGGTCAGTTGATGCTTCAAGACACCACGCGACGGCCCCGTACTCTCCTTGATTCAACTCAAGGGTTACCAGTACCAACCAAAGTGCCACATCAACGTATCTACTGCTTCAACCGTGTCGGTATACCCCGCACAGTTCCCTCACAGTCTATTGCTAATTACCTAAAAGGTGTCCCCAAATCCGGGTGTAGGATTTAAAACAAACCCAAACAAGGAACCAAAATATAAAGCATACAAATCAAACAATGAAAGCAAGTAAATATGATCTAACCCTAAGGTAACCCCACTTTTAGAAAATTCCCCAGCAGAGTTATCAGTTCTGTGATATGGTGGGAGAACTGACTTGGGTGTTTTGCATTTGTGTTTGCAAATGTTGCGGTTTAGCAAGAGTCGCCACCGAATTTTCTTTTATCCAATAAGGAAAGATGAAAAATCACAGGAAAGACCTTTAGAGATATTTTCTTGAGTTCGGTGGGTAGATTATGAAAAGGGAAGGTATTAGCACCCTTTTCATCCATGGTTTTCCATGGGCTCTTAGTTGCTTGCTAGATCACTTTCTTTTGTTTGAATGTGCTTGTGGTGTGGGTTTTGAAAGTATTTTAAAAATGTGACTTTGTAATGATTCTCGTTTCTATAAGAATGCGTACAAAGTGTTGTTTTGAAAATAGTTCAAAAATATGTTTGTGAAATGTGTTTTTTGAAAGTGATTTTGAAAAGGGTTTCCTTTGTAACGGCTCTCGCTTCTATAAGAACGCGTACAAAGTGTTGTCTTTTGAAAATGTTTTCAAAATGAAAGTGTTGGTGTATAAAATGTTTTTGTTGTGAGCAAGCGGGTAACTGAGAGCAAACCTACCTACTCAAAAGGTCTTAGATGTTATTTTCCTCCTCCTTTAGATGTTGCTATCTTACCATTGATTTGGTAAGAAGCCCCATCGTTGGATGTGAAGGGACGAGCGTTGGTCATCGTATAACCATGATAGCAATGTTGTGAGGTATCTTTGCATTTCCTTTTGAGGGACTAAGATTATTTTGAAAGGAAACATTTATAGCGTCATCGAGGGACTATGATCTTGTATTTCGATTGTTTTTTCTAAGACACCCCACATGCATAACATGACCATTTTTAGGCAACAAGTGGAATCACCCTAGGGGTGGTAGTGTGCAAGTGTATTTGATTGCATGCATAATTTTGTCTTGATTAGGGTGATCTAAACATTGGTTTTAGTCTTGCCATACACACCCTAATTACTAACAATATATGAAAGCAATAAAAGTGCAGAAAATAAAGATTCTACGCTACTACAATCATAGGGGGATGGGGGTACATATGTACGAATGGGGATTGCAATTAAAATTAAATCCTAAGTTATTATTACAACCATATTGAAATGCATAATATAAGAAAGAAATGAACTTGTTTAGAAAATTTTTTTGTCTTAAGGAAATAAATTAAAAGGAAAATATTTTTTATGTTTTTTATGTTAATATTAAAAATGATGAAAAGGAAAATAAATGCAAGATAGAAACAGTGCTGCTACAAGCAAAACAAACATGGATCAGAAGTTCTGAAGTCAGGTGCGTGGTAACTCAGGAGGAAGCGTCAGTGGGTATCAGAAGTTCTGAGTTGGTAAACTCTGAGGTCCTGCAAGAAATGTTAGAGGACAGACACAAAAATTATGGGTTGCATTCAGACAGTGGGCCACAAGTCAGAAGTTCTGTATTACACTAAAATAGTGAGTAACGTCAGCAGTTCAGTGCGTTATCAGCATGTAAAAATCAAAAACTCTGAGTGTTTGAAAACAACAAGTGGAAACATCAGAAGTTCAGTGTATTTGACATGCAAGGAGAACTCAGAAGTTCTGTGCTGTGTTAGAAAAGTGAGTGAATCATCAGACGTTCTGAATTGTGTTGAGCCAGTGAGTGAACATTAGTAGTTCAGTGCATTATCATCATGTAAGCATCAGAAGTTCAATGTGTGTTAACAGTGAGGAAAATCATAAAAGTTATGTGTGTTAAAACAGTGAAGAGAACTCAAAAGTTCTGTGTGTTTAACAGTGAGAAAAATCATAGAAGTTCTGTATATTAAAACTATGAATGAACATCAGAAGTTTTATGCCATATTTCAACTCTTAATCAGCACATCAGCAAGCAAATCATAAGGTTAACAACACAATAGTTTACAAAAGTTCTAATCTTGATCCTGAGCCTAGCCTTAATCAAGAAGTTCTGACCCACAGTTTTTCTACTTATGCAATGATATGGACAACATTAATACTAAGATATTTACATGTTAATGATGTTCAGAATGAAAAAACAAGCAAAGTCAGAAAGACTTACCTTGAACCTGGAGCGTGCTTGGAGCTTTGAGTGGTTGCCTTTGGATGTTCTGGAATCAGCAAGAGTAACGGAAGAGAAAATGCCAAGTTCTTTGATTCAAAGGGAAGAACAAAGGTTTGGTTTTCTGTTTGGGAAATCTGGATTTTTATGAAGGGTTTCACAGGTTTCTTTTCCTCTTTTGATAGTTATCTCTTTCCAAAAGCTAGCCCCTTGAACGTGTGATGGAGCAAAATATGTATAGGTGAATTTGTTGTTGTTTTGGGGGGAAAGACAAATGGGATTTGAAAATTTTTGGTATACTGTTCCCTTGCTTTTTTATCACTATTTTCGTATGCTAGTTTGGTGCAATTGTGGGATACAGGCATAGGCTGAACTAGCTGCTGATTATAGGTCTGCAGTAGGTTGTATAAATAAGGTTTTGGGATTTGGTCATGTTCTGACCAAAGCGTTGAATATAACCTTCATATGCTGAAGCGCTGCCTTGTTCTTAAAGCAAGCATGGTGGTTGTCAGCAGGAATTAAGGAAAAGCAAAAAGCAAAGTATGGGCTTAGTACCAAAGTTGCTATCCCAAGACAATAGAGGTACACGTGGTGGACATCCTTTGGATAAAGACTCAGAAAGTGGCTGTGAGCATTAAATGAGCATTAAATGATGATGAGACTTATCACAACCAGAAATCCTGCCATGTGAAACTCTGCATCATTTCTTAGTTCTGGATCAGAAGTTCAGCTTCAGCGTAACATCCAACCTATGATCTTTGTAACTTCTGGATCCAGCATGTTCTGAAGGAGAACATTGCTTCCACATGTTCTGATTAAAGCTCCATGTTCTGAATCGGAGAACAATTCTTCCATATATTCTGATTGAAGCATCATGTTCTGAACCATGTTTGCAACCTCTGACTGAAGCTTTTTGTGAAAACTTGCCCAGAAGTTCTGACCAAACTCTGCCTTGAGAGTGTCTAGTATTTGCTGAGCGTTATGGTGATAACCTGGTCAGAAGTTCTGAAATTGTCATAATTCTTGAACACTTAGAAAAATTCCAATTATTTAGAAATTTGACTTTTCCAAAGTAAAATTTGACTTTTGAATTTCTTGACGAAACATACTTCATATTCCAACATGTCTTGATGAAATATGATTTTTTTTGAAATTTTATTTTGATTCAAAAGTCAAAGTTTGACTTTTTAGTGTGCAAATGACCATTTTCCCCTTGTGAGTGATTTTCTTGGAAAATTTGTAGTTCAAGGCTTGGAAGCAAACTTGAGGATCCAGGGTGATTCTTTGAGAAATGAGAGATAAAATTTTGGGGTACAACAGGATCCATTTTAGAGATCAACAAATTAGTATGAGTCAACATATATTGTCTTAGTTGGCGAGCAGCCCATGCCAAAGCGCAACAAGTTTTCTCGAGGAGTGAATTTGTAATACGGTGAGAGAACTGACTTGGGTATTTTGCGTTTTATCACAATTGTTGCGGATAGCAAGATTCACCACCGACTTTTCTTTTATCCAATAAAGTAAAGGGTTAAAAGAACATGAAAGACCTTTTTGAGAATTTTCTTGAGTTCAGGGGGTAGGTTATGAAAAGGGAATGTGTTAGCACCCTTCTCATCCGTAGTTATCTACGGGCTCTTAGTTGCTATCTCACTTTGAAAATGCTTTGTTTGAAATGTGTTTGTGATTGATTTTGAAAGTTTTTTTGAAAAGTTCCTTTGTTTAGTCGAACTTTGTAATGATTCTCGTCTCTATAAGAATGTGTACAAAGTGTTGACTTTTTGAAAATATTTCGTTTTGAAAGTGTTGATGTGTTTTTGAAAGATGTTGTTTTGAAAATGTTGTGAGCAAGCAACTATGAATGTTCTACCTACTCAAAAGGGTCTTAGTTCTTTTCCTCCTCCTTTAGATGTTGCTATATTACCATTAATTGATAAGAAGTCCTATCATCGGATGTGAAGGGATGAGTGCGGGTCGTCGTAGAGTCATAGAAGGCAACTTATGAGATGCTTTAGCAATTGTTGTACGGGACTAAGATAATTTTACCAAAGGCAACGTCGAAGGGTCATGGAGGGATGTAACAGCCCGAGCCTTCAGCGTTCCGGAACTATTACCTCATGATCTTCTCTACCCCCTCACTAGTAGAGTTTTTGCCTTTCGTGGGAATTGAACCCTGTACCCTGGGGTTCAAGTACATTCTCAATGCATTCCCACTACCAATTGAGCTAGTAGCTCAATTGGTAGTGGGAATGCATTAAGCATGTACTTGAACCCCAGGGTACAGGGTTTGATTCCCACGAAAGGCAAAAATTCTACTAGTGAGGGGGGTAGAGAAGATCGTGAGGTAATAGTTCCAGTTGATCAATTGACTGAGCAATTTTGTGATCCAAGACTTGAAAATTGACAGGAGCCATCTTGAGGGTCCCTAATGGTCCATGAAAGTCATTTAAAATATTAGAAGTGCAACTGTCTTTGTGCAAACTCAAACCCTAATTTGAGGCATCAGTGTTGAGGAAATGGTTTAACCTAGTCAATACTTGTGCAAGCTTGAATCTCTGAAGATCTTTATGAGAAATATCTTGAGAAAAGAGAGGGAAAATTTTGGGGTACAACAACTTCCCCTGTTCAATCTTCTTAAGCCTGAAGAGTTAGTTTGGAGGGTCTGCCATTCGTGACTTGAAGGTGGAAGATGATTGAACACTAGAGTGCCCAGAAATTTGCACTTGATGATGTGTTGGTTGATTGTGTCGGGAATGGGCTTAAAGATTCCATTTGGAGAGGTGATAAAGAATTCAGAAGAGATGGGCTTATAGATGCCATCCAGAGTGACAGAAGAGGTATGTTGTTTGATGACTTCACTGGGGAAATAATCTTAACCATAAGAGGTCCGTTGATTTCCTTTCATTAACTGGAAGAAGTAGATCTACCCAGAAGAGGACCGTAGATTGCCTGACATTAACTGGTAGAAGTGAATTCTAACTAGAAGAGGTCTATTGTTTGATTGGTTGACTTTTCCTGCAAGGAAGAGGGTTAGTTTCATGCTGTTGTACCTCAAAATTTGCCATCTCATTTATCTAGAATTCGCTCACAAGATCTCCTTGGGCTCAAAATTGCACTAGGGTTTGATCAGCTCAAGACACCTCCATATGCACTGATGACCAAAATTAGGGTTTCAGTTTGCACAAGGATTTTTGAACTATCAATGCTTCATATGGTTTTCATGTACCATCATGGACCCCCAAGATTACTCATGACAAGTTTCAAGCCTTGGATCACACTTTTGATCAGTCAATTGAACAGTTGACCTAAAAATCAGTTGTATTGGGGAAAAAGTCAACTATGGCCAATTTACAGTCAAACTTCATAATTGTTTATCCACATCAACATTTTAAACCCACATGTATCATTTGATCAAGTTTGGACCACAATTCCTCAAGAAATTTGATCAAATCTCCAAAAGGGCAAAATGGTCAAAATTAGGGTTTTGATTGGGAAAGGGCAATTTCTGATTTTTGACCTAGCAAATGGTCATTTGGTTTAAGGCATGATCCCAAGATTCCAATTGCATCATTTTTACCTAATGACATTGTTCAAAACATTGCAAGTTCATTGGATTGACAGATGAATTTTGCAGTCAACTGATCAAAAGTAAGTGTATACTGAAAAGTCAAACTTTGACTTTTTGGTCAAATTCAAGTGCCAAAGATCCTAATTCATCAAAACATGTCAAAATACGAAACTTATTCATCAAGAAATCAAAAAGTCAAGATTTCATTTTGAAAAGTCAAAATTTCTAAACTTATAAATTTTTCAAAGTGTTGGAAATTTCATGTTTTTTCATAACTTTGAGCCAAATTTTCACCATGATGCAATATGATTCAAGAGAAACTTACAACATGAAAGTTGTATATCTCCATGAAATCTACAACTTTGAAGAGATGAAGTTGGTGTTTTGTCACTTGAATCATAAGTCATTTTCATGATGAACACAAATGCAATTTCAATGTTAGGCTGCATAATCTTTGCTTTGCAGGCCTCAAACTTGTTTGTCACTCCATAATTAATGGATTACACAGACTTTTGAGCTATAATCCAAGTGATTTAAGCTTTATATAATTCACATTGCCATTTTGGGAAGAAAGTTAACAATACCATTCTTGTAAAGCAAGCATTTTGAGCCTCTAACTTGTTCCCTCTGATCACACTTCATCTACAAAGTCAGAAGCAAGTGTGTTTAAAGAATAACCACTCTATCTTAGCAAGTACATAAGACTTTGAAACTTGTTTTGTAAAAAAATCACATGTTTAGCTTAAGGATGCAAATTTGAATTCTGATCAACTAGAGCATCCCAAACTTGTTGCTTATAAATAGAGTCACTATTTGTGAGCTAGGACACGAGTTTGAACACCCTGAAATACACCAAAACTCTCTTAAATCATAAATTTCCCAAAAACTCCATTGTTGCACAGTTTCTGACTTTGAACCTCAAACTCACATTTCCCTCATACGTTTCTTGGCCTTTTAGTTTCTAAAGCTTCCTTGCATAAAGAGTAACTCATCCCTGTACCCCTTTCATTTATGTAACACCATTTTCCTTGTTTTCCATAACCAAAAATAGAGCATCACTATTGGACTCCTCAAGACCATTCCAGCCACCCTCAGCTCAAGCCAGCCATTGCATTAGCTTCCTAGAGGTCCAAGGAAGCTAACCTGATCATCAGCACTGCCTGAAACAAGCTCAAATCCATTTCACGATTTCCAGTTTTGAGGTATTTTTCTTGAACTTATATCTCATTACTTAGGCATTGTTAGGCTTGCATTTGTGAAGATAAAATGTAGACATCATTGCCCTGAAGCTGTACATGTCCATAGATTTCATTTATTTTGATTGAGCTAGGAGAATTTTGAGTTTGAACTTTCTGAAATATTTAGGTCAGAATTTGGTACTGTTAAAAATTCTCATTCATCTTTGATTTATAGTTTATGATATTTATATGTTTGGGTTCGTGTGACAAAATGGAGCAATTTTCATGTTTACATTTTTGCAAATTGTTGAGAAATGAGCAAGTTACAGATCCTTTGGCTGGAGGTTGAAGATGAAGTACAGTCAAGGCGCGTTTTGTGTTATGTATTCATTATTTCATACAAGTTAATGGATGTATAGCCACTCCAGTGATAAAGCGCACGCCTGTTCACCCCATGGTCCTGGGTTCAAGCCCCGGCGTGACCATTTTGTCATTTTTAACATTTTCTAACCCTTTTTTTTATTTGTTTGGCAAGCGCTGGGCCCTTTGGGCCTGACTCTTTTTTTTTGTTTTTGCTTCCTAACTCCCTGTTCCATTTTCACACCTCCCTCATTTTCTCTTCATATTTTATTTTTATTTTAATTTTATTTTCTTTATTATCTTTATTATTATTATTAATATTATTATTATTATTAATAAATATTTTTATAGTTATTAATAAAAATCCAAAAATATTTTATCTTTGCATTTATTTAGTTATTTTTGTCATATAAAATCAAAAGAAAATAGAAAATTTTTCTTTAATAAATTAATTACTCTTTTTTATGTACTTAGATAATAAATCTTGACTATTATATATTATTTTATTATTTTCTTGAAAATTAAAATAAATTTAGAACCTATGCTTATTTTGGTTAATTAACCTTTTTGTATTTTAATTAAATTCACAAAAAACCCTAAAAAATACTTTTCTAAATCAATTTTATTTCTTATAAGAATTAGGTTTAGTTCCCTAAATTTAATTTGGACCAATTGACCATCACCCTTTAGTTGATTAAGGCCAAAACATTTTCTTAACAAAAATCCAAAATAAATCAATTTCTTTTCCTTTTATACTTGTATATTATATTCATTTCATTCCTTGTATATTTATGCAATTCAATATGGTTGTAATAGATAAATAGATTTATTTTCTTGCAAATCCCCATTTGTAATTTGTACGCCCCTCCCCTAAATGATGTAATAGCGTAGTAATTTTAATTCTCGCAATTTATCGTTTTATATAAAAATGCTAGTAATTAAGGTTTGTATGAAAATAATAAAACCAACCAAATAGCAAACCCTAATCAAAGACAAATCAATGCATGTAAATCAACACATTTGCATACATACACCCTTAGGGTAAACCCACTTTGTTGCCTTACAAAAATGGCCATATTACGCATGTAAGGTATCTTAGCCAAAAACAAGCAAAAATACAAGATCATAGACCCTCGATGACGCTATCTAAGTTGCCTTTCAAATTATCTTAGTCCCTCAAATGAATGCTAACTTACCTTGCAACATTGCTAATCATGGCTATACGATGACCCACGCTCGTCCCGTTTACATCCAAAGATAGGGTTGATTACCAAATCAATGGTAAGACAACAATGTCAAAGGAAAAGAAAATGAACAAGAAAGACATTTGAGTAGGTAGATTTCTCCTAATTATTTGCTCCATTTCAAAACAAACATCCTTGCTATTTTCAAAAACAAACACCAACACTTTCAAAGCATCTTACAAACTTGAAAACATTTTCAAAAGATCAACATCTTTGTATACATTCCTATGAACGAGAATCATTACAAAGATTGCCTAAACAAAGGCCTCTTTACAAAATACTTTCAAAAACCATACTAAGCACAATTTCAAACAAAAGCAAGTGATCTAGAAAGTAACTAAGAGCCCATGGAAAACCATGAATGAAAGGGGTGCTAATACCTTCCCTTTTCATAATCTACCCCCCGAACTCAAGAAACAATCTCAAAGGTCTTTTCTGTGCTTTTTCACCTTTTCTTTTGGATAAAAGAAAAGTCAGTGGCGACTCTTGCTAACTGCAACATTTGCGATTAATTGCAAAACCCTCAAGTCAGTTCTCCCATCGTATCACAGAACTGGCGACTCTGCTGGGGACAATTCTAAAATTGGGGTTACCTTAGGGTTAGATCACATTTACTTGCATACATTGTTTGACTTGCATGTTTTACATGATGGTTCTTTGTTTGGGTTTGAATTCTCTACCCGGATTTGGGATACCTTATAGGTAATTAGTAATACATTGTGGAAACTATGTGGGGTATACCGACATGGTCTAAACAATAACTACGTTAGTGCGACATATTTGTGGGTACCGGTAGCCTTTGAGTTAATCAAAGAGAATACATGGCCACTGAGTGATGTCATAAAGCAATAATGAACTTTTAGAACCTTTACTTGACCAACTTGGCCTTTAGGATGTAGTGAGATGACCGGCTTTGGTGCAGTCCGAAGTTGATAGATACTCGATACTACACTCATTGAGGTTTGGTTTCTTGGGATATTTCGGTCGCTATTAAAGAGGCTTGTGCTGAAACAATGACCAAGGAAACAAACCAGTGATATTGAGCTCCTTAGAACCCGATTACTATTACTAGGACAAGTTTAAGCCAACTAAACTTCAAGATGGTACTTACCTATAAAACTCCATGCAAGCCTAAACCTAAAGATTTGTTTGTTTTGTTTGTATATGCATACTTGTACATAACATCATGGACATCATGAACATCATATATATCCACTAACTATTTCTAGGATTTTGGGATTCATCTTTGTTCTTGTTTTGTAGGACATGGATTCACTTCGCAGGAAAACTATTCAAGTCAATCTTGTAAGGATCCCTCCATAACTCAGGGAGATAGCTTCAAGGATTCCTGAAAACTCTCCATTTACCGAGAGACATGGTCGCCTACTCAACTTGGTCACCTCCAACACAGATGAGGATATGATAAATGTTCTCTTTCAGTTCTTTGATCCTTTACACCATTGCTTTACATTTCCCGACTATCAACTTGTGCCTACTTTAGAAGAATTCTCCCAACTCTTGAGGATTCTCATTCTCAATCAACTACCTTTCAATGGTACGGAAAGAGACCCAAAGCCAGAAGAGATTTCTCAAGCTCTACACTTGCACTCATCTGATATCACAACTCATTGGGAAACAAGGAGTGGTGTCAAAGGTTTCTTAGCGAAGTTCTTGTTCGAGAAAGCCCAAAGCTGTTGGAACTCCTTGGATTTGCAAGCCTTTGAGGAAATTGTGGATCTCCTCATCTATGGGATGGTTTTGTTTCCAAATCTTGACCAACTCATAGATGTCAGTGCCGTCAAAATCTCCATATCCCGCAACCCGGTGCCTACATTGCTAGGAGATATCCTACACTCTTTTAACACTTGCACAATGAGGAAAAGAGGTGTCCTTATGTGTTGCACTCCTATCTTGGCAAGATGGTTTATTTATCATCTTCCCCAATCTATATTAAAAAATGAGCAAGGTTCAAGGCGGTCACAAAGGTTGATGATGCTCAAACATTCAGACATTCATTGGTGCTCCCGATCCAAAGAGAATGTTATCATTGTCGTCCGTTGTGGAGAATTCCCTAATGTCCCTTTACTTGGAATTAGGGGAGGTATCATCTACAACCCCTGCTTAGCCTTAATACAATTTGGTTTCACCCGAAGGGATGGCCAGCACGAGATGCTGATTCAAGGTTTGGTATTTGACAACGACAACGACGATCAAGGTCTTCGCCAGAGATTTATCCGAGCTTGGAGGATGTTAAACAAGGTAGATATCAAGACTTTGGAGCATAAAAATTCCATCCCTCTTGAGCCTTACCTTAAATGGGTACGAACTCGTGCTCAGAGTCTTATGATGCCTTATCCTTCCATTCTCCCGGTAATCATTGAGCCTGTCATGGAAGGAGATGTTCCATACACTATCCTACTTCCTGACATGCCCACCTCTCTTGAAGAACTACAAAGATATTGGATACAACTCAAGAGGGAGTGAGATACTTTCGAAGCCCAATTCTACGCGAGCGAGAAGAAGGTTTTGGAACTCACTAGACTACTTCATGAGGAGCAGACTCTGAATGCCTACATCGCGCCAAAGAGGATGCGCACTACCTTTTTTATCTTAGAGATTTTGTATTTCCTTATAAGCCCAAGAGGCATTAATGTATTCAAGCTTTAACTTATTAACATAACGTGTGGTTCCTTTTTATCTAAAACAAATTTGAATCTTTGAAATCCTTGAAATCATTACATATGCATATACCATTCATCATAATATAAGCAGGTCTTTTGCAACAAGTCTCCTCATTTCTCTACTGTTTATTTCAGTAAGATGGATCTCGAGCAAAAAGTGAAGGACCTCCAAGCTCAGAATACACAGTTTCAACAATTGCTCTTAACCCTAGCCAAAGGACAAGAAGAGTTGAAGACTTTGCTGGATGAGGAGAAGAAAAAGAAGACAAAGAAGGTAACCGGAGTCCTAAACATGAGAAGAAGATTTCATGGGCAGACAAGAAGGACCTTAGACTTTGCAACGACATCCGGTGAGAGAGACAATCAAGATGGGAAAGGCAAGGAAACAATTGTCCCGTCAAAATCAGAAGAGGAAGAGGAAGAAGAAGACTATTCTGAAGAATAATACCCTCCAACTGATGATAAGTATAAACATCTCGAAGAGCGGTTGAGCGCAATGGAAATCCAAAAAGTTCTTGGCTTGGACTTTGAGGAATTGGGGTTAGTGTCGGGGATTTTCATTCCTTCCAAATTCAAAGCACCCGTGTTTGCCAAGTATGACGGAGTCTCATGTCCAAGAATGCATCTCCGATCCTATGTAAGGAAAATCCAGCCCCATACAGCTGACAAATACTTATGGGTACATTTCTTCCAAGACAACCTGTCTAGAACTCAACTTGATTGGTTTTACAAGTTAGAAAGAGCCAACATTCACAACTGGGAAGATCTTGTTGCAGCCTTCTACAAACAATACCAATACAATGCTGATATTACGCCTACCCGTACTCAACTCCAGAGTATGGCCATGGTTTCTAATGAAGGTTTCAAGGACTATGCGCAAAAATGGAGAGACTTGGCTGGAAGATTTCAACCCCCTCTATCTGAGAGAGAGAGTTGGTAGACATGTTCTTGGGCACCTTGTCTGGTCCCTTCTTCAATCATTTAATTGGAAGTTCATCGGTGGGTTTTACTAAATTAATATTGACCGGAGAAAGAGTAGAAGCCGATATAAAGAGTGGAAAGATTCAGAAAGATACATCCTCTGCTGCTATAAGGAAGCCATTTATCAGAAAGAAAGAAGTGGTTGCGTTTATCCTCAGAGAAATCAAGATAGGGCCGAACGCCGACCAATGGTGGAGGCTGTTATGATTCCTAAGCCTGTGCCTGATCAACAAAGAAATAACTAACCAAGGATGGAAAAGCCAGTCAGACAATTCACCAGAATTAACATGACCCTATCTCAGGTATTACCGTATCTACTAAGATCCAATTTGGTGACCTTGAAAGAAGCTCCAAAGAACCCTAACACAACATCTCCTCACTATCATCCCAATGCTCGTTGCGCATACCACTCTGAAAGTCCTGGTCACGATACTAATAACTGTTGGGCTCTAAAGAACAAAATACAAGACCTCATTGAAGCAAAAGAGATTGAATTCGATGCGCCCGAAAAGCCAAATGTCATTTCTGCCCTTATTCCCAAACATGGCCATAATACCAACACCATTGAGGAAGATATGTTTGTTGCTTCAGTTGATGAGCTTATGACCCCACTCTTGACTATTAAAATGAAGTTGTTGAATGCCAATGTGTTCCCGGGCTGTGATGAAGGCTGCCATTTCTGTTTGTCCTCACCAACCAGATGTCCTTTGTTGAAAGTAGGTGTTCAGTGCCTAATAGATAAAAAAGAAATTTTGTTTGAAAAGACTTTTGCTCCACCTGTTCCTTTTGAAGATGTTTCTATCATTACCATTTCCGCCAATTCTTCCAGGGTCTCCACCAAAAGACCTGTTAGAATTACATTAGTTCCAAAAGCAACTCCTTTGATAATTACAATGCCTGGACCAGTCCCATATTTGTCAGACAAAACCATACCATGGAATTATGGAGGGGATGTCTACTATCACGGTATCAAGCAGGATTGGCCAGCCGCCGAAGATTCGAGTTCCAAGAAAGTCAACTTCGACATCAGTAATATTGCAGGAACTAGCAAGATTACCTGAAGCGGAAGGATATTCTCTCCAGAAATTGCTCCCCCAAAAGCAGTTTCTGGACCCGTAATCATTCCTGTTGTTACTCCTCCAAAAGCCGTTCCCAGTCCTATAATCATCCCCACTAATACTCCAACTAACAAAGCTGTTACAACCCCTGTTATCATTCCTACTGGCACTCCTGCTACCGAGTTAACCAAGACTCGAGGTAAAAGTATTCTGATTGAGCCTGTCCGGACGAAGTCTCAGTCATTGGCTATCCCTGAGACCTCCTGGAAAGAGATGGAGGAAATTCTGAAGATCATAAAAAGAAGCGACTACGATGTAGTTGAACAACTGGGGAAAACTCCGTCTAAAATTTCCATGTTGGCATTACTACTATGTCCCGAGGCGCATGCAAAAGCCTTGGTAAAATTCCTGAAAACTGTCCATGTACCCCAAGAGACATCTGCCGATCAGTTTCAAGACTGCGTAGCCAGCTTGACTGCAGATAATGGTCTAGGTTTTTCGAATGCTGATTTAACACCAAGAGGAAGGAAGAATAATGAGGCATTGCATGTCTCAGTTGAATGTAGGGGCATAACTTTGGCTCATGTTTTGGTGGACACTGGCTCATCTCTGAATGTATTGCCCAAAAAAGCTCTTGATAGGCTTGACTGTGAGGGGTTGACATTGAATCCAAGTAACATAGTAGTAAGGGCTTTTGACGGCTCGAAAAGGATGGTACATTGGGAGGTAGACATTCCCATAAAGGTTGGAACCCAAAATTTTGATTCAACTTTTTATGTAATGGATATCCATCCTTCATATTCCTGCTTGCTAGGCCGACCATGGATTCACAATGTTGGCGCTGTCACTTATATGTTGCACCAAATGCTGAAATATCCAATTCAAAGGGAAGATTATCACCGTTCATGGAGAAGAAGAGTATATGATCAACCATCTCAATTCCTTCAGATATGTGGAATTAGATGGTGAATTTATTGAAACTCCATTCCAACACTTTGAAGAGGTCCTGCAAGATATGGAAGTAACCAAGGTTGTTCCTAAGATTACAAGGCCTCCACTCTGGATGTCATCTCTGAAGGATGCCAAAGTAGTGGTAGAAGAAGGTGGGTGCACTATCTGGGGACAACTCTCAGATATCCCATATAAGTCTGATAATTTTGGCCTGGGTTTCACTTCAAGTGCTCAGAAGGTTGTACGCCGCGCTCGTGCTGGAGGACCGCCCCTGAAGATCAACAATCGTGAAGTCAACGCGGTAGAGGATGATGAGGATGACTGCAACCTGGAGGATTGGATCTTCCCAATTGTCAGTGGAGGACTCAACAACTTGGAGGATAGAGATTTTGTCCCGATCACTTTTATCCCACAGTAATCTGTCTTTACATTTTGTTGGATCTGTAATAATAAAACAATTCACACTATTAAAACCTTGTGTCTTACCCGAGGCACAATGGTCCATTTGTAAGGGTTATTATATCATTTTCATATGACATCAATGAATCATGGACGTTTTCGCATACAAACTTTTATGCTCATTTTTTTTTTTACATTTTTTATTTCTTTCAAGGATAGCTATACCCTTACACACACTCACACTCACAATGCAAGTATACATCCATTCGGGATCCCATGGGTAACGATACTGCTATGGCCTTTTGTGACTCTGAGAATCTAATCTACCAAAGCTGAAGACAAAGGTGAGAAAGATTGTGAAGTACCGGGGGAACTTGCCAGACTATTACAACAAGAAAAGAGAACCATTCAGTCTCACGAGGAACCCGTGGATACAATCAACCTAGGTACCGAAGAAGACAAAAAAGAGGTCAAGGTGGGTGCCAATATGGAACCCAGTATCAAGGAGCGTCTGATTCAGTTGTTACACGATTATGTTGAAGTCTTTTCCTGGTCATATGAAGACATGCCAGGACTTGATGTAGATATTGTGGTACATCGTCTGCCTACAAGAGAGGATTGTCTGCCAGTAAAGCAAAAGGTTAGCCGCATGAGGCCTGATATGTCAGAAAAGATTAAAGCAGAAGTCATGAAGCAATTCAACACTGTATTCTTGGCTGTCACCTCTTATCCCCAATGGGTTGCCAATGTTGTTCCCGTGCCCAAAAAGGACGACAAAGTGAGAATGTGTGTGGACTACAAAGATTTGAGTAGGTCAAGCCCTAAGGATGATTTTCGACTCCCCCACATTGATATTCTAGTTGACAATACGGAACGACACAAAGTGTTTTCCTTCATGGATGAATTCTCAAGTTACAATCAAATCAAAATGGCACCTGAGGACATGGAGAAAACAACATTTATCACACAGTGGGGAACATTCTGCTACAAGGTGATGCCATTCGGACGGAAGAATGCTGGGGCAACCTATCAGCGTGCCATGGTAGCTCTATTTCACGACATGATACATCACGAAATAGAGGTCTACATGGACGATATGATAGCCAGATCTCAAACATAAGAAGAGCATCTTGATCACTTACAAAAACTGTTTGAGAGACTGAAGAAGTACAAGCTGAGGTTGAATCCAAACAAATGCACATTTGGGGTACGGTCTGGTAAACTCATAGGCTTTGTCATCAACAATAAAGGTATTGAAGTAGATCCTGACAAGGTATAAGCGATACAAGAGATGCCTGCTCCTCGTACTGAGAAGGAAGTCAGAGGGTTCTTGGGACGTTTGAACTGCATTGCTAGATTCATCTCTCACCTGACAACTACTTGTGAACCAATCTTTAAATTGTTGAAGAAAGATCAAGTAGTCAAATGGAATGACGAGCGCCAAGTTTCTTTTGACAAAATCAAAGAATACTTACAAGAGCCTCCTATGTTGATGCCACCAGTCGAGGGAAGACCATTGATCATGTATCTGACTGTTTTATAAAACTCAATGGGGTGTGTATTGGGGCAGCATGACGAGTCTGGCCGAAAAGAGCATGCTATTTACTACCTGAGCAAAAAGTTTACCGACTGTGAAACCAGATATTCACTGCTTGAGAAAGCTTGCTGCGCTCTGGCATGGGCTGCTCGCCGGCTAAGACAATATATGTTGACTCATACTACTTTGTTGATATCTAAAATGGATCAGATAAAATACATCTTCGAGAAGCCTGCTCTTTCTGGGAGAATAGCGAGATGGTAGATGATCCTGATGAAATACGACATACAGTATACTACCCAGAAAGCTATAAAGGGTAGTGTACTAGATGATCACCTGGCTCACCAAGCTGTGGAAGACTACCAGCCCATGAAGTTTGAATTCCCAGATGAAGACATCATGACGGTAAATAACTGTGAAGAATTTAGGCCATATAACGGACCTGAACAAGGATCCCGATGGACCCTGTTCTTTGATGGGGCATCCAATTCACTTGGCAATGGTATCGATGTTGTACTCATATCTCCGGAAGGGTGTCATACTCCCTTTACAGCAAGACTCTACTTTAATTTTACAAACAACATCGCAGAATACGAAGCATGCATCTTTGGTCTCAGAGCTGCCATAGACTTGGGGATCAAATCCTTGGATGTATTTGGAGATTCAGCTTTAGTTATCAACCAGATCAAAGGGGAATGGGACACCAAACACCCTAACCTTATCCCTTATAAAGAACATGTTTTGACATTGCTACCACATTTTGAGAAGATTACCTTCGAGCATTTCCCGCGAGAAGAAAATCAACTAGCAGACGCACTAGCCACAATGTCATCTATGTTTAAACTTAATTGGGATAACGAGGCTCCACAGATCACTATTGAACGAATGGATGAACCAGCACACTGTCACGAGATTAATACTGAAGAAGTAGTGGACCATCCTTGGTTCCACGAAGTCAAGAGATATATCGAAGCTCAAGAATATCCGAAAGGAGCTTCAGTTAATGATAAGAAGTTCTTAAGGAGATTCTCTGCTAAATTCTTCCTTAGTAATGGCATCCTGTATAAACGCAATCATGACTCTGTGTTACTTCGATGTGTAGACAAGGTTGAAGCTGAAAGGATCATGGCTGAATTGCATGAAGGAACTTTTGGCACCCATTCCAGTGGGCATACGATGGCAAAGAAAATCCTACGGGCAGGCTATTACTGGTCTACCATGGAAGCAGATTGCTATCAACACTCTCGAACCTGCCATAAATGTAAGATTTATGCTGACAAGGTGCACGTACCTCCGGTTCCTCTGAATGTCTTGATGGCTCCTTGGCCCTTTGCTATGTGGGGAATTCATATGATTGGGGAAATCAAGCCAACGGCCTCCAATGGACACCGCTTCATCCTAGTGGCCATTGGCTATTTTACAAAGTGGGTTGAGGAAGCTTCTTTCGCCTCCGTTACCAAGAATGTTGTTGCCCGTTTCATCAAGCAAAATCTCATTTTCCGGTACGGTATCCCAGAGAGGATCATCACTGACAATGGTACAAATCTCAACAACACTATGATCACCGCCTTGTGCGAACAATTCAAGATTCAGCATCACAATTCTTCTCCTTACCGGCCGGAGATGAATGGTGCTGTCGAAGCTGCAAATAAGAACATTAAAAAGATCATACAGAAAATGACAGTCACATACAAAGACTTGAATGAGATTCTACCATTCGCTCTCCACGGGTATCATACCATAATTCGCACATCAACCGGGGCAACACCCTATTCTCTGGTTTACGGCATGGAGGTTGTCTTTCCCATCGAGGTCCAGATCCACTCTCTGAGGATTATGAAGGATGCAGGGCTGAACGAAGACGATTGGATCCAGACTCAACTTGATCAACTGAACTTAATTGACGAGAAAAGACTTACTACTGTCTGTCATGGTCAAATGTATCAAAAACGGATGATCGAGGCTTTTAACAAGAAGGTCAGACGACAAGTATATCAAGTTGGGGATCTAGTGATCAAATGCATCATACTGCCATAAGGTGATCCCAAGGGAAAATGGACTCCTACCTATGAAGGACCATTTGTAATCAAAAACATTTTCTCTGGTGGGGCAATGATCTTGACCACCATGGATGGAAACGACTTACCGCATCCTGCGAACGCGGACATAGTCAAAAGATACTACGCATAAGATACCCGTTAGGTTGACACACCTAGGAAAAACAAGGGCATCCCAGCGAACCAAAGAGGTTAGGGCAAAAATTAGGGATAAAATAAAAGATCTGTACACCCGGCAAGTTGACAACCCGAAAGGGCGACTTGGGTAAAAAAGGATTTCCCGGTGGACTGAAAACCCGAAAGGGTGGTCCAGGAAAAAGTTAGGGAATTAAAGCGTATGACTATGTCCAGGTGGATCACCTTACGGACAACCTGCAAATTCAGAGGTTCTGATCAATTCAATCATCTTCGGATGAGGAAACAAATAGACAAGATGCTCATAGATACAAAGGCTATAGCAGAATGGGAACCCCATGGGATTATTGCACATATCTATCTTTTCCTTAAATTAAAATTTTCAATTTTTACGACGGAATTCTCTTACTAGAATGTTTATCTCATTGTACAAAAATGCTTACTCAAAGTCAATACAAAGATATCCCTTTGAAAGTGCAAAAACTATTTGTTTTTCTTTACGCTTGTTTTTTATTTACAAAAACGTCCAATGATTCATTGTTGAACATATGCATTTGAACATAATTACTGTTTACAAATAAACAAAATAAAAGACAATCGCTGATGGCTTTAAGTGATAGGGAAATCTCTCTAAGTTATTTCCATAAAATCCCCCGTGATGTGCAGTTTAATCCTCAGCGGAACAGGGCTTCCAGTTATCAATCCCCAGTAGAAGTCATTCAATTTCTCAGGATTTCACAACAAGATTTTACAAGCAATACACGAAATTTCCCTTACAACAAAGTTTGTTTCTCTAAACGGAAATTCATCAACACTTCAACTTCACAACATGAAGACTTATGCTCCATATCCTCAGCAGCGGACAAGGATTTATTTTCCCCAGTCCAATAGCAGTACAACAAAATTAGCTCACATGCACATACATCGCATCTATATATCATAAACTTTGATAACACAGATGCATTACACTATGCATCTCATACAACATGACTTTACGTTTTAGCTAACATTTTACCCTTTTCAGGATAAGGTTAACAACTACCATTAACAATGTTCAAAACTTTTAGATACAGTTTAGATACGCTCCAGACACGGATGCCATTCTGATACTCATTCATATTCATCTTTCAAATACAGTTCAGATACGCTGCAGACACGGATGCCATTCTGATACTCATCCAGGTCCAACTTTCAGATACAATTCAGATACGCTCCAAACACGGATTCCATCCTAATACTCATTCAGATTCAACCTTTTGATACAGTTCAGATACGCTCCAGATACAGATGCCATTCTGATACTCATTCAGATTCAACTCTCAGATACAATTCAGATACGCTCTAGACACGGATGCCATTCTGATACTCATTCAGTTTCAACTCTCAGATACAGTTCGGATACGCTCCAGACAAGGATGCCATTCTGACAATCATTCAAAACTAGCTTTCAAATACAGTTCAGATACGCTCCAGACTAGGATTCCATTCTGATAATCATTCAAAATCAACTCCCAGATACAGTTCAGATACGCTCCAGACACAGACGCCATTCTAATACTCATTCTTTCAGCTTACAAATTACAACATAAACAATCACTTTTAGATGGCATCTTTAAGCCCATCTCCTACAACTTTCTATCACCTCTCCAAATGGCATCTTTAAGCCCATTCTCTCTACCACCACATTGCCGAGTGCAAATTTCTGGGCACTCTAGTGTCCAATCATCTTCCACCTTCGAGTCACGAATGGAAAGACATGCCCATCTAATTCTTCAGGCTTAAGAGATTGGACAGGGGAAGCTTTGTACCCCAAAATTTTTCCTCTCATTTATCTAGAATTTTCTCACAAGATCTCCTTGGGCTCAAAACTGCATTAGGGTTTGATCAGCTCAAGACACCTCCTTATGCACTGATGACCAAAATTAGGTTTCAGTTTGCACAAGGATTTTTGAACTATCAATGCTTCATATGGATTTCATGGACCATCATGGACCCCCAATATTACTCATGACAAGTTTCAAGCCTTGGATCACACTTTTGATCAGTCAATTGAACAGTTGACCTAAAAATCAATTGTATTGGGGAAAAAGTAAACTATGACCAATTTACAGTCAAACTTCATAATATTTGATCCACATCAACATTTTAAACCCACATGTATCATTTTATCAAGTTTGGACCATAATTCCTCAAGAAATTTGATCAAATCTCCAAAAGGGAAAAATGGTCAAAATTAGTGTTTTGATTGGGAAAGGGCGATTTCTGATTTTTGACCTAGAAAATGGTCATTTGGTTTAAGTCATGTTCCCAAGAGTCCAATTTCATTATTTTGACCTAATTACATGGTTCAAAACATTGCAAGTTCATTGGATTGACAAATGAATTTTGCAGTCAACTGATCAAAAGTCAACTGTATACTGAAAAGTCAAACTTTGACTTTTTGGTCAAATTCAAGTGCCAAAGATCATAATTCATCAAAACATGTCAAAATATGAAAATTATTCATCAAGAAATAAAAAAGTCAAGATTTCATTTTGAAAAGTCAAAATTTCTAAACTTAGAAAATTTTCAAAGTGTTGGAAATTTCATGTTTTTTCATAACTTTGAGCCAAATTTTCACCATGATGCAAGATGATTCAAGATAAAATTACAACATGAAAGTTGTAGATCTCCATGAAATCTACAACTTTGAATCACACAACTTCTTCCAAAAGTGCTTGGATCTCAAGTTATAATTTTATGAACATAAGGTCATGAAACTAAACACTTAGTGAAATTTTGCCCTAATTTGACCAGGATTTTGACCTAACTTCATGACACTTTTTCATATAGTTCCAAGTGGAATCTTCAAAAGCAATTCAAATATGGGTTGTATATCACATTTCAAGCTTTTCAAAATATCCAAGAACTCCTTGAGATCATTCTTGAGTATGGAGAATCGAAGAGATGAAGTTGGTGTTTTGTCACTTGAATTATTGGTCATTTTCATGATGAACACAAATGCAATTTCAATGTTAGGCTGCATAATCTTTGCTTTGTAGGCCTCAAACTTGTTTGTCACTCCATAATTAATGGATTACACAGACTTTTGAGCTATAATCCAAGTGATTTAAGCTTTATATAATTCACATTGCCATTTCGGGAAGAAAGTTAACAATACCATTCTTGTAAAGCAAGCTTTTTGAGCCTCTAACTTGTTCCCTCTGATCACACTTCATCTACAAAGTCAGAAGCAAGTGTGTTTAAAGAATAACCACTCTATCTTAGAAAGTACACAAGACTTTGAAACTTGTATTGTAAAAAAATCACATGTTTAGCTTAAGGATGCAAATTTGGATTCTGATCAACTAGAGCATCCCAAACTTATTGCTTATAAATAAAGTCACTATTTGTGAGCTAGGACACGAGTTTGAACACCCTGAAATACACCAAAAATCTCTCAAATCAGAAATTTCCCAAAAACTCCATTGTTGCACAGTTTCTGACCTTGAACCTCAAACTCACATTTCCCTCGTACGTTTATTGGCCTTTTAGTTTCTAAAGCTTCCTTGCATCAAGAGTAACTCATCCCTGTACCTCTTTCATTTCTGTAACACCATTTTCCTTGTCTTCCATAACCAAAAATAGAGCATCACTGTTGGACTTCTCAAGACCATTCCAGCCACCCTCAGCTCAAGCCAGCCATTGCATTAGCTTCCTAGAGGTCCAAGGAAGCTAACCTGATCATCAGCACTGCCTGAAACTAGCTCAAATCCATTTCACGATTTCCAGTTTTGAGGTATTTTTCTTGAATTTATATCTCATTACTTAGGTATTGTTAGGCTTGTATTTGTGAAGATAAAATGTAGACATCATTGCCCTGAAGCTGTACATGTCCATAGATTTCATTTATTTTGATTGAGCTAGGAGAATTTTGAGTTTGAACTTTCTGAAATATTTAGGTTAGAATTTGGTACTGTTAAAAATTCTCATTCATCTTTGATTTATAGTTTATGATATTTATATGTTTGGATTCGTGTGACAAAATGGAGCAATTTTCATGTTTACATTTTTGCAAATTATTGAGAAATGAGCAAGTTACAGATCCTTTGGCTGGAGGTTGAAGATGAAGTACAATCAGGGCGCGTTTTATGTTATGTATTCATTATTTCATACAAGTTAATGGATGTATAGTCACTCCAGTGGTAAAGCGCGCGCCTGTTCACCCCATGGTCCTGGGTTCAAGCCCCGACGTGACCATTTTGTCATTTTTAACATTTTCTAACCCTTTTTTTTGTTTGTTTGGCAGGTGCTGGGCCCTTTGGGCCTGGCTCTTTTTTTTGTTTTTGCTTCCTAACTCCCTGATCTATTTTCACACCTCCCTGATTTTCTCTTCATATTTTATTTTTATTTTTATTTTATTTTCTTTATTATCTTTATTATTATTATTAATATTATTATTATTATTATTAATAAATATTTTTTATAGTTATTAATAAAAATCCAAAAATATTTTATCTTTGCATTTATTTAGTTATTTTTATCTTATAAAATCAAAAGAAAATAGAAAATTTTTCTTTAATAAATTAATTACTCTTTTTTATATACTTAGATAATAAATCTTGACTATTATATATTATTTTATTATTTTCTTGAAAATTAAAATAAATTTAGAACCTATGCTTATTTTGGTTAATTAACCTTTTTGTATTTTAATTAAATTCACAAAAAACCCTAAAAAATACTTTTCTAAATCAATTTTATTTCTTTTAAGAATTAGGTTTAGTTCCCTAAATTTAATTTGGACCAATTGACCATCACCCTTTAGTTGATTAAGGCCAAAACATTTTCTTAACAAAAATCCAAAATAAATCAATTTCTTTTCCTTTTATACTTGTATATTATATTCATTTCATTCCTTGTATATTTATGCAATTCAATATGGTTGTAATAGATAAATAGATTTATTTTCTTGCAAATCCCCATTTGTAATTTGTAAGCCCCTCCCCTAAATGATGTAATAGCGTAGTAATTTTAATTCCCGTAATTTATCGTTTTATATAAAAATGCTAGTAATTAAGGTTTGTATGAAAATAATAAAACCAACCAAATAGCAAACCCTAATCAAAGACAAATCAATGCGTGTAAATCAACACATTTGCATACATACACCCTTAGGGTAAACCCACTTTGTTGCCTTACAAAAATGGCCATATTACGCATGTAAGGTATCTTAGCCAAAAACAAGCAAAAATACAAGATCATAGACCCTCGATGACGCTATCTAAGTTGCCTTTCAAATGATCTTAGTCCCTCAAATGAATGCTAAGATACCTTGCAACATTGCTAATCATGGCTATACGATGACCCACGCCCGTCCCGTTTACATCCAAAGATAGGATTTCTTACCAAATCAATGGTAAGACAACAATGTCAAAGGAAAATAAAATGAACAAGAAAGACATTTGAGTAGGTAGATTGCTCCTAATTACTTGCTCCATTTCAAAACAAAAATCCTTGCTATTTTCAAAAACAAACACCAACACTTTCAAAACATCTTACAAACTTGAAAACATTTTCAAAAGATCAACATCTTCATATACATTCTTACGAACGAGAATCATTACAAATATTTCCTAAACAAAGGCTTCTTTACAAAATACTTTCAAAAACCATACTAAGCACAATTTAAAACAAAAGCAAGTGATCTAGAAAGTAAATAAGAGCCCATGGAAAAACATGGATGAAAGGGGTGCTAATACCTTCTCTTTTCATAATCTACCCCCCGAACTCAAGAAACAATCTCAAAGGTCTTTCCTGTGCTTTTTCACCTTTCCTTTTGGATAAAAGAAAAGTCGGTGGCGACTCTTGCTAACCGTAACATTTGCGATTAAACGTAAAACCCTCAAGTCAGTTCTCCTACCGTATCACAGAACTGGCGACTCTACTGGGGACAATTCTAAAAGTGGGGTTACTTTAGCGTTAGATCACATTTACTTGCTTACATCGTTTGACTTGTATGCTTTAAATTATGGTTCTTTGTTTTGGTTTGAATCCTCTACCCGCATTTGGGATACCTTATAAGTAAGTAGCAATACATTGTGGAAACTGTGCAGGGTATACCGACATGGTCTATACAATAACTACATTAGTGTAACATATTTATGGGTACCGTTAGCCTTTGAGTTAATAAAAAAGAATACGGGGCTGCCGAGTGATGTGATAAAGCACTAATGAACTTTTAGAACCTTTACCTGACCAAATTGGCCTTTAGGATGTAGTGAGATGACCGACTTTGGTGCAGTTCGAAGTTGGTAGATACTCGATACTACACTCATTGAGGTTTGGTTTCTTGGGATATTTCAGTCGCCATTAAAGAGGCTTGTGCTGAAACAATGACCAAGGAAACAAACCAGTGATATTGAGCTCCTTAGAACCCGGTTACTATTACTAGGACATGTTTTAGCCAACTAATTTTCAAGAGGGTACTTACCTATAAAACTCCATGCAAGCCTAAACCTAAGGATTTGTTTGTTTTGTTTGTATATGCATACTTTTACATAACATCATGGACATCATATACATCCACTAACCATTTCAAGCCTAAACCTAAGGATTTGTTTGTTTTGTTTTTATATGCATACTTGTTACGTTTTTTATGTATACATTTGTTAACAGTTTAATCATGTTCATATGCATATGTTCATTCAATTTTAGTCATTGGACACTTTTGCACTCAAAACAGAAAAAATAAAAAGTTTGTACTTTAAAGTATTTTTGTATTGATGTTTGCCTATAAACAAGCATTTTTGTACATGGAGACAGAGATCCTAGTAAGTGGAAATCGTTGAAAGAATGAAAGGAATACAAAATGAAAACACAAATAATAGCCATGTGGAAGTGATCTCATTGGGTTCCAAATCCGCTATTTCCCCTATGTCTTCGAACATCATCTCTTGTCGTTAAAAGAAGTCGATTGAATTGATCTTGGACCATTGAACTTGGACCTTGGTAATAAAGCTGGCTGTAGAGATCCAACGGGACATAGCCATACGCTTTAATTCTAACTTTTTCCTGGACCGCCCTTTCGGGGTTTCAGTCCACAGGGATACCCATATTTTCCCAAGTCGCCCTTTCGGGTTTTCGACTTGCCGGGTGTACAATGTTTTGTATATATCCTTAACTTTTTCCCGAACCCTTTTGGTTCGCCAGGATGCCCTTATATTTGCCTAGGTACGTCGACCTAGCGGGTCATTCTTTATGCGTAGTATATTTTGACTATGTCCACGTTCACAGGATGCGGGAAATCTTCGCCGTCCATAATAGTCAGCATCATGGCACCACCAGAGAAAACTTTCTTGACAACAAATGGCCCTTTGTAAGTGGTAGTCCATTTTCCCCGAGGATCTCCTTGTGGTAAAATGATGCGCTTTATTACCAAGTCGCCAGTCTTATAGACTCGAGGCTTGATCTTCTTATTGAATGCTTTAATCATACTCTTTTGATACATTTGACCATGACAAACAGCAGCTAGTCTTTTCTCGTCGATCAAGTTCAATTGATCCAATCTAGTCTGAATCCATTCGTCTTTTCTTAAGTCTGCTTCTTTCATAATCCTTAGAGAAGGAATCTGAACTTCGACAGGCAGGACAACTTCCATGCCATAGACCAAGGAGAATGGGGTTTCCCCAGTTGATGTTCGTGCCAAAGTATAATAGCCATGGAGAGCGAATGGTAGCATCTCATGCCAGTCTTTGTAGGTTACCACCATCTTTTGAAAAATCTTCTTTATGTTCCTATTTATAGCTTCCACTGCGCCATTCATCCTTGGTTGGTACAAAGAAGAGTTGTGATGCTTGATTTTGAACTGCGTGCAGAGTTCGGTAATCATAGCATTATTGAGATTGGTTCCATTTTCAGTGATGATCCTTTTGGGGATACCATAACGGCAGATGTGGTTATGCTTGATAAATCGGGCTACAACGTTCTTCGTGACTAAGGCATATGAGGCAGCTTCGACCCATTTGGTGAAATAGTCAATAACAACAAGGTAAAACGCTATCCACTAGAAGCAGTGGGTTTGATCTCTCCAATCATGTCAATGCGCCAAATTGCAAACGACCACAGAGCAATCATGAAATTTAGAGGTATTAAAGGTACGTGAACTTTATCGGCATAGATCTGGAACTTATGGCAAGTCCTCGAGTGGTGGTGACAATCAGTTTCCATTGTCGATCAATAGTAACCAGCCCTTAGAATCTTCTTGGCCATAGTGTGTCCATTAGAGTGAGTTCTAAAGATTTCCTCATGCATGTCTTCCATGACTTTTTCTGCCTCCTTCTTGTCCACACACCGGAGTAGAGTATAGTAATGGTTATGCTTGAACTGGATTTCATTTCTCGGGAAGAATTTGGATAAAAATCTTCGCAAAAATTTCTTATCATTGATGGAAGCTCCTTCAGGATACTCTTGTGATTCAAGATATCTCTTCACCTCATGGTACCGTGGCTTCTCTTCCTCCTCAAAGTATGGGATCAAAGTTAGCACAAGCTCTTTATAAGGAATAAAATTAGGATGTTTGGTATCCCACTCTCCCTTGACTTGACTGATTACTAGAGCAGAATCCCCGTACACATCCAAGAACTTGATTCTTAGGTCGATAGCATCGTTTAGACTTAAAATGCATGCCTCGTACTCAGCCATGTTATTTGTACAGTCGAAGCACAATCTAGCAGTGAAAGGTGTATGGAAACCTTTGAGAGAAATGATTACAACACCAATTCTGTTACCTAAAGCATTAGAAGCTCCATCAAAAACTATAGTCCATCCGGATCCTTATTCAGGTCTGTCATACGGTCCAAGCTTTTCACAGTCAGTTATTAACATGATATTCTCATCCGGAAATTCAAAGTTCATGGATTGGTAATCATCAACAACTTGATGGGCCAAATGTTCTTCCATCACACTTCCCTTGATTGATTTTTGTGTAGTGTATTGGATGTCATATTCGGTCAGAATCATTTTCCATCTAGATATTCATCTAGAGAGAGACGACTTCTCGAAGATATACTTGATAGGGTCCATCTTAGAAATAAACAAAGTGGTGTGAGTCAGCATATACTATCTTAGCCGGTGAGCAGCCCATGCCAAAGCGCAACAAGTTTTATCAAGCAGTGAATATCTGGTTTCACAGTCGGTAAACTTTTTGCTAAGGTAGTATATTGCATGCTCTTTTCGGCCAGACTCGTCATGTTGGCCCAACACACACACCATTGAATTCTCTAATATAGTCAAGTACATAATCAGAGGTTCTTGTAAATATTCATTGATCTTGTCAAAGGCTGATTAGCAGTCGTCGTTCCATCTAACTACTTAATCTTTCTTCAAAAGTTTGAAGATTGGCTCATAAGTAGCAGTTAGGTGAGAGATGAATCGAGCAATGTAGTTAAGTCGACCCAAGAAACCTCTGACTTCCTTCTCAGAGCAGGGAGCTGGCATCTCTTGGATATCTTTGACCTTCACATTGTCAACCTTAATACCTTTACCACTGACAAAAAATCCTAAGAGTTTTCCAGACCTTACCCAAAAGGTGCATTTGTTAGGATTCATCCTCAACTTGTATTCTTTCAGCCTTTCAAATAGCTTGTGTAAGTGATCAAGGTGTTCTTCTTCAGTCTGCGACCTTGCAATCATATCATCCATATAGACCTCTATTTCATGATGGATCATATCATGAAATAAGGCTACCATAGCTCGTTGATATGTTGCTCCTGCATTCTTTAAACCAAACGGCATGACCTTGTAATAAAAGGTGCCCCATTGTGTGACAAAGGTGGTCTTCTCCATATCCTCGGGAGCCATCTTGATTTGATTGTAGCCGGAGAAGCCATCCTTGAAAGATAAGACTTTGTGTTGAGTTATGTTGTCGACCAAGACGTCAATGTACGGTAGTGGGAAGTCGTCCTTGGGGCTTGCCCTATTGAAATCTATATAGTTTATGCACATACAGACCTTTCCATCCTTCTTTGGTACGGGGACCACATTCGCCACCCATTGAGGATTTGATGTCACAGCCAGGAAACCTGCATTGAATTGATTCATTACCTCAGCTTTTATCTTTTCAGACATGTCAGGCCGCATACAACGAACCTTTTGTTTGACCGAAGGACAATCTCCTTTGTTGGTAGACGACGAACCACAATGTCAGTATCCAGCCTCGTCATATCTTCATATGACCAAGCAAACACCTCAACGTAGTTGTGCAACATCTAGACCAATCTACTTTTGATACCGTTTTCCAAGTTAGTGTTGATCTTGACTTCCCTCTTGTCTGTCTCAGTACCTACGTTGTAGGCTTCAACTGGCTCCTCATGAGGTTTGAATGGCTTTCTCTTCTTACATCAAAAGTATGGCTAGTTCCCCTGATATTTCACAATCTTGTTCGCCTTTGTCTCCGGCTTGGTAGATTGGATGTGCAAAGTCATAGCTGGCAATAGTAGAGACATTGGCAATGAGATCCGGAGTGGATGAGGATCTGCAAGTGTGTGTGTGTGTGCATGTAAGATACATGGCTATTTGAAAATGCAAATAAGAAAAAAGAAAGATAATGAGCACAAAATTTGAATGCAAAAGATCCACTGTTTTTCATTAAATGATCATATGGCATATGAAAATGAACAAACCCTTAACAAATGGACCATGGTGCCTCGGGCAAGGTACATGGCTTAAAGTCATTGCTTGGGATTAAAATTACAGACAAAAGTTCTTGAATTGACAAAATAGTAAATAATAATTACTCCTCATTGAAGGAGATGGGAATGAAATCCTTGGCACGCCAGTTGTTGAGTCCTTCACCGGCAGTCGGGTAAATCCATTTGTCAAAGTCATAGTCATCGTCAGAGTCTTCAATAGCATTCACTTCATGTTTACCAATGCTAAGAGGTGGTTTTCCTATGCGAGCACGTCTAACCTCCTTTTAAGCTTTTACAATGAAACCCAAGCCGAACTTGTCTGGTTTGAAAGGAATGTCATGGAGTTGTCCCTAATTTGTACTACTTCCATCTTCAACCACGACACAAGCGTCTTTGAGGGAAACCATTCTTGGCACAACTTCATCAGCTTTTGGAATGTCAGAAGAGATTTTGGTGGCAGCAACCATAGGAAGGACTACTTTGAAGGCTTGGCAAGGAGTCTCTATGAACTCACCATCCATCTCCACATACTTGAATGAATTCAGGTGGCTAAACATGAATTCTTCTTCACCACAAACAGTAACAATCTTTCCCTTGATTGGATATTGCAACTTTTGGTGAAGGGTGGACGTCACCGCTCCTGCCCCATGTATCCAAGGGCGTCCAAGTAAACAAGAATAGGCGGGACGTATATTCATCACGTAGAAAGTAGAATTGAAAACTGGTGAACTAAATTTAATGGGGAGATCGACTTGTCCAAGTACCATTCTCTTGGATCCAACAAAAGCCCTCACAACTATGTCACTTGCTTTTAACACCAGACCTTCGCAATCTAACCGGTCCAAGGCACCTTTGGGTAGAACATTTAGAGAGGAACCAATATCAACCAGGACATGGGCCAGGGTAGTTCCTTTGAAGTTAATAGAGATATGCAAAGCCTTGTTATGATTTCTTCCAACTGGTGTCAAGTCAGCATCAGAGAACACCAATCCATTGTCGACAGTCAGACTCGCCACACAGTTTTCAAATTGATTGGTTATGGTCTCTTGAGGAACATGTGCTTTCTTCAAAAATTTGATTAAAGATTGGGCATGAGCATCGGAACAAAGCAACAAAGACAACATAGAGATTTTGGAGGGGGTTTGCCCCAGTTGCTCTACTATCTTGAAATAACTCTTTTTTATAATCTTTAAGATTTCCTCCATTTCTTAGGTGGAAGGTTCCTCAGCAGCAATGTCTTTGGCAGGTGCCTTTATCCCAGCAAGCTCAATTACTTTCTCTTTACCCCTAGTATCAGTACTAGGCTTATCAATGATAATGCGGACAAGTGTCGTTGTAGTAGTTGGAGGTGAAATGTTAGGAGAGAAGATTCTCCCCGTCCTTGTCACCTTGCTAGAACCAGCATATTGGTAATGTCATCAACTTTGTCTTCATTTATCTAGGAGTCTTGCTTAATTCCATGATAGTAAACTTCAGCACCATAATTCTAAGGGACTACTTTGCCGGAGGAGTAAGGAATTGGCCCAGGAGCAATAATTATCAAGGGAGAAATCTTTGATTCGTTGGAAATCCTAAGCGGACCCTTTGAGGAGATCCTAATGGGTTTACTGGATATTGTGATGATGGAAACGTCTTCAGCTTTATCAGTCAAACTTTTGATGAACAGAGTTCTTTCAAACAGGATCTCATGACTATTTATCAGGCGTTGAACACCTTATTTCATCCATTTGCATCCATTAACTTGTTTGGCATAACAATTAAAGTCTTTCAAATATCCAGGGAAAACCCAAGCTCTCAGCAAAATTTCTTTAACAATGGCTAGGGGCGTGGTCAAATCTTCAACGGAGGAAACAAAAATAGTGTCTTTAATTGCATTGACACCTTTGCCATGATTTGACATTGGTGCAGTTATAACATTCAGAGTTGTTGGTGGATCGGACTCAATAGTCTTGTCATCGATAAGATCTTGAATTTTGTTTTTTAAAGCCCAACATTGATCAGTATCATGCCCAAAGCTATTGGAGTGATAGGCGCATTTGGCGTTAGGATTGTATTTGGAAGATGAAATATTGGGATTTGATGTGGATCACGTAATGTTACCAATTTGGCCTTCAATAGGTGTTGCAAGGCTTAGGACAGTGACCTGTTAATCCTCGTGAACTGTCTACATGGAACCTCAGACCTTTGACGGTTGTCTTGTTGTGGTTATCTTTGAGTGGGTGGAGGATTGGAGATCAAAATAGTATTAACAGATGGATGATAATCCTTCTTGGTATAGGCCTTTGACCCATATACAACATTGACTTCTTTCTTGCTAGTAAAGGGCTTCTTTATAGTGTTTGATGTAGAAGTAGATGCCATGGGAATTTTTCCACTCTTGATACCACTCTCGACCGTTTTACCATTAAGAATTAACGCAATGAAACTAGACGGTGACTCCCAATTAACAAGTTGAAAAATGGGCCAGTTAATGTTCCCATGAACATGTCCACCAGCTCCCTATCATTCAGTGGTGGTTGAACTCTACCAGCAAGGTCCCTCCATTTTTGCGCGTACTCTTTAAACCCTTTATTATTAACCATTGTCATTCCTTTAAGTTGAACTCTAGTCGGTGCCAAATCAACATTGTACTGATATTGACGGTAGAAAGAGGTGGCCAGATCTCCCAGACATACTCTCTTGAAAGAAGTGTACCCAAAGCTTCTTGTTAGTGGTATGTTGTTGTATTTTACGGACGTAGGACCTCAAGTGAAGTTTTGGGCATGAAACACCGTCGTACTTAGCAAAGATTGGAATTTTGAACTTATGCGGAATAACAACCCCATGACCTAAGGCCAAATAACCAAAATCCAAGCCAGGCATAGCTTGAATTTCCACAGCTTTCAACCTATCTTCCATTTGCTTGTACTGATCTATGATACAGTGGGAGAACTGACTTGAAGGTTTTGTGTTTGATCGCAAATGTTACGGTTAGCAAGAGTCGCCACCGACTTTTCTTTTATCCAAAAGGAAGGTGAAAAAGCACAGGAAAGACCTTTGAGATTGTTTCTTGAGTTCAGGGGATAGATTATGAGAAGGGAAGGTATTAACACCCTTTTCATCCATGGTTTTCCATGGGCTCTTAGTTACTTGCTAGATCACTTGCTTTTATTTGAAATTGTGCTTGGTGTGATTTTTGAAAGTATTTTGTAAAGAGACCATTGTGTAGGCAATTTTTGTAATGATTCTTGTTTGTAAGAATGTATACAAAGATGTTTGATCTTTTGAAAATGTTTTCAAGTTTGTAAGAATTTTAAACCTAATTTGTCTATTACAACCATATTGAATTGATATCAATGTACAAGGAATTTAAATAGATACAATGTATAACATGAATAAATGCACAAAAATGCAAAATATAAAGAAAACGGATCTTTGTTTGGTTTTCATGAGAAAAAGGAAATTGTCTTCACCTAATTAATTAAAGAAAATAATTAATTAAACTTAAGTTTATTAAGAAAAGATTTTAAATAAAACCCTAGTTCTATTATTTGATTAAAAGAAAATAAGTTTAAGAAAAGTATTTTTGGTATTTTTGTCTTGAAAATAATTATAGTATTATAAATTTTTTTTGGCCATTTTTTAATATTAAAAAAAATATATTTTTTAATAGGTGTGAGAGAAAATAAATAAAAATATAGTATTTTAATTTAAATTTACAAAACTAGTTAATAAAAATAAATAAAGTATAGTTGAATAAAAATATTTTTTATGAGAAAAATAAAATAAACTAAGTAAAAATGAAAATCTATATTTTTTAATATTAGGAAAAATAATTAAGAAAATATAAATGTAATAAATAAAAATAAAAATAAAAAAGAAAAAAAAACTTGGGCCAGGGGGCGCAAACAACCTGCAGGGGGTTAATTAGCAAAAATAAAAACAAGCTAGGCCCAAAGAGGCCCAGCGCCTGCCAAAAAAAGACAAATCGGAAAACAAAAAAAAATGTGAAAAAAAATGAAAAGGGTACCACTAGGGCTCGAACCCAAGTCCCAAAGGTTACAGGCGCGCGCTTCTACCATTGGGGTGGCTATACATCCGTTAACATAGGCAAATAAATATGTAAGGTAAAACGCGCCCTGATGACTTCATCTTCAACCTCCAGCCAGACCAACTGTAACTTGCTCATTTCTCATCAAAAATGAAAATTGTAAACATGAAACTTGTAGCAAATTTTCTCACGGTTTCAGAAATGTAAAGCATTAAAACTATAGATCAAAGATAATCATGAATTTTAATGGCCCTAATCTAAACCCTAAAAATCTCAGAAATTTCAGTTTCAAAATTCTCTAAGCTCAAGCAAAATTAATGGAAACTAAGGACATGGTTAGCTTCAGGGCAATGATATCTACATGTTTTGTTTATAAATAAACTATTGATGATGCCTGTATGAAGAGTTCCAAGTTGAGAAAACTTACCTCAAAATTGTAAATCATGTTTTGAGTTTGTGCTTGTTTCAAGTGATGGTGATGATCAGGTTAGCTTCCTTGAGGTCCCAGGAAACTAATGCATTGATTAGCTTGAACAATGGATGGCTGAAATAGTCTGGAGAAGTTATTGTGCAGAGCTGAGTTTTTAAAAATGAAGGATGGTGTTACGATTCTAAAACAAGGTGTGGGATCAACTCTATATGATGTTTAGAAACTTTAGAAACCAAAAGGCCAAGAAACACACGAATAGATTATGAGTTTCAAGTTTTTGGTCAGTTTGTATGAAAATGGAAGTGTGAAGTGTGATTATGAGTTCTAGGTTCTTTCAAGGCTTGAGCATTCATGTGTTTGTGTCAAATGGTTTGTGTATGTATAAACAAAAGTGTTTGAGTGCATTGTCAATTCAGAAGTACAAGTTCTTAGCTTATGGCTAGGTTACTTGATTTTGAAGAAAAGAGGGAAACAAGTTTCAAGAAGAGGTAGAAGCATGGGATGGGTGATCGTAAGTGTTTGAAACATTTCTCATGAGTTATAGGACCTGTTTGATCAGAAGAGAACAAGTGCAAGGCTCAAGAACAACTTTTTGTACAAAAAGTCACTTTATAAAAATGGCAATGTGACCTTTCTTCCAAAAATGGATATAAAGCATATCCATGCATTGAATTCTTGAAGTGAAGGCTCTAACAGCTGTGTAAACCATTAATTATGGAGTGCCTAACAAGTTTGAGGCCTTCAAAGTAGTGTTTATGCAGCATGGTTTGAATTTGAATTTTGTTCATCACTAAAATGACTTGTAATAAAAGTGATAAAACCCTAACTTCATCTCTTCGATTCTCCCTACTCAAGAATGATCTCAAGGAGTTCTTTGACATTTTTGAAAGCTTGCAATGTTCTCTACAACCCATATTTGAATTTATTTTGAATATTCCCCTTGGAACTATATAAAAAAGTGCCATGAAGTTGGGTCAAAATCCTGACCAAATTAGAGCAAAATTTCACTAAGTGTTTTGTTTCATGACCCTATGTTCATAAAATTATAACTTGAGATCCAAGAACTTTTGGAAGGAGTTGTGTAAAGAAAAGTTGTAGATTTCATGGAGATATACAACTTTCATGTTGGAAGTTTCTCTTGAATCATCTTGCATCATGGTGAAAAAATTGTTCAAAGTTGTGAAAAAATATGAAATTTTCAACACTTTGAAAAATTTCTAAGTTTAGAAATTTTGACTTTTCAAAATGAAATCTTGACTTTTTGATTTCTTGATGAATAAGTTTCATATTTTGACATTTTTTGATGAATTATGATCTTTGGCATTTGAATTTGACCAAAAAGTCAAAGTTTGACTTTTGAACAGTTGACTGTAAAATTCATCTGTCAATCCAATGGAATTGCAATGTTTTGAACCATGTTATTAGGTAAAAATGATGCAATTGGACTCTTGAGATCATTCCTTAAACCAATTGACCATTTTCTATGTCAAAAATCAGAAATTGCCCTTTCCAAGTTAAAACCTAATTTTAACCATTTTGCCCTTTTTGAGATTTGATCAAATTTCTTGAGGAGTTGTGGTCCAAACTTGATCAAATCATAAATATGAGTCTAGAATGTTGATGTGGATCAAAAATCATGAAGTTTGACTATAAATTGGCCATAGTTGACTTTTCCCCCAATACAACTGATTTTTAGGTCAACTGCTCAATTGACTGAGCAAAAGGGTGATTCAAAGCTTGAAACTTGACATGAGTAATCTCGGGGGTCCAAAATGATCTATGAAAGTTGTATGGAGCATTGGAAGCTAAAAGATCCTTGTGCAAACTCAAATCCTAATTTTGGTCACCAGTGCTTAAGGAGGTGTCTTAAGCTAATCAAACCCTAATGCAGTCTTGAGTCAAGGGAGATCTTGTGAGAAAATTCTTGATAAGTGAGAGGGAAAATTTTGGGGTACAACATCTTCCCCTGTTCAATCTTCTTAAACCTGAAGAGTTAGATTGACGGGTTATTCCATTCGTGACTCGAAGGTGGAAGATGATTGGACACTAGAGTGCCTAGAAATTTGCACTCGGTGATGTGATGGTAGAGGGAATGGGCTTTAAGATGCCATTTAGAGATATGATAGAAAGTTGTTGGAGATGGACTTGTAGATGTCATCTAGAAAGTGATTGTTGAATCTAATAGAGATTCCGAATGAGCATTAGAATGGCGTCCGTGTCTAGAGCGTATCTGAATTGTATCTGAGAAAGAATCTGAATGGGTATCTGAATGGCGTCCATGTCTGGAGCGTATTTATACTGTATCTGGAAGTTGAATCTGAATTAGTGTCAAAATGGAGTCCGTGTCTGGAGCGTATCTACACAGTATCTGAGAGTTGAATCTGAATGAGTATCATAATGGCTTCCGTGTCTGGAGTGTATTTGTACTGTATCTGAAAGTTGACTCTGAATGAGTATCAGAATAGTATCCGTTTCTAGAGCGCATCTGAACTGTATCTGAAAGTTGAATGAGTTTAAGGATGGCATCCGTGTCTGAAGCGTATTTGAACTATATCTGAAAGTTGACTCTGAATGAGTATCAGAATGGCATCCGTGTCTGGAGCGTATTTGAAATGTATCTGAAAGTTGAATGAGTTTCAGGATGGCATCCGTGTCTGGAGCGTATCTGAATTGTATTTGAAAGTTGAATGAGTTTTAGGATGGCATCCGTGTTTGGAGTGTATCTGAACTGTGTCTGAAAACTTTGGACATTGTTAATGGTAGATGTTAACCTTATCCTGAAAAGGGTAAAATGTTAGCTAAAATGCAAATTCATGTTGTATGAAATTCCTGGTATAATGCATTTGGGTTATCAATGTTTATAATATATAGATGCGATGTATGCGTATGTGAGTTAATTTGCTGCACTGCTTGTTGGATTGGGGAAAATAAATCCCTGACTACTGCTGAAGATATGGGGTTTAAGTCTTCATGTTGTGAAGTTGAAGTGTTGATGAATTTCCGTTTAGAGAAATAAACTCTGTTGCAAGAGAAGTGTCGTGTACTGCTTGTACAATCCTGTTTGGGAAATCATGAGAAATTGGATGACTTCTACCGGGGATTGATAATTGGAAGCTTTATTCCGCTGGGGATTAAACTGCACACTGTGGGGGATTTTATGGAAATAACTTAGGGGGATTTCCCTACCTCTTAAAGACATCAGTGATTGTCATTCTATTTTTGTTTATTTGTAAACAGTAATTATGTTCAAATGCATCTGTTCAAAAATAAATCATTTCATGTTTTTGTAAACAAAACACCAGAGTAAAGAAAAACATATAGTTTTGCACTTCCAAAGGAATATCTTTGTATTGAATGAGTAAGTATTTTTGTACAATGAGACAAACATTCTCGTAAGAGAATGCTGTCGTAAAAAATGAAAATTTTGATACAAAGAAAGGATAGCTATACACAATAATCCCATGGGGTTCCCATTCTGCTATAGCCTTCGTATCTTTGGGCATCTTGTCTATTTGTTGCCTTGTCTGAAGTTGATTGAATTGATCAGAACCTCTGAGTTTGCAGGTTGTCCGTAAGGTGATCCGAAGGGACATAGTCATACGCTTTAATTCCCTAACTTTTTCCTGAACCACCCTTTCGGGTTTTCAGTCCACCGGGATACCCTTTTTTTCCCAAGCCGCCCTTTCGGGTTTTCAGCTTGCCGAGTGTACAATATTTTTTTTTGTTTTATCCCTAATTTTTGCCCGAACCTTTTTGGTTCGCCGGGATGCCCTTGTTTTGCCTAGGTGTGTCAACCTAGCGGGTCTCTTATGCGTAGTATTTTTTGACTGTCTATGTTTGCAGGATGCGGCAGGTCGTCGCCATCCCTGGTGGTTAAGATCATCGCTCCACCAGAGAATATATTTTTGATTACAAATGGTCCTTCGTATGTAGGAGTCCATTTTCCCTTGGGATCACCTTGCGGCAGTATGATACGTTTGATCACCAAATCTCCAACTTGATACACTTGGCGTCTGACCTTTTTGTTGAAAGCCTTAATCATCAGTTTTTGATACATTTGACCATGGCAAACAACAATATGTATTTTCTCCTCAATCAAGTTTAGTTGATAAAGTCGAGTCTAGATCCAATCTTCTTCATTCAGCCATGCATCCTTCATAATTCTCAGAGAGGGGATCTGGACCTCAATAGGAAAGACAACCTCCATGCCGTATACCAGAGAGCAGGGTGTTGCCCCGGTTGATGTGCGAGCTGTGGTACGATATCCACAGAGAGCGAATGGTAGCATCTCATGCCAGTCTTTGTATGTGACTGTCATTTTCTGTATGATCTTTTTAATGTTCTTATTCGCGGCTTCGACAACACCATTCATCTTTGGCCTTTAAGGGAAAGAATTATAATGTTGGATCTTGAATTGCTCGCACAGGGCGGTGATCATAGTATTGTTCAGGTTTGTACCATTGTCTATAATGATCCTCTCCGAGATACCGTAACGACATATGAGATTCTGCTTGATGAACCGGGTGACAACATTCTTGGTAACGGAAGCGAAAGAAGCTGCCTCCACCCACTTTGTAAAATAGTCAATAGCCATTAAGATGAAGCGGTGTCCATTAGAGGCTGTTGGCTTGATTTCCCCAATCATATCAATCCCCCACATAGCAAAGGGCCAAGGAGCCGTCAAGACATTCAGAGGAACCGGAGGTACGTGCGCCTTGTCAGCATAGATCTGACACTTGTGGCAAGTTCGAGAGTGTTGATAGCAATCTGCTTCCATGGTAGACCAGTAATAGCCTGCCCGTAGGATTTTCTTCGCCATCGTATGCCCACTGGAATGGGTGCCAAAAGTGCCTTCATGTGACTCAGTCATGATCCTTTCAGCTTCAACCTTGTCTACACACCGAAGTAACATAGAGTCATGGTTGAGTTTGTAAAGAATTTCATTTCTAAGGAATAATTTAGCAGAGAATCTCCTTAATAACTTCTTATCATTTACTGAAGCTCCTTTTGGATATTCTTGGGTTTCGAGATACCTCTTGACTTCGTGAAACCAAGGCTGGTCCACTACTTCTTCAGTATTAATCTTGTGATAGTGTGATGGTTCATCCCTTCATTCAATGGTGATCTGGGGAGCCTCGTTATCCCATTTAAGTTTAAACATAGATGACATTGTGGCTAGTGCATCTGCTAGCTGATTTTCTTCTCGCAGGAAATGCTCGAAGGTAATCTTCTCAAAGTGTGGGAGAAATGTCAAAACATGTTCTTTGTAAGGGATAAGGTTAGGGTGTTTGGTGTCCCATTCCCCTTTGATCTGGCTAATGACTAAAGCTGAATCTCCGAATACATTTAAGGATTTGATCCCCAAGTCCATGGCAGCTTTGAGACCAAAGATGCACGCTTCGTATTTCGCCATGTTATTTGTGCAATTGAAGCAAAGTCTGGCCTTAAATGGAGTATGACACCCTTCAGGAGATATGAGTACAACACTGATACTGTTGGCGAGTGCGTTAGATGCCCCATCAAAAACCAAGGTCCATCAGGATCCTTGTTCAGGTCCGTCATATGGCCTGAATTCTTCACAATTGTTTACCATCACGATGTCTTCATCTGGGAATTCAAACTTCATGGATTGGTAATTGTTGTACCCCAAAATTTGCCCTCCCATTTCTCATTGATTTCTCACCACAAAGCCCTTGGAGATCAAGATCCAGTTAGGGTTTCATCTGTTCAAGACTTCTCCTTGCAGTGTTGACCCAAATTAGGGTTTGTGTTTGCACAAAGAGATTTTGACCTAAAATGCCTAAGATGACTTTCATGCTTCATATTGGACTCCCAAGTTTATCCACATCAAGTTTCAAGTCTTGATTCCAAATTTTGCCCAGTCAACTGGACAGTTGACCTAGAAATCAGCTGTATTGGGGAAAAAGTCAACTGTGGCCAATTGACAGTCAAACCTCATGAAAATTGACCCACATCAACATTATGAACTCATATAGACCATTTGATCAAGTTTGGATCACAATTCCACAAGAAATTTGATCAGATCACCAAAAGGGCAAAATGGTCATTTTTAGGGTTTTGACTGCACAAAGGCAATTTTTGACTGTTTGACCTAGCCAATGGCAAACCAAGCTCACATATGGACTCAAGGACCCAATGGAATTATCTTGACATGCTCAACAAGTTTAAAAGATCCCAAGTACACAAGATTGACAGTTGAATTTCCCAGTCAATTGATCAATTTTGACTGTATACTGAAAAGTCAAACTTTGACTTTTTGGTCAAAATCAAGGGTCAAGATTCATTTTTCATCAAAACATGCCAAATCATGAAACTTGTTCACCAAGAAATCAAAAAATGCAAATTAGGGTTAAAAATGAGAATTTTTCATAACTTAGAATTTTTCTAAGTTATGAAAAACCCTAATTTTTCCCAACTTTGCCCCACTTTCTCACCAAGATTCATTTGGATTCAAACCAAAGTCAAAACATGAAAGTTGTATCTTGTTGTATAATCTACAACTTTGATTCACAAAGTTTTCCCAAATGAGGCTTGTATCTCAAGTTACAAATTTTTGAATAAGGGCACTAAACCATTCTTAACTTAGTGAAATTTTAACCTATTTTGGCAAGGTTTTCTACCTAACTTCAAGGCCATTTTCCATACACTTCCACTTGGAATTTCAGTTTGCATTTCAAAGATGGATTGTAGTACACATTACAAGCTTTCCAAAATGTCCAAGAACTCATCAAACAACCTCATAACTTGAGAAAATCGAATTTCACAATATGGCAAAAACTCACTTTTGAATTGGTCATGTACATGTTCATAGCTTATGCCATTTTCAAGTTAGCTTAGTTTGTGCTACATTACAGGTCCTTAAACCATTCCATACTCAATAATTTAATGCATGTTCATTGTGTTAAAGTTTTGTTCTATGAGTTCAAGCATTACATACAAGTTTAATCCATTTATGGAAAAAGCAAAATGGCCATTTTTGCAAAAGCAAGCTTTATGTCCGATTGAAAATCCAACAAGTACAGATACAATCTAATTGGCACAAGATTATGAGCATAACACACTGATCAAGGAGGAGTTTTGCAGCATGATTAGGGGCCCTCTACATGCCTAGAACACAACTTGGCTTTTGTTTGCTTAAGTGTTAAGAAAAGTATCATAACATAGACCAACTTCCATTCCTGTCAACGAAGCCTTAGAGAAAGTTATCAAGCATATTCCAAACATCAAACACAAGCTAGAACACGAGCCTTTGGCCTCCAATACCTTCACAAACTCAGAACAACCATCAAACTGCAAGAACAGAGCAACCTCTGCAGATTGAGTTCCAACTCTCAACCCTTCCAAGCATTCTTGCCCAAACCACTTCAGACACCTTCCCTACCATCAATGCAAGCTAACCAAAACCTAAAACACGACCTGTAATTCCTCTAACCAGTTCCACCATTTTCATTTTCTTGTTTTGCAGTTGAAGTTCTCTAGCACGATTCAAGAAGTTTCAAGACAAAGTAAAGCTTGGAATAGCATCCCTGGACCTCAAGGAAGCTATACCAATCATCATCTTGCACTGAAAGCTTCTCCATTTCCAGATAGAACTTCAACTGAACAGGTAAGTTCATGGATTCGTATCTCTCTTATTAGGCATTTTTAACTTTAGGTTTGTGAAGAAAACATGTCACAATCATAGCCCTGAACATGCCCATATAATTAGATTTCATTTATATTATGTATGCTTAGAGAATTTGATGTCTGAACTTTGAACAAAAATTAGGTTAAGAATTGGGAGAGGAGAAATTCTCTCTCATTTCTGAGAGTTAAAACATGTTCTTTATATGTGTGAATTCGTGAGAAGATGCTTAACATTTTTGATGTTGGTAGTTTTTGCTAAAACTCAAAGAATCAGGACCTTGCAATGGAAGAAAGAGGCGCGTGTTTTTGTTCAAACAGAAGTCTGGAGGTTGAAGAAAGGTCTTCATGGGCTGGGCTTGTGTTGACTTTTCTTTTTGCACCATACATTTGCTTCTGAACCCCCTGAGCCCATTTTGTTTATTTCTAATGTTTTTTGACTTTTTCTTTTTTTGGATTGATTTATTTATTTTTTCTGATGATATTAAAAATATAAAAAATATTTTTCTCACCATTTTTGAATTTATTAGGTATTTATTTGGTTTTCTTTTAATTTGTACACAAATAAATGAATATATACATTTTATTAAAAATATTAAGAAATATGCAAAAAAAAAAACACTTTTATTTTCATTTTATTTTTGTTTTACCCTCTGAAAATATTTTATAGAAAAAATACTTTTTTTATTTAATATTAAATATTATTAATTTTTATATATAATACATATTTAGAAATTAATACATATATATATATATATATATATATATATATATATATATATATATATATATATATATATATATATATATATATATATATATATATATATATATATATATATATATATATATATATATATATATATATATATATATATATATATATATATATATATATATATATATATATATATATATATATATATATATATATATATATATATATTTATTAGTATACTTAGGTTAAAAATACAAAAATACATACATTTTTTATTTTATCAATATTTGATATAAAAAAATACTTTTTGTAAATATATTTCATTTCATTTTATTTTTGTACATAATAAACAAATACTTGTATTAAATTAAATAATATATATGTTACTTAATGAAAATTAGGGTTTTACCCTAAATATGAAAATATTCCAAAAATAATTATTTTTTTTATTTTTATTTATTTGACATAAATAATACTTTCTTTTCATACATATAAAAACTTTTTTTGCATTTTGTACCTTTATTTTATTGTATTTTCTATTTAATTTATGCAATCAATTATTTGTAAATATTCCAAAAAAAATGATGTGATAGCTAGATTTAATTTCTTTGTCTAAATATCCCCCCATTTGAACATTTGTATCCCCCTTCCCATATTGTGCTGTAATAGTGTAGGAATTTTACTTTTCGCACTTTAAACGCTTTCTAAATATACCATGCTAGAATTAGGGTTTGTATGCAAATAAAAGAACAAAATATTTTGACCTAATTTCAAAATAAACAAGCATGAAATATGGACAACACATCTCACACTTGCACCCCTAGGGTATTCCACTTGTTGCCTTAAAATAATTAGGTCATATTGCATGTTAGGTTTCTTTGGGTAAAAACAAACAATCAAATGATCATAAGTCCCTCGATGACGCTTTCGAAAAGTTGCCTAAAATGATCAAGTCCCTTTCAAAGAGAAATTGCCCAAAGACACTTAGCACTATTGCAATTATGGTCTAAAAACGATGACCCGCGCCCATCCCTTTCACCTCCTAATACAAGATTGTCCACCAAATGCAATGGTGGAACAAAATTGTCAAAAGGTTTAAAACATAACAAAAATCTTTGAGAACTTTAGGGTAGACAACTCTTAGGTACTTGTCAATTTGTAAAAGAAAACACTTGCCTATTTTCAAACCACACTTCACAAACACTTTCAAAACAAACTTTCAAAAAGCCTTGAAACATCTTTTCAAAAGACAAAACACCTTTTGTAAAACATTCGAGTAAAGAATTGTTACAAGGGTAGCCTATACAAGGCATCTTTTCAAAACATTTTCAAAACCACACACCGAGCACCATTTCAAACAATTGAAAACCAAGGCAAGTTGATCTAAGCAAGTACCTAAGAGCCCATGGATAACCATGGATAGAAAGGGTGCTAATACCTTCCCTTTCTATAATCTACTCCCCGAACCCAAGAAAAATCTCAAAGGTTTTTGCTGTGCTTTTTAAACCTTTCCTTAGGATAAAATAAAAAGTCGGTGGCGACTCTTGCTCAACCGAAACATTTGCGAAAACAAACGCAAAACCATAGTCAGTTCTCCCACCGTATCACAGAACTGGCGACTCTACTGGGGAGAAATTTTAAAAGTGGAGTAACCTTAGGGCTTAGATCACCTTCTTACATGACTAATTGTTTGAATTGTTTGCTTTATATCTTGGCTCTATTGTTTGGGTTTACAATCCTACACCCGGATTTTGGGAAACATTCATAGATAGCAATACATTGTGGAAACTGTACGGGGTATACCGACATGGTCGAAGCAATAGCTATATTAGTGCGACATATTTGTGAGTACCGGTAACCCTTGAGTTCAATCAAGGAGAGTACGGGGCCGCTGAGTGATGTCACTAAGCACTAATGACCTAGAACCTTACTTGACCATCTTGGCCTTTTATTAGGGGTAGTGAGATGACCGGCTTTGGTGCAGTCCGAAGTTGGTAGATACTCGATACTACACTCATTGAGGGTTGTTATCTTGGAATATTTTGGTCGCTAGTTAAGTGGCTAAACCAAAACAATGAACAATGAAAACAATCCCGTGATATTGAGCTCCTTAGAACCCGGTTACTATTTATAGGACAAGTTTTTTAAGCCAACTACACTCAAGAGGGTACTTACCTATGAAACCCCATGCAAGCCTGAAACTAGGGTTTGGTGTGATTTGCTTGTACATATGTTTTGTACAAACATCATAAACATCATAAACATCATAAAACATCATATGCATTCACTAACCATTTCAAGGATTTGGATCTTCATCTTTGTTCCTATTTTGTAGGTCATGGAAATTCCTCGCAGAAACACCATTCAAGTCAACCTTGTGAGAATCTCTCCTCAACTCAAGGAGCTCACCTCAAGAATTCCGGAAAACTCATCCTTCAGTGAAAGACATGGTAGACTGCTCAGCCTAGTCAACACCAACATTGAAGAAGACATGATGAAAGTGCTATTTCAGTTCTTTGACCCTCTTCACCACTGTTTCACTTTCCCTGATTACCAATTGGTACCCACTTTGGAGGAGTTTTCTCAACTCCTAAGAATCCCTATCCTTAATCAACTACCCTTCAACGGTACGAAAAAGGAACCAAAGCCGGAAGATGTTGCTCGAGCATTACATCTACAACCATCTGAAATCAAGGGGCATTGGGAAACCAGAAGCGGCGTCAAGGGATTCTTAGCAAAATTCTTGTTTGAGAAGGCACAAGAATGTTGGAACTCATTGGACCTACAAGCCTTTGAAGAGATTATGGCACTCCTTATCTATGGGTTGGTCTTGTTCCCAAATCCTGACCAATTGGTAGATGTCAACGCCGTCAAAATCTTCTTGTCCAGAAATCCAATACCAACATTGCTTGGGGACATTCTTCACTCATTTTACACACGAACAATGAGAAAGAGGGGTGTTCTCATGTGCTGTACTCCTCTCCTTGCAAGGTGGTTTATTTCGCACCTTCCACAATCTGTCTTGAAGAATGACCAAGGCTCAAGATGGTCCCAACGGTTGATGACTCTTACTCACTCTGATGTACATTGGTGTTCTCGGTCCAGAGAAAATGTCATCATCGTCGATCTTTGCGGAGAGTTTCCTAATGTTCCTTTACTTGGAATTAGGGGAGGTATCACCTACAACCCTTGCCTAGCTTTGAGGAAATTTGGATATGCACGGAGGGATGGCCCTCATGACATGTTGATTCCTGACCTAGTTTTTGACTTCGACAACGATGCACAAGGACTTCGCCAAAGATTCATCAGAGCTTGGGGAAAACTCAACAAGGTTGATAACAAGACTCTGGGACACAAGAACTCCATCCCTCTTGAGCCTTATCTCAAGTGGGTACGAGCCCGAGCCCAAAGTCTGATGATGCCTTATCCTCATGTACTCCCTGTGATTAAAGAGCCCGTCAATGAAGGAGAGGTTCCCTACACCATCCTACATCCTGATATGCCTACATCGTGGGAGGAAATGCAGAAAAGTTGGATTCAACTCAAGGAGGAACGGAACACTTTCGAAGCCAGCTTCTATGCTAGTGAGAAGAAGGTTCTAGAGCTTACCCGCCGACTCCATGAGCAAGAGGCCCTCAACACCTACATCGCACCAAAGAGGATGCGCAATGTCTTTTTGCCTTGAGAAGTTATTTTGTATAATTTGGCCCATGGGGCATTTATGTACTAACAAATTTCTTCTTATTAATATGACGTGCGTTCTTCTTTGTTTGCAACAATTTTGAATGTTCTAAATCCTTGAATGCATTGCATACATAAGCATACCATTCATCATGTGCATAAGCAGGTCTCACTCCGGGTTTCCTTATCTGTCTGCTGTTTATTTCAGTAGGATGGATCTCGAGCAAACAGTCAAAGACTTGCAAGCTCAAAATGCACAGTTCCAGCAACTCCTGTTGACCTTGGCTAAGGGTCAGGAGGATATCAAGACTCAATTGGGGAACAAAGACCCAGTGAAAAAGAAGAAAAAGAGACTCGGGGTGGCTACTTTGGGTAGAAGATTTGACGGAGAAGCTCGGAGAGTGCTTGAATTTCCTCCTATTTCTGATGAGGGAACCAACAAAGGAGGTGGAGCTGCGGTACCTTCCGAGTCTTATGCGGAAGAAGAAGAGGTCGAAGAGGATGAAGATTATTCTGATCAGCAATATCCTCCAGCCGATGACAAATACAAAGGGCTAGAAGACAGATTGGCCGCCATGGAATTACAAAGAGTACCAGGTTTGGATTTTGAAGACTTGGGTTTGGTCGCCGGGATTGTGATTCCCCCAAAATTCAAAGTGCCAGTATTTGTGAGGTATGATGGGCTGTCCTGTCCCAAAATGCATCTCAGGTCCTACGTGAGAAAGATTCAACCCTATACGAAAGATAAAAACCTCTGGATTCATTTCTTTCAAGATAGCCTTTCGGGAGCTCAGTAGGAGTGGTTTTATCAGCTAGAAGGAACCAGTGTCAGAAATTGGGAAGATTTGGCCACCGCTTTCTACAAACAATACCAGTATAATTCTGACCTTGCTCCTACTCGTACCCAACTTCAGGGTATGTCGTTAGGAACAGGCGAAGGATTCAAAGAGTACGCACAAAAATGGAGGGATTTGGCTGGCAGGGTGCAGCCTCCTTTAACCGACCGTGAACTCGTCGATATGTTTCTAGGGACCCTATCTGGGCCATTTTTCAATCATCTGATTGGTAACTCTTCCGCGGGGTTTACCGATTTGATCTTAACAGGCGAAAGAATAGAAGCTGGCATCAAGTTAGGAAAGATTCAGAAGGGTATTGCTGCAAATGTCGAGAAGAAACCTTTCAAGAAGGAGACAGCTGTGGTATATTCTCAGAGAAGAGCAGGGAAGACGGAGTGTCGGCCAACTGTGGGGGCCGTAATGATTCAAAACACTCCAAGTGAGCAGCCTCGCTATAACCAGTCCAGACCAAATCAACAACGGGTGGAACGGCCACAACGGCAGTTCACCCGCATTAATATGACTCCAGCGCAAGTGCTTCACCATCTGTTGAAGTTGAATCTTGCCACCATCAAGGAGGCACCAAAGAATGTGAATACGTCCTCTCCGTATTATCATGCTAATGCTAAATGCGCTTACCATTCTGACAGTGTTGGACACGACACCAATGATTGTTGGGCACTCAAGCATAAAATCCAAGACCTGATTGAGGCAAAGGAGGTGGAGTTTGACGCTTCGGAGAAGCCTAATGTGATATCGGCACCCATGCCGAAGCACGGCCGAAATGTCAACGCCATTGAAGAAGATTTGTATGTTGCTGATGTTAGTGATCTGACTACTCCATTGCTAACCATTAAATTGAATCTGTTAAGGGCCGGGATCTTCCCGGGATGTAAAGAAGACTGCTATTGCTGTTACTCTCTGCCGTTTGATTGTCCGTTACTGAAGAAAGGCATCCAAGGCCTTATGGATAGTCGACAAATTTTGTTTGAAAAAGTTTCTGCTGTTCCAGTTCATACTGAAGATGTCTCAATCATAACCATTCACGCCAATCTTTCCAAGGCCGTCAAAAAGCCTGTTAAGATTACACCAGCTACGAAATCTGTTCCTTTGAAGATAACAATGCCAGGGCCTGTTCCCTATGTTTATGAGAAGTCGATACCTTGGAACTATGGCGGTGACGTCTACTACCATGGTATCAAACAAATCGAAATAGTTGAAGAAATTTCGGATGATGAAGAAGCCAGCATTGGTAACATTGCAGGCACGAGTAAAATCACCAGGAGCGGGAGAATATTTTCTCCAGAGATTGCCCCTCCAAGAGCAATCTTTGGACTCTCATCAGCTGACAAGGTCATCCCTGCACCAATAAAACTCTCTGCTAGAACTCCTTTGATTGAAGACGTTGTTGTTCCTAGTACTGTCTCTCCTACCGCTGTTGACAAAGGTAAGGGAATCCAAGATGAGCTCGTCAGGACGAGGGCTCAACCCTTGGTCATCCCGGAAACCTCCAAGAAGGAAATGGATGAGATTTTGAGGATAATCAAAAGGAGTGATTACGATGTGGTAGAACAGCTGGGGCAAACCCCCTCAAAGATCTCCATGCTGGCACTACTACTTTGCTCAGAAGCGCACGCTAAAGCCCTGATAAAATTCCTGAAGGCAGCCCATGTGCCCCAGGAAACCTCTGCAGATCAGTTTTAGAATTGCGTGGCTAGCCTTACTGCGGACAATGGATTAGGTTTTTCTGATGCCGACCTAACTCCTAAAGGTAGAAACCACAATGATGCTTTGCACATTTCGGTCGAGTGTCGAGGAACTACTCTCGCACACGTCTTGGTCGATACTGGTTCGTCACTGAATGTTTTGCCTAAGAAGGCCTTGGACCGACTCGATTGTGAAGGGTTGGAATTGAAGCCGAGTGATATTGTTGTCAGAGCTTTCGATGGTTCGAAGAGAATGGTCCATGGAGAGGTTGAAATTCCCATCAAGATAGGCACTGAGGTGTTTAAATCCACTTTCTATGTGATGGACATCCATCCGTCATACTCTTGCTTGCTGGGTAGGCCTTGGATACACCATGCTGGGGCAGTCACCTCCTCCTTGCATCAGATGTTGAAGTATCCTGTCAAGGGAAAGATCATTACTGTCCATGGCGAAGAAGAGTACATGATTAGCCACTTAAATTCTTTCCGATATGTGGAGGTTGAAGGGGAATTCATTGAAACGCCTTTTCAGCATTTCGAAGAAGTCCTTCCTGAAATAGCAGTAGCAAAGTTGGCAGCTGAGACACCGAGGCAGATGGCCAGGATGGCATCTCTGGAGGACGCAAGAGCCGCAATAAAGGAAGGGAAGAATTCAGCATGGGGGCAGTTACCTGATATTCCACATAAGACCGACAAATTTGGATTAGGGTTCACAGCCGCAGGCCAGAAAGCTATGCGCCGTTCGAAGATTGAAAGAGCGCCAGTCAAAATTTCTCCCTACGGAATCAACGCCTTGGAAGATGAAGACAAGGAGAGCAACATTGAAGAGTGGATTTATCCAACTGTCAAAGGAGGATTGAGCAACTGGGAGGCAAAAGAATTTGTCCCCATCACTTTTATTCATCAGTAATTTATCTGTTAAACATTTCTTATTTGGTCTGTAATATTTACTTTCAAACAATCCGTACACTATCTTTTCACCTCATGCCTTGCCCGGGGCATGTAGGTCCATTTGTAAGGGTTTTGATTATTTTTCATATCCATATGCCATGTTTAATGATTCATTGGACGTTTTTCATTTGATAAACTGCTTGTGTTCATTTTTCTTTCCTTTTGCATTTTTGTTTAAGGATGGCTATCCCTTACACACACCCACACTCACCAATGCAGGTACGCATCCACTCCGGATTCCATGGGTGACTATTCTGCTATATCTTTCAATAACTCTGAAGATCTGGTCAATCTAGCCGAGTATGAAGATGACGAAGGTTGTGAAGTACCCGGGGAACTAGCCAGACTTCTGCAACAAGAGGAAAGGGCCATCTTACCGCATGAAGAGTCATTGGAAACTGTCAACTTAGGGACCGAGGAAGACCGGAAGGAGGTGCAAGTGGGTGCCAATCTGGAACCAAGAGTCAAGGAGCGCCTGGTACAGTTGTTGAATGAGTATGTTGAAATCTTCGCTTGGTCTTATGAAGACATGCCGGGTTTAGACACAGACACCGTGGTTCACCGTCTCCCCACAAGAGAAGACTGTCCACCGATCAAGCAAAAAGTTCGCCGAATGAGGCCTGACATGTCCGAAAAGATCAAAGCAGAAGTAATGAAGCAATTCGATGCTGGCTTTCTGGCCGTTACGTCCTATCCTCAATGGGTCGCTAACATTGTGCCAATACCTAAGAAAGATGGCAAAGTCTGGATGTGTGTGGACTACCGGGATTTGAATAGGGCCAGCCCCAAAGATGATTTTCCGCTACCTCACATTGACATTTTGATCGACAATACAGCTCAGCATAAAGTGTTTCCCTTCATGGATGGATTCTCGGGCTACAATCAAATCAAAATGGCCCCCGAGGATATGGAGAAAACAACTTTTGTCACACAATGGGGCACTTTCTGTTACAAAGTGATGCCGTTCAGGCTGAAGAATGCAGGGGCAACTTATCAACGCGCCATGGTGGCTTTATTTCATGATATGATACATCATGAGATTGAAGTTTACATAGACGATATGATAGCTCGGTCACAAACAGAGGAAGAGCACCTTGAACATCTAGAAAAGCTGTTTGCCAGATTGAAAGAATACAAGCTCAGGCTGAATCCAAGTAAATGCACTTTTGGAGTTAGGTCTGGTAAACTCCTGGGATTCATTGTAAGCAGCAAAGGCATTGAAGTCGATCCCGCAAAAGTAAAAGCAATACAAGATATGCCTGCTCCCCGTACTGAGAAAGAGGTTAGAGGGTTCTTGGGGCGCTTGAACTATATTGCCAGATTCATCTCGCATCTGACTTCTACCTGTGAGCCAATTTTCAAACTCTTGAAGAAAGATCAGGCAGTCGAATGGAACGACGATTGCCAAGCTGCTTTTGATAGAATCAAGGAGTATTTTCTAGAACCTCCTATTCTGATGCCACCCGTCGAAGGAAGACCATTGATCATGTATTTGACCGTCTTGGATAACTCAATGGGGTGTGTTTTGGGCCAGTATGACGAGTCCGGTCGAAAAGAGCATGCTATTTATTACCTTAGCAAAAAGTTTACCGACTGTGAGACTCACTACTCACTGCTCGAGAAAACTTGCTGCGCTTTGGTATGGGCTGCTTGCCGACTAAGACAGTATATGTTGACTCATACTACCTTGTTGATTTCCAAAATGGACCCTATCAAGTATATTTTCGAAAAGCCCGCTTTATCTGGAAGGATAGCTAGATGGCAAATGATCTTGACTGAGTATGACATCCAGTACACCACCCAAAAAGCTATAAAAGGGAGTGTACTAGCTGACCATCTGGCTCATCAAGCTATCGAAGATTATCAACCCATGAGATTTGACTTCCCAGACGAGGACATCATGAATTTGGACAACATTGAAGGTAACGAACCGTATGACGGACCCGGAAAGGGATCCCGATGAACCCTGTACTTTGATGGTGCTTCAAATGCACTTGGAAATGGTATCAACGCAGTACTCATTTCTCCGGAAGGTTGTCACACACCTTTCACGGCCCGACTTTGCTTCAGCTGCACAAACAACATGGCTGAGTACGAAGCTTGCATCTTTGGTCTCAAGGCTGCTATAGACCTGGGGATCAAATCTTTGATCGTATTTGGGGACTCAGCTTTGGTTATCAGTCAAATCAAAGGAGAGTGGGATACCAAGCATCCTAATCTTATCCCATACAAAGAGCATGTCCTGACATTGTTGCCTCATTTCGAGCAAATTACCTTCGAGCATTTCCCGCGAGAAGAGAATCAGCTTGCAGATGCTCTAGCCACAATGTCCTCCATGTTTAAACTCAACTGGGATAACGAGGCTCCCCAAATCACCATCGAGCAAATGGATGAACCTGCGCATTGTCATGAGATTAATACCGAAGAAGTAGTGGAACAACCTTGGTTCCATGAAATCAAAAGGTATCTCGAGACCAGAGATTATCCTGAAGGAGCTTCCGTAAATGACAAGAAGTTCTTAAGGAAATTTGCTGCCAAGTTCTTCCTGAGCAACGGCATCCTTTACAAACGAAGCCATGATTGTGTACTACTCCGATGCGTAGACAAAGCTGAAGCAGAGTTGATCATGACTGATATACACAGCGGCACGTTTGGCACTCACTTGAGCGGGCATACAATGGCTAAGAAGATCCTAAGGGCAGGCTATTACTGGTCTACCATGGAAGCTGACTGCCATCAACACTCCCGTACTTGCCACAAATGTCAAGTCTACGCTGATAAAGTTCATATCCCTCCGGTTCCTCTCAACGTTCTGACTGCTCCTTGGCCATTTGCAATGTGGGGCATTGACATGATTGGAGAAATCAAGCCCACGGCTTCCAACGGGCATCGCTTCATCCTGGTTGCCATTGACTATTTCACCAAATGGGTCGAAGCAGCTTCCTTCGCCTCTGTTACTAAAAATGTGGTTGCCCGCTTTATCAAGCAAAATCTCATATGTCGGTATGGTGTTCCAGACAGGATCATCACAGACAACGGTACAAATCTGAATAACACAATGATCACCGCGTTGTGCGAACAGTTCAAGATTTATCATCACAATTCATCTCCCTATCGGCCGAAGATGAACGGTGCTGTTGAAGCTGCGAACAAAAACATTAAAAAGATCATTCAGAAAATGACAGTCACTTACAAAGACTGGCATGAGATGTTACCGTTTGCTCTGCATGGATACCGTACGACGGCACGTACTTCAACTGGGGCAACCCCATTTTCTTTGGTATATGGCATGGAAGCTGTTTTGCCTATGGAAGTCCAGATTCCTTCTCTAAGGATTATGAAGGATGCAGGTTTAAATGAAGATGATTGGATGCAGACCCGACTTGATCAACTCAATCTGATCGATGAAAAACGACTCGCTGCTATATGCCATGGTCAGGCGTATCAAAAACGAATGATCAAGGCCTTCAATAAGAAAGTCAGACGTCAAGTATATCAAGTCGGAGATCTCGTAATCAAGCAGATTATCTTGCCGCAAAGTGATCCCAGGGGCAAATGGACTCCTACATATGAAGGACCATTTGTGATCAAAAGCATATTTTCTGGTGGCGCAATGATTCTGACCACCATGGACGGTGACGATTTGCCACACCCTGCGAACGCAGACATAGTCAAAAGATACTACGCATAAAATAACCTGACAAGTCGAAAACCTGAAAGGGCGGTTTGGGCAAAAATGGGCATCCCGGTGAACCGAAAACCCGAAAGGGCGGTTCAGGCAAAAATTAGGGATAAAAACAAAAAAAATCTGTACACCCGGCAAGTCGAAAACCCGAAAGGGCGGCTTGGGCAAAAAGGGGTTTCTCGGTGGATCGAAAACCCGAAAGGGCGATTCAGGCAAAAGTTAGGGAATTAAAGCGTACGACTATGTCTCGTCGGATCACTTCAAAGAAAATCTCTTCATCAACCCGTTCCAGGTTTCTGATCAATCCAGTCATCGGCAAACGAAGCATTGAATGAACAGATATTCAGAGTTGTGAAGGCTGTAGCGGAGTGGAATCCCATGGAATTATTTCACATAGCCATCTTTATTTTGTATAAATTTTTCAAATATTTACGACAAAATCCTCTTACTAGGATGATTGTCTCCTTTGTACAAATATACTCATAGAAAATCAATACAAATACTTTTCCCAAAAAATTTGTGTCATTTCCTTTTCTTTTCTCTTGCACTATTTGTTTTATTTTGAGAAACGTCCAATGTTTTGTTAAATAGGCATATGCATTTGAAACATAATCATTTCCTTATGAGTCAAGAAAGGGGATTACGGTTAGGTCAAAGGTGTAGTTGGATATCTTGATACCCTTCGAAAGAAACCCCCAGGAGATTTGGAATCCATATCCCAGCAAACCCTGAAGCTTATCCCCAGTAGATTCTGGAAGCTTATCCCCTGCAGAGTACGGACGTCTCTCCCGAGTTTTATTCAAAGTTATTCCTCGCAAGAGCTTATAACTGGGTTATCCTCAGCTAACTGCCACGGAAGATCGCACTCGTCAGATTTATTCCTATCCCCAGCGGAGTTCATCAAAATTCCCCAGCAATAACTTATCAATACGATCCCCAGAGGAGTTTATCTTTGTTGTCTCCAGCCAGAGAATCCTCCAGAACTCAATTCCCCTCAGAATTTAAGTTTCAGAATCCCCAGCGAAGCCAGACTAATGAACCTTCTCCCCACAGAGTTTTAGGAGAGCAAATCTTGAGTTCCCCAGTGAAGTCGCCAGAGATACTTCCCGCCAAACTGAAGATTCTCGGTCTTACATCCCCAGCATGAGTCTATTAGATTGGTACTCCCCAGTAGAAGTCATCAGGAATTCCCCAGAAGATTGGTATACAACCCAAGCTCTTTATTCCCCAGCAACAACCAGGAATTATTCTTCCCGGCAGCAGTCGAGATACTGTCACCTTCAGCCATCCCGGATTCATCCATCCGTTGCAAGACAGCTCTCCAGCTTACATACGCATTCATTTACATTCATATCATATAGCATACATTGTGTCATGCATCATAACATTGCATATAACTAACTCCTTACCTTTTCAGGTAAGATCGGTCGACAGACAAAAATCATTATCTTCCGAGATTCTTTCCAGGAATAGTTCAGATATGACCCAGACACGGCAACATTCTAATGCTTATTCCAAATTTATCCAGATGCAGTTTTACACGAGCTCATCATCGGGAAACCCTACACCGGTTCCTCCTCAAGACTTCTGAAAACAGTTTACGGGTTCTCTAAGTAACGGATGTTAACCTATCGCTTGTTCAGTTTCTCCTCAAGACTTCTGAAAACAGTTTATGGATTCTTCCCAACAACGGATGTTAATCTATCACTTGTTCAAATACAACCTTTGAAAACAGTTTACGGACGCTTCCCAACAACGGATGCTGCTCTATTGCTTATTCAACTTCAAGACCTCTGAAAACAGTCTATGGATTCTTCCCAACAACGGATGTTAATCTATCACTTGTTCAGATACAACCTTTGAAAACAGTTTACGGATGCTTCCCAACAACGGATGCTGCTCTATTGCTTATTCAACTTCAAGACCTCTGAAAACAGTTTATGGATTATTCCCAACAACGGATGTTAACCTATCGCTTGTTCAGACTTCTGAAAACAGCTTACGGATTCCTCCCAACAACGGATGTCAATCTATTGCTTATTCAGATCCCCAGTTCAGAGATGGTCTAAAAGCTTGGACACCTTCTTAATACCCATTTCCAGATGGCATCTTTAAGCCCATCCCCGACAAGATTCTGTCACCCCTCCAGATGGCATCTCCAAGCCCATCTCCAAATGGAATCTCTAAGCCCATTCCCGCACCCATTGCTTTGACGAGTGCAAATTTAAGGGCACTCTAGTGTCCAATCTCCTTTTACCCTCGAGTCACGAAAGGCAAGCTTGCCAATCTAACTCTTCGGATTCAAGAAGATTTAACAGGGGCAACTGTTGTACCCCAAAATTTGCCCTCCCATTTCTCATTGATTTCTCACCACAAAGCCCTTGGAGATCAAGATCCAGTTAGGGTTTCATCTGTTCAAGACTTCTCCTTGCACTGTTGACCCAAATTAGGGTTTGTGTTTGCACAAAGAGATTTTGACCTAAAATGCCTAAGATGACTTTCATGCTTCATATTGGACTCCCAAGTTTATCCACATCAAGTTTCAAGTCTTGATTCCAAGTTTTGCCCAGTCAACTGGACAGTTGACCTAGAAATCAGCTGTATTGGGGAAAAAGTCAACTGTGGCCAATTGACAGTCAAACCTCATGAAAATTGACCCACATCAACATTATGAACTCATATAGACCATTTGATCAAGTTTGGATCACAATTCCACAAGAAATTTGATCAGATCACCAAAAGGGCAAAATGGTCATTTTTAGGGTTTTGACTGCACAAAGGCAATTTTTGACTGTTTGACCTAGCCAATGGCAAACCAAGCTCACATATGGACTCAAGGACCCCATGGAATTATCTTGACATGCTCAAAAAGTTCAAAAGATCCCAAGTACACAAGATTGACAGTTGAATTTCCCAGTCAATTGATTAATTTTGACTGTATACTGAAAAGTCAAACTTTGCTTTTTGGTCAAAATCAAGGGTCAAGATTCATTTTTCATCAAAACATGCCAAATCATGAAACTTGTTCACCAAGAAATCAAAAAATGCAAATTAGGGTTAAAAATGAGAATTTTTCATAACTTAGAATTTTTCTAAGTTATGGAAAACCCTAATTTTTCCCAACTTTGCCCCACTTTCTCACCAAGATTCATTTGGATTCAAACAAAAGTCAAAACATGAAAGTTGTAGCTTGTTTCATAATCTACAACTTTGATTCACAAAGTTTTCCCAAATGAGGCTTGTATCTCAAGTTACAAATTTTTGAATAAGGGCACTAAACCATTCTTAACTTAGTGAAATTTTAACCTATTTTGGCAAGGTTTTCTACCTAACTTCAAGGCCATTTTCCATACAATTCCACTTGGAATTTCAGTTTGCATTTCAAAGATGGATTGTATTACACATTCCAAGCTTTCCAAAATGTCCAAGAACTCATCAAACAACCTCATAACTTGAGAAAATCGAATTTCACAATATGGCAAAAACTCACTTTTGAATTGGTCATGTACATGTTCATAGCTTATGCCATTTTCAAGTCAGCTTAGTTTGTGCTACATTACAGGTCCTTAAACCATTCCATACTCAATAATTTAATGCATGTTCATTGTGTTAAAGTTTTGTTCTATGAGTTCAAGCATTACATACAAGTTTAATCCATTTATGGAAAAAGCAAAATGGCCATTTTTGCAAAAGCAAGCTTTATGTCCGATTGAAAATCCAACAAGTACAGATACAATCTAATTGGCACAAGATTATGAGCATAACACACTGATCAAGGAGGAGTTTTGCAGCATGATTAGGGGCCCTCTACATGCCTAGAACACAACTTGGCTTTTGTTTGCTTAAGTGTTAAGAAAAGTATCATAACATAGACCAACTTCCATTCCTGTCAACGAAGCCTTAGAGAAAGTTATCAAGCACATTCCAAACATCAAACACAAGCTAGAACACGAGCCTTTGGCCTCCAATACCTTCACAAACTCAGAACCACCATCAAACTGCAAGAACAGAGCAACCTCTGCAGATTGAGTTCCAACTCTCAACCCTTCCAAGCATTCTTGCCCAAACCACTTCAGACACCTTCCCTACCATCAATGCAAGCTAACCAAAACCTAAAACACGACCTGTAATTCCTCTAACCAGTTCCACCATTTTCATTTTCTTGTTTTGCAGTTGAAGTTCTCTAGCACGATTCAAGAAGTTTCAAGACAAAGTAAAGCTTGGAATAGCATCCCTGGACCTCAAGGAAGCTATACCAATCATCATCTTGCACTGAAAGCTTCTCCATTTCCAGATAGAACTTCAACTGAATAGGTAAGTTCATGGATTCGTATCTCTCTTATTAGGCATTGTTAGCTTTAGGTTTGTGAAGAAAACATGTCACAATCATAGCCCTGAACATGCCCATATAATTAGATTTCATTTATATTATGTATGCTTAGAGAATTTGATGTCTGAACTTTGAACAAAAATTAGGTTAAGAATTGGGAGAGGAGAAATTCTCTCTCATTTCTGAGAGTTAAAACATGTTCTTTATATGTGTGAATTCGTGAGAAGATGCTTAACAGTTTTGATGTTGGAAGTTTTTGCTAAAACTCAAAGAATCGGGACCTTGCAATGGAAGAAAGAGGCGCGTGTTTTTGTTCAAACAGAAGTCTGGAGGTTGAAGAAAGGTCTTCATGGGCTGGGCTTGTGTTGACTTTTCTTTTTGCACCATACATTTGCTTCTGAACCCCCTGAGCCCATTTTGTTTATTTCTAATGTTTTTTGACTTTTTCTTTTTTTGGATTGATTTATTTATTTTTTCTGATGATATTAAAAATATAAAAAATATTTTTCTCACCATTTTTGAATTTATTAGGTATTTATTTGGTTTTCTTTTAATTTGTACACAAATAAATGAATATATACATTTTATTAAAAATATTAAGAAATATGCAAAAAAAAAAACACTTTTATTTTCATTTTATTTTTGTTTTACCCTCTGAAAATATTTTATAGAAAAAATAGTTTTTTTATTTAATATTAAATATTATTAATTTTTATATATAATACATATTTAGAAATTAATACATATATATATATATATATTTATTAGTATACTTAGGTTAAAAATACAAAAATACATACATTTTTTATTTTATCAATATTTGATATAAAAAAATACTTTTTGTAAATATATTTCATTTTATTTTATTTTTGTACATAATAAACAAATACTTGTATTAAATTAAATAATATATATGTTACTTAATGAAAATTAGGGTTTTACCCTAAATATGAAAATATTCCAAAAATAATTCTTTTATTTTTATTTTTATTTATTTGACATAAATAATACTTTCTTTTCATACATATAAAAACTTTTTTTGCATTTTGTACCTTTATTTTATTGTATTTTCTATTTAATTTATGCAATCAATTATTTGTAAATATTCCAAAAAAAATGATGTGATAGCTAGATTTAATTTCTTTGCTAAATATCCCTCCATTTGAACATTTGTACCCCCCTTCCCATATTGTGCTGTAATAGTGTAGGAATTTTACTTTTCGCACTTTAAACGCTTTCTAAATATACCATGCTAGAATTAGGGTTTGTATGCAAATAAAAAGAACAAAATAGTTTGACCTAATTTCAAAATAAACAAGCATGAAATATGGACAACACATCTCACACTTGCACCCCTAGGGTATTCCACTTGTTGCCTTCAAATAATTAGGCCATATTGCATGTTAGGTTTCTTTGGGTAAAAACAAACAATCAAATGATCATAAGTCCCTCGATGACGCTTTCGAAAAGTTGCCTAAAATGATCAAGTCCCTTTCAAAGAGAAATTGCCCAAAGACACTTAGCACTATTGCAATTATGGTCTAAAAACGATGACCCGCGCCCGTCCCTTTCACCTCTTAATACAAGATTGTCCACCAAATGCAATGGTGGAACAAAATTGTCAAAAGGTTTAAAACATAACAAAAATCTTTGAGAACTTTAGGGTAGACAACTCTTAGGTACTTGTCAATTTGTAAAAGAAAACACTTGCCTATTTTCAAACCACACTTCACAAACACTTTCAAAACAAACTTTCAAAAAGCCTTGAAACATCTTTTCAAAAGACAAAACACCTTTTGTAAAACATTCGAGTAAAGAATTGTTACAAGGGTAGCCTATACAAGGCATCTTTCCAAAACATTTTCAAAACCACACACCGAGCACCATTTCAAACAATTGAAAACCAAGGCAAGTTGATCTAAGAAAGTACCTAAGAGCCCATGGATAACCATGGATAAAAAGGGTGCTAATACCTTCCCTTTCTATAATCTACTCCCCGAACCCAAGAAAAATCTCAAAGGTTTTTGCTGTGCTTTTTAAACCTTTCCTTAGGATAAAATAAAAAGTCGGTGGCGACTCTTGCTCAACCGAAACATTTGCGAAAACAAACGCAAAACCATAGTCAGTTCTCCCCCCGTATCACAGTAATCTTCTACAGCTGGGTGAGCAAGGTGATCAGCTAGTACACTTCCCTTTATTTATTTTTGGGTGGTATACTGTATGTCATATTCTATCAAGATCATCTGCCATCTCACTATTCTCCCAGAGAGAGCAGGTTTCTCAAAGATGTATTTTATCGGATCCATTTTAGATATCAACAAGGTAGTATGAGTCAGTATATACTGTCTTAGCCGGTGAGCAGCCCATGCTAGAGCGCAATAAGTTTTCTCGAGCATTGAATATCTTGTTACACAGTCGGTAAAATTTTTGCTCAGGTAATAAATAGCATGCTCTTTTCGGCCAGACTCGTCATGCTTCGCCAACACACACCCCATTGAATTTTCCAAAACGGTCAGATACATGATCAATGGTCTTCCCTCGACTAGTGGCATCAAAACAAGAGGCTCTTGCAGGTACTCTTTGATTTTGTTGAAAGCAGTTTTGCACTCATCATTCCATTTTACTACTTGATCTTTCTTTAGTAATTTGAAGATTGGCTCACAAGTAGCTTTAAGGTGAGAAATGAATCTGGCAATGTAGTTTAAACGTCCCAAGAATCCTCTGACTTCCTTTTCAGTACGAGGAGCAGGCATCTCTTATATCGCTTTCAACTTGGTAGGATCTACGTTAATACCTTTATTACTGATGACAAAGCCTAGGAGTTTACCAGACCTCACCCCAAATGTGGACTTATTTGGGTTCAACCCCAACTTGTATTTCTTTAGCCTCTCAAACAGTTTCTGTAAATGATCAAGATGCTCTTCTTCTATTTAAGATCTAGCTATCATGTCATCCACATAGACCTCTACTTCATGATGTATCATTTCGTTAAATAGAGCTACCATGGCACGCTGATAGGTTGCCCCAGTGTTCTTCAGTCCAAATGGAATCACCTTGTAGCAGAATGTGCCCCACTGTGTGACAAAATTTGTCTTCTCCATGTCTTCAGGCGCCATTTTGATTTGGTTGTAACCTGAGAAATCGTCCATGAAGGAAAACACTTTGTGTTGTGCCGTTTTGTCAACTAGAATATAAATGTGGGGAAGTGGGAAATCATCCTTAGGGCTTGCCCTATTCAAATCCTTGTAATCCACGCACATTCGTACCTTTCCGTCCTTTTTAGGCACGGGAACAACATTGGCAACCCATTGCGGATATGAGGTGACAACCAAGAATCCAGTGTTGAATTGCTTCATGACTTCTGCTTTAATCTTCTCCGACATATCTGGTCGCATTCGACGGACCTTTTGTTTTACTGGTGGGCAGTCCTCTTTTTTAGGTAGAGATGATGTACCACAATATCTGTATCAAGTCCTGGCATGCCTTCATACGACCAGGAAAATACCTCAAGATACTCGTGTAGCAACTGAATTGGACGCTCTTTGACACTGGGTTCCAGGTTGGCACCCACCTTGACTTCTCTTTTGTCTTCCTCGGTACCTAGGTTGATATTATCCACAGGTTCCTCGTGGGGCTGAATAGTTCTCCCTTCTTGTTGTAGTAAGCTGGCGAGTTCTCCTGGTACTTCACAATCTTCCTCACCTTCATCTTCGGCTTGGTAGATTAGATTTTCAGAGTCACAGAAGGCCATAGCAGAACCGTTACCCATGGGATCCCGAATGGATGTAGACCTGCATTGTGAGTGTGTGTGTATGTGTGTAAGAGTATAGCTATCTTTGAAAGAAAGGAAAATGTAAAAATAAAAACAATGAGCACAAAGTTTGTATGCTAAAAAGTCCATGATTCATTGATGTCATATGGAAATGAGATAATAACCCTTACAAATGGACCATTGTGCCTCGGATAAGACACAAGATTTTAAGAGTCTGAATTGTTTTAATATTACAGATCCGACAAAATGTAAAGACAAATTAGTGTGGGATAAAAGTGATCGGGACGAAATCTCCAGCCTCCCAGTTGCTGAGACCTCCACTGACAGTTGGGAAAATCCAATCCTCCAGGTTGTAGTTGTCTTCATTATCTTCCACCGCATTGACTTCGCGGTTACTGATCTTCAAGGGTGGTCCTCTGGCACGAGCGCGTCGTACAACCTTCTGGGCACCTGAAGTGAAACCCAGGCCAAACTTATCAGATTTGTACGGGATATATGGGAGTTGTCCCCAAATAGTCCACCCACCTTCTTCTATCACTGCCTTGGCATCCTTTAAAGACGACATCCTAATCGGAGGCCTTGTGATCTTGGGAACTTGAGACACAACCTTGGTTATTGCCACATCTTGTGGGACTTCTTCAAAGTTCTGGAATGTAGTTTCAATAAATTCACCATATAATTCCACATATCTGAAGGAATTGAGATGACTGATCATATACTCTTCTTCTCCATGAACGGTGATAATCTTCCCTTGAATCGGATACTTCAGCATTTGGTGCAATGTAGAGGTGACAGCGCCAACATTGTAAATCCATGGTCGGCCTAACAAGAAGGAATATGAAGGGTGGATATCCATTACATAAAAAGTTGAATCAAATGTTTGGGTTCCAACCTTTATGGGGATATCCACTTCCCCATGCACCATCCTTTTTGAGCCGTCAAAGGCCCTCACTATTATGTTGCTTGGCTTCAATGTCAATCCCTCACAGTCAAGCCTATCAAGAGCCTTTTTAGGCAATACATTCAGAGACGACCCAGTGTCCACCAAAACATGAGCCAAGGTTGTGCTCCTGCATTCCACTGAGACATGCAATGCCTCATCATGCTTCCTTCCTTTTAGCGTTAAATTAGCATCCGAAAAACCTAGACCATTATCTGCAGTCAAGTTGGCTACGCAGTTTTGGAACTGATCGACCGATGTTTCTTGGGGTACATAAGCAGTTTTCAGGAATTTTACCAAGGCTTTTGCATGAGCTTCAAAATATAGTAATAGAGCCAGCATGGAAATTTTTGATGGAGTTTTCCCCAGTATCTCAACTACATTGTAGTCGCTTCTTTTTATGATCTTTAGAATTTCCCCATCTCTTTCTGGGAGGTCTCAGGGATAGCCAATGATTGTGCCTTTGTCTGGACAGGCTCAATCAGAATACTCTTACCTCAAGTTTCAGTTGACTCGGTAGCAGGAATGTCAGTAGGAGTAATAACAGGGGTTGTATCAGCTTTGTCAGTTGGAGTACTAGCATAGATGATTGTAGGACTGGAAATAACCTTTGGAGGAGCAACAACAACAGGAATGGTTACGGGTCCAGAAACTGCTTTTGGGGGAGAAATTTCTGGAGAGAATATCCTTCCGCTTCGGGTAATCTTGCTAGTCCCTGCAATATTACTGATATCATAGTCAAATTTCTCAGAACTTGAATCTTCGGCAACTGGCCAATCTTGCTTGATACCGTGGTAGTAGACATCCCCTCCATAATCCCATGGCACGGTTTTGTCTGACGAATACGGGACTGGTCCAGGCATTGTAATTATCAAAGGAGCTACTTTTGGAATTGATGTAATTATAACAGGTATTTTGGTGGAGACCCTGGAAGAATTTTCGGAAATGGTAACGATGGAGACATAATTATAAGAAACAGTTGGAACAAAAGTCTTCTCAAATAAAATTTCCTTGTTGTCTATTAGGCATTAAACGTCTGCTTTTAAGAAAGGACAGCTAGTTGGTGAGGACAAACAGAAATGACAGCTTTTATCACAGCCTGGGAAAAGACTGGCATTAAATAAATTCTTTTTGATAATCAGGAGTGGGGTCATAAGTTCATCAACTGAAGTAACAAACATATCTTCCTCAATGGCGTTGGTATTATGGCCGTGTTTGGGAATAGGAGCAGAAATGACATTGGGCTTTTATGGGGCATCAAATTCAATCTCTTTGGCTTCAAGGAGGTCTTGTACTTTGTTCTTCAGAGCCCAACAGTTGTTAGTGTCATGGCCAGGACTTTCAGAGTGGTATGCACATCGGGCATTAGGATGATAGTAAGGAGAGGTTATGTTAGGGTTCTTTGGAGCTTCTTTCAAGGTCACTAGGTTGGATCTTAACAAATGTGGAAATACTTGAGAGAGTGTCATGTTAATTTTGGTGAACTGTCTGACTGGTCTTTCCATTCTTGGTTGTTTTTTTCTTTGCTGATCAGGCACAGGTTTAGGAATCATAATAGCCCCCAACATTGGACCGCGTTCGGCCCTATCTTGATTTCTCTGAGGATATACAACAACCACTTCTTTCTTTCCGATGAATGGTTTCCTTATAGCAGCAGAGGATGCATCTTTTTGAATCTTTACATTCTTTATCTCGGCTTCTACCCTTTCTCTAATAAATATCAATTCAGTAAAACCTGCCGATGAACTCCCAATTAAGTGATTGAAGAAGGGACCAGATAAGGTGCCCAAGGACATGTCTACTAATTCTCTTTCAGATAGGGGAGGTTGAACTCTTCCAGCCAAGTCCCTCCATTTTTGCGCATAGCCCTTGAAGCCTTCACTTGAAACCATGGCCATAATCTAGAGTTGAGTACGGGTAGGCGCAAGATCAGCGTTGTATTAGTATTGTTTGTAAAAGGCTGCAGCAAGATCTTCCCAATTATGAAAATTTTCTCTTTCTAACTGATAAAACCAATCAAGTTGAGTTCCAGACAGACTGTCTTGGAAGAAGTGTACCCATAAGTCTTTGTCAGCAGTATGGGGCTGGATTTTCCTCACATAGGACCGAAGATGCATTTTGGGGCATGACAATCCGTCATATTTGGCGAACACAGGTGTTTTGAATTTTGGAGGAATGACAATCCCCGATACTAAGCCCAACTCCTCAAAGTCCAATCCAGGTACTTTTTGGATTTCCATTGCACTCAGTCGTTCTTCTAGATGCTTATACATGTCGTCGGCTGGAGGGTATTGTTCTTCAGAATAGTCTTCTTCTTCCTCTTCCTCTTCTGACTCTGATGGGACGACTGTTTCTTTGCTTTTTCCATCTTGGTTGTCTTTCTCACCGGATGTAGTTGCAAAGTCTAAGGCCCTTCTTGTTTTCCCTTGGAATATTCTTCCCATGTTTATAACTCCGGTTATCTTCTTCGTCTTCTTTTTCTTCTCCTCATCCAGCAAGGTCTTCAACTCTTCTTGTCCTTTGGCTAGAGTTAAGAACAACTGTTGAAATTGTGCATTATGAGCTTGGAGGTCCTTCACCGTTTGCTCGAGATCCATCTTACTGAAATAAACAGTAGTGAGATGAGGAGACTTGTTGCAAGAAACCTGCTTATGTTATGATGAATGGTAAACGCGTATGCAATGATTTCAAGGATCTTAAGATTCAAATTTGTTTTAGAAAAAAAGGAAACACACGTTATATTAATAGATTAAAGCTTGAGTACATCAACGCCTTCTTGGGAAAAATAATATAAAAACTCTAAGATCAAAAGGTAGTACGCATCCTCTTTGGTGCAATGTAGGCGTTCAGAGTCTACTCCTCATGAAGTAGTCTAGTGAGTTCCAAAACCTTCTTCTCGCTTGTGTAGAATTGGGATTCGAAAGTATCTCGCTCCCCCTTGAGTTGTATCCAATCCCTTTGTAGGTTTTCAAGAGAGGTGGGCATGTCAGGATATAGGATAGTATATGGAACATCTCCTTCCATGACAGGCTCAATGATTACCGGGATAATGGAGGGATAAGGCATCATAAGACTCTGAGCACGAGTTCGTACCCATTTGAGGTAAGGCTCAAGAGGGATGGTATTTTTATGCCCCAAGTCTTTCTATCTACCTTGTTCAACATTCTCCAAGCTCGGATAAATCTCTGGCGAAGACCTTGATCGTCGTTTTCATAGTCAAATACCAAACCTTGAATCAGTATCTCGTGCGGGCCATCCCTTAGGGCATAACCAAATTGTCTTAAAGCTAATCGAAGATTGTAGGTGATAATGCCAAGTAAAGGGACATTAGGAAATTCTCCATAATGGTCAACAATAGTAACATTCTCTATGGATCGGGAGCACCAATGAATGTCTGAATGTTTACGCGTCATCAACCTTTGTGACCACCTTGAACCTTGCTCATTCTTTAATACAGATTGGGGAGATGCAAAATAAACCATCTTTCCAAGAGAGGAGTGCAACATATAAGGACACCTCTTTTCCTCATTGTGCGAGTGTGAAAAGAGTGTAGGATGTCTCCTAGTAATGTAGGCACCGGGTTGCGGGACATAAAGATTTCGACGATGTTCACATCTATGAGTTGGTCAGGATTTGGAAACAAAACCATCCCATAGATGAGAAGAGACACAATTTCCTCAAAGGCTTGCAAATCCAAGGAGTTCCAACAACTTTGGGCCTTCTCAAACAAGAACTTTTCTAGGAAACCCTTGACACCAATCCTTGTTTCCCAATGAGTTGTGACATCAGATGAGCACAAGTGTAGAGCTTGGGCAATCTCTTATGGATTTGGGTCTCTTTTCATACCGTTGAAAGGTAGTTGATTGAGAATGGGAATCCTCAAGAGTCATGAGAATTCTTCTAAAGTAGGTACAAGTTGGTATTCGTGAAATGTGAAGAAATGGTGTAAGGGATCAAAGAACTGAAAGAGCACCTTCATCATGTCCTCATCTGTGTTGGAGGTGGCCAAGTTAAGTAGGCAACCATGTCTCTCGGTGAATGGAGAGTTTTTAGGGATCCTTGAAGCTAGCTCCTTAAGTTGTGGAGGGATCCTTACAAGGTTGACTTGAATAGTTTTCCTGCGGAGAGAATCCATACCCTATAAAACAAGAACAAAGATGAATCCCAAAATCCTTGAAATGGTTAGTGAATGTGTATGATGTTATGATGTTCATGATATTATGTACAAGTATGTATATACAAACAAAGCAAACAAGTCCTTAGGTTTAGGCTTGCATTGAGTTTTATAGGTAAGTACCCTCTTGAAGTTTAGTTTGCTCAAACATGTCATAGTAATAGTAACTGGGTTCTAAGGAGCTTAATATCACTAATTTGTTTCCTTGGTCATTGTTTCAGCATAAGCCTTTTTAATGGCGACCGAAATATCCCAAGAAATCAAACCTCAATGAGTGTAGTATCGAGTATCTACCAACTTTGAACTGCACAAAGTCGGTCATCTCGCTACATCCTAAAGGCCTAGTTGGTCAAGTAAAGGTTCTAAAAGTTCATTAGTGCTTTATGACATCACTCAGCGGCCCCGTATTCTCTTTTATTAACTCAAAGCCTACCGGTACCCACAAATATGTCGCACTAACATAGCTATTTCTTAGACAATATCGGTGTACCCCGCACAGTTTCCACAACGTATTGCTACTTACCTATAAGGTATCCCAAATTCGGGTAGAGGATTTAAACCCAAACAAAGAACCATAATTTAAAGCAAACAAGTCAAATAATTGAGAGAAAGTAAATGTGATCTAACCCAAAGGTAACCCCACTTTTAGAATTATCCCCACTAGAGTCGCCAGTTCTGTGATACGGTGGGATAACTGACTTGAAGGTTTTGTGTTTGATCGCAAATGTTGCGGTTAGCAAGAGTCGCCACCGACTTTTATTTTATCCAAAAGGAAAGGTAAAAAAGCACATAAAAGATCTTTGGGATTGTTTCTTGATTTCGGGGGATAGATTATGAGAAGGGAAGGTATTAGCATCCTTTTCATCCATGGTTTTCCATGGCCTCTTAGTTACTTGCAAGATCACTTGCTTTTGTTTGAAATTGTGCTTGGTGTGGTTTTTGAAAGTATTTTGTAAAGAGGTCATTGTTTAGGCAATTTTTGTAATGATTCTTATTTGTAAGAATGTACACAAAGATGTTTGATCTTTTGAAAATATTTTCAAGTTTGTAAGAATTTTAAACCTAATTAGTCTATTACAATCATATTGAATTGGTATCAATGTACAAGGAATTTAAATGGATACAATGTATAACATGAATAAATGCACAAAAATGCAAAATATAAAGAAAATGGATCTTTGTTTGGTTTTCATGAGAAAAAGGAAATTGTCTTAACCTAAATAATTAAAGAAAATAATTAATTAAACTTAAGTTTATTAAGAAAAGATTTTAAATAAAACCCTAGTTCTATTATTTGATTAAAAGAAAATAAGTTTAAGAAAAGTATTTTTGGTATTTTTGTCTTGAAATTAATTATAGTATTATAAAATATTTTTGGCCTTTTTTAATATTAAAAAAAATATATATATTTTAATAGGTGTGAGAGAAAATAAATAAAAACATAGTATTTTAATTTAAATTTACAAAACTATTTAATAAAAATAAATAAAGTATAGTTAAATAAAAATATTTTTTATGAGAAAAATAAAATAAACTAAGTAAAAATGAAAATCTATTTTTTTTGTATTTTTTAATATTAGGAAAAATAATTAAGAAAATATAAATGAAATAAAAAAAAAAAAAAAAAAAAAACATGGGCCAGGGGGCACAAACAGCCTACAGGGGGTTAGTTAGCAAAAATAAAAACAAGCCAGGCCCAAAGAGACCCAGCGCCAGACAAAAAAGGACAAATCAGAAAACAAAAAAAAAGTGAAAAAAAATGAAAAGGATACCACTAGGGCTCGAACCCAGGTCCCAAAGGTTACAGGCGCGCACTTCTACCACTGGGGTGGCTATACATTCGTTAACATAGGAAAATCAATAAATATGTAAGGTAAAACGCGCCCTGATGACTTCATCTTCAACTTCCATCCAGACCAACTGTAACTTGCTCATTTCTCATCAAAAATGAAAACTGTAAACATGAAACTTGTAGCAAATTTTATCACGGTTTCAGAAATGTAAAGCATTAAAACTATAGATCAAAGATAAGCATGAATTTTAATGACCCTAATCTGAACCCTAAAAATTTCAGAAATTTCAGTTTCAAAATTCTCTAAGCTCAAGCAAAATTAATGGAAACTAAGGACATGGTTAGATTTAGGGTAAATATCTACATATTTTGTTCACAAATAAACTATTGATGATGCCTGTATGAAGAGTTCCAAGTTGAGAAAACTTACCTCAAAACTGGAAATCGTGTTTTGAGTTTGAGCTTGTTTCAAGTGATGGTGATGATCAGGTTAGCTTCCTTGAGGTCCCAGGAAGCTAATGCAATGATTAGTTTGAACAATGGATGGCTGAAATGGTCTGGAGAATTCAATGTGCAGAGCAGAGTTTTTAAAAATGGAGGACAGTCTTAATGGTGTTACAGTTCTAAAACAAGGTGTGGAATCAACTCTATATGATGTTTATAAACTTTAGAAACCAAAAGGCCAAGAAACGCACGAGTAGATTATGAGTTTCAAGTTTTTGGTCAGTTTGTATGAAAATGGAAGTGTGAATTGTGATTTTGAGTTCTAGGTTCTTTCAAGGCTTGAGCTTCGTGTGTTTGTGTCAAATGGTTTGTGTATGTATAAAGAAAAGTGTTTGAGTGCATTGGCAAGTCAGAAGTACAAGTTCATAGCTTTTGGCTAGGTTACTTGATTTTGAAGAAAAGAAGGAAACAAGTGTCAAGAAGAGGTACAAGCATGGGATGGGTGATCGTAAGTGTTTGAAACATTTCTCATGAGTTATAGGACCTGTTTGATCAGAAGAGAACAAGTGCAAGGCTCAAGAACAACTTTTTGTACAAAAAGTCACTTTATCAAAATGGCAATTTGACCTTTCTTCCAAAAATGGATATAAAGCATATCCATGCATTGAATGCTTGAAGTGAAGGCTCTAACATCTGTGTAAACCATTAATTATGGAGTGCCTAACA